>RJWH01000413.1:0-662324 GCA_004363575.1 Solenodon paradoxus
TATATATATATATTTATTTTTTTTTTTTTTTAAGGAAAGGTGCAGGCAGGAAGAGAGAGGAGGAAGAAACTTTTATTTCATTGTTCATCTTGGTTGTCCCTCCACCCCCCATCCCATGCCCAGATCTGGGTCTTGAACCTGGGTCTTTGAGATGTATGTGGACTGCATCCATTGGTCTTACTTACTACGCCACCAGGATAAGCAAGACATATTTTCAAATTATATTGGTTCACATTGACCTACCAACTCACACTTTAGGTTTTCTGCAGCCCCAAAATGAAGACCTAGTGGGTTAAGCTGACCGTAAAGAAGAATGAGTGACCAGGACGTAACAAAGAAGGACTAAACGCTGTCTTTTCTGAGTCCCCTTCCTCCTCCCCCGCCCTGCCTCCTCATGTGCTAACAGTTAAGGTGCCAGAGTCTCTGCCAGGCCTGTGGCACCGCCTCAGGGACTCCTTGGAGCAGTTCTAAGAGAGCTGCTGTTACAATTTCCCATAGGCTAGCCCTCCAATCCACTGCGGCCTGAGTCTTCTTTGGCCAATAGACTATGGTGGAGGGATACAGAGGAGGAAACTGAGGCTTTGATTGGCTTGTTCAAGAACACACCTCCACAAAGCCTCAGTGGCAGGTTTCCAACCCAGGTCAGTCTGACTCCAGGTTCTTGAGCACTAGGTCATGCTGCCTTTCACTGTGGCTGGTCGAGATTTTACAAAGGCCTTTCTAAGGTCCTTAAAAGGGTGATCCTCTCTGCAGACAGGGAGCACAGCAAAGTCTCTCCGAACTCAGCTGTAAGTATAGATGATTAAAAGATTGTAAGTCAAATTTTTGAAAATCAAATCCTATTCCCAATTCACCAGGGGGAGGGCATGCTGCATTCCTTCACAAGAAAATAGGATTGCAATACAATTCATTCCAATAGATCTCTAAGGCAAATTTAGATTTTTCTATGTCTGAGAGTTGGGGTCAACGGCTGGGCCCCGGGCCTCCGCCCCAGCCCGTGCCCTCCTGACAATGTGGGAACTTGGAGTCCGGACTGGGGGAGAAAGGCTGCATCCCTGCGGGCCATGCTAGGAACTGCCGGGAGGTGGAGTGGCAGGAAGCTGCGCCCCTTTGGGAAGAGAGGAAGCAGGCAGCCTGAAATACCATGAAAGCAGACTTGCCACTTAACCCCTCAGTTGGCCCTCTACTTATTCTCAGCCCCAGGAGTCAGAGCCCCTGCACCAGGCTGTTTGAAATTTACTGAGGAAAACAACATCAAAAAATACTGTCACACTGTGTGCCTTTGCAGCTCCTCCTGCAGATTAAATTGGTTGTGTGTAGCTGGAATCTCCTCATAATTCCATTAGCACTCTGCTTCGGCTTACCACCAATTTTAGAGTTGAAACTGGGGCCCATTGGAGCCTCACCAGGCCAGGTGCGTGGGGGTAGAGTGGGGAGCTGGGTTCGGTTGTCTTGGGATGGGAGGGGGATTTCAACATCGCCAAACTGCCAGGACATGCGGTGACCCTGACTCTGCTGCATCTGGGAAGAAGGGCCATCAGCCCTAGAACTGCTGATAACAGACCGTCTTCATCTGTGGGCTGGCAGGGGTCCCCTCAGCTGTAGAGGCCACTTTAATCGGGGCCATGTCCTTTCTAGTCCTTTCCAAGAACTGATGGAGGAGAGGTTGTGTCGGGCCCAGCCACACTGGTCCAACCCAGGGCAGCTCTTTCAGATGCAGAGCTCGTCACAGCAACCATGGAGGCCAAGGGCCGGCGAAGCCTCTTAAGCTTCTCTCTGCTCCTCTCTCTCCCCCAGGTGTTGACCCCGGGGATGCACCCTAATAAACATCTTTCCCACCCCACCCCACCCCACCCGTCTCAGAATCCAGCCTGCAATGAGGGTCTACACAAACTATTGCAAAATGAAAACAACTGCATTAAGAGGAAGGGTCTTATACTTACTGTGCGTGGAATCCAGGAACCCACACTACAGTGACCTGAGAACTTGTCCCTGGGTTTCCCATTTGCACGGTGGGTGTCAAGATCAACAAGAACGATGGTTGGCTACCACTTCCAACAAGGCACAAACCCATTCAATGTGTATATCAGCCCATTTTTCTTCTATGAAAAATTCACCTGTGATGTAATTATTTGGATCCACCTTCCCTTTGGTAGGTGTAGCAGATACAAAAATGACTATAATTCCTCCCCTCCTCAGAGTTAGGTCTTTAACCACATCACCCTGCACCCTTCCCACCACAGATAGGCTGGCCCTGAATCTGGGGTGGCCCGTGACTGGCTTTGGCTAATAGAAAGCGGAGGAAGTGATGTGACAGGTCCGAGGTAGGCCTGGAAGAGGCCGTGAACAGTCTGCTCTGCGTAGGGCTCCAGCCCAGCTACTCTGCGGAAAAGCCTGGCTTAGTCTGCTGGCAGGTGAGAAGATTGTGTCAAGCAGCGACAAGTCAGCTAGCTAAGGCCGACCACAGTTCCCGGCCACCCGGCAGACTCATGACTGAGCCTGGTCAAGGCCAGAACTGCCCAGCAAAGTTCAGCTCCAAATGCTGATCCACAGGGCTGTTAGGTGCACATATAGCTATTGATTCAACCCACCAGTTTGGGGGTTTCATGATGCAGCAATAGCTATCTGACAGGCGAGAGTGACAAGTGGTTATTTCCAAGACTCATTCTGCAGAGTGAATTTGGGAGAAAATTGGTCCATTTTCAAAAACCTAACAGCATCACTGTTTTCCTCTCTCTTTTTCTATTTTTGTCTAAGTGATACTGAGTTGATGGGAAGAAATACAAAAAATTCTACAGCGGTGCAGTGAAAAATTCACTTTAACGTTTCAACAAAAAAAAAAAAAGACTATGATCTGAGAAATGAACGTCACGAAAAATATATAATGATTGGTGGTCCGACTGGAGGTTCAAGAACCATGATATAGCTACTGTTTCTCCATGCCAATAACACAAAAGTCGAGAATTGTAAGAAACTGCTTTAAAGAAACCTTAGAAACCCTGCAATCTCCCTTGACCTGCAATATAACTCTATGTTTCCAGTAACTGAATAAGTAAATTGTCTTATGGTTTAAAAATAAATTATTTCAAAGCCTGACACAGTATTCGTTCATTGAGCTGGTGCAAAAAATTTGCTGGTACTGCAACCGTTTCCTGGAAAAAAGTCTCCCCGGTCCTCGGCCCCGGTCCTGACATCCACTCCCTTTCTGCTGCTATGATGGTCAGATAACTCTGCACACAGCACCAGCTGCTGTTTTGACTTGGCGAGGTGTGCGTTCCTCCGCTGTCTAGTGCCCGCGCTGGTTTGCTGAGTCATTGCTACACCTGAGAAATCAGATGCTTCACCTCGACTTCCAAAGCAAAATATCCTACAAATGCAGCATCAGTTCATAGAAGATCCTGTAACCTTCTGAAAAGCGCTTGACTTCCTGATACTTTCTATTTCTCCCATCTGATGTTTAGGGTGAGTCTGTATTTATGAAGCTACTTCCCGCTACCCAGCAGCCGGAAGAGGTCGCCTGTCCACCTGCCACTAAAGTGGCGCTCATCTGTTGACTCACAGTGTGGACACGCAGCATGGTCCACGTGCGCTGCCCAAGCAGGGGACATAAACTCAGGGGGTGCTGTTACAGGCCCGTTCGGGCTTCCTAAATTAGGACCTGGCTCTGCCTGAGCCTCCCTTCTATCTGCCTGGTCACAATATCCTTCTCATAGCTGTGAAAGGTGAAGACATGAATGACAGTGTCCGTATACTCACCAGCATCCACGTTGCCAGGTAGAATGGAAATGTCATTTTTCTTCCTAACAGACTCCCTCTGTCCACTGTCTGCCCTGCCCAGTTCAGTTAAAACACTCACTCAAAATACAGGGTCACAGCAGCAAGAAAAAGGGGAGTACAGAACGGTGTCACCGTGTGTGAAATATGATGAATGAAACAAATAAACAGACAAACCCCAATAAAATTCACCGGGCACAAGATAGTGGCTTCGAAAGGGGTGAGAGGCAGGAGGAGGGCGGGAACAAGGTGGGGGGAGGGCGCTAGAGCTCTGGCGGCGGGTGTGGGGTGGATGCACACAGGCTGAGATGCATTTCAACATCCTAAAATACAGACAGCAGTGTAAAGAAAAGAAAGAAGATTTAAGAAAATCAAAATACGGGGCTGCCGAGGTGGGGTCAAGGGTGGCTGGGGACACAGGCAGGGGGCGTGTGTGCTGCTGTGACACGCCCACACTCCCCTCCTCGTGCAGAGGTACAGTCTGCTCAAGGGGATCAGTACGTGTGGTCTTCAGGGAGAAAGTCTCAAAAGCATGAAAGGCCCAAGGCACGTGGGTGTTTGTACATGTGTGTGAGTGTGTATGTGTGTGTTCGTTCAGGGGGAAGGGGAGCCCGTCAGGTTTACCAGGGGGCTCAGGTGGCAAGAGAACACAGGCAGGCATCCTCCTGACTCCTCCTGACTCATCTGAAGGGTTCTTCAGGGTCTCCTCCAGCTGACGAGTGTGCAAACATCCAGTCATCTCCTAAGAATCAGGCCTGCTAAATAACGAACTGTTGACGAAGTCAGGTGACACTTCATAATAAAGTTGTGCCTTCTGAGCTTTGTCACATATTTCAAAATAAAACTGTTTCTAACAGCATATTTCTCAACAGGTGCTCGATGTTAGGATGCTAATCAAGTATGGACAAGTGTTTATAAGAAATGCATGCATTTTATAATAAGAAGATCATCTTGTACAGCTTGAGCACTTATGTTCTTAAAGGTTTTTAAATGTTAAGAAGTGTAAAAAAAACAAAGCAACAGATGAGGTGATGAGGCACGTTGTGGTGGCTCAGGTGCTAAGTCAGAATCTGGGGCGTAGATCACGTCAGGAAGCCTAGGGACCCAGGTTTGTGACCCCGGGCTGAGGGAACAACCAAAAAGTCACAAAGAAAATAACTGCTTCTTTCTCCTCTCTTTTCCTACCTGTCTACCTTTCATCTCAAACAGAACAATGACCACACAAAACCCAGATGACTTACATATAAGAAATGCTCATGTAAGATTAGAGAAAAGGGAAAATAGAATATGAAAGCGGGCTACGCCAGTGAAGAGAAAAAAAACAAATTCGGTAAGAAAACCATGACAGGATGAATTCAGTCAGCAGAAGGAGGACTAAAAATCTGAAGAGCAGACATAAGACGAATGGAGACCCACGTGGCCGGGGAAACCGGGGGAGCCGTCATCAGGAAGAGAAGCTCTGGAATCACATGGTATAAGCAGGGCAACCGCAAAGTAAGACTCTGCAGACAAGAGTTAAATGCAACATTTTGTTAGGACATATTCACACTTTCAGAAAGAAGGGATGAAGTTCTGAGGAAAGGGAAATTGAATGTTCAAATGTCAGTGCTGGGGCACCTGAGGAACCGTGTGTCTCTTCTGCTGCGGCTGCTGGAACCCCAGTCGCCGGCCAGTCAGGAAACACAGTCAGGCGGCCTGGCCGCTGCCAACTTGGCTGTGTCTGTATTTGAGCACTTTGTTCTCAAGTCAGAACAACAAGATGCTAGCATCAATTTAAAAATATCATTTGTACCTGGCCTTTATTGCGAGGAACCATCTCCCAGGCTCTGTTCTGAGCGTTCCTGTCAGATGACGTCGATGCTGACTGGAACTAGTCTCCTCACTTCACAGGCAAGGGGTCTGAGGCCCTACTCGTCTTCAGCTGTGATTAGCCTTTCCTGCTTTTCAAATGTCAGAGTGTGAGGGGACAGACACTTCCCGGGGGCGGGGCGGGGGCAATGCCAGAGCTTTCTAGCTTGGTCGGGAACTATGCTGTGGTCTTCTATTTTCATCTCCAGGATTTCCAAAGGCAAACAGGGAGCTGTCTCACACTGGCTGGGACCCTTGGACACAGAACTCGAGTCACAGGACTTTACGGTCAGTAGGGGACTTTGGCATTCAAGCTAGCTAAGGATATGATTATCTGGTTTAGTGAACAATCTCATTAGTCAGGCAAGGAATTCACCAGTAAAGAACAAAAGAGGGGCGCACCCTGGTGGAGCAGTGGTTTGGTCAGCCTCCTTCAGCTGGCACAGTTCATGTCCCAGGTTCATGTCCCGGGGCCAGGGGTGTGTGGGAGGCAACCAAGATGAATAACTAAATAAAAATGTTTCTTCCTTCTTTCTCTTCCTGCTTGCCTGCACCTTCCCTTAAAGAAAAGAACAAAAGAGGGGTACTTGGAAATCAGACAGGCCTAGGTTCAAATCTGAAGTCTTCTACTCTATCACTTGTTCCTGCCCATGGGATAGCAGGAAGAAGTATCTTATTTTATTTTTATTTAGCTGTTCACACTGGTTGCTTGTCCCCCCTGGACCTGGGACTTGAACCCAGGAGTATGTGGCCTGCGCTCCTTTGGAGGCGATAGACCCAACCACTGCTCCACTGGGGATGCTGAGCCAGCATTCCTAACACCTAGAAGAGCCAGAGAGATGATAGAATTTCCCATAAAACTTCAAAAGGACTAAGTGTAAGACTCATTAGTCAGAGGGGTTTCAGTGAGCACAAGTCTGGTGGGCTGTGAAAACTTATGGGTGGTCCCTTTGTTCTATTAATATCAATATTAACCACAATCTTTCGCTAGTAACCTATTTGCTTCATAAAAGAGGATATTTAATTAATGTAATGGTCATCTTGTTTACTTCTTAAAATACATTTGAAAATGAAGATACATGTTTGAAAGTTATTGGTAACTCATTTCAAGATGGCAGAAGGTCCCCAAGCAGACTTAAGACGTGTCTGACACTGCATCAGTGTCCTACGTGTCTTAGTTAATTCCAAAAATCAGTGAAAGAAAGAAATCACTAAAAAAGTGAGGAGTGGTTACATTAAAACCAAGAATTCATAAATCATCTTTTGGAGGCCTCAACATTACATCTGATTATTTTGGCTCTAGTCTATCTTTGGTGAGAGCCAGAGATGAAGAAATACAGAAAGCTCAATAATGACTTGTAGGTGCTTGTAATGAGTCTTCCCTGAATAGCTGAATGAGTTAGGCAGTGGCCAGTTCTACCTGGGATTATTGTGGGAGAAAATCAACTGTGTTTCTGCTCCAGGGCAGATCAGACCCAGGAAAGCATGACCGTCACATACAGACTCAGTGCGTCCACGGCTCACCCAGGCCCTTCTGAGGGGCCTTCCTACAGCTACAAACACTGCCTTGGTGGTGGAACGTTGCACAGAGCAAGTGAGTGACTGTGGAAAGTCATTCCATTATTCTACAGACATGGATATGTCCTGCACATGCCAAGCTGGGGGCTATGCCGGGCACCACTTATACTAAGAAAACACAGTTACAGCAAGAAGTCACAAAAAGCATAATGTGAACCCCTAGAGGGGCATTAGAAGAGGTGTGTGCCAGGAGTCCTAACCTAGTCTAGAACTCAGGGAGCTGTTAAAGCAAAACAAAGCCAGACATGAGTTAACAGCAGCAAAGGGAGTATTTTTTTCAATAACCGCTGCAGTAGAGGAAAGAGATTTCAATAGAAAGTGGGATTGATAGCCAATATGCAATGAGGGGGTCAGTGAATAGAAAATTACTAATAGAAGCAATGGAAAGCTGGGGATGCTTGCTTAACCACTTAACAGGATACTTGCTAAAGGCAAGCCAGGGTTTAGACAGCCATGGGGTGGGGGGTGGGGGTGGGAGAGGATATGAAGAACTCAAACAAAGGTGGTTAGATAGCAAGGGTGGGGAGGTTTTCCTAAAGTGACTCAGCAGGATTCTTGCTAAAACCGGCCTCAAAGGGTCCAAGCCAGGATCAAGGCCAAGTCCTGTCACAGGGAAAGCTCCAAGGAGGCTAAGTTTGGTTAAGGTGAGTCTTTGTCAGATTTCTTGTAGAAAGGGGAGTGGAGGGGGGAGATATTTTAGCTGCAAATTGAAAACTGACTTAAGTTCTACGAGGGTATATGCTAAGCAGAGAGAACATGCTTGAAGACCTCAGAGACGAAGGGAGCACAGTGTATTTGGGAAAGTGAAAAAAGGCAGGTTAGGATTGGTCAGTGAAGACTGAGGCAAAGAGGGAAAGAAGTAAGACTAGAACTGGTATTCTTTCCCCAAACTCATAACTTTGGTTAATCACGTGGAAAACAACGGATCCACCCAGTCTGCAGGACAACTACTCATTATTGCTCAAGACTGTGAAAGTCACAAAAAAAAGGGCAAGACTGAGAAACTGACAGCCACCCAAGGAGACTGCAGAGACATGGCAACCAAATGCAGCCAGGTTGCCTGGACTGGAATCTGGAGAAAAGAGAGGACATTGCTGGACAAAGCGGGGGAAGTCAAAGAGAATCTGGAGTTTAGTAAATAGTCATGTACCAGTATTGGCTCCTCAGTTCCAACAAATGTACTTCGGTCATATAAGATGTTAACAACAAGGGAACTGGGTTCTGGGGGAATATGAAAACTTTCTGTTCTATCTCATCAATTTTTCTGTAAATCTAACATTATTCCTTCAAAAAAGATAAAAGAAGCAATGACTGTATGTCATCAAGAGTCCTTCAAGTCAAAATGAAAACAGTACGAAATCGGCTGTGCCGTTGGGAGCCCCAGCATATTCTGAAAGTGCGTGGTCCCTTGTCACCCGGCCCCGGTGGAGAAGGAAGTGTAGCATGAAAGTCAGCTTCTTGAAAAATGGAGATCAGCCTTTCAATCACAAAAATTTCCTCAGCTATTTTTTTATGGCAACCTTTCAAAAGTGGCCGACAGCATCCCTGCCCTCTAAACAGAGGACACTAAGTGTAACTGAACCCTCACAGGGTGACTCGGGGTCAGCGGTGTGATCACCTGTGATTACATTCCATCACACTGGGCCCAGTGCTGCCTGGTTCTCGTCACTGGGGCACGGGATGGGGCATGCAACTGCCACCTGCGCATGCCTAAGAAGTGACCAAGTGAAGGCCAGAAAAGTCAGTTGTGGATTAAGAGCCAGACAGATGTTTATGTAACATCCAGGGTGGAGACTGTCTTCCACCTTCATAAGCAAGCAAGTTAGCTGAGGGGAGCAGCTGGCAGCTGTTTCCCCATTTTCTGGTGCCATTTCAAGGCTAGCAATGCAGCAGGTTTTGCTGAATGCGAAGTGTAAGCTCCAGACAATGCCTGGAGACTCCAATCACTCTCTCTTACCTCATCCCAGCTTGGGAAGCAGGAAGAGGGGAGGGCTAACTCAGGGACTTTTCTGTGAGCGAGTTCAAATGGGACCTCTTCCAGCTTTACTCAGAGAAGTTTGCTTAGTGATGTATGCATCATGGGAGGTTGGGGTTCCTCTTCCATGAATGAGTGTCTGTGAAAGGCAAGGAGAGCAGTATGAGGTGGCCTTATAGTGGGCAGCTGAAGACATACAGGGAAATTAGGGGGAGGAAGGTTAAAATTCAGACTTCCTCCCAAGACGTACCCCCACCCTAGTCCAGGGCCATCTACCCCTGGGGTTCCCTCTGGAAAGACCAGTGTCCCTCGAGACCGCCAACTGCTCACATTCAAAGCCCAGTCAGGATATGGGCCCTTTTTCTGGAAAGTGGACTCCCCACTGCTCTCTCTCCAAGCCTGTCTCTCAGTCAACCCTGAAAGTCACCGAATCCTACATGAAGAGAAGAGACAGTGTCTTTCAAGGGCATCTTTCCCTTGGATTTCCTCGGCCACTTAAATGTACGCCCTTGAGTACTGCAGGCTCTACCTCCAGGCTCGTTCTCTTTCTCAAGTCACTCTCCTCCACATCATCTGGATCAGCACATCGGGCTCAGGTGACTGCTTAAGCAGTAAGTCCCTCCAGGTAACCGGCAAGGCAGGAGGCACTGAGGTCCCATTACTGGTAGGGACAGGCGATATTTAGAGAGCAATGGAGCACAGAGGTGTGATTTCACATCCTAAAATGAACAGAGCAATGTGAGCAAAAGACAAAATGAAATGATTATAAAGATGAATAAGGAGCGATGGAGATGTTCAGGAGGCTTCCGATACAGTGTCCATTTGGTTACTTACTTGTTGGAACAGGTCTTGAACTTCCAGAGGCATTACAGAGAGAACTAAGCTGAGAGGAGACCAGTGGTTTTGATCTGAAATTGTCAGCTAACTTAAACAGAAGTCTGAGGAAACATACTAGGACATCAGTATGGCATCTCCATTCCTCTAGGAGTGCTTGCAAAGATATGTGCTTTGTCTAGAGCACACTTTGTCGTGGAGGGCTGTCCTGTGCACTAAAGAAGTGCACCTGGGATTACTCGGGTTAACAAGTGAAAATACAGGATTCCCAGCTACCTTTGAAATTCAGAAAACATCTAACTTTTTTCATACAGTCATCTTCCACGCAATACAAGTGGTGTCCTGCTCCTTTCCAACAGACACCAGCGGCACTGGTCACCTCGGTGACGACAACCCAAGATATCACCAGACACTGATGAATGTCGCCTGGCAGGCTAAATCAAGGCTGCTTGAAAATCACTGATGCAGGGGAACACATGAGAATGGGAGATGCTGGAACCGCTTTATCTCAACCTCCAGATGAAATCACTTTATCTGATCAATCATCATCAAAACTTTTTTGCCATATGACGAACACTTGTAGAAATACATCTTAAGGCAATTTGAAAATACTGTTCTGTTTTTGTTTTGTTTTTTAATGTCCCTTGGGAACAATTCCTTTTAGGTTTTCACACCAGGCAATTTCTTGGCTCTTTTTCAGATTAGCAGGCTCATTTTGCTCAGATCATATAAATTACGAAAGCTGGCATACTTCTCTTTTTTTCCTTAAATGCTAGGAAGTGTAGAGGTTAGTTCAATGCTCAGTTTCAGAAACCATCTCAGCTCATGTGGCTTGTATTTTATTTTATTTTTTAAAAGAAAGGTGAAGGCAGAAATGAAAGTGAGTAGGCAAGTAGGCAGAAAAAGAGAGGAGGAAAAAACATCTTTATTTTATTTTTATTTAGTTGTTCGCACAGGTTGTTTCTTTCTGGACCTGGACTCAAACCCAGAGGCATGTGGCCTGCTTCTTTGGTGGCGACGGACCCAGCCACTGTTCCAACAGGGTGCACCCATGTTTTTTCCCTTCAGATAAACATCTATATAGTGACTTTTACATGCCACATAAATTTAAAATCTACAATTATCTACTTTTTAAATTCATTCTATCACTGCAACAACCTCATGTGTAAGCACTATTATCCTATCTTTCCTTTGAAGGACAAGGAAATGCAGGCTCTTTTTTCATTACTGATATTTCTACAATTTCCTCTTTCATTGCCATCCTCAGTGTATATGTATGTAAGCCCCTTCATATTCTGCTTGAGTTGATGGACATATGTTATAGCTTCACACACTGTCACTCAGATCCTCCCTCCTCTGTCTCTTCTTCCAATCTGCTCCAAGCAGGTGCCCCCTCCTGGTGCCCTGCCTCCCGGGCCCCCAGCCCCACCCCAGGCTGCCCGTTAATACCAAGACTTAGAGCCCAGAATTGCAGGGGAATTAACACTATATGGTCAAAGCACTGGCCAACAGGAGATGGAAACTGGTAGATAAATTCACTCCCTTTTTCTCACTCCAGACAGACAGTCCTGAGATGCAGCTTTTCAGAGGCTGGTCCCAGAGGGCAGAGCGACAGGTAACACTGACTGGCACCCAGCTCAGGATGCCCACTTACATTTCTTTCCCCTTTCCTGCCTCACACCTGGCCGTGTCCCTCCTGTCCCTCACTGAGCTCCCGGAGATTTTGGATCATTCTCCTAACACAGCAGCTACAAACAACTCTGCCGGGCTCTGCTGTCTAAGGATTCTGGGCTAAGACAATTATACATAAAATCATAAGTCAAGTCACAGGGAATGAACATTTATATAGCTATTTGCATTAACTTCAGAGTTAGTAATATACATTAGGCTCTAAACTGAAATACAAGTATCGAACCTTACTCCTAGCAGGACAGAGCAGCTGACCTCATTGTTGGAGTTGAGGACAAGACTCAGGGAGGGAAGGGGATGGCTCAAGGTCACACATTCTGGGAATCGTACATGAACATAGTGAAAACATTTATTTAGGGCCTACAGTGCCAGATCTCCACAAATATTATTTTACTTGGGGCTTGCAAATCAGGTAAATTGTATTATGGTCCCTATTTCATGGATAAGAAACAGAGGCTCATAAAAAGTGAGATGGCCATCCCACTTCTGGGTATTTACCCAAAAGATACAGAAACTCATTTGCAGAGATGTATGCACCCCCATGTTTACTGCAGCCCTAATCACAAAAGCTAAGCACTGGAAACCACCTAAGTGCCCAACATCAGATGAATGGATCAAGAACATGCGGTGCATATCACAATGGAATACTCCACAGCCCTAAGAAGAGATGAAACCCTGTCATTTGAATAAACATGGAGGAATCTAGAGGGGATAATGCTAAGTGAAATAAGTCGAAAGAAGAAAGATAGATACCAGATGACCTCACTCATAGGTGGAAGTGAATAGACAAAACAAAGGAACAGATGAAACAAAACCAACCCTTGACACTTGCAACAGAATTGAGATTAACAATAGGGAAGGGGGTTGTTTGTAGGGGGACAAATGGTGGTGGAGCCCACTGGACAATGGTGAAAACACTTGGTAGTTTGGTGGAGGGCAGGGTGTGTTGACATATATATATATATATATATACATATATATATATATACATATATATATATATATATATATGGAATGGGGAACCTTTACATGTGAGTTTATTTTAATGTGTAAAAATAATCTTACATAAGTGAGGTGAAATGTTCAGGGTCACATTAGCCAATGGAAGAGTCAGGCTGATGCCAGGCCTCCAAGCTCCATTAGTTCTTTCCACAAATACCACTTTGGGGTCAGGAAGCGGGCCCTGGCTGTCTGGGGTGGAAAGTGGCAGGGGCTTTGGGGGAAGGTAGGTTAGAATTTAAGATCTACCTCTACCATTTAATAGTGTTGTGCCTTAAGTTATTTCATTTCTTGGAGTCCCAATTTTTTAATTCAAAAATGGACTCACAGTATCTGCTCACAGTGTGACTGTGAAGAAGTGAGATCACATATGTAAATCTCCCACTGCAGTGTCTGTAGCCAGTAATTGCTTTGTCGGTGTTAGCCATGATCTTCTCTGCAAGACAAGAGGCCTCCCCAAAACATGAGCCGCTATTTTGTAGTTGCTTAAAAGTGGCAATGGCGCTAAGCCTGTTCTAAAGCAGAAGGAATTCCTTTACCATCCACACCTCACAGAGCGAGCTTGCCTTGACTCAGAGTTCATAAGCTTTAACCATCCGTGGAATCCTTGGCTAAACTTTGCCGTGTCTAGACAGCAGTTTAACAACTTAAATTTACAGTGTAGTCTTGTCCTAAATAAGAACACGTGCCATTATAGGTTTGACGTTCTAGTTGTATTTTTTCTTATACACGTGAAAGCATATCAGTCACCATGAGCTATTATTTTAAGTATTCCAGACAAAAAAATGTAGAAGATAGAATGAGATTGCTAAAATGTGGGTTGTTGTTGAGACTGGATGACAAATACATGAGGCTATACCATTCTCTCTAATTGTAAGTCCCACTGAAATGTTCATAATCAAAGTAGTTTTGAGGAAAACCATACTTGTCAAGCCCAGGGGTGGAGGAGGGGAATGTTCTTTCACAGAAACCAAAAATCGTCTTCCTTTCCCCAGAGAAGCGATCGTCACACTTTGGCCAACTCTGGCCCCTAATATCCACTGAAAGGCCGCCATCCTGAGGACAGACACTCTGGCCTCTTTCTTTCTCAGAGACAGAACAAGTCACATGGATAGATGGCCCAATTAAAGTCTGCTGATTCCATGAAGGAACCATTACCAATGCATTACCCTCCTTGTGGCTTTTAATTCGGTCTCCTGCAAGCCGTGAACTGCCGTCTCTCGCTTGGGGAATGGGCAATAAATGAACTTTTACTTCAAGTGATTAGCACTGTCGAACAGTCCTCACCCGAAGAGTGCCTGCTTTTTCTTTTACTTCCATGCCATTGGCTTCCACTCCTCTGAAGAAATAGCTAGGAAGTGCCAATGGGCCTCCTCAATCTCATTTGGCAATTTTCACGAGGTGAGGTCAAAGGCCAACATTGCTTGGCCTCTGGTTTTATGTAGCTGCTCAAAGAATCTCTGACCAGACATTACTAAGAACAAGCTGCATAACCATTTGTCTCAAATGGCTCAAGTGACATCAGTCTTGAAGGAGGGGCAGGTAGTTTCAGGAGCCGGACAAGACCGGTGTGCAGACCCCCAGCGACTGTGCCCACTCCAAGCTCTTCCAGCACAGGGCCTCCCTCGCACACCTGCAGCCAGGAGAACACGCCCCACTCCCCCACAAACCCTGTCTCTGGAATATTCCAGGATCCGTGGCTGGCACCAAATTAGACATCTCAATTAAAGGTTGAATATCCTAGAGTCTAAATCTTTCCAGGAGGAGAGAAAGATCTTGGCGAGATGGCTCTTTGTGTATATAATTAGAGATCCTAGAAGACAGTAATAGTGTGCTGCTTTATTATGCGAAGCATTTAGTATTATGCAAAATACTGTCTCAATTTACAACGTCTTTTTTTTTTCCTTTTGCTGGAGGATATGGGCCAAGTTTCTATTAAACATCCATATAGCTTTTGAATCTTAAGTATTCAATGTAACTTTTTTGAACACAGCGACAATAGGAGAGAGTGGATGACTAAAGATCCAAAAAAGCAAAATAATAAAAAATAAAGTCTGAGAATTTAGAGCAGCAACAAATACAGAAATTAGGTTTCTACACCCCAAATCTTTATTCTGGAAATATCTTTCTCTGTGCTTGCCTCTAGAGTGGAGTCAGGTGATGGTACCTAATTTTTATGGCTATTTTTTAGAGCTGAGGTGGCTCAAGAACCTAAGAGAATGAAGTGGATGAATTTCAGCTCAGCAGCCTCCAGTTAGCTTTAGGACCAGATGACACCTGATGTGCCTCTACTCAGTCTTTGTCATTGCACCCCTCAAGACAGAACTATTGGAGTATCCCAGGGATACTGCTCTGGAATAAATGAAACCAAAAGCATTTTACCAAAGAAGTGATTGGCAGGTGACTGTCACTTAAAAAATTTGACATAGATATAAAATGCAAATGTTCCATACACAAATACAAAGAGGTTCAATCTCACTTATACTGGAGAAACTAAAAATAAAACTCTTTTCTCACCTCTCTGCTGGTCTGGCACCTAATGGCTCCCCCTGGTTCCATTCTTATAGACAGAGCATCTTTGAAAAACAAAACTCAGGTCATGTCTCTCCACTGTTGAAACTGGTCTTTCCAGTTTCCTTCATAGGTCTATTTGAACATAAACTATACTAATCTTCAACATAAATTGAACAGAAGTGATATCAATCTACAATTTTTGCATTTGCAATGTCTTGGAAAGCTTTTCATGTCAGCACATCTGCCTCTGTCTTTTTAGCTGCTGCATAATATTCTACAATATGCCTGGGGTTCGTTTAGTGAACATAGAGATTGCTAACTACTTACTGTTATAAATATGACTGAAACAAACATCTCATATTTGCTGGCCTGTTGGTATGTGGGTGTTTACCTCAGGAAGGTATTGAGAAGTAATTTTTTCACTTATTTTTTTCTTTTTATCCCCGATGCTAGGTCTCACCCAGGTCCTAGGGCTTTACATGGTCTGCCCCTAGCCGCCTCTGCCACTCGAACTATAAGAGCACATCGATAAATAATTTTAAAGAAATTAATAGTTGTCCAGACTCCCCACCAGCGAGTGTGAGAGCCTTATTTCCTCATACCCTTGTCTGGTCTAGACTGTTCCACAGACGTATCTCATTCCCTGGTTCTAGGATGCCCCCCAACCCCCACCCTTCCTACTTGTGAATGGAGGAACTTCTGAATCCATACCTTAATTTTTCTTAAATTCCTTACTTTTCCTTTTCTTAAATTTCATACTTACCATCTCTTCTGCCCTTTATACTGCATGGTGAGAGAATGCCTTTTGCCTCAGTCTTTCAGCTGGTGCATTTGCACTTGGCAGAGTCGTCCACTTTCAAACAAATTTCCACGCAGGGTTGGGAGCTGCCCCTGGTCCCTGAGTGTGTCAGCCCCAGCCCCGGGGGCACAAGGGCTCGTCCAGGGTCCCAAGGGTCAGGACAGCCGGACTTGCTCAGCGGGCAGAGGAGCCTCCAGCAGTGAGGATCCTGGACCCTCTGGCTGCAGCCTGATTTCGTCATTGCGCCTCCAACACTTGCAGCTGAAGTTCTCCTGCGAGGACCTGCTCCCAGAAAACAGGCCGAGAGACAAACCTGCATGCTGGCCAAGACGTTCATGGACCAGGGGGAGCGCCTCCCGATGACTTCATGATGCAGCTGACGGCCACCAGCTGAAAAACCTCCCCCAGTTCTTATGTGGTTTCCCCAGGACACTTGCCCAGACTGAAATCCTGGCTAGAGTTTATGGGAGACACCTGGAGAGGAACCCGGATCAGCCGTCTGCGGTCATCCTGAGGCGCCTCTGTGCTCCTGGTTCATCCGGCCAGGGGCCAGGTCTGCAGCCTCCAGTCCAATCTTCCCAAAGCAGTGGGTGTGGATAAACTGAGTCTCTTGTCCACTGTGAGGATGATAACCCAGACAACCAACCACTGAAGCCTGCAGAGATCAAACAAAAGCGTCCCATGAGAATATTAGCAAAATAAGAGGGTGTGGGAAACAGTGTCTGCAGCAGACACCAACAAAAGCTGGCCCATATCCACGCTTCCTTGCACACAGAAATTCCACGAATACACTAGAAAACAGCAGCCGATTCATGGGATGGAAATGCTGCTCATCAGCAAGATGATCTTCCTGTTTTCATTGCCTTTCCTCTAAGACTCACGTATGAATTCCTTGAAAATTATATTAGTTTAATGTCCGCGAATTTTATCCTGCATACTAAGGGTATCCTTTTAGCCAGGTATCATCTATGGGCGTGTAATCTGAAAACATCAGAGGTGTCAAAACTTTCAAGAATTCTTCTAGAACAAAATTGAAAGAGCGATTGGGAACAATCTTTTATTCACTGAGAACAAAGGTTTGATAAGGTTTCCACATTTTCCTGGAGAAGTACAAATTACATTATACCAATTTGTATAAATTATCTTATCAAAGGATTTTTTTAAGTCAGATGCCAAAAAAAGGCATTTTCAGTACATGGGGCACGGTTTTGTGAGATGCCAAGTCTAGAAGATTCTAGATAAAAAATAACTCGATTTATAGTTTCATTGCAATATCACTGCTGCCTTTGAACGACGAAACCTATTTAAAGTAGCCTACATTTGCTGTATTTATTTTGTGCTAAACATACCTTAAGTTTACTCAGGATTTTTAATTGTCTACAAAAATATCAAATGGCATTCAGGAAAATATTACTTTGATATGGCTTGTTTTCTTTTGAAAATGCATGTGCACTGAGGGATAGAATTTGTATTAGAAGTTGACGTTGAAATTATGTTCTTGGATAAGCATCAAAGGTGAATGAATTTTTCTGAATGGAAAATGTAACTCAAGTCTTATGCTTTCAGATGTTACTTAAGAGAAGAAATGTATGCCTTAGGGTCAACTTGCCAGTTCTTTCTGATTCAATGTATGATATGCCTTGATGAGTAATAAAGTCCAAAGCAATGAATGAAAGAAAACTCCTGACATTATGTAAAATATGCATACTTTGTCATTAAGAAATAGAAATGGATAAATGGATCAGATATGCCTGGGGGTGGAATTTCCTTGGTCAAAACAAAAAGAAAAAAGTGGTCCTACTTAGTAAACAGCTGTAGCAGTAAAAAGGCTTTATAGGACAGGTTTAAAAGAAACAGGAAATTGAGTTTGCTGAAGGTGGAGTTCTTTATTCTTGATCAGAGAAGTGGATGCCTGTGATATTCACTGGCATTTGATTTAAGGGAAGCAAATTTGGCCAGTGTGCGTACATTGAACAGCCATTTTATAATCATAATTTCAGATTCCTCAGTGAGGTTAAAAGGACCTCTGCTTACATACTGTGGACTGGTAGGAAAAATGAGGCAATATGAGTGGCAGAAGAGACACCCAAGTATATCTTAATGGTTTATTTACTCTTATTTTACTTGGTGCTAAAATCAAATGCAACAACTCCTTGTATAAGCTGTTATTAACTGCCTTTGAAAACCTGGTCCATTTTACTCCAGGCAATTAAAATAAAATTATCAGCAAGTGTTTCTTAAGTATTTGGGGGAAAGATGCTTCTTTTTCTCTTGATTTTATTTTTCATTCACTGTCAGTTTTTGAAAATGGACCAAGCCTTTTAAAAAGGATTACAGAGAACTTCTCATCCTTCAAAGTACTTTCTATAAACTTGGCCCATATCCTCTGATTTGATTAGTAGAATTTGTCTTCCATAAAAGTGAGCTGCTAAACTTAGGAACCACCATTAGTCACACAGTTATAAGGCAAATATCAGTCTTTTATTAAAATCAAATTAAATTTCAAAGAAAGAAATCAATTTCATCAGCTTAGTCTTTCAGTATGAGGGCCAAAGCTTAATCTCTGTGACCACTAGTTGATTTCTGATGGCTATACCCTCACACAACTATCAGAAAAAATTATTTTGCTTATTCTTAATTCCTGTTTTGCTTGCTTTCTTATTTCTCTTCCTTGGGTCTTAGTCCATCCAGTTTGTGGAACTGGATATCTTTTGGCGTGTTGATCTTCCTTGAATGTATGACTGACTGTCACCTTGTATATGGTTGAGATGCTCCATTAGACTGCATTCTGTCATAGGTTCCACTTGCTTGGAGAGATTGCTGATACAGTGACTAATGCTCATTCTGTGACAAAAAGAGAGCCGCAGAAGGACAGAGAGAATGAAGATGGTTCCCAGCATGGGCGTGGTGAGGTGGGGTGCCTGAGAACCCACACAGCAGGGAGGTCGGGAAAATGGTACAGGAAGGAAGGCTGAGCAATAACCTTCTACCAAGTATTTCCTAGGACAGTTGGTAATCAAATATTTTTTGTTAATCCAGCCCATCTTCTTCCTTGCCCTCATCTGAGTGAACTGTTTTCTCTGAATAGCAGGCACTTGCCACACGTAATGAGTGGAAATGGCTAAGGTTTTGTTGGGCTGTATTTTGTAAGACGTCTAAAGAATTCCCACACCTCCTCCTCCTCCTCCCCTCCCTCCTCACACTGCAGCTGCTGCTTCCAGGAAGGGGGTCTGCTCCACGCTCTGATGCGCTGCTGCTGTGATTGCCTGGAGTGGGCTCGGCACCGTGTGACCTTTTCAAGGTAGGAGTCTTCTTCCTCGTGTCTCACGTGCATGTGCTCACCGTCAGGTGCTAATGTGCTAATACTTCAGTGATCTACAATTGATCAAACAGCTGAGCACCTCGGGCCACAGGGAGCCTTGACACTGAGCCACTGGTGCCGCCATCAGCATGAGCTACTGGGTAGCTGGCCCTGTGAACGGCATGAGGACACGTCCTCACAAGTGTGTGTGTGTGTGTGTGTGTGTGTGTGTGTGTGTGCCTCATCTCCAGACACACATTCTAAAAGTGTGAAACTCCTAAACACCCCAGCGTTGAGCTGCATCAGTGAGTGTGTCTGTTCTTAGGAGACCGCAGGCTCTGTGCAGGGTCACAAGCGTGTGTTCGGGCGTCGGCACCAGCGGGGCCTCCATGCCCAGATGAACCAGTCACCTCAATGGTTTGTGTGCACATCCTAGGCCTCACCACAGCCAAACGGAGCCAGGCTTGGGGAATAAACTCCACAAGTCGCCATTGTGTTTGGACTGCCCAGCCCACACTCGCCACCTATTTTTGACAGTACATGACTCTGACTCACAGGGAACAGCAAAGAACAAAGTGATGGCTTTAAAATACACTGCATGCCCACTCCTTGGGCAAGAGCCTGAAAACTCTCAGGTCCCTGAGTGCCTTGTGGGGTGGGTGACCCTGGTTCCTCCGGGCACCTAGAAACAGACCAATAAATGGGGTCACCCAAACTCAGCCCCAAACATGTCAATATTTAAAAATAGATCCCAAGCATATGAGTTGACAACTTGAGCCAGAATATGATGAGGGGGGAGTCATTTATAGCTTCATGTCTTCTGTGGTATAGTTAGCTATGCCCACATGCAGTGGTGGGAAGAAGCTCGAAGGAGTCCACACTTATAAGGTTCCAAGGCCGCCAAGGAGGGCCTGTTAACGGGCGAATGGGAAATGACATGCCACACCATAAAGTTCCTTTCCCCAGGGCATCTTCCCTCCTCTAGGTTACTTCTCAGATGCCATCTTAGTCAGGGCTCCTTGGGCAGAAGTCCACTCAAATTTGCTAGATAAATGGTACCTTGCATGGGGGTCACGGGGGAAGCGTGAGTGCTCGCCTGAGGTATGAGAAAGTCTTGAGAAGGTGAGAATTGCTTAAGGGTCAGACCTTAGAAGGGATGGAATTGGGGCATCTCAGAAACCCTCCACAGCTAGAGCTGAGCACTGAGTGGGGTTGCTGAGGCTCTGATTTTGTTCTTAAAGAAGGAAGCGAGTCACTAACGTTGTCTCCTATAAGAAAAACAGAACAAAGTGAAAGCATCACCGGAGCTGCTCTTGTGAGCTTCGCCAGCGTGAGATCCTTTGGAACCAACTGTCACCTTCTGCCACCTGCCTCCTGGCACCTGGCTGTCTTGCTGCTACTTTCCCACCTCTTCCCATCCTGCTGGCCTAAGCAAAGCTCTAGTGCTGCAGAAAGACTGAAAATAATCCTTGGCCTGCATTGGAAGACAGAGTAAATAAACTCCTGGACATATGCCAACTCCTGTCAGTGCACAGGTGTCTTCATCTGCAAGAAACGACCAACCAGGGGAAAACCACTCAGAGGCCAGGGAGTGTTCCCAGAACCCTGGGCTCAGGCAGAATGTCAGCGTTACCCAAGGACAGACTTTCAGCTAGCTCTGTGGTCCTTGAGGAGAGTCCGGCCTGTGTCCTGGTCTCCCCTGGACCTCAGAGAATCAGTGACATTAAACCTTTATGGGACAGGCAGAAGGAAGGAGGGGAAGGAAGAGGGAGAGGACAGGGCCAGGAAGATGGGAGGGGGACCACATGCCTTTAGGTGCATGTTTAAATCAGTGCAGACTAGAAATCAGACTGGATCTCGTATATTAAGAGGTCAATAAAAATAATGAGTGAAGATTCTTTGTGCTATTAATTTATCAGGCTAGGGTTTGAGTGAATGAATGCTACAAAATGAGTCATTTTATAAAGTTTATAGAAAGACAGTAGAGAGAAAATTCAATCTGTACAAAAATATATACAGTGACAAATAAAGATTCCTACCACACCGGCTTCCTGGCCCTCTTCCCTTTGCTCAACAAGTATTTGTTTAGGTATTATAATATTATATATAAGTATGCTATATGCATAATGTAGAATATAAATATATATTATATATAATGTGATAATATGTTTTATATATGCTCTTTTTGTATGTACATACATAGTCTAATATGTATATATAAATATTCCATATAGTGGTGGCTGTAATTACATACATATATTTATATATTGTAGTTATTTAGTTTACACAAAAGGGATCAAACTCCACATGCCATCTTGTAACTTACTCGTTTTCACTCAATAAAAAAGCCCGAGGCTCCTTCACAGCAGATCTGACTGGTTCTTGGAGTAGCAGCCTGCTGTCCCCCGAAGGCTGGTGCTGTCGGCCGCCCCCAGGCCGGGGTGCTTGGCTTCTTCCCACTGCTGGCTCTTGAGAGGGTCTCCTGCGGCTCTGTCTAAGGGTGCAGCCCTCACTGAGCTGCTGGGCTGATTTTCACCCTATGCTCTCACTTCTGACCGACATCACCTAGACAGTCAGTGTCGGTCAGCATGAGACCTGTTGGCATAGCCTTGAACATCTAAAGCAATTCTGGCTTAGTCACCAGAAGGCTTGTTGTCTGTAGAATAAGCCGAGAGACGGGCAAGTCAGCGCGTCACCAGAGAGGAGAGCTCCTTCCTGCTTTCTGCTCCATCACAGAAGCTATGGGGGGCCCTGGTGCCCCAGCCTGGGTGCTGGGCTCTACACCACACAGCTGCATTCCAGACAGCGGGACACAGACGCAGAAGAGAAGAGGACACCCCCCCGCACCCCCACACCCCCCAGAAGAGTCAGTTCCCCTCCAAGAAGTCCCAGGTCACAGGTCTGCTTACACCCCATTGGCTGGAACTAAATCACGTGGCCACAGCTCCTGGTAAGGAGGCTGGGAAATGTCCGGCACCATGAAGCCTGCAGACAAGGAAGATTCAGCTCCTAGGGGATAAAAGGAGGAGAGCAACTCGCCTCTCCCCCACACCATTACTCCTCTTGATAAACTCCAAAATGCTGCTACTTTTTCATTGTCAGCAGAAAGTGTTCGATATATGCATCTAAAACAAAAAGGCTCCCCTTGCAGCACCCACCTTCGGGTAGGGTACCCTCTCCCTATCCCTGTGGGAGTGGGAGTGTCTATATCCTCGAGTAGGAGGCACATTCCTTTACGTGAACAGAGCAGCGGTGAAGCTCTGCAGTTTCTGATACGTGGCACTGGAACCTGTCACCACCAGGGAAGCCCTGCCTCCAGCCATAAGAGCCCCCATGAACCCAGCTCCCAGCTTTAACAAACGCCAACTCAGAGCCAGTCTTACTTCAGCTGAGTCCTTCCCATTCCCCCAGATTTTTTGCAGAAAACTCCAGTCACATAATTGCATCTATAAATATCTCAGCACGCATCACTAAGCCAGGACTCTGAAAAATATACCACAATGCCATTATCACAAACAAAAATAATTCCTTAACCACGTTAGTGTTCAATCTCACAAACTTGTCAACAGTTTCTTTGAATCAAGCACCCAAGTCAGATCCTTAAGTTACAATGGGTACACGTGTGTAAGTCTCTCCAAGTGGCAGGTCTCTTGTTTGATGTACCCAGCAGAAGCAGGAATATGCCAAATTTATTCAGGAAAATTAAAAACTCATCAATGACCCTGGAAGCATTTCAGCTTGTAAACAGTGGCCCACCCCACTGCTCCCTTTTCTGAATCTCCACCCCCAGCCCCAAATTTGAGCCACCATCATCTTCCTGCACCACTGACTGTGCGGCCTCCCAGAGGGCCTCCCACACATGCAGCTACCCTCCTCGCTCAACTTGGATCTTGTCACTCCTCTGCTTAACCCAGGGTAAGATAAATGAACAAAACACTAGCAAAGACCTCGAGATATTTGTCTGCTTGTGTTGCTAAAAAAACTTGCCTCTGAAGACAATCTACATATCTGACTCGTGCAATGCTGGGTGCTCCCTAAATAAATATCAAAGCTCAGAAAACAAGGGGTGCATTGGGGTGTTTAGGTGACACCATCCCCTGTCTATAGCCAAGAAAGGATCCTTAGTGCTGGTACTCTCTCTGCTAAGCTTGAGCCTACAGAAACGCCCTGGGTCTCCTAAAAGTACAGCTTCCGGGTTCACATTCTGTCTCCCTGCCTGGGGTAGGATGACCCTTTCCTGGTTTGGTTTCTGCCTTCGGATTTGCTCACATGCCTCAGGGACGCTGATTTCAATCTGCCTTGCTTTCTAGTTTTTATTTTCTGTTCCTTTGTCCCAGCTTGGGTCTTCATTTGCCAGCTTTGGACTTACTCCCTTCAAAATTGTCACTTGTAAGAGATTCCACACACCTATTCACCAATGCACACACATACATCATATACACCATCAAAGGCATGTGAGTCCAGATAATTTTCCCTTAATCAGTTACATTATATTATTATCATACCTACTATTTATTTCCTTCTGTCCTGAAGGAGTTAACTATCTAGTGAGGCAGCAAAATGGAGAAGGACACATAAGATAATCCTGCCCCTCCCGCAGCCTGAATGTCTTAGCACGTGTCTAGCCCAGCTTGGGGATGTGGTATTTAGACTAAGATTCCCCAGGATGTTGAATAGTCAGGCTTCACTGTACTTATGTATGTATGAAGTGTATCCAAATGTAAGTTCAGGTTGGTGGCAACGATGAAATCATATAATCCTGTTTCAGCAGATCTACTGGATAAATTATACTTTTAAATTTGGGTTGAATCTGTGTTATAATCAAAGAAAGGCTGACAACAGGGGGAACAGAGTTCCTTTGAGGTTTGTTCACTCTGCTTTCTTCCTCTACTCTGATCCCAAAGGCTCTTGGCTCATCTGGACACAATAGTCTCCCAAAATACTTTTCTCCCTGGGAGCCTCTATCTCTGCTCCCTTCAACCGAGTAAAGACATATCTTCCCAGTAGCTGCCATGCAGCTGAACTTTCTGCCTTCCAGAAATAGAGCTTGGCTTTTGCCAGTTAAGCCTGTGTCCTGTGAACTGCCCCAGCAGGGAAGTGCAGGCTGCTGGGATGGAGTCTTATCTAAGACCCTCCAAGCGAGGAGCCGTGTCCAGCAGAAGCAAGAATGTTCCAGGCAGGACCTCCCAGCTGTCCCTGAGCTCCCCAGTTCCCGCCAAACAATCTCTTGGCCACTCAGACTGGGTCATTTAATCTCTTGTTATTTTTACTACAGCTCTGGTTGCTATTTTACTAGGGAATCTGAGGGGAAGAATCCTTCCACCTGCTAAGTCCAGATCAGGAAAGCAAGTGCCTTTGACAAAAACAAAGGTCAGGGAGCTGGGACTGAAACCCTGTCTTCTCACAAGCTCTTTGGAGCAGCAGACTGGAAACGTTGACTGTACTCCAGTCCCCTTGGATGCAATTACTTAGACACAGAAGCTTGAAATGAGAGGGAGTCTCAGCCAAGAGCAGTCGTCCACTGCTACTCTTTTATAACCTGAGTACAGGAGGGTGGGCTAAGTCTCTAGTAGACAGTTCTATCTAGTAGACATTTCCACATCTCCATGAGCACTTACGTGGATAGAGGAAGGAAGGAAGGAAGGAGCTAACAGAGGAAACAGTCACTCCTACTTCATTTTAGACAAAAGGCTCAATACAAAAAAAAAAAAAGCAAACCTGAGATGCAAGGGTAAGATGTAGTTCGACTTCTCCATTCTATCTCTAGCTCCCACATCCATGGGCCATCAATGGAGATGTTCACTTCGAGAGAACATAACAAGGGCCATGCCTGGTGAATGCAGGGAGAGTTGGAAAGTTGGTGGTCTAACAATATTTTCCTCAAGTGAAACTATTCCATTCCATGCTTTGATTCATTTATCCATGTTGTTTTTGGTAGATTATTTCAAAATGTCAAAAAAGAAAAGGTCATTCTCACAGACGTGTGGTCTTGCTGTCACACAGGAGCCCTCAGACCTTGCCAAAAGGAGACTCTGGTCACAGATCCTTTCACCGGCAGGCACAGATGGCGGCTCTGAGAGCAAGATGCTCCCCTGGAAGCACAGCAAGGTCCAGTCACTCTCACTCAGTTGTCTTCTGCAGCTTTGGTAACGGAGCCGCCTCCAACAGACGTCTTCGTCTCCACATTGGAATGGCCCCACGAATGTCTATCTGAGGTCAACAAAGGCAGAACTGAGGCCTCCTTTTAAACACCACATTTCAGAAACAACTCTTCAGAGAGACATACAATTTATTGAAAAGAAAAAGAAGAGCAAGTAGGGCTGGCAAGAGAGGTATGTATGCAAGTACAGCCAACAGCTGGCGCCACAGGGAATGAAGCCCTGATTTGTCGCATTGTCACTTTCCATGGTGTAAATGTGCCCACCACAGCCAAGGCCAAGCTTCCAACGTATTCGGATATGGCGACGGTAGGGATGCACACAATTGGCTCTTAGAGGCAAAGGTAAATGAGTGCAAGGCAATACCAGCACACCAGCCGGAATCCACAACAGCAAACCACTTTCTGTCCGCTCCAGGGCATCTTATTTCCTAGTCCAGCGCAAAATGACTGCCTTTCTTTTATTTTATTCTAGTCAGACGAAAGAAGCAATTCGGGCCCTTCTGGGGATCGCGTGGTGTCTTAGTCTCATCACTCCCTAGGACTTATTCAAATCTGAACATGGAGTGTGCTGAAGTCTAGACAACTTTGGGCTGATTTGCCAGGACTCTGTGCAAAAAAGCACCATGACGGAGGGTAGGATTTAGAGTTCAGACAAATTGGGTTTGAAGTCAATTCCGTCATGAAGAAAGCTGGGAGCTTTAGGGGTCCATGACCTCTCCTAGGATGAAGTCAGATGGAGAAAGACAATGCTGTCTGATTTCACTTGTGTGGAATACAAAGAAACAAAACAAAAAATCCTGTTGATCCTTTATTTATGATGAATAATATATAGATTAGAAAATGTCACTTAAGACAAAACTATTTTATACATAAAAAACTATTCCTTTAAACACTCTGTGATCCTTTTATTAAGAGATGTGAGGTCCGATTCCTAAATAATGAGATTTCCTTTTTCATATGAATGAATGAGTGGCATCAACCCCATGCTCAGAATGTTTTGGAATTTTCTTGAGACTGGAGGGCACAGTCTTTTGTGTATCTGCAGTGAAATGTGTTTCCATCTTGGTGAAATTTGACTCAGCAACTTTTCTAGTGAAGGCTACAAGAAAAAAACAAAAGGAGTCCATTTCCTTCATTTCGCCATTGTGGTGATTCAGAGACTGCTGTCCATCTTTGTGAACCTGAGTATTCGTCCAGCTGTGAGAAAGGCAATCCATCTTGAAAAACCTGTGGTGCCTCTGGTGGAGGACTCAGAGCTGTATTTGGATCTCATTGTCAAGAGAGCAAATCAGTGTCCCTGCAAGAGCAGATGAACAGTTCCAGTGAGGTGTGACAGGAGCATCCCTTCCTCCTTCCTTCCAGGCTTCTGGGCTGTTCGCCAATGCCAGAATTTTCTTTTACAAATGGCTGCATAAGGGAAGGGTGAGACATGGCAGGGAGAGAGATTCCCAAAGTTGGGGAAGCCTTTCGTTCTTCAGTAAAAGCTTTCATAAAAGTTAATGGTGAACACTTGGTTGAATAACCTAGTTAGGAAGAGAGTAACCCTTCAAACAAAGAAATTGAGTAAAAGACCTATTTTCAGAGCCTCTCTGAGTGGGGCTGGCGTGGAAAGCCGGAGAAATCAGGAATTGTGAAGTACCTTCAAGAGGAGGAAGGATGCCCATGGTGGTGGGGGAAGAGGGTTTTAGGGCTCTTCTTCTATGAGCTTAACCAGGTTAAATGTGATTGTGTGTGGAGAAGGGTGTAAATCACTGCTAAGAGCAGAGGCTGAGATTTCCCTGGCTCTGTAGCTCTACGGCTTTTTTCCAAGGCTCTCTAGCTAATGTTTATAAATTTGCATTCCTTTCTTTAAAGAAGACCTCCCAGATTAAATAAACTTTTGCCCCACAAAGTCTGCAGCAGCTCCTGAGTGTTGCTGGGTAGAGATTCAGAGCAAGAGTTCCCTGTGTAGGCCAATCTGATGTGCATCATGGATGAAAATGCTTAAAGTTGCTTCTTTTACTTCAATATACAAGGACCATGTCTCTCTCTATTTTCTGTACGTTAGCCTGACTTCCACTTGGAAGCCCTACCCTCTGGTACACACACACACACACACACACACACACACACACACATCTTGAGGATGACTGCCCTGTCCATGCCTGAGACAGAAGTGGCCTCAAGGCCTAGAACACAGACCATGTGTCCCATCTCCTCAGATACGTCATATAATCACCTCCCCCTGAACACTGGCCTCCTCCTGGGGCTCCTGAACCCTTTCTCCCCTTTTCCAGAGCATGCAGAGCTCTTCCCCTCCTACTACAGAGAATCTCCTCTTCACTGAGTGGTTTCCTCCAAGACACCTGCCTCTTTCCTTTCCTGTTCTTCTAAAAAAAGCCCGTTTGTTTTTTAGCCCCACAGTGTGATGATTAATAAACCAAATGCTGGTTTGTCTTTCCATAGGGTAGAAAGTCCTGATCAACAAACTCTCTCAAGAAACTTTACATCAAGAGACTTTACATTAACTATTTTCAGAGCAGACAAAAAGGGAAAAGGAGAAGGAAACAGTAGCTTTCCATACTAGCAGAGAGTGGTGGTTGTTACAAGGTGTTATGTCCTCACGGCTAACTGGTCCTGGCTCCTCCTTTCTCTGATCATGGAGAGAAGAGTCTGTTAAAAGCCAGAAGAGAAAATTCTTCATGAATTCAAATAGGGTGCAGAAGATAGTAGCATGAAAGACTATAGGTGTCCTCTAAAGGATCCTTAGTGTGCTCTGGTGGAGTAGCGGTTGGGCGCAGTCCACAAACATTCCAAGGTCCCAGGTTCAAGTCCCAGGTCAGGGACAACCAAGACAAACAACTGCACCAAGTAAAGTGCTTCTTCCTCCTCTCTCTTCCTGATTGCCTATTCTGCTTGCTTTCATTCCTGCCTGCACCTTTCCTTTAAAAATAAATGAATAAAAGAGTGTTCATTTCGAGGCTTGATCCCAGGTCAGGGAAAAAATTCCCTAAGGGAGTAGTCAGCCATTACAGGGCTGGCTCAGCCCTACACCATGTTTGTTTTTCAGCCTCATACTTAGTGAGTCAATATTTGCAAGAGTGCTGCAAATACCACCTGAAGGAAATGTTATTACTGTACTCCGCGCCCTTCCGGCTACTGTGTGCTCACTGTTTTTTTGATGCCTGATTCAGTAGAAGGACTCTTAGCAGATGGTTTGCAGCCGGTGTAGAATGGCAGACGGCGGTGCCCAGGGGGCCACCCAGCCCCCGAATGTCCAGAACTGGCTGAGCAAACCTCTTCTGGCTGCCTGGGGGTGTTTCCGCAGGGCGCCCGCCACACTGCAGCATGGGCGCCAAGAACGGTGCATGCGGTGGGAGTTCCAGGCGACACTGGCTCCACTTTGTCTGTCTGTCGGCTGGTTTTTGGTGCACGGTCTCCCAGTTCAGCTGCACCCATTTCACATTTATGAAACAAGCAAGTATGTCAGGAGTCCTGTGTTGCAAGATGTGATGAATTTGATTCGGGGATGACTCAGCCTTTTGCAAGCGAGCTGAACCTCTCAGGGTTCTTCTGGAAGGTTCTGTCAACTCTGTGATACACATCTAGCCGAGCATCTGCACTTCAGAGGAGGTCAAGCTTCCAGTTCAGGTTGCGGACTCCTCTACCTGCCAAAACAACACTCTTGCTAATGATGTTTTCAATCCCTTTAATATTCCCCTGCTTAATGCTAAACACACACGTGGAATTATAGAAACAGCCCTCAGTTGACTTCGCCTCAGTCTTCGACATGTAACTAACATACCCGAGAAAAGAAAATCCTCCAGATTGCTGATTCTGGACACCATTTCAAAGGTACTTGAGCTTTCTGTCACCTTCTCTGTTTTCTATCTCTGAGCTCATAGGTGCTTGCCTCTGCTTTTAATCATGGACATTTTTTAAATCTTCAGCACCATTTTCTCAGATGTTAACTCTCAGATACGCGTCATAAGTTTCCTGCAAAACCACTGGCTGGTGGCTCTGAGCGCTGGCATTTTATGGGCCAAGAATGAGGACGCACGGGGCCGAGGCAGATCCGCCATCAGAATTCTCAAAGGTCAAGCTGTACCACTCTGCTCAGCTACGTGGATCTTCCTAGATTCACAATGGACCCATTATTCAAAGTACCACCTTGTCTAGAAAACCTTTCCCAGCCTCTCCAGCCCCCATTTACTCCGTCTGCGAGCACCCCCACTGCCATCACCTCCTGAACTGTTAACACACATTGCATCTGTATGTGACATTGGTCCGTAATCAAGCCTTCTTTATAGAGCAATCTTTTTCAATGGGGACATTGTCTTCCAGCTGGAATACTGCCTGGCTTGTTCGCCTGTGGCTCCTTGCACCGTATTTACCATCAGATGAGAATCTACTAGCCTGACTGGCAGATAATTGAGGACACACATGGATATAAAAATGAATCCGTATGTACTTCTAAGCTTGACTGCCCTCACAGGACACATGGAAAGCCCTCCCAGGGGCGGTCTCCTCAGACTCTATCACTACTCCCTACATTCTTGTGGGACTCTTGCAGGGCAGACCCCATCTGTAAGCTGCCCTCTTGGCCTTCAAGCTCATGCAGACACAGACTTGTTAGCTTCACCTTGAATGAGCAGAATGCCCTGGGGTCTGGGCGGCAAAGACAGAGCTAAGCAATGACATGCTGCCTCGTGTGTTCAAACCAACAAGCTCAAGACTGAGTCCACGTGTCTACGCAGCAGGTTTCCTATTTAACAGACCATACAGAGAAAAGCCCCAACACTTTTACTTAAAAAGAAATCAAGAAAAAGGTAAAAATATTCACCCTACAACATTTGGGAAACGAAAAAAGAAAGTTATAAAATTATCTTTGATCACACCCAGAGATAAGCACCATCCACATGTTAGTGTATTTCTTTCTACTCTTTTTTTTTTTTTCTGTATAAAGATCTTTTTATCACATAACAGAAATTGTAGTTTAATAACCTGAGTTTTTTTTTCCACTGAACAATAGCATTTCCCTCAGAAATTTTCATGGCGTTAAAAAAGCATGATGATCATGCTTCCCAATTGTTCCCACCACAGAAGTGCTCTGGTCATTTAACCACACGCCCCTGGTACTGCATCGCTCACGTCATGTTGATGTTACTAGAGGGTATGACTGGGAAACGTGTCCCAAATCATTCCACTGAGCTCTTTTTTTCAGGAAATAGTCAAATAGACCCTTTTCCTGCTAGAGAAAATGCATATAATTTCTCCTGATAAAACCGAAGGTTTTCAAATACAGTTGACCCTGGAACATCGCAGGGGTTAGGGATGCCTCCCTCTCCTGCAGTTGAAACTCCAGGGGTAGCTTACAGTTGGGTTCCCCATGGGCTCCACAAGTCTTGGGGTTCCAGGGCTGACTGTGATGTATGTGTATATATATTTGTACATGTACATACATGCATATGTATATGGGAATGTCTATGTTAGCATACATGTATATGTGCATGTACATGGCTGGTGGCGGGCCTGTCGATCCCTGCCCCATGCTTCCCCTGTTCACCTGCAGGGATGGTAGGCTCCTGTCACCTGACATCTTCTCATCGAAAGTGGATACTTTCTCCTTTGTCTGTCCCAGGCAAAAGCAGTCACCTAAAAGATTAGCTCTATGGTAGAGGGCAGGGCGTGTTGACAAATGGATGAGGAACAGAGAACCTATACATATGAGTTTATCTTAAGTGTATAAAAATTTCAAAATTAATTTAAAAAATAAAAAGAAAATATTTAGAAGAAAAATCTAAGATTTCACAACTGACCAGTGATTCCTATAAATCATGTACTCTCTGTGGAAAATACAAGTGGGCATCTAACTAACGTGAAGACTCTGTGAAACCTTCCCCTCTGAGGCATCTTGATTCTCCTTCAGCCCCTTCCACATTTCTCCCATGATTTCGAGTGTCAAAGGGAAGCCAGCCCCCATTCCGCCAGCAGACGTTACTTCGAACACACACATTGTTTGACTTGAGGGCTATTTAGAATCAGTCCTGTCACCTTCAGTGCTCATTCTGCGAAGAATGTGGAGACATAGTAATTTCAAATGTCAGTGGATTTAAACAAACCAAAGTGTCTGCTAAATCCAACCAATAGGTTAACAGTCTTTGTTTATACAGCTGTAGCTTGATATCAGCCTGCCCTGGCAGACAAGTACCACATAAATAACTCACCAAGAAGTGCTGGAGGCCAATTCATGAAGCAATGGATGTAGTAAGTCAATTAAAAAGCCAAAGAATCTTTGAACCCTCACTTTATCCAAGAACTGAGGCTTCTCTCACTGCTTAGAATAATGCAAACCTTCAGTACACTTCTAAAACATTCTCTACGGATAAGTATTTGGTATCTGACAGATTCAAGTCTCTGACCCGTCCCTGCTCCTCCTTTCGGTGAACCCTCATTTCCCACACTAGCATACCCTTTTCTTCCTCAGTTCTTGCTTTTATGGTCCCTGGCACTTAGAGACAGATTAAAATCCTTGAGGTGAAATTATGAAAGATGACCAAGTTCTAATATTTCCTATGATGAATATGTTGATGCTTTTTTTGGGAAATAAAAAGTATTCCCGTCTTTTCTGGAACCCTAAGCACAGGCTCAGTTTGCCTATTCAGTAACCCTGAGTGATATAGCTGAGATTTTGGATCCATGTGCAGAATGGAATTAGCAACGGAAAAACTAAAGTTCCGAGTCACATATTCAACTACACCTCATATATATGTGAACAGCTAAAGAATTAAAAGGTGCCCCAAATTGGTAGTAAATGCATTTGAAAGAGAAGTGGTGAGTTTCATCCGGAGTGGCTATGGAGAGACCTGTGTCCCCACCGATGACAGTGTCAACCAGTCAGAATCCAATCAATCTACATATCACCAAACAAATGTCCCCAGCAGTTTCCATACCAGCTCCTGAAAATAAATGGACCTTAAAATAGCCGCCAGGCGGGTCTGGCAGCACAGCCAATTTATCAACCCTTCTGGAGGCCACAGACCTTAGCAGGTCTTGACGTGCAGATGAATGGGAGCAGACTGTCCAAACAAAGCGCGGTCTGAGACAAAGCTCCAAGTCTTAAGGCTCTCTGAGTTGACATGGAGAAAAATCCAACCCGGACTCAGAAAAGAAAAGGGAGGTGCGGGGGTGGGGGGTGGGGCGTTATGGTTTATGTACCTGGGAGGTCTGGGGTCTTCGGGGGAGCACAGCACACTTCAGGCAAGGCTGGATCCTGTGCTCAGACAGTGCCACCGAGCATGTCCCTGTCTCTCCTCCCCTCGTTCTGGCTGCCTGGACAGTTGGGGTCCCGCCACAGCCGGAGGCTCTCCTGCACAGCTCCACAAGTGTCGGGGCTGTCCGCGTTCGGCTCAGCTTGTATCACTCGCCCCCTCCATAGTCTCAGGCTGTTTTGGCCCAGCCTGGGGTTTATGCCCAGCCATAGATCCGGAGGAGGTGTTGCCCACACACTGGGAAAGAGAGGGGACCGGTTCCTGGGCAAGAAAAGGTGTCTGCTGTGATGTTTCACCTTCATTTGCAATGTGTTTTCACTGCAAGAGGCAACCACATCATGCAGCTTCTTGTGAAAAGAGATCCTCATCTTCCACTGGAGCTCACCTCCGTTTGTGACCAACCGCTTTCTAGGGCAAGACGGCACAAACCAGGGGGCTTCCCCTGAGCACAGACCATGCGAGGCAGTCAGAGGAGACAAGGGGACCTGACTAAAGGGGCAGAACTTGCTCACATAGGTTATGAATGAGCCTGTACAGACACTTGCCTCTCTTAGAAAGCATCTTAATTGCAAACAGGAAGCCCAAGGTAGGGAGGCCTAACTTCACGGAGACCTCGAGCCCCAATGATTGAGAACATTTCTGAATGGTGAACTTGAAGCTGGCGCTGTATACAGGTAGGGTGGGCAGTTACACAATTTCCTGACCAATTCCCACCCTCCTGCCAGGCAACTGAGGACCGGGTGGCGGAGTGTTACAGAAACACAGCCGGGATCCGCTGCTAATCAGACGTGTGATGCTGAGTCACTCGCTTGGTCTCTCTGACCATCAGTGGCTTCATCTATAAAGTCAGAAATGTGTTCTCTCTGAGTTCAGGCATTCTGTAATCTGTAACACATTGAGCTCTGCGACAGAGAAGTGCCCCCAACTCTGGCTGCACCTTAAACACAGGTGAAAGTTTCGAAAACCCTGATACCCAGGCCATACCCAAGACCAATTAAACAAGAATCTGACCCGGGCATCAATATATGTTTTAACAATATGGAGATCCCTCAAAAAATAAAGATGGAACTACCATTTGGTCTAGACATACAGCCAAAGAATATAAAATTTCAGAAAAAAAAAAAACACATCTCTGCCCCTGTGTTCAAAGAAGCACAGTTCGCAAAAGCCAGGACATGGAAACAACCTAAATGCCCGTCCACAGATGACTGGATTGAGAAGCTGCGGGCTAGATACTCGATGGAGTTCTATGAGACTGCTTCAAAGATAAGACTGTGCTCTTTGCAGCAACCTGTATGAAACTGGAGGTGATTATGCTAAGCGAAATAAGTCAGAAAGAAAAATGAGTAGTACAAAGTACAGGATGGTTTCACTCATATGTGGAATATTAAAAAAAAAAACAAAAACACAAAAACAACATTCACAGGATGTGAGATGTGGCTTCCAGGGTGTTGGGAGGAGGAAGGGAAGAAGGGAAGGCAGGAGGGTACGAGGTAGCATTAAAGGCACTAGAACTCTGGTGGTGAGTGTGGTGTGAAATACACGCAGATTGAGGTGTGCTATTGCTAAAAAACATATCATACTGCCATGTAAGCAAAATAAATAATAAAACTATATATGGCTAGAGACCTAGTTTAAGTCTCCCTGGGGGATTCTGGTTTGCAGAATCACAAAGCAGAGAACCACTATTCTATCACATTCTCGCCTTCCAGAAGAGCAAGTGGATCAAAATCAGGCTGAGTGCTGAGAAGCCACACGTGCCGGAGACCCTGTCTGCAGCCAGAGAGGCTGTAGCTAAACTTCTACCACAAGCATTTCACTGGCGGTAGGAGCAATTCTTTTCTTTCATGGGTGCTCCTCATGCCATATGGCACTCTGCATGTTTCAGGGCAAGTTTCCAGACTGGGCCATTATTACCTTTGGTCTTGAAATCTTCGTACAACTCGTCTACCTAAAACCATCCCAGCCAAAGGTTATTTTTCACTGTTAAGAGAGTAGGAGACTTCAGGGTACCCCACAAGTTGCATAATGAGCTAGGAAACAAGAGGCATCCAAGTAACAGTTTAATCATTTCCCTCTTCTTATATAATAACACATTTTTTGTTCAATTACATGAATCATCAGATTCACTCTAACATCACTGAATGCATTGAAAAGCAGGGGGAAATATATTCTTGGCAATTAGCTGCTTTTTGAAAGAAAAAAATACCAGCATCAGTTGAGCTTTCTAAGGTTCAATAATACTAACCAGCATTTATGTCACTTTCAATGATAGGTTGGTCTGTTTCAAGAACCTTTTTTCCAAGGGGATGAAAAATTGCTGTACAATTTCATGATTCACATCCATACCTCCTGCCTGTTCCATGCATACCTGCCTCCTACGTGCAAGGGCTTGCTTTCACCTTTGTTTGTTCCTTCTCCTCTCTGCTTTGTGAGCTCTGATGCCCTTTCAAAGTAACAATATAATAACTTGGGTGGAAGTTTCAGGAAGTTACCTTGTCTTCTTGAAACTCCATTCATTTAAGGATTTCTAAAAATACATCCAATAGGATTAAAAAACATCATATAAAGGAAGTCGATGAAAAGGTGAGCTCTCTTCACTCCTCTCTTTCCCCCTCAGCATGACAAGGAAACATTGTGATTAAGCAAAAATAAATGCCTTAGCTAACCAAAGTTAGCATCCTTTATTTTCTTCAGAGAAGACTTAACTCACAGGATATCTTTTCCTCTTTAAGTAAGGAGGTCCCTAAGTAGTAAGTGGGGGGACTGTGTTTATTTGATAGAACTTCAAATTGGTATTTCCTACACTTCAGTGTAGACTGTTCTTCTATGGAAATGTACAAAACTACTTCTACAAAACTCTTTCTATAGTGATTTCCCATAATAATTTGGATTTGGGGCATCTCAATTAATCACATTGTCTGATAACTCCAAAATCCATCCCAGATGGCAAGCCTTGTCTGGGTCATCCCACTTAGAAGGAGTGCGGGTCCCTAATTCATTGTCTCCTTCTACTCCACTCCCTTATTGTCACCTCTCTGGACTCTTGACACCTGGGTGAGTTGCCACGCCCTCAGGTTCCCTGAACAACTCTGGGAATTTTAAAGAGCTTGTATTGGTCAGGGTTTTCCAGAGAAACAAAAGCCTATAGGTTAGAGAAAGATACAGCTATTCTATGTATATTCATACAGACAGGCAATGTGTGGGAGAAAGAAAAGGAGGTGGGGAGAGAGAAATGTTAAGGAATTAGCTCATGCAATTTGGGTGACTATTAGTTCAAACTTTGTAGGTTCAATCTGCAGGCTAAAGGTTGAGGGTAACAGTTGATTTTGCAGACTTCATTCTAAAGTCTGTAAATTTGGGCATGAATTCTATGTGGCTGCCTGAAGGCAAGATTACTTTTTCTTGCATTAAGGTATTTTTTGCATTAAGGTCTTCACCTGATTGGATGTGGCCCACCCACATTATGGAAGGCAATTTGCTGTACTTAAAAGTCCATCCTCTTAAATGTCAACCACAAAACCAGGTTGCTGTGTTCCTCCAACATGACTGACAACATCTTGAGAAACCTTCTGTCTGCTGCCCCTTCCCTGAGGCTGAACAAACTGCAAAGCTGAGCTACCTGAGCTGGGGGTGGCGGGGCTGGGGTGACAGACATATAGGGAACCACATCCTCAGGCAGAGCTTCAGATTATCCCTTGCCACTCATATTTTATCTGTGTGCATCAGTGCTGTTTCAACTGTGCCTGTTCTTTCTGCTCACAACCTAGAAAAGTTTCCTTCACGGCTTGTCGCTAGTTCATCTCCTCTTCAGTCCTAAACATTTTTGCATCCTGCCCTCTGTGCTCCACCCCCATCTAACTGAAGTTGCTCACTGGAGATTTCTTGGTGACTCATTAACTGTCAGAGTCTCTCCGGTCCACAAGGTCTAAGGCCTTGAGGTTGGCACTGTATCCTCCTCTTTAGCGTGTGTTTGACACTCTATTTGCCAGAGATTCTTCTTTCACATCCTATGTGCAGTATTCGCCCCAGGTTTGCCTTCAGACAGATTCCCTCCTCCTCCACCATCTCCTTACCAGTCTTACCTACCCGCAAACTTCATCCCGCTAAAGCAGACGACTAAACATGCCTCTCTAGTGCCAACCTCTGCCACACACTGATCCTCCCCTCATACTCAGGCTCTCACCACCAAAGCTGTCCCTTTGGTACCTAAGTCTCGATATGTCATTGTGTATCACCTTTCCAAAAGGATTGTGCGTGTGTATGTGTGTGTGCATGCACGTGTGTGTGTGTGTGTGTGCCTGTTACTGAATGTTCCAGATTTTCCATGTTCCTGACTTTCAACTCTAAGGAGTATTTCCTGACCGTTCTCTTGCCCTCATCTCCCATCCACCTTGTTTCCAATCACTATTTATTCCCCCAGCATGGTGTCTCACAGTCTGTCACACTGTCCCCTCCCTTTATGTTCTCACTGCCACCATCCTGGTGAGCACCTCCTCATTGGTCATCTCCTGTCTTGCCACAGCCACCTGACTGTCCTCACTCCCCAGCAAATGAGTCTCCCCAATGGTCCCAAACATGGTACCTGAGGCTCTCACCCTCCACACCTTTGCTCAGGTTCTTTCCTCTGCCACTTCCTTTCCTTCCGAGAGTCACCCTGGAATTCAGAGACTTTGTTCTGCCACTTAGGTGTTCTACTGTATTGCCTTCGAGTAATTTGCATATCTCTCATTTTTCATCATGGCTTCAATTTGTCTTGGAAGCTCCTGCAGAAGTAGTTTACCACCTGAAAAAGCAAATATGCTACACCCACCAGTATAAAGTATTGCTCATAGACGTGCATCACAGATATTTGTAGCAAGAACGAAGATGTGTTTATCATGTTTCCTCTCTGTATTTTAACCTCCACTTGCCTTATCTTCTTCTGTTCCCACTTATGCTCTTCTATTCTCATTCCCATCCCAAGCCCAGGATAACGTGAGACATATACATCTCAATAAACTTGCTACCTCAGGGGCTCATGGACTTAACAAGACCTGGAATGAGCAACACTATCGTGACTAGGAAAAGATCTCAACTAGAGACAGCAAGCTGGTGGCCACATACAGAGTATGAATGTACTTTGACAATAAGCTAAAATATTGTGTATGAAAGTTGAATTTCTAGCTTCTCTCAAAAAACAATGACATTTAGCAATGCTAGATCCATATTCCATTGAATGACAATTGGCAGGACTGATTCAAGTGTTCCCTCAGGAGAGGGTCTAGTCTCCCCAACTGGCCATATTTCTTCTCTACCCTATTTAAGTACCAGCCTGGTCTACATAACCAGCAGTTTAGGACCCCTGATCTAAGTTTTCAGGATATGCTTCCTTCTGCAGCCCACCCACCAGTCAGCTTTCCATGTGACCCGTTTCACATTCACTTCCATTTCCAGGCTGACAAATGAACGCCCTTTTAGGTGGTCCTGTGGACCCAACCCCTATACCAACTGCTGCCTGTGATCTCATTCCATTTCCTTCTGTCTTTCTTCTCTCTTTCAAGTGAAAGCAAGCCAAGACCCTAAACAAACACAAACTTTCACCCTCACTCTCCTTCCAGAACAAATTAGAGCTACTGCCGCCCTGTCCAGTCCTGGGATGTCCCTGAATGAACACCAGTAGCCTTTCACCTGCCCCCAGGGTCACACAGGAAGCCACAGGGATGCCCCGAGGAAAACAAGGATGCAGCACCATTGGTTCCAAAAGAGTTTTTAGATAAAACGTGGAAATTCCAGACGCCCTCTGGATAGTTTCTTTATCCAACAGACATTCAAGGACTCCCAGGAATCTTCTAGATGGTTCGTTGGAACTACGCCCTCCTATCCAGTCCCCCGCTCTACTGCAGACTCAGTCTCTATCGCTGAACAAGACAGTATGTTCTGTAAGTAGACTGAATTCCCTTGACCCTTTAGGATAGCAGAAATACAATGATGAACACGAAATGGAAATTGCTGGATGGGGCCTTCGCTGAGAAGTGAAATGTCAATTTTCAAGTGGAAGCGTGAGTTCAATGAATGTGCCATCAGATTCCTCAGGTTTTACTGTAATTTGATTCATTCCCCACAGTCAGCCTTTCCTGAGAGAAAATTAAAGATGTGCACATGTATATGTGTGCATGTATATACACACATTACAATCGCACATACATCTGTTAAGATTTGACTATCCTTTTCGTCTTCCAGAAATTTTGAGAAACACAATGAGATGCCTCAATAGTTTGTTTCCTCGATTGTTTTAAGTACAAAGGATGTCATCACCTTTGCAAGTGTCTCATCTCTGGTTAAAACTATCTCCTTAGTCTGATTTGTGACCATAAGTTGACATAATAGTTTCCTAGTGGCCTGTGTTAGCATGAGGAATTGTAAGTCCTGCTTCTGAGTGGTGCTGGAGGAGTTAAAGTTCCACGATTTCCGGCCTCTGCAGGAACCCACCCCACTCCCGGGCGCCCTTTCTATGGGTGGTCGCAGGCGCTCAGGCCCTCCAGTCCCACGGGTGAGCGGCACTGGGCATGGGCGTGGGTGGGCACCGCAGACCCAGACAAAGGTCCTACGTGCGGTTACCTGGTGACAGGAGGGTCAATAATACACAAGAAAACAAGCACACACATTTGCCGGCCTTCGGGGGCTGAGCGAGCCTCTCGGCTGGGGCCCCTTGCTTCAGAGACAGGTTAGCCAGGCACTAACCAGAGTGGGAGGTCGCCTGGCACTGAGACGCCCTTCACAAGGCACCCCACCTCCTAATCCGCACTACTCACCACGCTGTTCTTTCTGACAGGGACGTCCTGTCAGAAAATACTCCTGTATTTTTCAGGGCCTGTTTTTTGTGTCTCTTCAGGGCCTGCTGGCCCAGAGGTCCCACTGCCTGCAGTAAGGTCTTCGTCGCCCAGCAGTGTGGGACACGCCTGGTCATGTCGCAGCCCCTGTCTGCCATGAAGGTGAGCTGTCTCCTCCCTGCCTTCAGCTCCTGTCTCCAGTCCTTCAGCACCTCCTGGGCACCATCCCCAGCTCACTCCTTCTCATGGTCTCTCCGCGTGGACTCACTGTCCCAGCCCCGCTTTATTGTTCTTGATGGCACAGGTCTTCTTCGGGTCAATCTGTTTGCTTCCTTCCTGTTGGACAGCTTGCTCCTTGCAGACAGGGACTGCTGGTATTTCCACGCCAGGGTTTTAGGGGCATTACCACAGAACCACGGCGCACATGGGGGTGGGTGGGACAGAGGAAAGCAGTGGAGAAGAGGCTGCCCACCCATAAGGTCCTCCGAGACATCCTAAGGGATTCGTTCTTCCCTTCCACATGCAGGATGGTGAGGCCTACGAACTCTGTGGGCAGGGCCGGGATCTAAACCCGGCCTTTCAGCTCAGAGCTCTTTCTCCATTGTCTTCCTTTGACCTCTCTAGCTTCTTTCCGAGGAGTGAGGTGAAATGAAAGAAGTCTTTATTCTCCCCGATAAAGGGATAAAACAAGGGAGCTGGTTCAAACTCCCCTTAACGGCCGGGGGCCACAGGGAGCGTATGCTGGTTGGGGTCAGGACACACGAGTTCTCAGCTCACACCTGCCTTGCTGTGACTTACTCACCTCAGAGCTTCAGGCCGTAGATATGTATGCGTGCTGCATATATATTTTTTAAAGAAATAAATGAAACAATCCTTGCCCTGCTGCGGTCGTTGAGGGACTCAGAACTGTGGATGGAAGGCCCTCGTGAAGAATGAGGTCCTCTTCAAGTGTTGACGTTACTGTGACGAAAGGCACGTCCGGTGAGGATGTGGAGAACTGTGGACCAGTGTGGCGAGTGAGTGAATGAAAAGTAGATTATGAGAAACCAAGTCACGCAGGCCCGTGGGGGGTGACAGGGTCATCTGTTTTACACATGGCAGACACGTGCTCCCAGGGGAAGCTCTGTGACTCCTCCCCCAATACTTCTTGGCCTCTGACAGGTTGATGACAGACCAGAGAAGCACCTGATCCTGAGTGTCAGAGGCTGACTCCTTTCTCTCTTGTCTGCAGTGAGCACAAAGGCCGAAGCCAGGCTCCCGCTACTAAGAAACAGCCAAGGGCTCTGAAAACTGTGTCCTTCCAGATGGGTGGTGGGGAAAATCCTTCTATGAATATTCATGTCCTACTCATTTAGGCGTCTTCTGTATAAAGACCCTTTGAAAGCTGAGGCGGATCAGCATAAAAGGGTGTGATTAACTCCTGAGTCAGCTGGCCCCTACCCCAGAGCCCAGGCCCTGGTCGTCACAGCGAGCTAGTTCACAAAGAAAATGTTTCTGCAGCTGTGTGGGCCTTGCAGTGGAGCGGCCTCCCACTCTCCAGCAAGAATAAAACAGACTCTGGGATTGCGCTGGTTCCTTCAGAATTAAGTCACTGATCCACTAACTCCCGCTCCCGACAGAACAGCCTGTGCCCACATTTGCTCAGATGTCAGGTCTGGGTGTGGGGACTCTCCCTGAAGTCGGCATCTTTCCTCTCCCTTGGCTCAGCTCCTGCCCGCCCTGGACACATCGTCCCAGACCCTGCTGCCTCCTGGCTGCCCGGCTCCTGCAGCTCACAGGGATCTGTCACTCCTCTGCAGGCACTGCATGCTTGCCTGCCGTTGGGAATGAATTGCACGCCTTCCCACTGTGTGTCTCCCTGCATGGTCGACCTGCTTTAGTAATGGTTTCATACCATTTTTAACTTTTTCTGTGTCCTTTCCTTCTTCATTCATCCTCTCAGTCACTTTCAATCAACACACACATCTATTGAGCTATAACATGTATCTTGACTAAATGCCGAAGCTTCAAATGATGAAAATGGTCAAGATAATAACAATGACAGTAACACAAAGCAATAGTAACGGTGACCATGCTCACTGAGTACTGCAGTCCAGCGTTGGGGTGATAGACTCTATTTCACTTAATACTCGACAGTAACCCTCGGAAGGAAGGCTTACTGTTACCCTCATTTTACACATGGGAAAATGGAGGTTCTGAGAGGCTAATTAATTTGCCAGAGGCTGCATGGTTAGTAGATGATGAAATGATTAGTAATTTCTCAAGAAGCTCCTGGCTTTGTGGAGAGAGAAACCCCTTTTTAAACGGATTTCCCTGAGACACTGTGTTGTCCACATAAGTTGAGAACCATTGGACCTCATGTAGCTCTTCTGAGGAACCTCTGAATTCCTGCCACAGGGATAGAAACTAAAACCAAGAAAGCGAAGGGGATCCCACCAAAATCAGATAGATGATCAGAGGTTCATTAAAAAGGCATAAACCTACAAGCAACCTGCTTATTCAACCCTTATTCATGGTTTCAGCTCCCTTTTACATTTATCGCATCCAGTTAAACCTCCAAAGAAGGGTTACCTGATGTGGCAGACCCTATTACATCTTAACCCCAAATAATTCACCCGACTACCCCCTTTCTAACAGAACCCAGATGTTGTTCGCTGTCCCCGTGGAGCCACGCATTTAAGAGATGGCTCAAAGCCTCTGCGAGTTGGTTTAGAACGCACATGTGAGCCAATGCTGGCCAAGAAGACAAGCAAGAAAGATGTCAGGGGCGCTTCTGGGAATGTTTCTTCAACTCGTAAAAGAGATGGAAGAGTTTAGCCTCTGCCCATGTAACTGTCTGTGAAACTGGAACTAGGTAGCCATCGTGAAACCACAGGAGCCAAACTAGCCAACACGCTACAGACTGGAAGAAACTGATCTTCGATGATACCGTTGAATGGTTAAACTAACCGATCCTGACAAAGAGCTAATTAAATGAGATCATAAATCCCCTTAATGTTCAAACCTTATTGCTGAGTATTTGTAAATGAAATACCATTCTGCTCATTGCTACAATGGCCATTCACAGTGATGTCCCCCAGAACTGAAGGGAAGGGTGACAAGCACATCCTGCTGCCATATCACTGCCACACTCTCCTCTCTGCCCCGGCTTGGCCTGCTGCCCCCCATTCTCTAGTTCCAAGTTCAACTACCAGCCCCTGAGAAGAAGGAGCAGACATCTGGTCAACCAAGCTTGACATTTCTCCTGTCTCCAGTTAAGGGTCCTAAGGCTTCAGATGACCTGCCCCTTGCTCTCTTGGTCAGTTAAAGGGCACGGAGAGTGGTACATGGTGACAATGCCAAGAAAACTTCAAATGTGAATCCAGGACTGAGTAAAATTCTTATCACCGGGGAGGAAATTTTGAGGAAAAGAAAAATAAGAGATTTTCTAACAGTGCCTGTGCCAACAAACTCTGCTTGCAGAGCTGCAGGGATGGGAATAAGGGACATAAACAGAGAAGAGTGTGAAATTATAAAATGTATTTGTTTTGTAAAATATACCATTTACTGAACATTTACCTACAAAATGTATGCTAAGCAATTTGGAGATATGATCTCCTTTTCTCCTTATACTACTTGTAAGGTAGCTATTTCATGTCTCTATTTCACAGAGGAAAGTCAAGGTGATTATGTAACTTTCCCAATTCTATGGAGCTAGAGAATGACAGAGACAGGACTCAAACCAGCTTCCACTGACTCAAAAGCCCATACTCCACATTCCCTTACACTGCTTCATTCGTTCATTCATGCAATCATTATTCACCCATTCATTGTTTTAATAAACATTTACCGAGAGGTTCAAGTCAGAAAGAGGAAGAATAACCTCACCTGACGCCTCAACGCCGTATGGTAACCCTGGCCACCAGCCCATGACCTACTGTGGCTCCCAAGGCTGACCTGTGGGTAAGGTGAGGGCAGTGCCCTTGCTAGGACCAGCTTGGAATACTAGGTAGTTCGCCCATCTGCTGCCCTGACTCACCACGGGCTCGTGTTGAGCACATCTGGGTGTATCATCTCCCTTGTAGGACAGTCTGCTCTAGTTTCCAGGTAAAGCTGCTAAGAAAAAGGAAGACTGTGTTTTCCAATGGTATATACTGTCCTTTTTAGAAAACATTTCCTGTCTCTTTTTCCTTCCCATCAAGATCAATCTACGGAGAGTCAAGCATACATGCACACATGTGTGCATTCACACATTTAACAAATACTTATTGAATAATTAACAAGTACACACAGAAGTAAATATAGAAGTGAAATATAGATTATGATCACTGCTTTAAATAAAACTGGGCGACATGACAGAAGGGAACTTCAGGAGTCTCCTTCACATAGATGGGTAGTTTTGGAGAGTTCTTTGAGACTGGACCTAAGAAATGAGAATATGTCCATCCCTTAAAAATCTAGGCAAGAGAATTGTAGGCAACATGTTCACCAAAGGCAAAATACACTGAGATGGAAAGGGGCCTTAACATGTCCCAGCTGCAAAGCTGAGTGTAGAGAGGAGAAAGTTTGTGGTACTTTCAAGCCCACACAAGGTCAGACCCCACAGGACAAACTACATTGGAAACCCAACTCCAACCTGAACTAAAAAAAGGAAATTGTTGACTCACCTGAAAAGTAAAGTCATGTTATGACATTGACCTTGAGTGGGGCTCAAATAGCCAATAGATCTTGAACTTTCTCCACTTCGGTCTCCTCTGTTCTGAATTGGCTTTAGCTCAGAGTCTCTCCCTATGGATGAGTTTCTGTAGCTCCCAGTATGCATCATTTTTACAACTAGAAATTATCCTTGTTCTAGCAAAAGACCTGGGCTTCCGTCTTATTGGATCAACTCAGAAGATGTGTTCATCTCTTAGACAATCACTGAGATTGAGGGGAGAATATGCCAGTTGTCCGTGTTGGGATTATCTGCAGAGTCCCTGACACCAGGAGTGAAGAATCAGGGAGGAAATAATTCCCCAAAGAAACATGGAGAAACAGCTATCAGAAGAAGGTGCATGGACACAGGGAAGGTATGGGTGGTGGAGACATCCACGAAGCAGGGTTATGTGGACCATTGGAAGGAATTGGAACTTTATGCTAAAATCAGTCATCAAAGATGTTCAGCAGGAAAGGTGACTTAATAGCATTGCAAAGAAAGGTTATTTTCCCTTCTGGGTGGAGAATGGAGTGTAGGAAGCTACACTGGAAGGACTGAAATCAGGAGGCTATTAGAGAATGGCAGGCAGAAAAAGTTGATGGTTGAACTTGGTGCTTGGGTGAAAGCAGTAAGAGTCAGAGAGAGACAAATAGATCTGAGATGCTCTTGGGGAAGAGTTAACATCTATTGTTGATGGAGTAGAGGTGACAGAGTGAAAGAAGTCGAGCATGATTGCCCCGGCTTTAGTTTGATCACCTGGATGAATCACGGCACCATTTCCTATGAGGGGAAAGACATGGGAGGTGGGAGGACAGGGACAAGTCAGGAGGACTAGAAACCAAGTCTTCCATTATGACTGCTCAGCTTGAGACTTCTGTGGGATTAGCAAATGGAGATGTTGAGTAGGTGGTTAAATGAACAATTCTGGAATATAGAAGATAGGTCTGTGCCAGAGTTATAAATCCAGGACTCATCAACATATAGATACTATTTAAATGTGAAAGACTGAGACAGATCATTCAGGGGAGCATGAAGATAGAGAAGGGGCGGGTAGTCATCTATGCTATTCGGCCGCCCCCACCCCCAATTTTAACTCTACTCAAGCTAGTCTGCTTAGATTCTCAGCAAATATAGGCTCACCCTCTCCTGGACGCGTGCATGTGTGTGTAAATGTGTGCATGTGAGTGATTGTGTGTGTCTCTATGTGTGTACACATGCCTTTCCCTGGACCCCTGAGCACTCATCCTGCTTCTTTTTTTTCACATTATATAAAGTTAACCTTTCCACATGAGCAGTTAATTCTGTAGCCATATTAATACTGTCCCAATGCAGTACAGCTATTACCTCTATCTAGTTGCCAAACATTTCCATCACTCCAAAAGGAAACACTGCACACTTTAACAACAGCTCCCCCTCCTTCCAGAGGTAACTACCCCTCAGTGTGTGTCTCCATGGATGTACATGCTCTAGATATTTCATTTAAATAGAATATATAATATATGACCTGTAGGCCTGACTGCGTTCACTTAGGATGAGGTTTCCCAGGCTCATCCTCCTCAAAGCTTGTATCAGCCTCACTCCTTTTGTGGTGTCAGTCAAGGTGCTTTTGAATTACAGTGTCATTTTATCTTTCCTTTCCTTTTCGTTTTTTTTTTTTTTTTTTTTCAGGAAGAAATGTAGAATTTTACTCTAGTAGAGATATGTTTTGTAATTAAATTATATTCACTTAAAATACCATAGTAGTTTCTTTTATTTTTTAATAGAGGTAACTTCGATATACAAAACAAAGTAAGTTTTGAAGGGCAGGTCCATTATGTCCTCCTATATCAAATATAGAAGAACACCCCACACCCAGCACATTTCTAACAGTCCCCCGCCCCACTGGCCATTAGACCCCACTACCTCACCTCTTTGCTCCCACCCCTCACCTCTTCCCCTCCGGTAACTTAACTTCTCTCATCAATGTATGAAGGTTAGTTTTGTTTTGTTTGGTCATTTGCTGTGTTTCTTTATATCCCACGTGGGAGGGAGGCCACCCAGTATTTGTCTTTGTCCTTCTGACTTGAAATACTCATTCTTTAAGGCTCAGCTCAGCTCTTCCTTCTCCAAGAATCCTTGTCCCATTATCTCCATTGCAAATGTCAGACTTTGTGTTTCTTAGAGCTCTGTCTACTCACCATACATTTGGTACCGAGAAAGCATTGCCTTGTGTTCTATGTATATAGAATATTCTCCTCCAACTAGATGATAAGCTCTTAGAAGGCAGCCTGAAATCCTTTGTCTTCTCTAAACCTGGCATACTGCCCAGAAAAGAAAACAAGCAAAGATCTGTTGATCAGTGACACCACTCACTCCAAACTCCCTTTGGAAGTTTCTTCTGTAGTGGCTGGAACTTCATCTCACACTCCCAGACTTGGCGAGACAGCACCTCAGCAAGGGTGGCCCCACCAATAACCTGAGGATGAGGCAGCAGTTGTCCAATGCTTTTAAGTACTTGTGGCAAATAAAAAGATTATGACTCAATCCATGTTGAAAAGAACCAGAAGAAAGTAGTCTCCCGCAGAGGAAAACCAGGGAATTAAAGTGAATGCCTGTGAAATACTTCAGCTATTTCTGCATCTATCCCTGACTATTTCACTTAAGTGCAATGTCTCTCTGCATGCTCCTGCCCATTGGGTACTTCCTCCTCCCTTGCCAGCCGGTGGTCTGTAACTTGCAGTCACTCCACAGTGTTTCCACGTGATGGAACTGGATTCCCAAACCCCAGACAGCTCGGTCAGCCCCGAAGAGTCTGGAGAGTCCCACGTTTTCATTCTTTTCTGGCTGGACCACGAAAGTACTGCCTCTCACCCCACTTTTGCCCCCAAACTACTCCTACATTCTCCAGCTGGACCCCCAACAGCCCCCAGCAATTCCAGGTCCCCCCGTCTCCTCGCCTCCCTCCACAACCCACAGCAGAGCTCTCCAGCTAGGAAAATCACCCTGCAACCCCCAAACTCTTTTAAGCTCCAGCAAGCACACCCACAAGTATGTGAACAAAACTGAGTAGGTCTGATTCAGTTTTCCAAAGCTGACTTTTGCTGCTGATTGAATCATAGCTGCTTGTTTTCCAGAGGTCATATTATTTTTTAAAGGAAAGGTGCAGGTGAGTAGGCAGGCAGGAAGAAAGAGGAAGAAGCATTTTTATTCATTTTCTTTAGTTGTTCATCTCTGTCATTGTCTCTGGCTCCCAGGAAACAAACCCAGGTCCCTGGGGCTGGTTTGTGCTGGCCAGAGGCAGCAGGCCCATCCCGAGACCACCAGGTCATGCCCATTTCCCTTTCTGACTCATGTTTCACTTCCAAAATAGGAGAACTTGATTCTGCAGGTTGAATGTGAACTAGTTTTTTCTTTTTTTTTGTTTTGTTTTGTTTTTTGTTTTGTTTTGTTTTGTTTTGCCTCCAGGATCCTGAGCTGCACTCAGCCTTGGGGCTCAGCCTGCAGACACTGCGCAGTGGACAAGGACCCCTTCTGGAACAGGACCCCTGGGCCTCCACTTACCATGGCTGCATTGCCTCCACCTAGTTAGTCAGAGCCTGTTCCCTTGGCAGTGAATGAAGGTTAAAAACTCTCTGAATTATTATTGTAAGGGTTAAAAGAGATTAACAAGTGCCTGGATTCAAATCTTGCATCTACAAAGGGGCTCAACAAACATTAAGTAGAACCTCAGAAAGATATGAAATTGCCATTTGTATGAGTCAAAAATGGTCAAATATTGACAAATTCATGTGATTCAATCTGCCATTAGCCTACTACTCAAGCACCAAGGAATTCAGTGTCCAGTCGGCTTGGAATATTGGGAGCAGAGGAGAGAGACCCTTCGAGGTGTAACCTCGGAGTTGACATTTATGCAAGTCGTAGAAGAATAAAGAATGTCAGCACCCTGTTAGGTGCTTTAAATGCGGGGAAACACGTGCCCTGGTGGAGTAGTGGTTAGGCTCACCACCTCCAGCCAGTGCAGTCCACACACATCCCAGGGACCCAAGCTCATGTCCTGGGATTAGGGAAACCACCAAGATGTAGAACTAAAACATAAATGCTTCTTCCTCACCTCTCTTCCTGTCTGCCTACTCACCTTCATTCCTGCCCGTGCCTTTAATTAATTAGTTAGTTAAAAATAAATGCTGGGAGATTTTCTTGACTCTTAATTAGTGAAGCACAGATGGCTAAAGAGCTAGAGACCAACATGGCTAGGAGCCTGGACTGGGGGAAGACTTCCTGGGATCAAGCCCTGCTTTGTGACCTTGGGCAAGCTTCATTAAACCATCTGAGTTTCCTTTTCTCCTCCCTGACATGTATGGGCCAGGGCTGTTGTGAGGACTAAGTTAACATGTGGGAAGTTCTCAGTCACTGAAGTGTTAACTCTCACTGCAATAGATGGCATGCTCTGACTTAAGACCCATGGACAGAAATCAGAACCCGAGCAAAGGAAACTCCCCTCCCTGAGCAGTCTAGTGCAGCAGGTGGGACAGCCCTGGGAGCTGGACGATGGTGACTGTCCCCACCCAGGAGAGCTCGGAGAGGAGCCACCCAGCCAGCGGAGTCGCAGCCTTTCTTCTGGGCGCTCCAAGGGAAGAGCAGAGATGAGAGCACTGGCAGCGGCTCTCGCTCATCTAGAAGAAATGGCGACAATATGGCACTGAGCTATTTGGCAGCCCTGCTGAAACAGGTGAAAGGGCCGGCCCAGTGAAAAGTGATAAATCCTCGCGCACTCGTTTCCTGGAGGTCCTAAAGGGCTTTCCTCTCAGAACACAGCTTCTTGAACTTGTCTGCACATGAGAATCACTGAAGACCTCTGACGAGAGAGAGAGAGAGAGAGAGAGAGAGAGAGAGAGAGAGAGAGAGAGAGAGAGAGAGAGAGATGGAAATACCACTCCCTGAGTGGCAGAAGTCAATGGAAATTCTCTGCGGAGGTAGATATTTTCATCTGAGGTCTCAAGTTATTTCCACAAATAGAATTTCAAATGCAGCCCCTGGCTGCATAAGATCTCTATGAGTGAGAACCAGGGAGAAAAAATAGACAACAAAGCAACTCACAAAGACCTGAAGACTTCAGAGGGAAAGCCTGGACACTGACTCCAAAACCATGTTTCCTGCCTTCAAAGATGGAAACAATAGCTTGAAACTTTGGGGTAGCAAGTGGAAACTAAAATGAGACTTTGATTTAAAAAAAGAACTAAGCTGGAGTACCGTGGTGGAGTAGCAGTTAAGCCAGCCACCTGCAACTCAGTCCACATACATTCCAAAGACCAGGTTTGCATTCCGGAGCGGGGGCAGGGGGTGTGGACAACCCGTGTGAACAGCTAAATTAAAACATTTAAATGCTTCTTCCTTCTCTTTTCTGCCTGCCTACCTGCTCAGCTTTATTCCTACCTGCATCTTTCCTTTAAAAAAAAATTTAATGGACATGTTTAATAGTAGATAAGATATCACCAAAATTAGACTAAGAAATTGGAATATGAATCAGAATAAAGTGTCCAGATGCATCACAGAAAGACACAAGGGTGAGAAAGAAAACAGAAGAGAGGACAAAAAACAGCTCAGATTGCTTCTTTAGGTTATTGGGCTGCACTGCATCTGTTGCAGCAATCACATCTGCCATTACAACTTTTAAAATAAAGCCAGAAACAACAGGTAAATAAATTAGCCTGATGATACTCAAAACTTTACAACAAAAATAGGTGACCGGTTCATAGGCCCTGGTTTGTTAGCACTTACCATAGAATAAAAAGATGTAACATATGTATTATTAGACATTATGTCTTCAATGAGATTCCAGAGGAAAATAGAAGGTAACAGGGTAAGAGCAATGATTGAAAAAATTTAAGAATTTTCAAGAATTGATAAAAACAGCAAGCAATTCACAAATTCAGGAGTCTGATACATCTCTAATAGGATATATAAAAAAATTCACAATTCGGCTTGCAAGATAAGCAAAAAGAAAGAAAATTTCAGAAGCTAGAGACAAAAATTACTTTCAAAGGAGTGATAGAATGACAGCTTAATTCTTAATATTAAAAAAAGTAGAAACCCAGAACACAGAGGAATATTATCTTCAATATAATGAGAGAAAATAACCACCGATCTAGAATTCTATACTCAGGAAAAGTATACATTAAAAATGAAGGCAACATAAAGATATTACTGGACAAGTAAAAGTGGGAGATCTGCATAAAAGGGGATCCTAGAAGCTGGAGGATATATTTCAGACAAGAAAAATGAACACAGGCAGATGATAAAGTTGAGGAGAGAGGAGAGCGAAGAAAATGGTAAATATGTGAATAAATCTAAATGAAAACTCTGTAGAATAATGATTATGCCTTCTGGTGTTTGAAATATAGAGATAAATAATAACAGCATGGAATGTGGGAAGATGGGAATTAGTGCTAAAGAGTGCCATCTGCGAGGAAGGTAAAGGTATAAATGAACTTTCAGTAAGTCAAGCACATGCAGTGTAATTCCCAGGGTAACACCAGGGGCCCAGAAGCAAGGTTTGCCACGTGCCAGCCAGGAGAGTGGGAAAAGCTTCAAATGAGCAGATTCAGTCAAATCAAAGAGAAGGCAGAGAAAGAGAAAGAGAAGCTTGGAACACCTGGCATGATAGACAGTGTAAAACAGAATGCTATATTTAAACACAAGGTACAGTAATTACATTAAATGTAGACAGACAAATTGCTCCAGTTAAAAGACTCAGATTGCCCCTCTGAATAAAACAAGAACCTAACACACAAATCCCAAATGTATGCTATTTAAATAAAAAAAAAATCAATGTAAGGATATAGACATGGTCACAGTAACTAGAAAACAGGCTTCAACATGATGAAGACCTACATTTAAAAAGAGAAGACATGGAATGAAGGAAATAGGGAGTTGGCATAGGAAGTCAAAGGTCTAAGAAGAAAGATTCTAGGTTACAGGATGGAATTGAAAATCTGATGTTTGGGGAAAATTCATCAAGTCTCTGATGACTATTTGGAAAAATGTAGATACAAAGTTTATTCAAAAAATTATACAAGTAAACACAAAATCAGTAACTCCAAAACTCCCAAGAAAAAATAGTTTATACGAAAAGGTAAACAGTCATAATACACTAACTTATTCTGTTGCTAAAAACTGTCCAACTTTACTGTAAACACTAATGATTGATTTAACCAAGCTTTGTGGAATACTTTGTGGAGCAAAAGAGTGGAGTGGGATGTAAGAGAGAAATACTTATTGATTGAAGTCAACAAATGATGCTTAAAAATGATAAATCAAGATTTAGAGTATCGTATTTTGAAATATAAAGGTAAATGCCAGAAAAATCTGCCAAAATAAAGTCTGCAAGAATGAATGAGTATATTTAACTGGTAAAGCTTTTTTGATCTTTATTTCCAAAACAGCTCTATTCATCCTTTAGAAGGAGGAAATAGTCTATTGAAGCAACTTTCATTGAATGATTATAATGTATAGGACATTTAAGTATATATGTCATATAATTTTGCCTAACACCCTGTGTTCAGTGGTAAAAAACTGTCTAAGGAAAATTGCAAGTCAAGTTTAAAAGAGAGTAATACTTCTTCTAGATTATGACACAAAACAACTTTAGAACTGGGAGACAATAACAGCATTTAAAAAAAAAATGATGCCTACATTGTAGAGACACTGTAAAAAGGAGATGATAAAAATAGTATCCCTGTATAGCACCAGTTGTAAGAACTACAAAGAAAAAGATGCATGAGGAAAAATATTTTCAAAAGCATTTAATTAAATATAAATCCTCTTACCCCAATCATGTCGGTCACATGAGTAAGATCCTCTTTTTTTTTTTTTTTTTTTGCAGGGTAAAAAGCAAAATCAAATTGAAAGCAATAGAAAAAAAAAGTTGGGGTTTGTAGGTGATGTTGGAAAAAGCCCACTGAATATCTGAGACCTTGCAGACCAGCCATTATCCTGACCTCTCCGTACCTCAGAGTCATTTCCATCTCCCCATTCTTTACTCAAAGACATTAGATAACTGCTTTTTGCCAGGCACCGTGCTGGGCCCTTGGAATGGGACCACCCTGAAGTGCTGTCAGCAGAAATGGGAGAGATCAGCGTGACAGGCAATTACAATGGCAAACTCTGGTGCCAGCCGGGAGGTGCACACAGTGTCAGGGAGCCTGGAGCTTAGCCTGCTTCCCAGATAAACCGTTATTTCCCCACAGGAAAGGAGCCACACAAAAGAATCCTGAGACAGACGATCTCAAAGAATTGTCACTTGTGATTGCAAGGCTCATACCCAGGTATGCGCCCTCAGGAGGTGAAGGACAGGTAGACTTGGGCAGCGAGTCTCTCTGCAAGGCTGGTAGAAGGTCTTAGGCAGCCAGCTGGGGCTACTGCCCAGACCCGCGCATCCAGACTTGTCTGTGTCCCACCTGGCCCTGCCATTCGTTCTCCACACATGACGAGTGTCCAAGCAGACACTTACAAGGCCTGTGCACATACACATCAGGGCCAGTGGACCGAAGGACAATACAGGGAACAGCTTCTAGGAATGCCAAAACCCAGGCCTGCCCTCAGGGTCCCAAATCCCTGTGGGGCCCACCCACTGCCACTGCGACAGGAAGGGCTCTGGGCATCTCCTGCCTGAGCCCGGAGAAGCCATATTTTCGCTTATTGCACCCCTGAGTGCCTGAAAAGAGGGATGCCCGGAGGTGCTAGGTCACACTTGCCAACCCCATGTAATTACTAAGATCCCCTTTGTCTCTCCCAAAGAGCCCCGGTGTGGATGCGAAGTGACACGGTCCCCTTGCTCTGGGAAACTGACAAAGGAATGCCTGTCCCTTTTAGAGAGGTCCCATGGCCAGCACCCTGGCATGATCAGGCCGGGAGGGACCAACAATAGTACCAAACAATAGTCTGAAAGTGAGACAGGTCACAACATCGCACCTACATAATCTCACGCATGCGACATAGTTCAATCCAGGCTGCTTTATGGCGAGAGCCACCCTGCCCCTTTTCTGCACACTTGCAGAGAGGCTAGTCCTCCTCAAATGCTGGGTCTAAGTGAAGTTCAAGTCCAGTGCTGTGGACACACACACACCTGTCCTCAGGACAGTACACAGAGTACAGGTCACCTCCAGTGACAGGAGCCCCGGGTCTCCAGGACTGAGCAATTTTAGCTGATAGACCACAAGTGAAATACACAAATCAACGCAGACCTCATTACCAACTCTATTGCGAGGAGGCAAATATTAGCTCCAAATCACAGAGTGTGTGGGCCGTGGAAAGCTCCCTGCTGTGCAGGCCGGGCTGTTAGCAAGGGGTAGTTAATGCAAACCCCTGTGTGAGCAAAGGGGGCCTCAGCGGCCCACCCCACTCACCCTCAAACCCAGTCAAACCAAATGGAGGTGCGGCAGGTTGGAGCTGGCGCCCCGCCGCTCTAGAATCTCCTTGCTGTGTTTTTTTTTCCATTCACTCCTCCTTCCAATGTTTGTATCACAACTGCGGGTGCCGCTCCTGCTTTCAAAGTCTCCTGGCCCCTGAGTCCATCAGCGCACACAGGGTCGGGGGTGCTGCCGGGGCGGCCCCATGCCTCCCACGCTAAGTGGCTACTTTTCAAGACCAGCGGCCCTCAGCTCAGGCGGGAGTGAAAGCGGCACTGTCAGTCCCCAGAGGACACTGACTTCCTGGGGCGTGAAACGCCCACTTTCCCCGAGTGTCTGAGACTTCATGGAGCGTCTCATTTCCTAAATGGAGTCAGAAAATTCTGACCTGAGTTCCAATTCCAGATTTCAGGTATCAGTATCTTCAACTGGAAAAGATGGTGGTTTAGAAAACTCCTGCCACCCTGCACGTCTGGGACCGCTGCCCTCTGGATGTTGGACCCCAGAAGATACTCTTCTGGACCTCAGTTTCCTCATTTGTAAAAGGGGTGCCAGTACAATGAGCACCCCGAGAGCTTGTGAGTGTTAAGGGGGACAGTGTGCATAGAAATAGCAGCAAATGAGCTCATGCAGCAGGAGCTCAATTAATGCTGGTTGCACGTTTCCCAGCTGAGTATTTGCCAACGGATGCTATGAACATGTAAAGGGAAAATGGAACGAGATGGAAAGTGTCTGGAATTTAGCAAAGCATATGCAGGTGACAGGAATTATTATGCAAAAACAGGCAGAAATGAGAGTTTAGTCTGAAACTGCAGCAGCAGGTTTCATGAGCCTGAGTCATTTATTAACAGACAAAACCATACACAGAGAGGTCTGCTCAGCCCGCTGGACTTGCCTCAGCTGAGACTGAAAGCAGCAAGGAAAGGCAGAAACTCAGATGCTTCTAGGAGTTGCTGGGTGAGACCCAGCCACAGGGAGGAAGGCGGGCAGTGGTAATAAAGTGTGGCAGAGCCAGGAAGCCAGTGGGGACAGCTGAAGGAGAGGGGCTGTTCTAGGACAGCTCGCTCACTCTGGCCCTCCAGAGCGCTTTGGCTCTTGTCAACATGAGGGGACTGAGCTGGAGGGAATTTTGCTCCCTTGGTCTGAAAAAGGGCGAACCCTTCTATCCGAGAGAGGGATCGCCATACCAAACAGAGCGCCTGCCCGGTCGGCACAGAGATCTCACAGAGCAGAGCACTCGACCAGTAGGCGGATGTTCCAGGTCTCACTAGGGGTTTGGACTGCTCAGGTGCATTCATTTGTCAAAAAGCAGCAATTCTAAATGTAGCAAGTGTGTGTTTCCAAGTAAGTACATTTTATATTGGCAGGGAAGGTCTCCGAACAAATATCGAGCCCGAGTCAATAGTATGCATGCTGGAGTATTTAGAAGGAAGCGTATTGAGGCATTTAGTTGACTTGCAACTGCAGCGACATTAAGAGGGTATGTGGACGGGCAGAGGGCTAACTAGATGGATAGATACTACGAAGTTTAGCACTGGTGGAGTTATGCCAAGTGTTCCCTGCAAAGTGCTGCCAACTGGACTGTATGTTTGGGATTTTTCATAATAAAATGTGAAGCAGGCAGGCAGGTGAGCTGGAGCTAAGGGTGATGGGATCCCCGCCCCCTTGGGGCACACCCTACTTCCCTCAGGTTTTCAGGCTTCAATGAAATGATCTGAAAGACTCTACTTGGGGCTCTTTTGTTTTCCAAAGGAATCACTATCAATGTTAGGACTTGACTTCCGCTCACATGGGCCTTCCTGTCATCATCCTTTGTACAGAAATGGGACACCAGAGGTAGGATATGAAAAAGCATCTGCCCACAGCTTCTCTTTTTCTAAGCGGACATGACCAAAATAAGAAAAAAAATTGGCAAAAATTTGAAGAGATCAGCGAATTTCTCATGCACCCTTCTTCTGTTTTGTCTCCCTTCCCCTTCGGCGGGTTCCCCCGTCTAATCCCCACATTGGAAGGGGACCAGGAAAGGACAGAGCACAGGGGAGCTTAGCACAGAGAAGACACGGGAAACCCAGCAGATGAGAAGCAAGAACCAAGACAACTGATTTCTGAGATGAGCTGATGTTGACATCGATCAAACATGAATATCATAACAGAGACAGTCACTGGAAGGAAAGTTATAAATTCTTCAAAATTCAATAAGGAGACAGAGGAAAACCAAAAATGTAGTTTGGTCTGGTAAGACTGATACTAATTAGAAAGTCATCTTTTTTTTTCTTTTTTTTAAGGAAGGGTGCCCGCAGGAATGAAAGTAAGCAGGCAGACAGGGAGAGGAGAAAGAAGTATCTCGTTTATTTAGTTGCTCATCTTGGTTGCTCCCTCTGCCCCAGGTCACAAACCCAGGTCCTTGGGATGCATGTGGGCTACGCCAGTGGAGGAAGCAGACTTACCCACAGGGCCACCACGGCACGCCTCGAAAGTCATCTTGTTCCCTCAGCCCAACACAACTGGTCTCTGTATCACTGCCTCTGCCTGGTTCCATCCCAGCCACCCTCACCTGGATTCCTCATGGACATTCCATCTAGTTCAATCTTTCCAATGATAGCAGAGGGTACTTCTTGGAACATAAATTCAGTTGTTTCAACTATATCCAAATATACTTAGGATAAAATCCAAAATCCTTATTGTAACTTCAATGGTCCCACATCAACCAGACATTGCCAACCCCCTAACGTGATATCTCATCACTCTCCCTCCTACAACTGAGCTCAAGCCATCAAAACCTTTAGTGTCTCAAGGTACCAGGAGACTGACCAGGAGCCTGACACATGATGTTAACTCTTTCCTGTAGAACTCTCTGATTCTCTCCAACACCACCTCCTGTTAATCAGTTAGACCTCAAAATATTCTGATGGTGCCTCCATCCCAATTTGAATTAGGTACCATATGTCCCATCACCAGAGAACATGTGCTTTCCTTTCATTTGTTGCTTACATGTCAACATGCATGTCTAACGTCTGTGTCCCCCTGGACTAGAAGCACCATGGAGACTGCAATCATGTCGCTCTTGTTACAGTCACACCCCCTGTTCCATAACAGCGGCACATAGAGACACGCTAAAATACTGTTGTATTTTCATCACTCCATGGACCTAGTTCTACAAACTCTGTTAGATGCACCTGAATCACTCCCTTCTCCTACCACATGTCATGTTTTCCCCAAGGCACTAAGCAGCTTCTCCTGACTTACGGTTATTTTTTTTTTCTTCCTTCCATTAGGTTATAAACACTTAAGGGCATATTTGTTCGCCTATTTGCAGCCTCTCCTGTGTCTAGCACAGTACCTCATACTTCATAGATGATCTAAAACATTTTTGAATGAAAGTTCCAAACAAGCAAAGATGGCTGACTTCTTGCTCATTTACCTTCACTTTCCCTGTGCTTTTGTCATTAAATTGCATCTTCATATTCCTAGATGAGCAAAGGACAGTGGGAGGGAACCAGAAGGAAAAAAATAAGGAAGAGCTGGTGATAGGTGGAATAGATGGAGAAGAAAGAAGGAAGGGGAATCAAGAGGAAAAAGAATAAAGAAAAGAGGAAGATAGAAGAAGAGCTAAGTGACAAGATTACAACCTTATGATTAATGAAGTGGAACTGAAGTTCCAATTATTCAAAATACTTTTTATTTTCTTTGCTACCCTCTTCTCTCTGCCATAATTCATTTCATTATACCTACTGCCCAAAACTTTACTAAAAGATGATGGGTCTGACTGTAGTACTTCATATTTTAATTTTTCCGGCTCTTACTCATGACCCCCGCCCCTAAGAAACCTGGAGATGCTAGAGACAGTGTGTACACACCCCTGTTTCACAGATGAAGAAGCTGACATTGCAATGATTGGCACCAAAGAACAAAATATCAGCAAGATCCATCTTGACAATGAATGGAACTAACTTCCAAGAGTCTTAAATATCTACAATCAATTCAGTGTCTCTACAGTCTGTCCTTTAGTCCAGGATATGTGTGAAGGATTTTCTTTCATGGGTAGTTTTGCTCTTTCTATAATGAAATATAACATCTCAATGACCTACCGTTGTTTCATTTCATTTGACCTAAAGGATAAATGAATGTCTGACCTACATGCTTAGATATAGTCAGTTGAAATAACTACCAAATAAAAATCAAAGTTTAAGTGGAGAAGAACTTAAACTTTACTCCTATATTCTGGAAGAGAGATACCTGTTTGTGGAAATGAAAGGATTCGGTTCATGAGTAGGAAGGACTAGTCTACAGACAGAGTTTAGTCTGGACGGCATTAATTTACTTCACAATATTTTCTAGACAGTAAATCATTCAGGTCTCCCCTTTTCCTATTTCCTCACCTGATCCCCTCAGCATAGCATCAGAGAAGTTGAGATTTGTTTGGGATCACAAAGGGAAGAATGGCATGCAGTGAGAAGGAGAGGGAGACAAGAATCAGACATCCGTACTCACTCTCCTCTCCGCCAATAATTAGTGGGAACTAGGGTAAGTCAAACCCCCACTCTGGTCTTCGCGCAACTAAGCTTGGATAATAATCAATATGATGACTTCTGGCTTTTATTTTTCAAGATACTGGGCTACCTAAATGAATTCCCCTCTAATTCAGTAATTTCTCCTAGAGTTCTCTAAAGCGAACCTGTTCGTCTCACATGAGACGCGTGAGTGATGGAGAACTCTGCTTCCCAACACACTCACTCCTCTAGTCGATTTGTGGTCTTAGAATCTGCCTCTATAATTTCCTCCCATTGATCTTAGTCTGTGCCTCAGAATAAGGCAGAAAAAGGAACTTCATCTGGCCACATGACAGCTGTTTAAAATTTAAACACATGATCCTGGCCTCCATTTTCCAAGTTAAACGTCTCCACTTCCTTTCACCCTCTATAATGATTTCCAGACACTCCAGCATTCTTCTCGCCTAGGTTGGCCCTTCGCTAGTTTACCAATATCCATCTTACAATGCAGATCCCAAAATCAAATTGTGTATCTTAACTGTGGTCTCAAAGGGATCACCCATGATCTAGGAGAAATGCCTCTGCAAGCACCTGGGTTTGGTTAGTAAGGAAAGGAAGGCAAACACTGGCTGCTGGCGGTGGTGTCTAGACCGTCTACCTCAGACTGCTGAGTGTGGTCCCCATGGAGCCTAAACTGGGATTGGGACTCGGAGTGTATCTGATGCCCTGGTACTAATGGTGACCACAGGCACAAGCCTTTCTGCATGAGCTGATTTTCATGGAATAAGTAGTGTGTGGGGAGGGCTAGGGGGCCAGTATGCCTAAGAATGCCAATGGGAAGGGAGGACACAGGTGTCCATAAAAATTGTGGCCCTGGAGATGTCTTAGATCTGTAGAGCGTAGGCTGGGAGTGATTTCAGGATATACACCAGACTGCAGCACAGGTGAAGAGGCGGGTGGCATGCTCTCCATTTCTGCTCATGACATGGAGGAGGCCGATGTGGTGAATCCAGAAGGACTCATGGCCCTTGCGAGTACCTGCCCCTGGGAGACTGGGGGTCCCTTGGAACACCCCTACAGGAAGGCAATGACAGGCACCAGTGGAGGAGGGAAATCTGGTATGTGGGCAACCTTCTGAGGAGTCCAAGGGGAGCTTAAGGGCTCTCTGAAGATGGACTGAGCGCCTGTTTTAGGCATTGCCAAGGAAATCTGAGTTAGTGAAGGGGAACTATTACCGATGATGAGAGCTCACTGAGACCAATAAGTTGATGACGCAAAAGAAATTTGGGTTCTCTTAATATCAACAGTTAATGCAATCTCTTTCAAATTAATGTCATTTAGGGCATCCAAGAGTTTTTGGAAAAATTCCCAAGTAATGCCAAATCTGCTGGTCTGCATACTACGCTGAGTAAGAAGGAAACAGAATATGCGACCATAGAGCCTCTAAAAAAAAAAAAAAAGTATCAGGGAAATAGTTCCTTGAACTTGGAGTCTAACAGTTGGCTTCATGGCTTTCTGTTGAGTTTCCATTTTTCTAAATTCCTTAAAACTTCCTCCTAGTTGCTAAAAATAAATCTCTGCTCCCACTATTGTCGCCATCTTGGTGTGGTCCCGGCAAATAAAGAGAGAAAATGCATTTGCAAAGGAAATGCCTGGAAGCAAAGCATTCTACTTTGGGGAAGGAATCAGTGTTTCTCAACGACATATTAAAATTAATCATCGGAACAGATTTTGAACTTTCACTATATTGGAGCTGACATTTGATGTTCCAGAATGACTAGCAAACTAGGAGAAAAAGCTAAGAAACCATTTTTATATGATTTCCTCACTTATCTAATCCCAGTATAAACTGCTTGGAGTCTTGTGGAGACTTCATCCCCATCAACCCCAGCCCATGTGAGTGTCCCGATCTTGTTGAGATTATTCCCCGCCCCCTCAGAGCGGTGCAGAAGCACAAGGAGAGGTGAGAGGGCGGAGAAAACAGATGAGAATCGCCCTGGAAGGGCAGAACTGTCTCTCAGGGAGCCCTTAGCCCAAGTGGTTCATTTCTCTTGTCTCTTTAATCATTGTTACAGAATCTCTACGACACCCCTCAAGCATCACACTCCAAAATCTCACACTGAAAACATCCTAACAACCAACGTAAGACTCAGGGTGGCCATTCAGGGGTAGGACACCAGAGAACATCTGTGTGACACTGAGAAAGCCATAGCATCTCAGAGGAAGACAAGGGCTGGGCCTCCAGGCCAAGGGGGCTTTTGTGGGGACTCCTCCTCCTGTCCCCGCTACTGTCTTGAAGTCCTGGGGCTTTGACTCTCCAACAGCAGCACTCCCAGCCTCCCCACCCAGGCTCATGCAGCTTCTCTTCTGGCAGCACACAAAGACCAGGTGTGTCACCCCGCACCCCGTCGGGGCTCTGCGTGACATGTGCTTCAGAAGCCGAAGTGAGGGTCAGTTGGCTACATTCATGGGCCTGGGCAAGAAGTGCCAGATGAGGGAAACGTGTGTGGCTGGCGGGACAGCTGTCTCGGGTTAAATACAGCCAAGCAGCGATCTCAGCTGGGACAGGGGACTGATAAAGCCATTACTGTGCACTTCTATGCCAGCCCACCAGCTACTGGTCGTTTCCCTGCCTGCTTCCATTTATGTATTTTTCATTCCTCACCTATATTTTTAGTGAGTAATGATAAAAGCCGAACATGCAAATGACCCATTAAAAGAAAAAGAAAATAAGCCAGGTCCAGGTTGGAAAACCAGGAAGGCACTGAATTCTTTAGCCTGAACTCCAGAGAATCACTGACATCATCCCCCAGAGGACTTCTGCGCTCCTGGTCTCCAAGGCGAAACAGAGAAAAGTATCAGACGAAAACCTCAGGAAGAAAAGCCAGCACATTTGCTCATTAAGAGAAACAGAAACTCCCCCACCTCTAACCCTGAGACAAGCCCTCCACGTGCCGGTGCCCAGTCTGATGAAATCAGCCAGGATGGCCCTGTGCGTCCTGGGCCAGGCGCCGCGCAGTCCAGGGCCGCCGAGGGCCGCTGTCTCGTTTCCAGGCTCCACACTCATCTGATTTATAAAATGATAAGTCTGAAACAATAATGAGTTCTTGAGCTTGAGCGGGCAGACAACCCTAAAAGTGGACATGACGTAAGACAGCGCTCGCTTCAATGTTAGGGTCTCAACATCTTGTGGAAGGAGGTTCTGTAGGACTAACTGTGAAGCACATCCCACCCCGCCCCATCCACTTTCTTCTGTTTCTGAGAGATGACAATCTTCAGTTATTGATTCGTTAATGGCAAATTTTTAATTGGGGTATGGTGCTATTTAAAAGTATATATATAACATAAAATACTATTTTAGCCACTTTTATGCAACAATTCAGTAGCATTAGGTACAGTCTCCCTCCCATTTCTAAAACCCTAATACTACCTCAGTCTAGACCCTCCTCTAAAGCAAAAACCTACAGATATTAGACTTTTTCTTGGGGATCTAGTCACCTTTTAAAAAATAAGGACATTATCGCTGCCTCTGATCAAGCGGAGTCCACATGGGACTTGGGTTTGCATCCCAGGGCTGGGGAACTACCAAGGGGAACAACTAAATAAAATAACTCAGAGTGCGCCTCGCTCTCTTCTTACCTGCCTACTCGCCTGCATTCCCGCCCATACCACTCCTTTAAGGTAAAAAGGGTGGGGGGGGGGCGGGCATTGCATGAGGTAGGGTTTACCATGAAGGAAGACATGGGGGATTTTCAAAGCAAGACAGACTCAGGTACAGTAAGTCTTGATGTCTTCACCCACAAACTGGGGATAGTGATACTGATAGCAATGCCGTTAGGCAATTTACATGAGGTGACACCAGTAAGAGGAGTCTTACAATCAGGATGTACAACTTGGTTATGACTCATGTGAAAGTCCTGTCCTAGTCAACGCCACTGAGCGATAAGCCCCTTGAGCATAGTTCTCCATTTTTATGAGAGTTCTTCATTCATTCAGGCCAATGAGAAATAAAAGCAGACAGAAGAAGAAAATAGGCTGAAAAAGACCGCATGTGTGTGAGGCGTGAGGTGAGGCACACTGGGTCTGACATGGGTGGGATTATCATGAGCTCCTGAAAACGGGGGTCCATGTACTATATAAATGGCACAGCCTTCCTGTGTGCAGGTGGCAAAGGATGTAAAACCCTTGAAAACAAGCACACGTGACACAAAATTCCAAGTTGGGGGAGTGATGAGAAGTATTCACACATGTACTATAAGAACTATAGTTCTATACAGAGAAAAACCAGAAACCACTTTCTCATCTGACAATAGGGACTAGCAAAACAAGTTATGCTCTTTCTAGACATTAGGACAGAATGCAGAGCAGCTCTTACCATGGTCACATACGACTGCATTTCCTTACAAGGAAAGACGTCAAGCACACAGCCAATTTAAAAAAAAAAAAAAAGCGCCAGGGAATAAACACACAAAAAAAGTATTAAAAAAATTTAACCGGGATGACTACTGGGATTATTCTCACTTCTTCATTTTGTTTTTCTGAATTTTCTCTAATGTCTATAATAAGCGTGAATTCATGTAATTTTAAAATAGTTTATAGCAAAGAAAAAAAAAATATATAAATATAGTCTCAAAAATGTTTTAAGGAATTTGAGAGGCTTGGAAACATGTAAGAAGTCCTAGAGTGAGTCGAGGCTTCGGGAGGCTAAACCAACCGGTCAGTTGACTGGGGTTTGTCCAATGAGTCATTTGGTGACAGGAAGTACCAATCATCTCTTCCTTTAGCGTCCCAGCCTCTGCGACACAGAGCCCTCCAGTCCCACTGAGGGGAGAGCAGGGCAGCCGCCAGTCTGTTCTCTCAGGCTCGGGCCCAGCCGGAGAGGCTGCTGGGAATATGTGTGTGAATAACTTGCCCTGCATGGTCATCCTGGGGAGCAATCTGATGACTCAGGATTTTAACTTTGTTCTACAAAAAAGAAAAAGTGCTCACACGGTCAGGGCAGCCAAGGAAGTATCGTTTCTGCTTTTCGCAGTGGCTCACTTCCGGTTGAGAATTGCTTCACGGTCTGCGGTGTCCTCGCTGTCCGTCTGTCTAGATTTCTTGCTTTGCTGAGAGCCTGAAACTGCCAGGGCTCTTGAGTTGCAGAAACTTGTTCAAAATTTCATGGAACTTGGTTTGGTGGAGGGCATGGTATGTTGACATAAAACTAAGAAACGGGGAAACTATACACAGGAAATTATTTCAATGCATAGAATAATTACTACAATAAAGAATAATAATTAAAAAAAAAATCCGTGGCACAACCATGAAAGTCTTAGAAATTCCCCAGAGCCTGTCCTTTCTCTGAAAATGCCTTCTCGGAGCTGTATTTCTAACAACCGAGGAGCAGGTGACATGTGCCCAAACCCCATCATCTGTCCAGAGGTGTGAGAATGCAGAGCCACTCCAGAAAAGACCTAGCGCTTGGTTTCCGCAAAGGTCCTGAGTACAAACACCACACTGGGCCCAGAATTCTGTTTTTCAAAGTTCTTGAGAACTATATTCAGTTCCTTCTGGGCACACAAATGCTGTTCCAGGGATAAGTTCAAAGCCAAGTCTTCCAGGACCATATGGTGGGCCCCTGCTCCTTGTCCTACACTCTCTGGGAGAAAGGCAAGGAAGAAATGTGGCATTTGTGTTGTTGTCAGAAGGAAACTACTTTGTTTTCTAACAGGCATGGACTTAGAGCACAGGTTTTAACTATACAGCATTAGGAAACTCCATTTCTTTGGTGGATGAATCTGCTGGGACTCTGAGTTCCAACTGGGAAAAATCCCCAGACCAGCAGGCGTAAGCAAACAGGAATGTATCATCTCAGTGAAAAGCAAATTTCCAGAGTGGGTCTGGTTGGATACACAAATCAAATCCATGACACCAGGAAATCAATCAATCTCTCTTACTTAAGATTCAACTAATTTCCTCTGTGTTGCCTTCATTCTTGGGAGAGTCTCATGTCGAAATCCGAGAGAACCCAGGCCATCCTCAAATTAGACTCAACAGAGTGCTTCCCTCCTTTTTCATAGCTCCACATAAGTCCCTGGCCTGACTCATGATGGACAGACCTGACTTGCGTGCCCTGCTGGAACAAATCAGGTGGCTGGAGAGATGCAACAAGCTGTTTGGCGGGCAGGGCTCCAAATGAAATCTGAAGTAATGGCGCCAGCAGAAGCGAGGGATGGAGCTCGACACAGCATGTGATGGCCTCGCCCAGGGTGTGTGGGAGCCTGTCCTCTATGGAGGGCAGGGACAAGGACTGCAGCAGTTCCAGGGATCAGTCAGTCGACAGTGCAAGTGTTCTAAAGGCCGCACAGAAACTCGGGGGATGACTTTCACAAGTTAGGTATCAAACTGTCACAACTCCTACATGGCAACAGGGAAATTTAGAGACTCAAAAGAGCAAATGTGCTGTGTGAAGAACAGAGGGCTTGTGCTGAGTCTTAAAGAACGGGTAGGATCTGGATGGAAAGAAGGAGCAGGAGGGCAGCAGGAAGAATGCCAAGGGGGCACAAGCTAAGGAGAGGCGCCAGGCACAGGGGTGGGAGCTGCCACTGGAGAGGAAAGGCCACTGCTCCCAAGGAGATCAGCCTGCAGGAGAGCAGAAGACTGTGGGCAAGAGTCGGAAAGAATACAAGGGTGCAGATCAGTCCCCATCACTGAGCAGTGGTTGACTTCTATTCTGCTCTAATCCTTTTCTGAACTGACTCTAATGTGACATTATCAGAATTTTGATTCTATCTTGATCAAAACATAGATTTTTTTTTTTTTCTTTTTTCACCTGTATTCCATTCTCATTGCCCTGAGGAGCAGAGCTGGAGCTGGCCCAGAGCACCATGGACCCATTGCACAGGGTCTGCAGCAAGCCAGCGGCCCCACTACACGCTGCCCACTGGTCACTTCACGACATCAGGGCTGCCCAGGACAGGCATGTGCTCGCAGAGGGAAGGCGTCTTGCCAGGAGAAGATTAGTTAGCTTGCTTGTAATCAGAGATGAGTATCCATTGACATTCAGGAGGAAGTGAGGGTCTGGGGGCTTGGGGACAGGACAGGTAGGAGGTGGGCAAGTAGTTGGTACAGAAAAAGTTGGGAAGGAGTCCTTCAGCATCTGGAAGGCTGGACACACAGTGGAAAAACACAATCTTTGAATCCAAAAGACCTGAGTTTGGTCAAACGATATAAACATCCAGTGTAAAGATGAATAAATTGTAGGAATGTCATGGCCAGCATGGAAACAAAAGATCATAATACTGGACTGTGGGTTTGAAAGTTGCTAAGAGGGAAGATCTTTCTGAACACATGTACATAACAATATGAGCCAACGGCTATATTAATTTGATTGTAGGCATCATTTCACAGTATGTATGTGAAATAAACCATCACATTGCATACCAAAAAGAAAATAAAATCATACTGTAATAACCTTAAAAAAAAAAAGAAAAGACCAGTTTGAATCTGGCATTTACTAGCTGGGAGGCAGAGCTTATCTCTTTAAACTTGTTTCCTCGTCACTAACGCTACTGCACGTCACTGTCCCACTTCCTCCTGGCTGCGGTGCCGGGACAGAACTGCCTCTTTGAACTACAGTTTCGTAATCTGTTAAGCAGGAACAATCGTAAGTGTTCCCAGCTCGCAGGGCTGTGCAGGGGATTAAATGCCATAATACACGTAACGAGTTGGACACACTGCTGCACTCAGTAGGTGCTGCTGACCTTGATACTGATGTTACTGATGGCATCAGTTAGAATGCTTACAACTGTAGGTGACAGAAAAGAGCAACAGACGTGACTTCGACAGTAAAGAAGTGTTATTATTTACATGGTAAGCAGTCCCGAGGTCAAGCGGTGCCAGATGAGTAATTCATTGACTCAAAGACGTCATCGAGAACCTAAACACACGCTTGATTTCACCCCAGTATCTCAGGATGTTGGCTATTTCCCAACTGCGGCTGTCCCTTCATGGGTACCAGACGGCTGCCGCCAATGCAAGTTGCCCATTTTCTCTCAACAATCGCCATCGGTAGAGACCAGGTCTTTTAAGAGAAAGGAACTTTTCCCCCTGAAAACCACCCTGCCCCGGACTTTCCCACATACAGCATTAGTCAGAATTGCAAATACATGCTGATGCCTGAACCCATTGTTGGCCTCAAAAAAAAAGGGACAAAATCATCATTCTGGTAGCAGGCACAGGTGGGCGTGGCTGCCAAGAAGGCCACCCACATCAGTCACCCTAGTGATGAGGATGATGACGGGGCAGAGAGAGCTGAGATCTCCGGGACAGAGACAGAGTGTGCTGGAGCTGTTTACATAATCTTCAGAGAAGAATCTTTGGAAAAGCAAAGTTTACGCTGAATTCTTGGCTCTGCCACTTTCCGATTGTGTGACCTCGTGCAAGTTTTCTGCCCTCTCTGCCTGTTTCCACAGCTATAGAGGGCCAATATCTAAAGGATGCTTGAGGATAAAACTGAGCCACACATTTAAGTAAGTACTCAATAAATGAGTGAAACCCTCCTTGGTGTTTCCAGCTGGCAGCAAGCAGCCAAACCAGTTGCTATGTCAACAATCACTGAAGCCATTGAATTCCAAGTGTGTCTATACCTGCTATTGCAGTTGATTTCTTCTCTGGGGCTGTAAAAGCATGTTCAGAAGGAGAGAAGAGATCAGGAATGCAGCTGTGGGGCCAAAAAAGGATTCAAATATCAACATCGACTGCTTCCTCAAGGAGCTATGTAATCAGCATACTTGAACCATCCCAGGCCTCAGTTTTCACATCTGAAAAATGGAGTAGTAGCTCATTAAGTCGTAGAATTAACTAAGTAAATAAAAGTGCCCTCTGTGTAAACTGCCCATAAAGGTCAGCTAGTGTTAGTGATTCCCCCTTTTCATCCTAACACGCAGTTATTTTGTCTCTTATTCATTTTGAAATGATGATTATGAGAACGGTTGTGGAAAACTTGATTTTCGATTCTTGCTCCTTCTCTTACAGCCACGTGGCCCTGAGCACCAGGTACTGCAGTAATGTGACTGGCCCACCTACCTCTCCAGGGATGAGAGTCTACAAATGAAATGTTTTGAAACCCAAACTCAACATATAATGTCACCTTATTTATATTTATTTCCTGCAATCCAATTTTGTCTTAATTCTTTTGTACCATCTATATTGTTCTTTGGCTTCCTGCCTGCCACTCTTTCATCTTTCATACTCTGTCATGACTTACCAACATCTCGATACCTTCAATTTCCTCTCTGCCCAAGTTCTTACTCACCATTCCTCATAAACTTCTAATTGTGACTCAGTTTTAAAATAAGACGATGGTAATGGTATATTATATGGTATCTAACTATATTTTTAGTAAATAAACATATTTTCATTTAATTGATTTTCCATAGTCCATAAGGAATGAATAAGCATATACTAAATGCTGATGAAACATAGTATTTATTATAAATGTTAAATAAAATATGCGATTTTAACAAATATTTGCTGAGGTCCCACCATGTGCCTCACGCTGTGCTGCAGAGGAGACTCGGCCACAGTGCCTGCCCTCTTAAAAGCTGACGGCTCCAATTTGGGACTGAAGACTTCTGACTGGGTAAACATTACATAAGTGGACACTTCTAAAATAAACATTCAAGAAATAAATGCCTTTTAGAAAGAATAATGGGTTTCAAAGGCCTTGAAGGGGGTGTCACTGAAAACATCAAAAAACGTGAATTTTCTTTAGAAACCTTTAATATTTTTAAAGTTTGAGATTTATGTCATTCTTCCTAGCACAGAGGGCACCTGAATGATGACTAGTTAAAAGAAGAACATTTGTCAATTCCATTTGTTCCTCTTTTCTGATCCTGCCTGAGGAAGGAGCAGAGGTTGGGTATATAAGTCACAGGATGAGTAACTAGGTCACCTAACCTGGGTGTTGAAACCCCAGAAAACATGATGCTAACCAGGGTGCTGGGAACATAGTCTTTGTTGATGGAAGAAGGGGTGAAATTCCTTTTCAGCTTTCTGTTTCACCACAAGTGTTGCAGAGGGTGTGGAGGAAAAGGAACCCTGCTATATGAACGTAAATCAGTGCAACCTCTCTGGAAAACAGTATGGAGATTCCTCAAGTAAAATAAAGATGGAGCTACCATTTGATCCAGCAATCCCACTCCTGGGCATCTACCCTGACAATACACAAATAGTAATCAAATAAAAAAACATCTGCACCTCTATGTTCATAGCAGCACTGTTCACAAGAGCAAGACATGGAAACAACCTCAATGCCCAACAAGAAATGACTGGATAAAGAAGCTGTGGGCTAGATACGCCATGGAATCCTATGCAGCTACTAAAAAGGATGAAATTGTGCCCTTTGCAACAATCTGTATGGAACTGGAGGGGATCATGTTAAGTGAAATAAGCCAGAGAGAAAAAAGAAAAGTACAGGATGGTCTCACTCATGTGTGGGATATAAAAAGGTAAAACAAACAAACAACATACAACAAAATTCGCAGGCCCCAAGACTGTGGCTGCTGGGGGTGGGAACAAGTGTGGGGGACGAGGGAGGGAAGGAATGAACAGAGTGTGGCAAAGAACACTAGAAATCTGGTGGTGGGTGTGGTGTGAAACACACACAGACTGAGGTGAAAATTCAAGACCCTAAAAAGTACGGAGCAATGTAAACAAAAGAAATAATAAAACAATTATGAAAAGATTTGTTTCAGCTTGCATTCTGCATAGTAAACAGTAGAAACCAACTTTCACTGTACCAAGCAAAAACATATCGAAGGTTATTCCTAGTTCACAGAACCCACAAGAAGCTGAAGTCAAGCTTGGAAAACAGGCTGGAATCAAAGTTGCTCCAGAGAGGTGGAGGCACCACAACCACAGCCAACCTCACTCTCCACATTCAGGGCACCTGGGGCAAGAGCACAAATGGAGCCCAAGGCCGGTGACACGGTCCAGTGGCCAAGCCCAAGTCACCTGTCTTCCTTCCCCAAGGATATTCCAGGCAGGACGAGGCACCACCTGGGCCTGTGGACTTCGTTGCAAAATGAAAAAAATCAGAGATGTGGGCGAAGGTGATCGGTTGTCAGCAATGACATATATTTTATCTTGTAGGACTCGTGACTTTTCAACGTGTAATAGCTATTCTCTCTGTGCCCCATCTGGCAACATGACCATGGCCTGTCATTTCCAAAAGAAACAACTCTCGAGTCAGTTCTAAGCTGTTCAGTAAACCGCCCAGTGACCGGAGGACAGAGGAGCTTATTTTTTTCTGTTCTGCTGGCACCCCCTCAATTGACCTTCCTTCCTACTTCTGTCCCTGGAACCTCACTGCCCACCCAAAGGTTTCTACTCCCTTAGAACTTACAATGATAAGGAAGAGAGCGAGGGAGGTATATCAGACTATCAGATCCCTCTGATGGGCACGAGATTCATGGACAGCAGACATGTGGAGACAGCCAGGTCTAGGCCAGGGCTCTGTTGGAAGTGGACCTGAGACAGACACTCCACCGTGGCCGTCCTGACACACAGCAGGGAAGGAAGCAGCAGAAAAGTAGTTTAGAGCATCACTGAATTCTCACTACACAATCAGACACCTTAAGTTTCTCGTCAATTTCCTATTTATTAAAAGAGAGAGAGACTCCAGGCCTGAAGTGTGCAAAAAATGATTTAACAGAAATTCTGCACCCACATGCATGTACACAAGTAAAAAATTCTTTAGAAACATAAAAACCCTTGCGTGTTGATTTGTTTTAATGATCAGGATGCACTGTTAAGTGGAAAGAGCAAGTTCTCAACCCTGTCATGAGTATGGTACCAACTGTGTGAAAATAAAAAGTAACTATATGCAGAGGTGACCCTCAAATGCCAGGGGTTTGAACTGTGTGGCTTCACTGAGACGTGAATTTTCTTCTAAAACAGATGATGCAAATACATTTGTATCCATGAATCCAGAACAGCATTGTCAATGTCGTCTCTCTTTTTCGCTTCCTTAATTCTTAATATTTTCTTCATTTTACTTTATAGTATGAATAATATATAAGCTATATTATGTATAATAGATAATACCTATATATACACAACACGTGTTAATCAAATGCTGATGTTATTAGTGACAACTCTGGTGACAAGCGCATTATTATTAGTCAACTTTTGAGGAGTCAGAAGTTATATGTGGATTTTTAATGGTATGGGGTTGGCTGCATCCCAACCCCCACATTATTTAAGGCGTAATTGTACATTTATATTTGTCCATGCTTAAAATATCTCAGAAGGGTGTATGAGTAAACTAGTAAGGGAGGTGGCAGGGAGTGGGGGTCAAGAGACGTGATGGAAGGAACTTGTTTACGAATTTCTCTCATGTGTTTCTTCCTGAAGGAGGAAACTGTTGTGCAAGACAACGCAAGATTTAAGAGGCTCTGGTCTATGTTTCCCCACAGAGCCACAAAAAGATGGAGCACGTGCATATACTAGATACTCAAAATGGAGAAAGGAAAAACAGATACTCAAAATGGAGAAAGGAAAAACTGTCACCCAGTTAAGGCAAAATGAAAGTGGCTGCGGGGCTCGGGGGCTAACAGGGAAGGCCCAGCTACTTGCAGTTAACACAGGTCTTGATCCCTCCTTCCAAGGGGCAAAGGGGACATTTTTAAAGATGTTATTGGAAATCCTGAGTTGTTAGATTGCTGCATGATTAACTGAGACCTGGAGTTTGCTTCAAGAATTCGTTTCCTTTGTTTCCCTTTCCTCCTATTTGTTCCTTATGAAGGGGGAGCTCAAGAATGGGAGCATTATTTTCTAATCTCTGAAGAAATCATTAAACATGGGCAGAGGAGAGGCTAAGAAGACATGAGGCAAATGGCATCCTGTGCTTTTTGAAACAAAGTTCTGGGGAGACACTCAAGAGGAAGTCAGTACCCAGATGCTTTAGTCGGCCCTTGGAAGTCTCTTAAACATTCAGAAGCAAGGAGGAGCAGAACCGCTAAAGAGAAAGGAACAGTGAGGTTCTGGCCGAGGTTAACAGGCCATTAGGAAAGAGTAAGCAAAACTCACGTCTCCCCAGGATAAGGAACAGCATTCAAATGCTTGTGCTGTTAACAGAATATTACTGGGTAACTGAAAACTAAAGCTGCAGGTATTTTGCTGACATACTGACTATCTAAGCAAGTATATTTTAATCAGTAAAAAGACAAAAGGCTTTGCTTGAATAACAGTCTTAAAAGATTTGCTCTTATCTGTTAAATTGTGAACTGGGACATCAAAGGGCATTTGGTGCTCTACTTCCTACAAAGTGAGGGTGTAAGAATGCTTCTAGAATGCTGCAGTGGTGACAGCCAGGAATGTCCCTACTGCCTTCACCACAGCTTGACCCCGAGGCTCCCCAGGACCCGGGATTGAGTCACTGTGGCTTCTCTCATCGTGTCCGACAAGGATTCTGGGCGGGTAAGTTCAGGCTTAGCAGAGAGCTCCCTTCTTGCAAAAGGAACGGACCTTTCAGCACGCGGTCTTCATCATTTCACAAGCGGAGGAGGCAGGAACAGAGGAAAGTGGGAAACGAAGACAAAGCAGGGGTGGAGATACTTCCTAAAGAGAGCACCGCCCAAAAGCGAGGGCAGAGGGGAGTAGCAACTTCACTGACCTTCTGGATAGTGGACACCATGTGCTCCCTCTGAGTTTATCCTTCCAGTCACTCAGCGAGATCAGTTCTGCTCATCGTCCTACTTTTCCCAGGAGGAAAGACGCATCAAGAGGCTAAGTCCTTGCCCAGAGCAGCTCGGGTGGGAGTGGGATGGGAAGGTGTGCTGACCCAGGTGGGACGGCTCAGAATCTCCTCCTTGGTCCTAACCTCACTTCTATTGGGGCCAACCTAGTTCCACACGTGGCCTGTATTCCCCCGTGCTCCCATTAATTTGTAAGATTGTCCTACATTTCCCTTTAGAGGGTGATTCTATTTGAAGGCTCTTCGTCACAAGGGCACACGTATCTTTTCTAAGTGGGTACTGTTTCAGCTAATTAGGAAGAACGAGCCCTGGAACCTGCAGGAGAGCAGTCTCTATGAGTCACCCTCTTTGGCTCCATCAATAAAACGAGGCCCCGGGATCCCAGAAAAGAGCGATGATAAAAGGCCTGGCTGTGATACCACCCTTGAAAGAGTTGGGAAACATGTGAACATGGCTTCTGTCTGACCTAGAAAATAATAAGGCTTCTACAACTGAAATCTGTTCACTCATCAAAAATATCTCTGCCTCTTCTCTCTCCCGAAGAGCCCCTGGAGCTACAGCCAATCTCAACTCGGATATTCCAGAACCCCTCCTCCCACTGGCAAAAGAGAACGGGGGGCTGTCTAATTTTAGGGACTAACAGTTGGCATGCAATTAAAACTATATTTATTATGGGCTTCGGAGGAGAATAATTTATTTACGGGTAAATTAGGATCACTGTAATACAAACAAGCTCCCACGATCAGGAATTAGCTCTGCTCCACGAGGGTTCGTAAGAACGCTGACATTTTTACAACATGGGATTTACTGTTTCAAAATAAGCAGAAGATCAGACATGTTGAATCCACTCTTGACATCAGTCCCAAGGCTGTAGCCGGGTTCTAATCAAGACACCGTTTGAGCCTTGGTAATGATTTGAGGTCTATGATCAAAGGAAACTAAAAAGTTGCATTCGCTTTACCCAAAAAGAAATGATATTAGGGTTTAAGTTCAGAAAATCAGAGTATTCTGTTCTTGTTTTGTTTTTTGTTTTAAAAATCCTGGCTTACCAGAAATTCATTCTGGGATAGATCAGCTGGTTTATTTTGTGCCACTGATTTGCTCAGTTAAAATGTGCCTGATTTAAATAATGAGACGTACGATAAATAAAATAAAGTTCGTTGTGTATAACCCGTCGTCCTGCTGAGAACAGGTTTCTATACTGCTGTCTGCCAATTCAAGCCACTTTGAATTTCCTGCTTAAGAGTTTTCCAACTTACTCTGAGCACATCCCCACCTCACCCATCATAGCTTTACAAATATATACATAGCATGTAAAAATACACTAATGTGTACGTCCTTCCCAATTCAAAAGCCATACCACGATGTTCTTTGCAGGGTAAACATTTGTATTTACTTTTGGGTTTGGATGTAGAAAAAAGTCTTAAATCTAGAATTAGGATTTAGCTTGATAGCTATCATTTGATCTGTTTCTCCCAGATTGAGAACGTTAAGCTCTTGGTAAGCTGTTGGTACCTTCTCTAGACCAGGTGCTTCTGTACCAACTTGTCCTGGCCTGCTCACGATTCTGCACTGGCCCAGGTGTAGGCACCTACACACGATGTCCGACTAGTACCTTTACAGTCAAACCCGCGCAGCTTGCAGAGAAAGGGAGAACTGAACTAGCCCTGAGTACCCAACCTGATGAAGGCAGACAGCTTCTCCTTGGAGCAACCATCATCAAATCAGCTGTTATGTTTTCATATAAACATCCATTGATAAATGAAATAACCCGTGCATTTATACATGTACCGGTTTATTGTCTTTTCCTTTTTACTAGAAAGCGCATTCCACGAAGGTTCTAAGACTTTCTAACTCATCCACATCCCTAGCTTCTAGAAGACAGCCTGGCACCGCACAGAAATTGGTCAGAGCTTGAGGAAGGAAGGCACTCCCCAAAGACCTTGGAAGTCTGAAGAGTGAATCCATAAGTGAATTCCCAAAGATTATTCAAGGATCTTAGAATCTTCTAGAGAGAAGGAATCTCATAGGTCATTCAGAGCTGGCACATTTTTGGTAAAGGTCCACGTTGTAACTATTTTCAGCTTTGTGAGCCAAAGGGTCTTGGCAACAGCTACTGGATTCTGCTGCTGGAGCAGGAACACAGCCCTGGACACTGGAGCCTGAACGAGCTGTTCCAACAAAACTGTGTGTTTTAGTGTACAAAAACAATCAGTGGTGGACTAAAGCTTCCCGATCCCTTCTAGACCAGTGGCTTCCCAGTGACTTTCTAAGAGTAAGTTTTACCAGGGGCAATAAAAGGAAAATATAAGGATGTTACTGTTCATTTTTTTTTCATAAAGTTAAATTTTTCAACCTAAAAACTGCCTCTTTTCTGAGTATATATTTATACTCTTGGGGTCTCCAAAATATCCTTCAGACAAATTACGGTGATCATAAGTTAATTTTAGATTGTTATTATCCTTTCTTGGAAACACAAAAGTTGGCAATCTTAATGAAGCTCCAAATTATTTTCTGAAAATTTTCTTGGCCAAGAGATTCCAGCAGCTGAAAACTATTTAGGCACTGGCCCACATAGCTCACTCTATAACAAGTTTCTCAGCTACAGTTAAAAAGAGCCCTTTCTCTCTAGGGCAAGGAAAAGGGATTACTAAAAAGATCTTAGAGGGGTGTACTCTGGTAGAGCAGCGGCTGAGTAGCGCTGCCTCTGGCTGAGCGCAGTCCACATGCATCCCATGGATGTGAGTTCACGTCCTGGAGCTGTGGGGAACAACCAAGAGGAACTAAATAAAACTAAATAAAAACACTTTAAGAAAATCTTAAGAGTTTATGGAATCTGAATGGACCTGAGAACAAAGCAGTTGGAAAAAGCCACCCCATATTATGTGACATTTGGACATTGCACCTACATTAGCAGGGCTGGAATACCCGAAACTCTGCCCCCAAAGAACAGAAGTAGCTCCAGGCCTGACAAAGAGCTCTTTCCCCTCTCACTCCCATGCCCAGCCACTGCCTCACTGTACTCCAGCCCTCCGGTCTCTGCAGACCAGATGTCTTCGATGAAAGCAGGCTCATGAGCAGAACCCTGACTGCAAGGGAGGTGGAGAAGGAAAGGTTCGCCTCTCTGCCCTCTGGAAAGGGGAAGTCACACTAGAAGGGGTTTGGAATGGGTGCCAAGTCAACAGGTTTCTAGCCTCTTTCCCCAGGCTTTCGAGCCCCGAAGCTCTATCTTTCTTGGTAACCCAGCTCAGACTCTTCCAGAGGACAAGGGAACTGCAGGCCGAGGTTATCTTTTCTGAAAGAAAAGTAGCATCTTGAAAGGTTCCCTACTGGGCTGACACCACAGGAACATTTTCAGCCTGTCAGTGAAAGTCACACAAACACAAAAGTGAAGAACAGGGACAGTGACCAGATAACACAGATCTCAAAGAGGTTTGCCTGCTGGTTAAGACGAAAGGTAAGAAACGAATTAACAAACAAAAACTCTCTCCATCACTCAAACTGCCTCAGTCCTTCTGCACTTGTGCACACGTCTGCAGGGTGGGGCTGGGAGCTGCTTCTTCCACGCACAGCATGTAGACACCTGTCCACACCGCCCGCTCTGAGCAGCAAGTCCAGTGAGGGCCGGGGCCCCTCAGTAGAGAGGTTCCCTTTAAGCAAAATAAACCACATAATCACGTTAGCTTCCTTTTCTCTATTAATACACCACTGCTCTGAGAGAAGAGCTGGAAACAACATAATTCCACAAGGAAAAATTTGACTTGATCATGAAAATTGTTTGATGTGATAGTTCCACTAATCAAAGAGCAAAGTACACACATCAGAATTTCGGTTGTAGTTGGGACAGCAGAAGTATCTTGATTTTCATTTTTTTCAATCTTCGAAAATTATGTATAACCTGTGTATTTTAATCCTGTTTTAAAAGAGAGCAATTTACTCCCAGACAATATGTCAATATATAGGCATTTATTTATAATTATAAATGCACTTATAACTTGCACTTCTTCATTAGTTATTTATGCTTCACTAAGGGCAGATGGTATCTTAAGACCTATGAGCCTAAAATTATGCTTAAGATATTACTCTTTTCTCAAGAGGCTTACAACTTAATGAACAAAACTTACGAATAAATGATGTCATTGCAAAAGACATCAGTGACAAATGACATGCATTAATTGTACAAATGACATACAAACATAAAAGGCCTAAGTGTTCCTAAAGTGACTTAAGAGAAACTATTCATTTTTTTTAAGGAAAAACATGTGAATGCTAATGTGCACATGTGATTCCTGGATGCACAAAGTTTGCTATTCTGTAAGGGGATATGGGAGATGAGGTAGTGTTGAAGAAAGAACATCGCACTGCAGGGAAGAAAAACAAAGACATGTATGTGGAGTGGATAAATCTCAGTTCAATGGGGGCCTTGATTCCTCAATAGAACTGAGTAACCAAAAACATCATTTGTGCATATTTGGGTAACAAGTCCTTTGGGATTAAAAAACATGCCACAAAAAGTCATGGCCACTGAATTTTCTAAATAAAGTAAGTCAGGACAAATGATGTTATTTGTCTCAGTCTGTTCGGACTGATATAACACAATTCCAAAGACTTACTTACATGTAACAGAAATTTAATTCTCACGGTTCAGGAGGCTAGATGTCCAAGATCAAAGAGTCAGCAGACTAGGTGTCTGGGGAGGGTCTGCTTCCTAGTTCACACGTGACAGAAGAGGGGACAGGGTCTCAGAGGTCTCCTTGATGAGGGCGCTAATCCTAGTCATGAGGGCTTCACCCTCATGGCTGAACCACCTCGCAGATGCCCCACTTCCAACTACATCACATTAGGAATTAGGTTTCAAACTATGAATGTGGAGACTGAATGTAGACATTCAGTCTACAGAATTATGTCCTACTGTCTGCAAACATAGGCTAAGAAGATGGGAAGTTATATCGCCACCTTCTGAATATCAGAACCAGTTTCTTCCAGAACTCCCTTTCGTCTAAGTTTTCCTCATTAGAGCAGAAAGCAAAACTTTAGAGACTGGACCAGACACTGTACTAATCCTTTTGCTATAGATTAACATGAAAACGCCATCCTAGGCTTGTGGTCAGTTTGATCGAAGATTCTTAGCAGAGGGCCATCTACAGTGTTCTGAGAACTGTTTCTCCGCCAACACTGGAAACGGCTGATCTGCAGCAGCCTGTGGGATGTGGTTTACATGCAGGGGATTCATTTAGAAGAAAATGGTTCTGTTCATTCATGTCTAGGCTGCAACTAAATCACATTGTCATAGAAATGGAGTTGGTATCAGAACAAGGCTGAGTTGACTTTGAAAAAGGAATACATCATGAAGGGACAAACAGAACCGACTTCAGGTCCTCCCAATCAAAGATCTCTAGCAGAACGGAATTAATGTTTGCATAGGTATCTGGTGTTGGACCACATCCCTCCCTCCTCGTGTCTATATCTGTCTACTAACCTAAATGTCAAATGAGAATAAGCAAGGAAGCAAGCACATAGTTGGGGTCAGATGTAGACAGACAGGACTAACAGTTCGCAGGTCTGACAGAAGTCGGTCTGCAGGTCAGAGAGGACCCTGAGAGCAAGTTCCCCAGCCTGAAGTGACAGATCTGAATGTTCAAGATAAGTGGTTTCAGGTAAACAATACTTGGATCCCTCCTACCCTAGCTCCCGGGGTGGTATGTCTGTGCTTGGCGACAGAGAGCCTGGTGCTCCAGTACTGATCAATCTTGCCTCCCAAATCTGCAAGGGTTCCAGCTGACAAAGCCCTCAGCAGGAGGGTGCAGGAGTTAGTGCGTTCTGACTACACACTGGGCAAGCTGAGAGGTGCCACCTTCATAAGGAAGAGCTTTGCTCAATAAAAAGGTTACTTTTAATATAAATAGTCACATTCAAAGACTGTTTTATCTTACAAAGTAGTGAGCTCCCTAGGACTGGAAGTGTTTAAGTAGAGACTGAAAACTCTAACATTGGCTGGAGGTGGATCTAGTCAGTCTCTAAGGTTCCTTGCAGACCCTAAACTTCAAGCTCAAAAGTAGACTTGAATTGCCCACTTCTCTTTGCCACTTGTGTTCAGCTCGCGCGCACAAACATGAGTGTTAAGAGCATTCGGAGTCAACTTTCCTACCTCACTGATCTGTGGATGGTTAATATCATGTGTCAGCTTGACAGGGCCAGGGGATGCTCAGAGAGCAGGTCAAACATTGTTCTATTTCTATGAGAATATTATGCAATAGCAACATTAAATCAGTAGACTTTAACATTATATTCACCTTTTAATCAAAAATCTCACAACTGGCCATCACGTGCATGGGTCTCACCCAATCAGTTGAAAGCTCTGATAGAACAAAAACCTGCCTCCCCTGCCAAAGTGAAAGAGAGCTCTCTGGCAGACTGCCTTTGAACTTCATCTGCACCAACTCTACTGGGTGTCAAGCCTGCCAGCTCATACTCCAGATTTGGAGTTGCCATCCTCCACAACTGAGTGAGCCAATGTCTTATAATAGGCCTCTTTATATACATACATATATATATATATATATATATATACATATATACACACACACACATACAATTCATATACATATACATACATATGCATATACACACATACACACACCCTATTGATTCTGTTTCTCTGGAGAACCCTGGCTGATACGATCACTCTGTCTCCTTTGCTAACTCAGGTCCCACTATCCAAACTCTGAATGTTGGAAGCATCCCAAATCTCTGTCCTCAATAACCCTTTCCATCTATGTCTCTCTACAGGTGAGATCACACAGTCCATGGTGTTAAGGATCATCATCTACCTACGTTGATGCCTTAGAAATTTATATCCAGCCCTAACCTCCCTCTGAATGGACCATACTTCTCGCTTCTTGGATGTCTAGTAAGATTCCGTTTAACGTATCCAGAACAGACCTCAACCTCCTCCACCTCTCTCTCTACTCACCATCTTAATTATGGCGCTCACCAGTTGGTCAACCTCAATACCTAGAAGACATCCTTATTTTCATTGTTTTCTGTCCTATCCATTATTCGATTCTCTAGCCAGACTCACTGGCTATATTAAAAATACATCAATTTGTCCATTATGAATCATCTCCGTGACCACACACTGCTTCTACTCTTCTCCTGGCTGTGAGTGGTGCTTTGAAAACATCAACCCGATCACACCACTTCTGTACTCAAGACCTTGCCATGGCTTCCACCTTGCTCAGAATATAATCCAAACTCCTTCCCAGAGCCTCAAACACTTAGTTGCCTTAGCCTTTCTCTCCAACCTTCTGTCCTGCCACTCCCCCACCCTGACCTTTCTGCCATTCCTGGAACTTGCAAGCTAAGTTCCCACTTCAAGGCCTTTATAAAGCCTGTGCTGCATCCTCCACCCAAAACACTGTTCCCAGAGTTTCATGATGGCTGTCTCCTTCATGACATTCATCTCAGCTAAACGTCACCTCCTCAGAGGGGCTCCCCTGACTACCCTATCTTCATTTCTCACCCACCTTCTATCCCCGAACACTGCTTTGATTTCATCATGGCACTGATGATTGTCTTGAGCCAGGCCGACATCTACAAGGAATCCTTACCACTTGTTTCTGGATCTTGGTTTCCACCTGCAGAAGAGACTGGGTCCCCAGACCACCCCAAATGCACCCAGTGAACACCACAAGAAACCACTGCCTCATTCCAGTTGAGCCCCAATAGTAAGGACACAGGCGCGGGTCTCCAGAAGTGGATGTAGCAGGTGGGCTTGGGGCCTGACCCAGAGTGAAAGGAGAATGAACTTGTCTCAAGGACAGACTGGCCAGGGAGAAACCTACAGGGTAGATGACACCACGCTCTACAATCAGGTATTACTTCTCCTTGGGAACCAGGAGCGGAGAGAAGGCTTGCATTTGGAAGATGCTTCATGGGGAAAAAAAAAGTAACAATATTTAGCTTAAGGGCCTCAAAAGTCAAACCTGGAAATTGGACTCCCTCTAGTAATTTAGGATAGTAAAAAAAAAAAAAAAAAGCCCGAGGTGATGGGCTGAAAAGCAAGCAAATTGACCAGCTAATCTCTAGAAGACCCTCCTCCAATGATGACTCAGTGCTGACTCATGCTGGAAGAAATGCAGTCTCAGCAATGCCTTCGACACCCTCCTGAACAGGAACATTGCTCACATTTATGGTGTGTCGCCTACGACAAATTAAAGCACACGCTGCGCCCAACACCTCTGCTACGCGAACTTGATTACATAAGTTAATGATCTTCCTACTTCTCCTGTCTTTCATGTCATTTACAAATGAAGTTGCCTTTCTCCTTGGTGGCTTTATTTTCCTTCCGTAGCTCTATGAATATCTTGCTTCAAATTGTAGGCTCTTCATTTCAACCAAGGAAGTAACAGACTATTCTGCAGAATGACACCATGTTGAGGGTGCTAAAAAAAATCAAGTTGTAGAGAAAAAAGAGAACTAAATACCCTTTTTTTCTGACTCCCCAAATGCACCCCCATCATCCTCCATACATAGAATTCAAAGCCAGGTCCTGCTCAGGTCCCTACAAATCTGATCACTCTGTCTGCATGCCTGATGTCTGGCCTGGCATTTCATGAACTATGAGCACTGTCAAAAGAGAAACTGAATATGGACTTTCAAAAAATGGATAAGACAAGCACTAGTTGTTTACATATATATAAAGAGTACAGGAATCAGAGTAGCACTACCTAGAATGAACATCTGTATCACATCAAGTGTCTCCCTGAGAGAACACATGTGGCATCTAAAGTCGTTTCTAAATACAAGAGTTTTTAACATCATTACCTGTGGAAGCCTGAGCTGCAACTAGGAACTCAGAGAACACAAGAGTTTCTTCTATCTTTCTTTTGCTAAACAAACTGTTTTTTCTTAAACCAGAATCTGTTACTAAAGAAATATAATTTGTGTGTTTCAGTGAAATTCTGTTTTGGGATACTGTATTGCATGCCATAGAAGCTAACACTCACTGGCCTAGCACAAAAGGGGGATTTAGAGATGGCAGCCAATATTGTCTAAAGAGCACTGAAGAGCCAGGTCTCAATAGTGACAGGACTCGGATCGCTCTTGGAATCTTGGTAGCTGAAACTAATAGGCAGTCTTTTCAAGACGTCATTATTGGTTTTAATGAGTTCCTGTTACTTTTCCAGTTTGTATTAAATCCACAGAGACAGTGCCTCAGTTGTCCTACTTTGATCACTGTTAGGAAAGGAACTGAGCAGAAAGGAACTGACACGGCTATAACCACAGAGAGAGGAGTTGTCTACCAAGCAAAGTCATGAAGCTTCCGCCAGAAGACAAGAATGGCAGGTACTGGGCGTGTGGGTGAGGGTGAGATGGGTAAAGTTCCCGACTAGAACACCAAGTGACTTACAATGAAAGTGTTTTCCTCTAAGTTGTGTACTTTTAAGTATTACTTTGATGACAGTGACTAAGTTAATATATTTAAGAAAAGCCTCTTTTTCCTATGCATTGGTTTAGCAATCAGAGACAGCTACATCACAGGATGACCTCACATTTGCACCGGAGGGAATATCCTATGCTCCACGGATGGAACTATCTCCCTTTCTCCTTAGCTCAGAAATTCTTTTTATTACTTCTGCTGTGCATGCACATACTCACTTGGGGCTTTTTCTTCAGGGCGATGCCCCGGTACAGCCAAACCCCTGTACCCCTTGGAGACCCATAAGCAAAATATTGTTATTTTTTTTCCACTTTTGCACAAAGGTTATTTTGGGGGAAAATATGTATTCCAACCATGGATGGTTAGACTTCCTTCATATTTTCTCCCATGTCTCTAAATAGGCCAACATCGAAAACACAGGCTTTTTCATTGTGGATTTTATTTATACACTGCATATAAACCAAAATCACTCGCAGAGTTCATTTATTTATGTCTTTGGAATATTTTTTCTTTTTAACTGACAGCTATTTTCAATAGCCCACATGAAACAAAGATCATTGCGGGGGGGGTGGGGGCGGGGTGTGGATGGACAAATTTTTTTTTCCTTTTTAAACATGATGACAACTAAGAGAATATTAATTTTTTTCATTCTGAGACAAAATGAAAATAATACTTAAAAAGAAAACATTTATAGCTTCAAGTTTTAAAATCCCATCATCACTCCCAAGTGCAAATATATAACTACATATTTATATACCTACATAGATGTTTATATGCTGTGTCTTGAGAATGACATAAAGGGGTGAAGTGACTGGGTACTTAAGAAAGCCATCAGTTGTCAAGTATTTGTTTACAGCCCCTGACTGCCCTTCTTCCCCTCACACTCACCAGTCAGTCCATCAGCAAAGTTTAGGAACTGCCCTGAGTATTCACTTTTACCGTTTCCAGTCTCTATCACCCTCGTCTGGGCACAGTAAGAGCCTCTGAAGTTTCCCAGCTTCCATTCATAACCGACTCTTCAAAGAGTTCTGCTGTAATAACACAGAACATGCCGATTCGAGGTCAGAAGCCTCCAAAGGCTTCCTATCACACCCAGAATCAAATCCAAACTCCTCCGCATGACCGCCAAGGGTGGATATGATACATCTGTCAACTTGTTCCTGTGCCATGTCCTTGTCTTTCCTTACGCAGCAAGCCAGGGCCCACCTCTGGTTCTTACCCACACTCCAGTCTCTCATACTGCAAGTGCACAGCTTGCTCCGCCCTCCTGCTCAGCGCTCAGTGCAAAGGGCAGACCCTCGGCCCTCTCTAAACTGCAGCCACAGACCCATTCCTATTCACTCTCCACCCCAGGCATTCCCTGAAGGACGTGCATTATTATCTGAGGCGATTTTATACATCTCTCTCTTCCACTGGAAGACGTGTTCCATGGGAGATGGAACTTTGTCTTAATTACGGTGATTCACTAGGCCACAGACACCCTCAGTTAACACTTGATGGATGACTGAATTCGCCTACTTCTGAATACAATGGTTATTTCCTTGAGCAATTTATGAACCCAGTAATCCTAAGTGGGAAAATGTATTTGAGTAAAAAGGTGACGATACATATCTGGAAAGTGGTGGGATAACAGAAAGAGTGGGAAGGGACCCTGGAGGCCCCAGCCATTTCAGGAGCCTTACATGGCACCGGGCTGCAAAGTCACTGGAAGACTCAGTAATATCCCCCTCCCCACACTTTAAAGATCTTCGGCAGGAATGCAGATTCTCCTGAGGGTGTGGTACCACAGAAGATAAAAATAGTCAGGAAGTGCCTGTTTTTTAGCAGTCAAAGAGCGCCAGACACCTAGGCCTTCTTGTAAATCCATGCCTGTAACCTGACACGACAGGATTTGTTTGCCCCACTCTCCTTTGCCGCTGTGGTCTGACCCCGACCCTACCCTTGTCTCTGCAACGGAAGCCTGTGGACTCAGTGTAGCAGTAGGAGCTGCAAACTTGAGTCGGAAAACGTAAGTTTCAAGTTACGAGCACTAACACTTAATAGCCTTGTGACTTTGGTCACTAATGCCACTTCACTGACAGGTCATTGTGGAGAGTCAGGGAGATACAGGTGTGAGAGTCAGTCCAGAGCAGGTGACGTTCGTTTCCTTCTGTTCCTTCACACACTAGCCTTTTCCCTTTCTCCTTCAAACACACACAAGAGAATGATTTGGGATGCCATATAGGTTTCTAGAGCATCAACATGTAGGCTTGTAAGGTTTGTTTTCTGAGCCTCCCATAATCAGATAAGTCTAATCAGTTAGAGATGCCGTCTTCTCTAGATAATAACAGCCTCAGATTTTGAAAATACATTACTTTCGCAGCATTTTATTCTCAGAGCATCATTGACATGACAAGCCACTTTCCTCAGAATGTATCAGGAATTCTGTTTCTTAGCAACACCCCTCCCACAGGCAATAAAATACAGAACATAACTCCCTTTGGGCATTAGGAGTCTGCTCAACATATTGAAAATGTGGCCAATTTTCCCTTAGATGCAGAATTAGAAATCTGCTCTCCACCTCTGAAAGACAATACAATCGAGACCCTTCAAAGCAAAGCATTTGAAAATTTTAACACATTTCACATTCAAGAACCTGTTATTTCGGAGTTTATTTTAAAAGATATTATAGAATTTTAGTGTACCAGCTCTCCTAGACTTGCTCTTCATGATTTAAAATTAAGAATGAAGCTTTTCTAATTCTAAGCTTTTCCTCCTACTACCTTCCAGGTGGTTCATCTTCCAAAAAAGTATAAAAGCTTACTAGTTCTGAATGCCAGCCGTGCTTTTCGGTTTTCGATAGCAGAAAATAAAAATTTCATTTCAACCAATTAAATAGTCATACAAAGTTCATTTAAAGGTTAAAATTCAAATAAGTCAACTATTTGTCACATCCTATTATCCACTTTTCCACGAAGTGAAAATAATAGCTACTACGTTTACTAAGAAATAAGTGAGTCACGTGTTCTCCTGAGTACTTTAGATGCTTTATTTACTGCTCATAGATCCCAGTGAAATAGGTATTATGAATTCTCAGTAACTGTGAAACTGAGGCTTAGAAAAGTTAAGTAGCTAGCTCAAGGTCACACATAGCTGGTGCTAGAGACCATGCACTTAAATAATGGTACTCTTTCCTCTCTAATGTTTTATTCATTAGTTCCCTTTTTTTTTTTTTTTTTTTTAATATTCTGCTCTTCACCACTTTTGACCCAGTCTGTTAAGTCTAACTGAATGAACAAAATCACATATAAGTACCCATGTTTGGAAAAGGTAGTATTTAGTAGTAACCTATGGAAACTTGAATACATCAATACTATTTAATCCTCTAACACTGCAATTCTATGTTACTAAGTAGGCATGTTGAATGAATTCAACACAGTTAAAAAAGCTCCAATGAGCTTTGATTTATTTTCTGATCAGATAAGTCTCTCACCACCAGAGCCAAGTGATTTTTTCAGCTGTTTGATAATCAGGGTAATTTATCACATCTTCTCGGTGTCTGCAATTCTGTCATGTCCTATGGGTAACTAGGAGACAAGCAAGCAAAACAAATGCGGTCACAATTATTTAAAGTGTCTTCCCATCTGATGGATCTAATTTTTTCTTAGACAACTGACATTTGAATGGCTATCATTTTCTATGACTAAAAACAGTCTCGCTATTATAATTTAATAAACCACATCTTAACACATGAACTCCAGCAAACGTACTGTTATGTTGTTGGTATGATTCAACAAAATGCAATACCATTTTACCAAATATTAAATAGCATCTTGGCAAGCTCTGGTGGAGCAGTAGTTAGATCAATTGCCTCTGAAGGCACAAGCCACATACCCTTGGGTTCCAATCTCAGGCCCAGGAGCGGAGGGTGGGAGTTGGGGGGTAGGAGGTGGGTAAGGAAGCAACCAGTGTGAATAACTAAATAAAAATAAAATAAAGATGCTTCTTCTTCCTCTCTTCCTTCCTACTTGCCTACTCGAGTTCATTCCTACCTGCATCTTTCCTTTAAAAGAAAAAAAAAGTTATCTTTAAAGCCCTGAACACACAAGTCTTCCACTTGAAAAGAGACCACATGGGGAAGACAGCTACAAAAGTAAAATTACAACTTCCAGGAGAGAAGGATCCCTTAGAGAGAGCAAGAGGATGAGTACCCCATAAACTCCAGACAATATAACTATAGTGACATAAAGTAGGGATGGTTAAAATGACGAGAAACTGAAAACAGGAAAACTTGAACAGAATAGAACCTCCAGAAATAAAAATACAGGCATTGACATTTTAAAGCTTAATAGGTGTGTTCAACAGCAGTCAGAGAGGCAGTTCTATGACTAGTGAATGGCAGAAAGGCCTGAGAAAAGTAGAGTCTAGCACAGAGAGATTGAAAACATGTGAGAAGACAAAAAGACCAGAAAACCCTAACACTGTAACTTAACAGGAATTCCTGAATGAAAAAAGGGAGAGAACGAAGAAGAGTCAACAGACAAACATGCAACAGCTGATCATTTTATAGAAGTAAAGGAAGACATGAGTCCACAGTTGAAGTCATACCGAATCACAAGCAAATCAATCAATTCCAATCTAATCACGTCCTAAGAAAACTGCAGAATTCTGAAGACAGAAAAAAAAAAAAATGAGAGAATAGAAATGATGACTCACAGTGGATCAAGAATGACAGAACTCAGCAACATCAGAGACCAAAGGCAGTAGCAGCATATCTTCAAGCACTGAGGGAAAAGCTGTTAGTGAGACCAGCAGAGCTTAAGACACAGTATCTTTGTTTTCCCCCTCTTCCAATAGAACATTAAAGGTACTTGAATGTGTCTTGAAAGTGTCTTCATAGAGAAGAAACATTTTCCCAAAAGGAATGGGGCCAAATAAAGACTAGTGTTATTAACAAAACTAGTCAGTAAGTACATCAGAGCACAAACTTAAACAATAACAAAATGATTCATTCAGGTGCAAGGAAGGTTCAAACTAAGGTGAACCATCATCTTAATTTGCCATAACCTGAAAGGTGAGAGGTGCCTGAAGGGTTCAAACATTCCAGGGTTCTCACAGGATGTATATATAGCTGTTATGCCAACACGTGTGTTGTGTTAAGTTTCCTAGGGTTAGCATAACAATTTATTACAAACTTGGCTTAAAATAACAGTAATTTTTCTCTCTTACTATTGTGGAAGCCTAAGTCCAAATTCAAAGTGTCCACAGGGTTAGTTCCTCTGGAGACTGAGGTAGAATTAGGTCCATGCCCTTCTCCCATTTCTTGGTAGCAGAGAACAACCCTTAGCATTCCTTAAATTACAACTCAATCACACCAATCTCTGCCTCCATCTTCACATGGCCTTCCCCTATGTGGGTCAGTCTTCACAGGACCTCCCCAGACCCCAGACATTTCCCTGCCTTCTCCTTTGTTGTCTCTTATAAAGACACTCTTTACTGGATGAGAACCCATTCTAATCTACAGTGATCTCATCTCGAGATCTTTACCTTCATAATAGCTGCAAAGACCTTATTCCAAATAAGGTCATGGTTCAAAGTTCTGGGTGGCATAACTTTGGGGAAACACAATTCAACCTAGCAAACATTTAACTTAGCTGAAAAAAGATAAAGGTAGCTATCAAAAAAAGTTGTATTTAAGTGTAAACATTCTAAGCAAATGAGGGAAAAAGAAATTTAAAAAAAAAAAATCCCTGAAGTGGCAAGAAAGGAGAAATGAAAGCTAAGTAAAGCATAATAAAACAAGATGGCAGAGGTTCAGTCCAAATAATTAGAAATTACTTTGAATGTAAACAAACTGATAAAAAATTGTTAAAAGACAAATTCAGATTAAAAATAAAACAAAACCTACATATACCATTGCTGATCAAAATATTCATACCCTTGAGACTCATTCTCTTTTAATACATTCCTCAATACATTCACATTGGATTAATGTCCTAAAATCATTTTCACCAGTGACAACATTAAGACTAGACTCAAAATAATATTTACAAAATAGAAAAGAGAAAAAAACTGCCTTTAAACCAATTTCTCCCTATTTTAGTGGTGGCTAAAGAATCTGGATTAGTTTCATTAGTTTTTTTTTCAAAGTAACTTTAGATGGCTTAAAAAATTAACAAAAGGCTAAAACTGTAAGATTTATCTTTGAGTCCCCACTCATCTTGATTCTTCTGCCAGTTCTATTTCTCAGGAAAAAAAGTCTTTCTTTGACATTCCAGATTAGAGAACTCATTATGAAAACTGGGAGACTCTGATTGATTTCAATTGTGGCAAGCAAATTCTGAGTGCACAGCATGAGACAGATTTAATGAGCCCAGAATACAAAAAAAAAAAATCACTTGCAAATACACACACACGCATGCACACACGCACGCGTCAAAGAACAGTTCCTACATTCCTATATAAGAAGTATATATTTCAAAATACAAATATTAATTTTAGCATGTCAAAAAGATGAAGAAAATTCAGTGGTGTATGCATTTTTCCTCTAAATCTCATTTTAACAAAAAGATGAAATAGCCAGACATTCCCAGCAATGTGTACCATTTAAAATGAAAACTAAAAGCAAGGCAAAGTGCAATGGAATATATAAGAAATTTAAATTCAAGACCTATAAAAAATAAATTTAAGACCTATCTCAATTCTTACTAAATCTAAAGGTTAGAAGGCTGACCCAACAGTCCTTTTTCATGTCATGGAACAGATGACGTAGTGAGGCCTGAAGAAAAAGCAATGCATTCTGTACAGAGCACTATGCGGTGTTACAAGAGTTACCAGAAATTTTCTTATTATGGCTGTTTGCATAAATTAATTGTTTCAGTATTTAAATGTGGAGAATAATTTCCTTTTAATAAATACCCTTAAAAGACTCCTTAACCTTGGCCCTAACTACTTCCAACAATCAACCTTCGAACATGATTTCTGAGGCCCATTCAAAATTACAGGAAGGTAAATTTCACCAGCTGACATTTTTGATCCAATTTCAATAATCATAGCTACATGTAACCCCAAAATCTAGAAAACCCACAAAAGCAGTGAAAAAGATACTAGATATGTTGAACAGTCAGCTGAGACAGGAAGAAGAGAACTATTTCAGTGGTGACAGGTTGAGTGCATATATTTCTAATTGAACATTTTATACATTTAACATTGGCATTTCATGCATTGTCTTGTACACGTCCTTGATTTGTATAATGAACCATATGGCCTGTAGTCAGAATCATACATCACACAAAAGTCACTTTGATGCCTACTACAGAAGTCTTTTAAGAGAAGTTTCGTTGGTGCTTGCTCTAAGTAGCCCACGAAGGTGGTATTTTGACTGGATACTACACGGTTAAAGAAAAAAAAAAAAAAAGAAATAGGTACTCAGAAGAGTGCTGGGCTAGCAATCCTGAAACTTTATATGTGCACTAGGATTGAAAGAATATGTAAATATAGATAACAGGTGTTAGATTTCTCACTAACAGAGAAAGGAGTGACATATAAGCAAAGGGAAAAAGCTCTAAAAAAAAATCCCATGGTGCTGGATTAGAAGTCAGAGAGACCAGTATAAACGCAGATTCATTTAAAATATACAGATACAGACAGAAGTTATTAAAGATACACGTGTAGACAAGCATTAGTATATACTTAACAAGCACATCCAACGACCAAGCATCTAAATAGTATTCTCCAATAAAAGGAATAAGGATTTTGGAGAAGTGGCAGACTCTAGGACTGGGGCAGAAAAATGACATGAGCCTGGAGGTCCCTGTAATACAAAAAAAGAAGGCAGACTAAGGAGAAAAACCGGTCATGTGAAAAGAACAGAGTAACCAACAGCCAAAGCTGGAGCAATTTGAGCATTAAAACTGGTTAAGTAGAGGATCAAATTATAACACAAAAATAAAATCATATGCATGAGCCTATACTGAAAAATGATTAGACAAATCTTACATTAGAATTCCAACTAACGCATAAAATAACCAGTCCACCCACCCCAGTAGCAGAGATACCATCAGTTCCTCTCCTCTTTGGCCAAATGTTGGGACTTAATAACAACACTTTGAAAAAATAGCATATGGAATAGAAAAATAGTAGCTTTCCAAGAGAGAAACCTGGCAGATAGCATCTTACCCCAGTTAATAACACCACTGATATATCATGTGGGGATCATGTATCCCCAGGTATGATGTAATGAGGTCACCTAGCCTCTGGTATTCTTCTCCAGAAAATTGCAATCCTAGTCAAGTCATGATAAAATATCAGATACATCCGAATTTAGGGTCATTCTACAAAGTAACTGACCAACACTCTTGAAAAATGTCAAGGTGGAGAAGTAGGTACAGATTAAGGAGATGGGATAACTACAAGGTGGTGCCCTAGACTTGAGTCCAGGAACAAAATAGAGTATCAGTGGAAAAACTAGTGACTCTTAAATAGTGTTACTTTGGTTAATTGTATTATATCGTTAATCTTTTGATTTTGACAAATTTTGATGCTGACAAACTCCTTTTGACAACACGTACCATTGGACTATATAAGACGCTAACACAAAGGGAAGCTAGATGAAGTGTATGCAGGGATGCTGTACTATCTTCACAGCTTTACTGTAAATCCAAAACTACTTCAAAATTTAAAAAAGTTTCAGAGTACTCAAAGAAATAAGATTATTCTGTAACTCTTACTAACTGTAACTTTCATAATTCAACTATATCAAATTTGTTCTGTGCATGCTAGTGATTTAGTGGTTAGGTTCACTGCCTCTGGCTAGCAGATGCCCATATATTCCAAGGACCTGGGTTTGCGTGCAAGGGTTGCAGGGAGAGCAGGGAGTAACCAAGAGGTACAATTAAATCAAATAAATAAATGATTCTTCCTCCTCTCTATTCCTGCCTGCCTGCCTCCTCACCTTCATTCCAGCCTACACCTTTCCTCAAAAAAAAGAAAAAGAAGACCTGTTCAAAGTTGTCAGTGATGTAGAAAGAGAATACTATCCTAGTTTAGTCTTAATATTATAGAAATTTTTAGAAAGGCTTAAATATACTTAAATACGTATGTATTTAAATATATTTAATAACTCAAAACACTCACAATTTGTTACATTTAGATGAATAGAAGCTATCCGAACATCAGTTACTACAAATAGGAATTCACAAGAGGCTACAGCAGTTGCTCATGAATTCTGTGGACTTAAGAATTTTTGCTTTTGCCACCCTTTTCAAATGGGTGGGGGTCATCTACAGCGCAGGAACAATCTCTGAAGACCTGGGGTGAAAGCTTGTCATGAAGTTGTCTGGGGACCACTGGACGTGCCTACGGGGAAGCTCACCATCCCAGCTCCCATGACCCCCGTGGTCACCCAGTCCTGTCTGCCTGGACATGCAGTCAGGATGACATCAGGACCACCCTGCTCCCCATACAGTCTGATAGGAAACACAACACTAACAGTCTTTTGAACACACACACTGAATTCTAGAAAAAACTCCGAGTTTTGTGTTCTGCCCCTGCCCCAGGTCTCAAACCCAGGTCGTTGGGCAGACACAGCCTGCACCTTAGCCGACGCATCCATCTGAGCCACAAGGGTGCACCCACCCCAGAACTTTTAAGAAATACCTGCAAGATATCTACTCAGTGGTCTCCTTCCAAAAGCCCTAACCAGGCTGTCCGGTCTCTGTTGTCCTTTCATTCTTCCCTTAGATGCTGGTTCTTTGATTTCTGTACAGGATCGCAGCGTCATAAGTCTCTGATTGTAAATAATACATCCCTCATGACATAAATACACCTTGTCAAAAAATAAAGTCAAGGTGACTTTTAGAACTATGCTATTATCACAAGCATCCCTTATAGATTCAAAATCTACAGACACATTCAATTATAAAGATGAAGAGATTTTAACAGTAAATAACAATCCTAGGATGAGCTAGCATTCAAAGGGGCAGTCTTGCTGTTAACAAAGTTTTATTTGGACTTTCAGAAAAGGAAAAAAAATTCATATATAAAGTGAGGAAACAGCATCCTGAGGATTTAAGATTTTTGTCAGGTCTTAAAAATACCACATTCCTTCTGTCCTTATAAATGTGGTAAGATTCCCTTTTAAGTATTTCACACATATATATGTGGTTATAGGGAAATGAAACAAATGAACCAAATAAACAAAAACAGACTTCGAGTCTAAAGGACCAAAGTAGTGGTTGTCAGAGGGAAAAGAGGATTGGAACAAATTGGGTAAAAGGAGTCAATTAGGTAAAGGCTAGAATTAAATTATTGGTGATAAATTTAATTATATCCACATGTTGATTTATGATGCTGCACATCTTAAACTGGTATAGGCTATAATGTGATTGTCCTTCAGTAAAATATTGTTAAATGCAAAAAAGTAAATACTTTAAGAAATTAAAAATAAATATTGGTAGTAGCTTTAGGAGGCAACCATAGATTCAAAGGCAAAGAGGACTAAGGCTTAAAAGGATTTACAAAAGGATGCCTGACTTGTTATTGATAAATTAGAATAATAATCCAAGAGGGAAAAGCCTATACAACTGGATATTTTAATGTATGCTTGGAGTTTAGAAATTACAGCCAGTGTGTTTCCCAGATAGATTAAAACTTTTTGTATCAGTAAATTTGTACATAAGGAAAAGACAAGGACTACTTAAGATTTTAAAGTAATTTATAAGTCACCTTCATAGCAATATATTTATGACACACATTTGACCCTTAAAAAACTAAAGCAGTTTAAAAACTGAAAGTTGAAAATAGCCCTTCTAGAGCACCCCCTGGAATTCAGATGCCTCAAGTGCAGGCTGTGAGAGCCACAGACCTGGGTTTAGACTCAGAGCAGGAAAAAATTAAAATAGTCCTTCTCCTATGCATTTGACAAGAAAGTCTTTCCTTATTGTTAGTGCAGTTTTTGTTGTCTTTACTGGGAAAAAGAGAATAAACTGTAAAATAAAATCATCTTTTTAAAAACAGAATAATAATAAATACTCTATTTCAAACTGACCATAAATTGCCAAACAGGTTTTTTTGGAAGCACAATTCCACTATACATGCATTAGGATAGGATAATATCCATCAAGTTTCAAGAGTTAATCAGAAAACACTTACATTTGGTGCAAACGTAATTTTATTAAACCTTACAATGAATGTTGTGGCAAATCATTTTCCATTGTGTGACAATTTACTGGCTGGCATCTGAATACAGTACTTCTTTTGAAAAATACACAATGGGAACTGACAAAAGGGAGAGAAACTAGTTGTTTAATGATATATGAGGGGTAAAAAAAAAAAAAAAGATGACAACGAACTAATTTGTTTCCTTAGTATCTAACTCTAAAATGGTTAAAGTTTCAAGCAATAATGCTGCTGTTACAGTGTTTAAGAATATGGTTACCATCTCATTCAGCCCCCACTATTCTGAGAAAATTAACTACGAGGATTATTAGACCTGCAAAATTCAAGATAAGGTTTCTGCTGGGCAATATGATTTTAAAGAGCTATTTTTTTCAAATATAACCTAAACAAATTTCCCAAGTCACAGTAGATGGGGGTCTCTTAAATATTAGACAATAAAGTCATTAATTTACAAGTAAGCAATCACTTAACTTCAAAATCATAATGGGTACCAAATTATCTTTTGCTGATTTAGGCTTATACCCTTATCGGATTTAAGGATAAGAAAATGACTGCATTTTAAATCCATAATCCACCTATCTTTTATAAAGTATGTTGGTATCTAATCTTAGTAAAATCACCATTTTACAGAAAGGATCAATAGTGGAACATCTAAAATTCAACAGGCCACCACAGGGCTTTTTTGTAGAAATGTAATCAAAACTTAACACATTAGCGCCAGTCAACATCACCATGCTACAGTGTGCAGTTTAGTTTGACTTAAATGAATACAAATTATTAAATCTGCTTATTGTGCTTGAAAAAACACAAATTTAAGCTTTCACTTTTGTTGAGTCTCACAATAAATTTAAGAAAACTTTCTGGCAAAGGTCTTAAAAGTGTCTGAGGTCACATTAATTAACCAACCTTCTCTTAAGATCAGGGCCAATCTTGGGCTATTAAACTAACTGCTTTTTCAAGAGCTCTCAATGGCATTTGGGGAGATGACAGAGAATTGTATCCTAACTGAAATAAGACATTTCATCAGCTATCAAGACTGAGGAAAAGTACCAAGTTATTATTTATTTTCAGTGGTGAAAAATGCTATATAAAGAAATCCTTATTTTATGCTGGTTGCACAATTCAAATTTACCTGTGTGAGAGGTGTCTCAGTGTGATGATGCTCTCCTACCTCCAATCACTTAAAGCCTAATTTCTCATCTTTTACCCCCAAATTTAGAACAATTAATACCGATTTACTCTACTTGCAAAGTTTTCCTTTTTTTAAAAAAAGTAACTCATGTACAAATAATTCTTATACCACAAGATTAGAAGCAAATGATTTAAAAATATTGATGTCAGGTTATTTCTAGAATATTGGTCTAAATCAAATTACTCTATGTGGCAGTTCAAATATTTAATCAAGTTTGCCCATAGTACGTAAGATATTAAAATCTCTTCATCTAAAAGGCTGGCGTGACCATTTATAACCAATCCATTTTCACGATGGCAAAATCAAATTTAGAACCTAGTTAAATAAGTATATCTTTAAAAAAATATGAAACCTCAATTATTTAACGAAAGTAAGTCTGATGCTTTCTTATTTACTACTCTTCATTACAAGTTACTTACTGAATAAAGAAGACAAACCTAATATAATTGCAATGACAACTCCTTAAATACCATTAACATCAGCCTTCAGAGTAAATGTCAACAAAAATCCAAGTGATCTAGTTCATAAACTCACAGGTAAACTGAGTTTTTCTTAAACAAACAAGGAGCTTTTTATTCAGAACAATTTCTTTAAGACATCTGTGGGGCAAATAAGCCATCATAAATTTTATTCTGAATAACAATAAAGTGCTGAATGATAATAACCTGAATCTTTTTAGTACTTGTCGCTTATCTTAAGTTAAAAGAGCCCTTTCTGTGGCATTAGCAAAGCTGTTTTGACAAAAAACAAAAGACATAGGAAGAGTAAGGGAATTCCCTTACTCTCAGTAAGGGAACAGGAAGCACTGCAACCTTTTTTGTGTATAACTATGGTGACAAATAATTGAGACCAAAGTAATTCATGCAAGTTATCTTTAAAGGCATACATAAGCTTGAAGAAAGAAAGAACACTGGTACTGACCTTTGATACTATGGAAGTAAGTTGTGCAATAAAACACCTTGACTAGCCTAGATGCCTAGATCTGGGTTGGCAAGCATCATGCCACAGACATGCGTTAGCTCTTTTTGTAAGTGAAAGTGATTTGCGGTTCAATTACTGAATATTTCAGTGTGACTTCATAAGCTGTGTGATAAACTCTGAAGTTAAATTTAAGCGGATTATCTATACCTAATCACGTCATGGGCACAAGCAGGACGACGCTGGAGCAGCATGAAAGGTGGGCCACTTTACAAAGATTCTTCCTTTTTCTGCATGATATATTAAGATGACAGGCCTAATTTCAACTGGGTTAATGAGTTAGAATAGATCTGTTTCCCAAATTTAGCACACAATAATTTCAGTGGGTTAAAGAAATCTCAAATGTGAAGGAAAAGAACAGCACAAAAGACTTCAAGCTCAGGTAACTAACCTGCAGCTCTAAAAATGGCCATGCTACAAGAGTACTTTGATAAAATGAATTTTTTAACCAAACTCAACAGTGTTTTAAGTTGAGGTTGACCAATTGGTGCATAGAAAATATGCTAACATACAACAGTCAAGTTTAAGCCGGTGCATAGAGAGGATAAAGCACTTATGGTAACGGCAAATGGTTAACAAGTCCATAAAGTTTGTACAATCAAGCGTGAGCCCATAGAGGGATAAATGACAAGTAGAAATGGTTAGGGAAAAAAATAAGGTGGAAACAGGGAGAAGCTTGAAGAATAGAGGGAAAAAGCAAGGGGAAAAGGACCTTCAACTGTATAAAATTCACAAACCAGTAAAGTACAAAGACACCACTGAAAAATGATCAACTCTGTCCCAAACACCTAACAGCAAACAAAACCAGAATGGCAAAGCCTTTGGCAGACAATTTTAGATACTTGACTATGACATGACAGTTTTCAATAATTCACAAACAATATATTATATGGCATATTTATATTAAATACTGGGAAACCAATCCTGTAAATCTGATGCTTAAAATGCTTTAGCCAATGAGAGCACAATGATATCAAGCTAAATGAATGCTGGTGTTATCACAACAGTGCTCATTTGTGAAACAACTGTTAGCAATTCGTGCTTTTATAGTGCGAAAATACAGTCAAATTATCATCTATGAAGTGAAACAAAGGTCTCTAGCTTTTCTGGGATATGCCCTTTATAGTATATTCTATGATTCACTATGACACGAGCAGCAAGACACTGCAATGTGATATGATTTATGGGCTGGATCAAATTTTTAGCTATTTCCTTCTCGTCCAACAAGTCACTAGCAGTTTGTTTGTGCAAGTTTGTGGCATCAAAATGTGCACCTGATTTAATAAGAAGATTCATGATGTCTGGATGGTTGTTCAGAGCAGCGATGTGTAGGGGACTGTTGTCATCAGAGTCTCTAACATTCACATCAGCACCACATTCTATCAGTATCGCAGTGACTTGCAGAGATGGAAATTTACAAACAGGATACCGCCCCACACATGTAGTATTCTTGTCCACAGCCAGATGAAGAGGGCTGAAGTTATTCTTTCCCCTTGGGTGCAGCTTAAGAAACCTGTATATAGTCTGCTTTTTGAAATGGTCCTGTTCTAGAGTACAAGGAACTTTTTCTAACAAACAAATTAAGTGCAAAATGATGGAAAGAGCCTTATTTAACTGTAATGGGTCAGCTGGACACTGAGTTTGCTTAATAGCTCGCTCTATTTCAAGGACACTTTTACACAGTATGCCCATAAGATCATCAAATGTAACAGTGGTGCCCAGCAGGCCTTTAGCCCTATCCTGAAGCATAAAAGAGAACAGTTCTGCAAAGGATAATAAGCTGCTGGCAGTCATTGGGCTTAAAGGGTCCAAATTGTTCTGCTGCATATCCAAAGCATACTTCCACAGGTTGATGCATCGTTTGAAATTTCCAGAGTCTGCATAGACAGCGCCTCTATATCTAATATAGTAAGAAGTATCAGGATGAGAAGGACCAAGAATACGTTCTCTAATTAATAGTGCCTGCATTCTCATCTCATCAGGATCAGCGATAAGACCTTCCAGCTCTTCTGCACTATTTACCTCCTTGGCATAATCATAAGCCATTATTAGCGTCTGTGGTACCGGTTTGCTAATTATATTAGTCCTATCACTGTACCTCATGTTCATTGCCTTTTTCCAGTACTTCAAAGCCCCAAGTAGATCTCTCTTTTTGTCTACAAATGTAGCTCCCAGAAGCTCTAGAGCATTGATCCTTTCTGTTTTACTGGTCTGTGCATGGTGAGTCAGAAAATCCACAATATTTGTGTGACCAGTCACACTTGCTGAGAGAAGGGGAGTCATTCCATAACCATCTTTTTCCATCTTGGCACAATACATAAGAAGCATCTTCATGATGTCCAAACTTCCAGATTCTGCACAATCATGCAATGCAGTATTACCTTGAGGGGGGGAAAAAAAAAAAAAAAAAAAAGAGATAAAATATTTTGAGGAACCAGAATACCATGTAATACTTACATATATGTACTTTAGACCCTAAAGAAAAGCAGGTAGCTTCAGGCTGCCTTTAAATGAGGCATACTTTAATTTGATTACAAGTGAGAAAAAAATCATCCCTAAGTAAAACTCGTGCCTGACACTTAGCAAAGGGTTAAAGAAATACTAAGCTTTTTGTATAAATGAAATGACCAAATCAGGTATAAAAAAAGTCACCAGATGAAATGTAAAAATTAATCCATAGCCTCCTGGCATTTTTCAATAATGTTTTCAAGTGCATAGCCTATGACTAAAGGCTGATGAAATTAACCAGCCATTCACAGTTTTGCTGACAGTCACTTTAACTTTCTGGGTCAGCTTTCACATTTATAAAAGAGAAATGCAATCTATAATATCTAAGATTCTCTGATTTGAGTCTAATAATAGAATTATTCTTTCAGTATTTTCATTGCCCAATGAACTTCAGCTGTTTCAGTCAAAATTCTTGGTAACCAAGTATTTTCCTCAAAAAGCTCCCATGAGAAAAATAAGTCCAAAGAAATCTGAAAAATATGTGGGTGGTTCATTAGGAACTTTAAAAGGAGACATCTGAAGTGTCCTTTCATAATGGATTATTTCCCATTGTAATTTAATTTTTAAACATTTTTTTAGATGTACTAAATGTTCTAACACTGTCCTGTTCTTCCCACACAAGGATTAAAACTGACAACAGGCACTGGCACATTAGTAAAAGCCTGTATGAAACATATTAAGACACAAACACCCAAGTATTTTAGCTGTGTAAGTTTAACAGTAAGCATTTTATTAATTATGAGAACAGAAATTATGCAGACCTTTGATAGTTACATACAATATTTACAGAAAACTTCAATGGTGAGTCATTTTAGATAGGTGTGCAGAAAAGAGTTACCATAGCAGGCTGAGAATGCTGTCCTTAGAAAGATCTGCCTGCAAGGATAGCCCTTGACTGTCACCTGCAATTTGTCTGGTAAACAGTTTCAAGACATGAAACTTTCCCTAAATGATAAGGATAGCTCATTGTGCCTATACTGTACAAACTATGCAGTTTAAGCTGAACACTGGCTTTCCGTCTGGAGTCTAGAATTTGGGAAATATGCTCATCAAAGGCAAATTAATTAATGTTAAATAAATGGACATAACTGTTTTTCAACAAAACCACTTATAGACACAGACATATGAAATCCACATAATTTTCATATAACATAAAATATTTTATCATTTGATTCCCCGAGACCACCCCCACCATCAAACCAGTTAGCTTAAACCTTAGCTCTCAGGCAATTAAAAACAAAACAAAACAAAACAAAAAACAGGGTGTGGGCAGGATTTGACCCTTGGATCATGGATTGCCAGCACCTACTTTAATGCAGAAGACATGATCAGTACCTGCCATACAGAAGGAAAAGCTTCTGCTTATAGATTCATCACTCTAAGAATCTTTCCTGTAATTTTCCTATAATATACTTTTTGTCTTTTTAACTTCCTGTCCTTCAAGTTTCACCTGAAATTCTAGGTGCTCAAAGAGGCCTTCTTGGTTATACCATACAATTTTGAGAATGATTGGTAAATAAATGTGTCACTCATTCTGGGAGGTACTTAGTCTACTATTATAATATTATGTAATAGTTTCCAATAATATAATCTTACAGCTTCGCAATAGGTTTTCTTCACTAAAAAATTCCTAAAGTAAAAGGAGTCTATCATTCCTGTATATCCCATATAACAACCAATACAGGGTTAACAGCAGGCTACATTTTTAATATTTTATCAATATCACAAAAAGTGATGCAAACTTATCTTCTGAGTACAAAATAAGTTTAAAAAGTAAAACCTTAGGAAGGACATCTTTTTAATTACTCTAACAAAAATATAATCACCACGATTTTCATGCTCTGGAACGTTTTTGGTTTTTTTGTTTGTCTGTTTTTACAAGTTTCTGAGATATAACCTGGAGCATTATTTTTAAAATTTTAGAAAAACAGGGTTTCAAAAAATAAAAAGCATATTTTAAAGTAATGATTAAGACAAAAACTATATTTTTGTGTCATGCTCTCCAAGTCTCTTTAGGTAAGCATGTTTTGACAAAATTGTACACAGTACATACACAACTACTTCCTGCTTATTACTATGTAGTCCATATAACTACACAGGTACTACTACATCATCATTCTTAATGGCTTTATGGTTAAAGTTCATGTAAGAAGGCATGCCATAACTCACATAAACACTTCCCTGTTGATGGACATCTACACTGCTTCAACATTTGCTCTACTGGCGCGCCCTGGCGGCTCACACGCTAAGTCGGAAGCTGAGGAGTAGACCACTAAAGCCCAAGGATCTGGGTTCAGGACCCAGGGCCAAAGGGAACAACCAAAAATAAACAAACGAATAAATAAGAGTGCTTCTTCCTCCTCTCCTTTCCTTCTTTCCTTCCTTAAAAATGCTGCTTCTGGCGGTATGCCCTGGTGGAGTAGCGGTTTGGCCAGCTGCCTTCAGTCGGCATAGTTCAAATACATCCCAAGGATCCCAGTTTGTGTCCCAGGGCCATGGGGAGCAATCAAGATGAACAATTAAATTAAGTGTTTCTTCTTCCTCTCTTTCTGTTTCCTCCTCTGCTTCTGCTCGCCTTCATTCCTGCCTCGCATTTTCCTTTAAAAAAAAATTGCTTCTTTCTCCTCTCCTTTCTTTAAAATAACAGATTTTTCACTATTAAAATGAATGATAAGAACAAAAGACCAGTGAGTGCCAGGGGAACTGGTTCTGAAAGAAGGACTGAGTGCAAAAGGGTATAAAGGAACTGTTTGTTTTATTTTTATTGTAGCAGTGGCAAAATTGGTCTATGTGTGTCAAAATTTACAGCACTATATACTAATAAAAGATGAATTTATTGTAGATAAATTATACTTCAAGACAAAAAAAATGCCTACTTAAGATAGAATCACAAATGAATGTTAGTTTAACATGTATAATTCATTCACTTCTAAAGGAACTATAACATTTTTTGAAAAGTGTCACTTTCATAGTACTTTTTCTAGTTCTAGAACAAACTTTTGAACTTTAATATTACCTCTAAACTAAGGTATAGGTAATTTTCCCAGGTCTGTTCACAATTTTATTTTATGACATGTCTACTTATGTTCTAGTTTCTGGAATTAGTTTAATTTTATATATAAAATGATAAGCAGTTGTCTGTTACATTTACTGTTTATATGCATATATATGCAAGTACATATAGCTCTATCAGTTGTTTCATTCAAGTGTTAGATACATCTGTGATAAGTATTAAATGTAAGCTCTTCTGAAAAATTTTAACAAGCTGAGTTAAAAGAGTTACTATATTCTTATAACTAGTCTGTTATAAGTTACATGCCAAGACCAATAAAGTCATACTTATTTTTCTAGGTAACTGCATTGATTAACTTTTTGGTACATAACAATTAGAACTACTGAAGATTCCACTCAGGTATTCTCCCTGCATTATGTCTCCCTTAAAAATGTCTCCATAATACACTTTTATAAATTTTTTTTTATCTCTACTTCATAATATCATTTGCTGAAAATCCTCAGAGTTAAAAATTAAATGTTACTGAGCCTCTTGATAAAATTAAGGATTGAAATTTAACCAATTTTTCTTTAGCTAAAGATTGAATTTAATGAATTTACTTTTAGCTAAAAAAAGAAAAACATTGTATTAAATAATTCTCGATGCCTGATTAAGAAAAAAATTCATTTAGAGAAAAAATAAACTTCTTGGCACTAAATTCAAAATGAAAAATTTTATTATTTCTCAAAAGACATGTTTGTTAAACAAACATTTCCTTAAAATACAAGCTAAAGGTACAGTAATGTTAATTCAATTAAAGTATTTCCATACAAAATTTAAATCCAAATACATGAGCTTTCAATTATATACCTTAACACAAAAATAGAGCTAAGAAATTCTGGAAAAGCAGTCATATTCATTGGGTTGATTGTGGGATGGATATTCAGGAAGGAAATTACAGGAAATGCCTGTGCATTAAAGCATGGTAGTAGTCCTCAAGAAAACTGAAGTGCTAATCTTAGTAGCTGCTAATTTTTTGTGAGTGTATTTTATTGCAGTAACTTTATTTTATAAATTGAAATAGACTCATATGTATAGGTTCCCCATACATGCAGTTCCCCATTCCTCAGCTATGTCAACACACCCTGCCCTCCAAGTAGTCTGCTAATTTTAAAGAGACTTGTGATCTTTGATAGCAGCCATGATAGGAATTCATACTCAAGTGTGAAAGTTTCAGTGCCTAACAATGGTGTTAAGACTTTTCTAAAATAAATAACCCAAAAACATACTCGTATTTTGAAAAAGAACTAGTTTGAGACCTAAGAGTCCACTAGCTACAAAGCAGATGTTTGAGGTTTGACTAAACAATAATTAAGCATTTGCAGCTATTGTTACCAACCACTTAAATCATATAAGAACTTCAACACAGCATTTATAAATATTTCAATTTAAGTAAAATTACTTAGACTCACCAAAATAAAAATTAAGTCAGTTTCTAAATCACTCCTAAAAGAAGAGAATTAACTTTTGGTGAAACAAAATGTCCTCATAAGAACCGTAAAATATTTAGCAAATACAAAATGCCTATTATAAAGCTTTTTTTCTAGCAGTATCAATTCAACAGATTCCACTGTTTATAAAGTCCTCAGAATTCAAACACTGCCTGTATGTGTTTTTCAGTACAAGTCAAATAAAATGCTTCTCAAACTTTAATACAAAATGTCACCAAGAAGATGATAATAAAATGCAGATTCTGATTTAGTTGATCTAGAGTAGATCCAGGGATGTCTGTGTGCTGTTCGTGGTACTCTGAGCAACAAGGAACAGAGGAAGAACCTTTTTTCTTTTTGCACTATAGATATAATTTGCCATGTAGCTAACTTACTAAGAGCTATACCAAGTTATATAAGTTTAAAAAGTTAGGTCACAGTCCTATTTTATACTGTACAGAAACCAAATGTCAACATTCTTCCTTAATCTAAATTAAAAATTAGAGCTGGAATAAGGTGTTTTACAACTAGATTACAGTTTGATCCACAAAAAAAGCCCCTGCCTATGTAGAAAAGGTGTATCAAGTCAGCCTAGCAGTCTATACTTAACAATTTCCTTTTTTAATTCAAATTTAAGTAATCCACAGTTGAATTTTTTTAAAAAGTTCATAAAATAAAATACAAATTACTGAAAAGAATACCATTAAGCTTGAAAGAATCCACAGAATGATAGAACATATTTACAAATCATATATGTGATAAAGGACTTCTTATATTCAGAATATATAAATTATTCTTCCAACTCATTAATAAAAAGATAAATAAACCAATTTTAAAATGTACAAAGGGTATGAAGACCCTTCTCCAAAGAAGATATACAATAAGCATACAAAAGGATGGGCCACTGGAGAAACAAATCAAAATCACAATGAGAGCCACTTCAAAAGCACTAAAATGGTTATTTTTAAAAAAAAAGAAGTAGCAACAAATGTTGAGAATGTGGGGAAACTGGAACCCTCCTACATTGTTACAGCAATATAAAATGGTGCAGCTGTTTTAGAAGGTTGGCAGTTCCCTGAAAGGTTTAAACATAGTTACCTAAAGACCCAGCAATTCCACTCCTACATATCTGCCTAGAAGTGAACATAACCGAAGAACTTGTACATGAATATTCAAAGCAGTATTATTCCTAATAGCCAAAAAGTAGAAACAATCCAAATGCCCATGAATTCATGACTATATAAATGTGGAATATCAACACAATGAGTTTTCGCACTAAAAAGAAATTTAAAGCACTCACACATGCTACAAAATGGATGAATCTTGAAAACATTATGCTAAGTAAAAGAAGTTGCAAAAGAGCATATATTATGAATCCACTTATAGAAAATATCCAGAACAGGCAAATTTATGTTTTCTAAGATTAGTTCATTTGGGCGTGGTGGGAGAGGGAGAATCGAGATGACTAGTAATACGGAGTTTTGAGAGAGTGATGAAAAAGCATTATAGTAAGGATGCACAACTCTAAACATAAAAACCACTGAATTGCACACTTCAAATGGGTGAATGGTATGTGGATTATGTCTGAAAGTTCTTTTAAAATCAAAGTTCTTAGGGTTTTCTTTTGTAAAAAATTAAAGGGTGCTTTATTGAAACAGTGTCTGGAAATGCAAAATTCTCATCTCTCCTCTAGCTACTGTGCTTGATGTTCATTCCTCAATTGTGTAGCTGGGAGCTAAGTTGAGTCTCCAGGAGGTCCACCTATAAAAATGGGGAGGGGCCCTACAGTTCAACTGTGTAGCGATGCCGATTCTAGTATTTTATTCCCAGAATGACTAGTTGATATGTGTGAAGGAAAGAAGTGAGAGGGAGTAGAGATACTTCAGGTTATCAAAGGAGCACTAGAATGCTGCTCTATTCAGAATGTTTCCCTTCCCATGTATATTCATACTAAAGATAATTAACAGCAAGAGTTCACAAAAAAGGAATCAAAAACAGAATCAAAGACAAATTGTGCCAAGATTACCATGAGCCTCCCTTCATTGATTCTTCATATAAAGCACTGAGCCAGAGCACACAGAAATTTCACAATATAGGTCTTTAAGTTCACAACAGTTGAATGTCAAAAAACAAAATCTGCATCCACAGAGGTAAGATGCATTTTTTATGACTCAAAGAAGATAAGGAATTGCCTCTGAAACTGATCTTGACATTAAGTAGAATTTATAAGGGTAAGAGCATCCCAGCTAAGAAATCGGACAAAAAAACCAAAACATATTATTTAAAAAAAAAACAACTAACATTAGTATAAAAACTCATCTGGAGACTAAAAACATCAACAGTACAATTGCAACTTCATTGTAATTCCAACTTCATTACAATTCTCTTCTCTACCTACTCTAGTTCATTCAGACTCTATTCAATTGCAGTTTTTCCCAAAGGAGAAGGAAAAAAAAAAAAGGAAAAGAGATATTTTAAGTAAGATTTGGAATCCAGTAATTTCTTTACCTTGACCTCTCACCACCTATTCCACCACATATATTTCTGTCTCATAGCTTCAATCTCTAGCATGCCTAAGATGTCCTGAATTTTGCTTTACACAAATCTAATCAATCTAGGAAAATCTGATAAAGATGAACTCAGTGAGGGTACCACATATACCAAAAAGTCAGTAAGTGAAACGTAACCTATGCCTGATGTTCATGTTGCTGTCAATGACTCTGTAATAGTAGTTGCATTCAGGATCTACTCATTCTCATCAACCTCAGTTCAATTCTGTGAGGATTCACAATTCAAAATTTAATCTCCAGAGATGAGGAACTCAATAGATATTTCCCTACTTACCTTACACATCACCTACAGTTTCACTTCTCGAACTAGGATACAAGTTTCCCTAAGGATACAGAGAAGTGTGTCAGGAGATACAAGGAAAAAAATTGAACACGTGACAACTTGCAAGAGAAATGTGATGATTTGGGAAAAAATGTTCATGAATTCAAGCAGTAATTTATTTAAACATCAATATTAAATCAAAATAAAGATAAATTATGTAGAATGAAGTTTTAAGTCTCTTACTTTTCTCTGCAAAGAGATGTGTTGAAGTAATTAACAACTGAAGAGTTCTCAAAGCCAAGAAAGAAAAGAGAACTTTAGTTTCCTTTAAGTTAGTCCCGAAGAACACTGAAATAACCAATCTAGATGACAATAATGACTATTTATCCATTATCTTAACACCATCAGCTCTTAAGTTACAGAAGAGATTTTTCTCTTTTAAGGTTCCTGTGCATTTGCTGTGGATGAAAAATAATTTGTCTTTTTTTTAAATACATTTTCTTTACTGAAATACATCTATACCCTAACATGTCAACACTATGGAAGAGAAATAATATGTCTGAGGTCTTAAAAATGTCTAGGATTTGCTTTAAACTACTGCAGAAAACAAAAGGAGAGAATTTTTTTTAAACTTTAACATAGGTAAATGCTGCAGCAAGGTTACAGGTACAAAGTTGTTCAAAGTATTCTTCTCTCTGCTTTTGTAAAAAGTTAGAAAAATTCCCTAATAGAAAGACAAACAAACTGCCTAAACTAACTCTCAAATCTTTGTGAAGTTGGCTAAACTTAGGAGCTTCCGCGGGTTCTCCCTTCTCTGACCTGCGGGACTCCTATCTGCACCACTCATTTTTGACAGTTACTGCCTTAATAATTTCTTACTTCAAGTCTTCGAGCACATATTTTATTTCCCTACTACAAGGCCTACAAAACACAGTGCTTGCCATCAAAAACTTATACCCTCTCCTCGCTTAAATCCATTCATTCAACAAAATAACCACTATGGTTGCACACACTCTTCCTAATGTGTAGATATAAACACCAGTTTTCTAGTCACAAAAAACTCAGAATGTAATAAATTAGAATTAGCTAATGTTGAAAACTTTTAGTTTACCATTGCATAAAGAATAAGACGAAACTTCATTACCCAGATGTCAATGTCTTGTATAATCTAGTGCTGATGCCCTTTGGTGCAAATATACCTACTTTTCTATTGCTGAACCCTTCAAGTAAACATCACAATATCCATTTCCTTATACCATTTTCTGATTCTTAAAAACTGTATCAAATTCCCTCTTCAGATGTGAAATTCAACAAATCCTTCAACTTTCCCGTGAAGTCAGTAGATCTTTTAAAATCTTACATTGATTTACACCATCCCTTTAGCAGGTATCCTGTGTCTTCTCATAGCCCCCCTAGGGCCAACACTATGGCCTCCCTGCCTACAGAAAATGCACAGAACTCTTTATTATCAATATAGTTAATTAACTGAAGTATCTAAAATGATTGACGCAGGTGTGAGGATAGTGTACTCTAGGATCAGGCTCACCAATCCCGTATTTGTCGTACTCAGTCACTTACAGCTGCCTAATTTCCAATCAAATTTGGATATTAAAAGCAGAATTGAAGGCCTTATGTAACTTTACCACAGAGCTGTAAGCTATCTTATTCCAAGTCAAACCAAAACAAAAACAAAATCAAAAATGAAACAAACAAAAAAATAATAAACATAAAAAAGAACCAAAGAAAGCTAAAAATGACTATAACCATGAGTCCTGAGATCAATGAGGTAAGTCTGATAGGCTTGTCTAATCAATTCTGATGTGAGGTCTTTATTTTTAAATTGCAACCAACTCTTCTATCTCAAAAATCAATCATTATGAGCATGAAGCTGAAGTATTTCAAAATATCTGAAAGTTTTTCTCCCCTTTTTGAATGTCATGGGAAAAAAGGAATTCATTGTCCACTCAGGTAATGAGCTAGGTGGGCATAAACTGTCTCCAAATATCTAGCAGAAGAAAGCACTCCTGATACACTTACTATACTGTGATTACGTATCTGCTTATGAACCTGTCTCTTCAATCAAAAACTCCTCAAGAACAGGAAATCAAAAATATCTTGTTTTGCTCATCTTTGTATATCCTAACAACCTGGCACATGAGGGGTTCAATAAATGATGTTTCAATTAATGAATAAATTCCACCTTAGGTTAAAACATTTTCAAAATGACAGCAGCCTGTTAAAAAATAATGCAGAGTTAAATAATAGATTCAAATGCCAAATATGTTCAAAAGTAGTGGGAAGTAGAAGTCAGATGCATTTTATATTTGAGCAGACCAAACATAATCTATTGGCATTTTCTTTCTGCAGAACTATTTCCAATAGTTGACATACAAAATTTCCTAAGAAACTACTCCATTTATCCATCATCTTATCAGTTGTTTCAACTTTCTGGATATACGGAAAAATCCTTTCTTAAAGCTTACTTATCCTTCTCCAGGGCTCTTGCCTCAATTTCAGTTGGTTCTATCGGTTTTCTTATCCTTTAACCTATAAAAAAGCTGGAGTCAATGTGAAAGTGATTATCAAAGAATAGAAGCTTCAGAATCAGAATGGGAGAGGAAGCATCTGTACTTTAATCAGTCCCCAGCAGTCTAAGAATCACGGGTGAAATCAAAAGGCTATGAAAAGGTAAAGTCTTGCACACAGTTTTACATACTACACATATACATATATATACATAGGTATATACATAAAATGGAGGTTATTTGGAAACAATTTTTGACATAAAATTTTTTCACATTATGTGTATTTGTAATATTCTTTAAAAGGCATGAATAGTAGATATGGCCATTGGAGGAAAAATGACTATAATTAGAAAATCATTTGACTAAAAGAAAGTACATACACCCTTACATGCAATAATGATGGCAATAAAGGAAGCATTCTGAAATAACAAAGGTAATCAATTTCAGTACTATTCACTTTTTTTAGGGGAAATTTCTATTAAAAAATGAGCTTTTTATAGTATATAATTCTTTCCTACAATGACTCTCCAGAAGTATATAAAGCAGCTTTGAAGGTCATAGCATAAAAAAGTAACAATACTCATGTCCCTAATAACATGAGTTTAAAACGTATCCAAAATTGATTCAGATGAGTTTATCAATAATCTGTATATTATGAGGCTGATGAATAAAAACCTAAAACAAAGAAACAAAAAATCCAACACACCTAAATCAGCATTCATACTTTTAATCTTTTCTCTTCTAGTTAGGATTTCAAAGCATTCCCAACATGGTCACTAAAGTATTGTCACATAAGTTTGTTCTCTTAACGCAAACATTATTTAAAAGAATATTTGGGAGAAAAAAAAAACATGCTGTTCTTTGACCCAACAATGTACCTCGAAGGTAATTAGGAACAATCGAAAACATTTTTAAGAAAGACTTTACAGAAACATTTTTTCATCATGCTGAAAAACCAGAAGTAATATTAAACTCCATTTTTAGAGTATGTAGTTGAAATTAAAGTTATGATTAATGGCAATAAAAATAGCATTTATTAAGCTAAAGAACAAGTTATAGAATAATACCTAAAACTACACACATATCTATACACAAAATTCAGAAATATCTTTGGAAGGATTATCTCTGAATGCTGGAATTTTGTGAGATTTTTATAGCTCTTAAAAAAAAAGATGTTATAAAAATGAGATATAGTTAATGCGATCTTCTGTAAATAATTTTTTAAAGATCATGCTAGCGTGCCCTGGTGCAGCGTTTGGGGTTGAGACAAATGCCTCCAAAGGAGTGCAAGACAAGGGAAATAACCAGTGTGAACAACTACATAAAAATAAAATCCTTCTTCCTCTTCTCTCTTCCTGCCTGCCTACTTGTCTTCATCCCAGCCTGCACCTTTTCCTTTAATTTAAAAAAAAAATTGCGCTAACTTTAGTAAATATGTAGTGTCCCATAATTGTGTGGTTTAGCTTCTGAAGAGGCTATCACAATGATATATAAATACACTGATTCAACAATTTCACTGCTATTCTCACACAAGTGACACTCTTGTTCAAGAATATTCACAGGGGCATTGTTTATACTGATGTGCCCTAACTGTTCATCAATAAGCATTAGACAAATTACATACATTCATACAATGAAATACTGTGTAGCCATGAACAGAATGAGGTCACTCCGTGTGTATAGGACTTGAATGACATGCAGGACAAAAATAAGCATCAAGTGACAGGAAAAAGGTAAGGAAAGATACACAGAGAAGGAAGCACGCGTCTATCTGCAGACTATCTGGAGCACACACACAAAACTGTAAACAGTGTGTGTCAGTGGGACCAAGGTCTAGAAATCCCGAGTCGTAAGACTTTTTCCATGGCAAACCAATTTGCAATGCTTGAATTTTTTCCATGTACACATGCTATTTTAATGTCTTAAGAGCAGGCAGTGAGTTACTTTGCTGGTCTGTAAACAAATATGCTTACGGAAAATCAAGTTTTCAAGTATCAAATTATGCTATTAAAATAGCTTCTTTTAAAGGTTAAAAAAATTTTTAAACTATCATTTGCTACTTTAAATGTATTATAAGCAAGCAAAATTAAACACAATTATAAACGGGCAAAGGTTCTTCTTCTGGACAAAAGTGCTTACGTTGTTACCAGTCAACAAATCCACGTTCAACTTTGTCCAAGTTTCGCTCTATCAGTATCGAAGTGGTTTTTAAAATCAGCTTTCTTTCTTGCTATGTTTAATCCATGTTCTACATTAAAGGACCTTCCATTAACCACACAATAGATAAGGGAATAGATTTTCTCCTTTCCACTGATATTAATCCTTCCAGGTCAGTTGGGCCTAGCCTTCCTATAACACATGAAATGCCCACCTAAGACAAACAAGACAATGAGTCACTAAATATAGTAGTTTCTCCTCCAAAGTTGTTCTTAAAAAGAAAAGAAAGCTAAGAAAAATATCATATTATATTCTCAAGTAGATTAAACACACATCTACGAGCTCAGCTCAACTGTCACTAACACATGCTCTGTAACTTTGAAGGACCCATTTCCTAGGAACTGGAACCAAATAAGAGACAGAAAATGTTCCTTATGTGATAGATGTCTTTTCATCACACTTGTTCAATGTATTAACAAATATCACAGAAATATCACTTAGTAAGGTTACACTGGGATACCTAATCAAAACAGGTCTGTCAATGTCTTACACTTAAGAGTTAAGTATCAAACTTACTGAAAATAACTGACAGACACTTAAAAACAAAAAGGAAGCAGTTGAACTTACCTTTCACACTTTTCCTATTCACATCTGCCCCCTTTTCAAGTAAATACTGAGCAATCTCTTTGTGTCCTTTGTAACAGGAAATCATCAAGCAGGTATGCCCATGTCGGTTTGACACTTCCAAATCGGCTTTGTGCTCCACCAGGTACTTCACTATTTCCAAGTGACCATCAAAACATGCTGCTCGAAGCGGAGTGGAATTCGTTAAAGTCGTGTTGTTGACAGAAGCTCCATGATTTAACAAAGACTGAACCACCTTCAGATGTCCTGCTGCAGAAGCGGCCCACAAAGGGGGCGCCCCCTCAATGGTTTCGCCATCAAAATTGACCGAGCCCCCTACTTCTATGGAGGCACTGCACTGCTCCAGAAGGAATTCTACCATGTCAAGGTGCCCATACCTGGCGGCCATCAACAATGGCGTGGCCCCATTTGTTTTTTCGGAGATCAGGGAGGAAACCTCCTCTTTGGATTTGCTTGCCAACAACTTGGTGAGAAGCCGGAGTTTGCCATCCCGAGCCGCGTTAAATACTGCTGTCTTTAGATCCATTTATGTCCAGTGGAGAGACTCTGCTGTACTTATCCTTCAAAGCACAGCTCCAGCTTCACTCGATCGACAGAGGCAAGAGTTACAGGAACCCAAGTTCAGTGTTAATCACTGCACCCCAGAACAGAGAGAAAACCAAGGAGTATGTTGCGTCCTACTGCCTTCCAACATCTGCCAAGGAGCGCGCCAAACTAGAGAAAGAAAGAGTAGCTGCTTTGAATTGCCCACAGGTAAAAGCCACCCCACCGCCCCCCACTATTGCTGTTTAATTCTTACTCCTGTGAAGGGGGGGGCACCACACTTGGGACACTTCCTCCACCACCCCCCAAAAAATAAGTGGGAAAAACGACTACAAAAAGATACACAGAGACCCAACTGTGTTGGTAAGAGGCAGTCTCCTCTGCGTGTAGGGAAAACGTAAACACTCCCGGCAACCGGTTTTCTCGCCTCCCATGCAGCCAAGCTTTGTTCTAGTTTTGTTTTGCCCACGCCCAGGCAGAGTACAACCGAGAGGCACGAGCCGCAGATTCAAAAGTGTTCCTCGCTCGTATCCGCAGAGGAGAGCGGGCCAAGGGCGCGCGACTGAAGGCCTCGTGTGGCCAGGAGGGGTTTGGAGAAGGAACAAAAAGGTCGGGCACAACCACCCCCGGCCAGCTACCGCCAGAGCCCTCACCCGCCAGGTTCTGTCCTTAGAAACTCCTAGTAGAGGTTCTCGGGAAATCCGGTCCCTCGAGCTAACTTCGCCCGCCCCATCTTGACCGCCCCCTCCCCCCGAGATCCGCAGGTTCCTCTAAGCACAGTCGCCCCGAAACAGCCTTCACTTCTACCTCTTCCAGATGCAGAAAGCCCCTCCTGACTCTCCTCCGTCCACCACGACTCCCTCCCGGACGGCCGACCAGCCCCGGGGCCTCCAGCCTGCCGCCCGCCTTCCGCTGCCGGGGGCGCCCTCCTTCCCCTTCCCGCCCAGGCCTCCCCGCGGGCGCCTCAGGCCGCCACCGGGACTGGGTCAGGAGGACGCGGCCGCCGCCACTACCTGCCCTGGGGCTAGTCCTCCCCGCCGCCGCCGGCTGCTCAGGCTCGGGCCGCCCCCTTCAAATGGCAACCGTAGTCCCCGTCGCCGCCCGGGCCGCCCCACTCCGCCCGCGGCCGCGTAGCTCCTCCATGCCCCGCGCCTCACAGGAATGAATCCGGCCGCGCCGCTCGCCCCGCCCCGCCACGCCGAGCCGCCTCCCGCCCTCCCAGTCTGCGCGGGCTGCAGCGACTGCAGCAGCTGCCGCGACGGATGGTGTAATGGGCTGCGGGCCGGGGGCCGGACAAGCCCAAGCACTGCTTCACATCACGGACGCGGCAGCCGCGCCATTGGGCCGAGGAAGGGCGGCGACCGCCGCGAGCAACCGCCTAGGGGCGGGGCGGACGGTCGGGGCGGGGCTGCGAGCGCCGCGGAGGACGCGCCTGCGTGCGGCGCGCTGGGGGCGGGGAAGAAGGCGGGGCCACGCCGCGCCCGAGATTTGTAGAGAAGCGGCGGAGTTCTCGCGTGGCCTTTTTTGCTCTCCGGTTTCCCGAAGATTGTTTTGTGGGTCTCGAGTTCCGTGTGGGATCCCCCAGGTTGATGACCGTCCTCACGTTCTCCTGTAGGCCCAGTCTCGGACTAGCTGCTTCTTTCTCTCCTGTCTTTGGTTGGGCCCTAGAATGTAATGAGATCTCAACCACACAAACAAGAAAACACATTTGAGAAAAAAAGATTCGTTTTGGAGGTTGCCAAATAGGATATTTTTTTAAACATGGACTGAAAACTATAAAGGAAAATTACAAGGAATGGTAAAACTTGCGAGCCGTCTAAGTAAAGAACGTCGAGTTCTTGAACTCTTTGAACAACAAAACTAGGAAATGAAAGAAAGCTAAAACGTTAATATATAAAAAAAAAGAATTACTACTTCATATAACAAGAAATAGGCTTCTGCAATTTATGACGTTGATACGTGGCGTATATTAAACTAGATTGAAGCAAAGTTTATGTTTGGGAAGTAACACCCAGAATGAATCATGATGAGAAAATAGTTTTTGAGAGACAGCTCTTCCATCTCTTGAGCACTTAGTTTTCGGGAATACAGTTTCTTGGTACCATTGGGAAAAAAGAGAATATTGGAATAGACAGATTGTCTGGAGTCCCAGCATCATTATCTTAAAAGTCGTGCAACATTAAAGACATTTTACCAAAAAAAAAAAAAAAAAAAAGCCAGACTTTATTTCCTCATAACTTACAGTGTTGTCTAGGGGTTGATGTAATTTTGCTTAACTGAAGTCATTTTCGTACACCTATGTATTTTGGTTTTTCCCCCTAAACATACTCTAGAGAGTTCTCATATTTTCAATCTTAGTGATTTGTTTTTTAAAAAGAAAGACAGGAAGGAATGAAGGCAGGCAGGAAGAGAGAGAAGGGAGAAGAAGCACTATATTTATTTAGTTGTTCATTTCTTGGTTGTTCCCTTAGGCCCCAAGTCATGAAGCTGGACTTTGTGTGAACCGTGCCTCAGGCATGGGCTTAACACATGAGTCATAGAGTGTGCCAGTATTAATCATTTTTACCAGGCACATAATACTTCCCTTAGGTAGTCAGCATATAGGCTCAACTTTAGTACCCCAAACTGAAGTTCAGCTTACTACCGCTGAAAAGAAAATATGAAAGAACAAAACATAAAAGGATGAGGACAGACATCTATAAAATTTAAACAACAAGAGGACTGGCTGTTTTATCCCTCCTATACAGATACAATGACCCAGCCAAGGCCTAATCTGAGCTGACCTGTTTCTCTCATCAAATTCAATAAAAATGATGTAAAATTTTACATCATTGGTCTTCAAATTAAAATGCCGTCCTGGAGGGGATTTTCAAGAGCTACAGGCACACTTAGATAGTTTTGTTTTTGAATCTCCAACTTGCATCTGAGTTCTTTCCTCAAGCTATTTTGCTGGTGAAGGGATACAGTCAAGCTGTTTCCCTTTTTCATTTCCCAAATCTTTCACAAGAGTTGTGTAGTCCCCTATGAAAAGACAGGGCAGAAGTCACTGAGACTCTTTAATGTTGCTTTGTTTTGGAGTATAAAATCCTCAAGTAACTTTAGTCAGTTCTTTGTCAACTTAAAATACATAAGGTGGCCTGCCCTGGTGGAGCAGCGGTTGGGTAAAAAGCCTCTGTTGGAGCATTACCCAGGGCCCTGGGCCTGAGTCTCTGGTGTGTGTGGGGGCAGGGGGGGTGGGAGGCAGGACACAACCAGTGTGAACAGCTAAATAAAAATAAAAATACTTCCTCCTCCTCTCTCTTCCTGTTTGCCTGCCTACTCACCTTCATTCCTGCCTGTTCACCTTTTAATTCCTTAAAATATGTGCATACATATATATACTATATATATACTAGAAGTATATACTACTAGAGACTGAGAAACAAATTATTTCTTAAGTCACCTTATTTCCAAATAATTGCTTTCAATAAAGTTTGACCTGAGAGAACTAGGTGAGTTTATAAATGGAAGGCATTCAGATGAGTGACAATGACATGACAAAACTCCTTATAGTCCCTTCTGCTTATAATATGAAAACATTTTCTTAGAATTTATAAAAATGAAAAACTGAGAAAACATTGATGATAACTCTCATTTTAAGAAGTAGTATTGAACATGCTTGCACAAATTATAAACTACATAATTATAAAATGTTTTGTATTATTTTGAATACTTAATGATAAGTAATGAAGATAATGATACCTCATCTAGAAGAAAATGTTTCAGCACTTACAGTCTTTGTCATAGGAAATTTGATATTTAAATACCTATATGAACATATATAGACATACATATGTATATATGTTGATTGTTGAAAAACATAGTAGAGCGATCGATAAAACACATTCAAATGCAAGAGTATATTAAATTAGGATACACTGCTGAGGGGTAAGGATATAGACCGGAGTTATAAGTGTAAAGGAAAAACTAGTTATATGAAATATACTGTAGGGAAACAAGAATTCATTCCCTTATTTTTTAAATGGTTGATAGTAGGCATAAGTGCTATGGTATTTAGGTTTCATTGGATTCATTTTTAAAAGTGACTTTTTTACTTTAAAATGTCAATATTTACAATATGCAGGAAATTGCATCCTTTGCAACTACTTCTGAAAATTTTGGATGTCAACCTAGAAATAACATATTTTCATGGAAGTGAGCAAAATGATGGAAGACTAATGTTAGTAGGAAATCAACACCTGTGGCTGTTGTCTCCGTTTCTAAGTCGTTTAGAAATATTGGCTGCTCCAATCTGATTTTCTTGAATAAAAATTCAATCCTGCCCATTGTCCTTTCAAACCCGGCCCACTTCTCATCACCTTGAGGAGCCTGCGGTCTCTCTTTCCTGTTTCAATATATCCCCTGTTTAATCTTTAAATAAACAAATAAATAAAAATTCACCTAAAATAACTTTTTTTTTCTTTCTGAAGGTGCTTACATAGGGTTTCTAAAGACCTTCCCTCCTTCTACTCTGTGAACAGGAAGGAAAAGTTTGTCTGGCTCGGTCGTTTTGGTTTGGATTGCTAAGGCTGTGGACTCTATTTTAATCAGCAGTTACTGTCTTCCTAAAAGCTTCAGAATGCTTTTGAGGAAGGAAGACCCTGGATCCAAGTTGGAGTCTCCAGATGGTGAAGGTGAGAACTGATGCACTGAAAAGAGGAAGGGACCAGAGAGGGCCTCTCAATTACCCTTTCTGGTAAGAGACCAGGGGAAGGCAGACAAAAGAGAAACTGCCATGAACACCCAGTCCATCCCAGATGGGGAGCCTGTGTCCCTGAGTCCACAACTCTGACTCATGGACGTGGCCTGGGACCAAAAGCTTCCAGGTGCCTGCGGGGCACCCCTGCAAGGCCACAGTCAGCCTGGAGGGGATCCCACCTCCTACCTGAAAGAGTGGTGGGAAGCACTGGCCCCACAGAGAGGGCCCCTTGTTACTAGAACAATGAACATTTTTAGGCATATAAATTGTGTTCTTCTTTCACACACTGCTTTGGGTTACATTTTCAGGATTAGATTATAGCACATCTTGGATTCTTGTGACAATACACCTTGTTTTTCCAAAGAATCAGACTAATCTGCTAAACTAGGAATAAGGGAAGGTGCAGAATTCACCAAACTTGTTCCCTTGGAGAATGTATATTTTATATATTATATACATATAATTATACATGTAATATATAAAATATAAGAGAAAGAGAAAATTATATAATCGGATTTTTAAAAATTTTCTGCTGCAAGTGCTTCATCAAATTTTCCCAAAGTTGCCTGTCCTCCCTTGTGATATTTGAGGTCCATGTACTATCCTAGAATTATTAGCATATTCCTTCTATACTAGTTCTTCTGGGGATCTTTTAGTATTTACTCCTGCTGGTTTCTGCTTAAAGCAGAGCTCTCAAGGAAACAGTCCATTGGTTTTCGGTAAACTTCGTGAATGTGGTCTAATTTGCAAAAGGCCAGGAAGAATTAAGAAATACCTCTTGGCTTTACTAACTGGGCAACAATTTAGTTTAGAAATGTATGGAGGGAACCTAATTAAATGAAAATGCTTAACAAAAATAGCACAGCAAGGTACGTGCGCCCCGCATCATTTAGAAATGCCTTTTTGTTGGTGGCTTAGTGGTTAAGTCCACGGCCTCTGGCTGCTGCAGTCCACATACACCCCGAGGATGTGGGTTCGCCACCAGGGCTGTGGGGGGACAACCAAGGTGAACAACTAAATAAAAAAAAAAAACTGTTTCTGTCTCCTCTTTCTTCCTGCCTGCCTGCCTACTCACCTTCATTCCTGCCTATGCCTTTCCTCAAAAGAAAGAAATGCTTTTCTCATATAAGACATCTAGTTTATTAATACCTACAACTTATTTAGTCAAGACCAAAGTTTTTCATCATTCATCCTGTCAATAGTACTGAATCCTATTGTGTACTATATACTAAATGCTAAATGGATATCATCCCTATTTTCAAGGAACCTGGGGTCTGTGGGAGAAATACAACTATAAATAGATCAGAGTGAAATACATTATCTAAACAACCTTGACTGCCCAAAGGATAAAGCTGCTAACTCTCCTTGAACAAGTCTGAGGAGGTGCTGGTTAAACTAGATCTTAAAGGATCAGTGGGAGTAGGCCCAGCCAAAAACAAACACAAAACAAAAATGAAAAACTGGGAGAAGCCCAGTTGAGAAAGCAGGGCTGATTGTTTAGCCCAGGCCTGAGAATGTGATTCTACGGTTGGTGGGTAACCCCACCAATGTTGTTAGAATTGCTTCCTGAGAATTTACCGACCTGCTTTACAGCCAAACATGAGACTCCACCCAAAGTCTTAGGAATCAGCTTTATTGGAGAAGTCAGAGCATTTCTAAGGAGTATTCTATCTAGGTTTCCTACTGCCACCCCAACCTGGGTCCAGAGCGTTGCTACCCCTTTTCTCAGCCCTGGAGAAAATGCCTCGGGCACCTCTCCAAACAGTCTGTTGACTGGGACCTAGACATCTGAATGATCTTCTGACAGAGCCCAAGAAAGGAATTTTACTTTCAGCACCTTAACTCCTTTGGTGTATTCACATCCTAGGTCTGAGGCTCCACTTTCAAGCTGCCTTCTCACACTCATTTGTATTATCCACATCCACATAGGGGCTCCAGCCACCTCCCGAGAAACTCAGCTTGAAGGCCTCTTCCCCTGTGGGATTGGGAGGAATCACTACTGCTAATTCTGTCTCTGCCAAGGTGCCTACCACAAATTTCTGAGCTGCTTCTACATCTCCCAGGGGCTCACAGCTCTAGGACCTTCATGCCATCTGTCCTCTCAGTGGAATCCACTATGTCCTAGTACAGAATTTTGTCCTTGGATCAGTCTACCTCATTTCCTACCCCTCTGACTTCCTGAGCATCTAGTGACTGTGTCCGCTACTCTGTGGCCCCCACTTCTCCTTTAGGATCTTCAGACACCGGCCCCACACGCTTCACTGCTGATCCCTCTCTGAAGAGGCCAGTGTGTCAGTTGTCACTTTACCTGACCCCAATTCCTCTTGTTCTTGACTTCTTTCTCCTGCCACCAGCTGGCAGTTCCAGTGTCTTGTGGCTACTCCAACCCTGAACTCAGCCCTGAGGGTGAGGACTCTGTCGGCTCCACTCTTTATTGCTGGAGTCAACCTTGAACACGCCTTCCAACACCCAGTACTTCAGAGTGGAAACCCCCTTGGCTGCTGTCATCTCAGTTATGACTGAAGCTGACAATTCCTTCATAGTAGAGGCTTCTGCCTGGCTCTAACACTAGCATTATTCTCTCTGCGACTTGGTTGGCCTTCAAAACCGGCCTACTCTAGTATGTAGATCTTATGCTAAGTCTTGACGGCTCTTCTTGCTCCTGAGGGCCAGACTAGCCCACCGTACTTACAACCCCACTATTGCATCCATTCAGCAGAGGGTAGGGCCTTGTGAGTTCAAGACTCTGGTGGAGAATATCTCTGAAGACTTACGTTGGTGGTGGGTCTGTGCTCTCCCTTTGAGAATCAGTCCTGAGGAGCAGGCTGGCAGGTATGTCCCTGAAGCTGAATACTATGGTATATCCATCCTACTTAAGTTCAGTACAGTTTACCATTATTTATTTTATTTTGACTAAATCACTTTAATGTATTCTATTTTACCTTACTTTATTTATGTTATTACTTTAGCAAAGTATTACTTTCCCATGCCTTTAGACAGGTTTCATTTCCTGAGTCTAAGGCACCCAACTCCCAAATACCAAAAAGCCTCACCTTCTAGGTCCTTCTTCAGAGTAACCGTGGGATTGGTCAACTGTAAAGGAGAGACATATTTCATCCACCCACTCATTCACTGATTCATTCAGTTGCTGGCTCCTTCAACACATTTTTTTTTTGCTGACTAGGTGCCGTGTTCTGTGACAAGGCCTGGGAATCCAGTGTGCAGAAGCCAAGATCACGGCCTGCGTGCCCTCCTGGAACCTTCGAAGCATCTCACCTGGGCTGAGAGGTGAGGGGGCAGGCAGGCCTTCCAGAGACAGTGAGGACTCAGCGAAATCTGCAGTGCAACTCAGATTTTTCACAGATGAGGACATGGTAACGAGGAAAGTACCAGGCAGAGAGAAAGACTCCAAGCGAAGAGAAAGATTGGCTGCTGAGGACTTGAAAGAAGTTCCACATGGTGGGTAGACAACCTGCAAGAGGGGAGTGGTGAGAAGTGGAGGCAAAGGGTTTTGAGGAATCAGGACAGAGCATCTTGGGAAGCCACATAAAAACAATGCAAACCTGAAAGCAAACAAACAAACACACACATTTTTTAATTAGAAAAGACCCCCACAAAGCTATGTGAGCCTGATTCTGTGGTCATATAACTTTACGAAGGGAGAATCCAAACTTGAGTGAATGGGGCAGGCCAAGTCTGGCTTCTGCTCCCTTAATAGCTGCCAAGTGAAAAAAGTCTGTCTTTCCTGAAAGGAAGCTGGACGTGGTGCTACAAGCTGGCTCGGGCCCTGGCTCTGTAGCCAAGGGGCTCTCCCCGGGGACAGGTCTTACCTGGGTCTCCAGGTCTGCTTCTGCACCAGTGCTTAAAGAGGCAGTCTGCCCATGTTTTCCTCCCTCTCGAAACAGCAAGAACAAACAAACAGAAAAATGCACACACCCAACCTCTAATCCCGTGCCTCTATTACTCAGTTGTTTCTGGTGCTGGAGTCCCATATTCTCCTCCCCCACAAGAACCCTACCTGTTAAAGTCCTGCCTCCTCTGACTTTAGAATAAACAGTAATACTCAGGGTATGCTTTTTCTGTACACCCAGCAGCCTGGGGCTCTTACAAGCATGTACAGTTCCCACCTGCTGTTCCTGGGGAGACATGGAGAGAGAATGAGAATGTAAGCTGTGTGGGGAAAGGGACATGGTTTAAGCAGCTCTGTGGCTAAGAACGGAAGGAGAAAGACAGGCAAAATTTTCAGAAACCTTCCTGGAGGGGTAGACAGATGAAAGGAAGTGTGACTTTGCCTAGAACAATGGTTTTGATTGATTTTGTGTCATCATTATTGTTCTTGGAGTTGTTAATAAGTTTCCAGAGACTGAGGGGAGAAGCCAACAGCAATGTTTTGGCAAAAGATTTTGCCAACCTTGCTTTTACATGAGAATAAAAGGCTGAGAGCTGTGGTCTCCCCAATAAATCCTTTGTTGTCTCTACAATGTTTTCACCTTCCTCTGTGCCTTTAGCAAAATGGTAGAAACTACTTTTTACACCTTTCTTGGGCCAAAAGAAATCTTTAGACTCAATCCTGTGTTCATCAACATCAGGATGCTCAGTGATGATGATGAGCAGAATGGTGAGGAGGATGGTGAGGAGGACGGTGAGGATGAAGATGGTGAGGAAGAGGATGGTGAGGATGAGGATGGTGAGGATGAGGAGGATGGTGAGGATGAGGATTGTGAGGAAGAGGATGGTGAGGATGAGGATGGTGCGGATGATGAAGATAATGAGCAACCACCACTTATCCATCACTTTTGAGAACTGATTCTATTTCAAATTCTGTATCTTATTCTCCATTTATAGCTACTTTAAAAAAATGTATTTTAAACTCCATTTGTAGAGGAAAACCGTCACAAAATATACTCTTAAGGTTTCTGCTGTCCTGTTTAAAAGAAAATTGTCTACATGCAGATTCGAGGTAGGCACTGCCAATTTCTCTTCCTCTGAATCTGCCTTTGTTAGAGGCAGTGCCATTTGATGTCCTGCCCACTTTCTCACCCCCCCAGAGTGGCCAATGTGACCTGCACCCCTGCTGCCAGTTCACTCATTACCTTCCAGCATTTTGAATAGACCTGCATGGCAGAGATATCTATTGCCATCCAATATCCACTCACTTTCTTCCTTAGTAACACAGCTCCCAATTTACCTAGGCACAATGTGCTTTAAGTTGGGTGTAGCCATTTAATTGTTTTGGTCAATGGTATGTAGATAGAATTTTGTGATCAATCTGGGTCCACAGCTTTCATAGTCTGTACCCGAGCCACAGCAGGGGCCTGGGGAAAATACTTTTAAGGGGAGATATTTATTGTACCCTTTTTCCTCTGGTTTCCTCTGGAGTGTGCTCTCCAGCCTGGCAGGAAACCAAACTGGTGGCTGGAGCTGGAGCAGCCATTTGGGGTTATGAAGTTGAAGTCATGAAGTTACAGAGGTGCTAGAAATTTGGGTCGCTGGCTCTGAAGAATAATATACAAGTCAGAGACTACTTAATTCTGGATTTATTTTACCTGAGAGAGAAATACACTTATTTCTGTCACACATTTACTTTGGAAATCCATTTAGGGAATTTTTGTGGATCTAGTAATGAAGAGACTCTTTTCCCACTGGTTTTGAAGCTGGGAGAAAAGGAGCCTAAGGTTGCTGGATTTCACCACATAGAGCCAGTAACTAGAGACTGAAATCAATATTAAAAAAAGTGAGATGGAGACACTGAGGATGGCCAGAGGGTGTCTTTGAGCCCCTGGGTCCTGACACATCTGAGGCCAGGTTGTCTCCAATGGGCCAGCCGTGGTTCTTACCTCCAGAATCCCTGAGCCATGCCCACTAGAGTGAGACAATATGCCAACCTAGCCTCAGCCTCTCAGTTATGTGAGGCTGTCCACCCTTCCTCCTACTTTTTTTATTTGCTCGAACCAATTAAATTGGGTTTCATTTATTTGTTATCAAAAATTTCTGTCAAATAAACATAATATTGGGATAAGCGCTAGGAAAGAGAAACGGGGATGCTTTTGAGAGTGTATGACAGGGATGAGGGTGGGCCACTCTGAAGCAACAACCTTTGAGGGGGAGATGGAGGGGAACCAGCTGTGTAGGGGAAATGAGTGGAGCAGGAGGACAGGGTGACCTGGTTACCAAGTCCTGGTGACGAGGTGGAAAAAAGGACTCAGGGCACATGTGAAAGTAAAAGAAAGTCACCCCGTGTGAAATGTGGTGGGTGAGAGTGAACTGGACTCCACCCACAGCAGAGAGTCAGGAAGGAGACCAGTAATTCACATGTTCTCAGGGGTCCTCAGACTTATGGATGCAAAGTGGGTTTCACCTGGCAGAGCAATAACTTGGTGGTATTTTCCAGGGGCCACAAGAGTCTTAAGATGGCCCCACTAACCTACCAGACTGAGCCATCCTCTCTGAGCCCATCTTCCTGCAACTGCTCTGGTCTCCTGCGAATTTTTCTCGCAGCTGCCCCGGGGGACAGGTGTGTTGCTCCTCTAACTTCAGTGACTGTTCACCATTCTTCAGAAGATGTCTACTTGTGTCCGTGTGGCTACGAGTCCCTCCAGGATAGGGCCTCCATGTTCTCCGCGCCCTTTACTCCAACCACCCTCATCTACCTTCTTGGGATTGCAGGTCTGCCTCCCTGTCACATTCAGGCTCACCACTCAGCTTCAGGCCACACACACTATCCTTCCCAGCTAATTCCTACTGAACACAATGCCTTTCAGCCTCCACTTCAACATCCGTCATTCTGTTTTGAGCCCTGAAGGCTAAGTTAGGTGCCCCTCATAGGTCTTCCCAGAGGCCCTTGCTCCTCACTGTTGTCATGCCTTGCTTGCTAGCTGCTAATCTGTGACTTCCACGGGCCTGTGCCCTGACGTTTACAGTGACCCTGTGCCAACTCTGGCACCTGGAACATAGGAACCATGTCATCACTATTTGTCTAAGTTCTGTTGTTATCCTGTGTGTCCTCGGAGAGATGGGGTGGAGGTGGTTAGAGGAAGAAAGAATGTTTACAAACTTCTTTGTATTGTCATAAAGTCCAGCCCCTCATCATCCAGAAAAATTTGTATGATAAAGCATTTTGAAAATGAATTCTGAGGAGAAGGACAGGTGATTTTTAAAGGCACAGGCAGGGATGAAGGCAAGCAAGGCAGACATGCAAGAAGAGAGAGGAGGAACAAGTATTTTATTTCTTTTTATTTAGTTGTTCATTCTGGTTGTTTTCCTGGGCCTGGGTCTTGAACCGGGGATCTCGGGAGGTTTGTGGACTACTCCCTGGTGAACTAAACTGCTAGGCCACCAGCACACACCACAGAAGGACTTCCAAGGTCAAAACTCTGCATCTTCCTTGCCTCCAGGCCTTAATTGTGTTCTTAAGGCTACTGATCTCAGGGAGTTAGAAATCATGCCAGATGATAAGAACACAGCCTGGAGAGATGGACGATTTAGTTCCACACACTTGCATTGTCTGCATTCAATGCAAAACGACAGGGTCCTTCTCATGACCGCACAGCCTGCTGAGGGCTGCTGACTGCGCCCGCCACTTACTGACTGTGTCCTTGGGCAAATGACAACCTCTCTACCCCAGCTTCCTCAATTATAAAACGGGGCCCAAGTTCCTACAGCCCTAGAATTGCTTGGAGAACCACATGAGACATCTGTAAAACACACACCACGAAACTGTGTTTTACACACAGGAGGCGCTCAGTAAGTGGTATCCATCCAATTGTGTGCTAAGGTCAGCAGGTAGGGTGCTTGTTCCATTGCACTGAGGTGGCTCTCCCGTCACAAGCTGAATTTGTGCACAGCCATGCACTGCAGTCATTGTAACCAGAACCCCCACTGTGACACTTGTCCTTGCTCACAGGAGAGGCTGGATAAGAAACGGTGACTACAGTAGCAAAAGCACATGATCACTGCTCGAAAAACACTTCACAGAACATTCTGTGCTGACAGTGGTTCCAGACCTTTGCTTCACTGTGTGAAGAATGAAATGAACACATTGTCACTGTAACCGCTTCTTCCCCTGCCCTCTTCTTGCATCTGTCCATTTGCTTTATTCTCTTGCCACTGTCAGCTCTGACCTTCTGTTCTAACCATATTAACTCTTCTGTGCCACTATTCAGAAATCTCAACGATTCCTCCTGGATCACAACCATACTCATAATTATGTGCTAGGCTTTGCCTACTAGGTGATCCTTACCTCTGCCCCATCTGCTACAAATCCTTAGACTGAAGATCTTTGCTTCTTGTTGCCCAGACCAGCCTTCTCAGAACTCTCTCCAAGGTGGTCTGATTTAAATGCCACAGCCAAAATTCTCCTAGAGCGTTCCACGTACTGGATGCCATGCCTAGACTAGGTGGAGAGGGTTTCTTATTTTACACTAAGAAGTTGACCACCCAAATGCAAATGAGATTTGGTTGGCTTTTTCCTGTTGATAAGACAATTGTAGAGAAAACTTGGCTTAAAGAAATGCTAGTTGACTTTGTGAAAGCATTCATTGTGAATTTTTTCTTAGTTCTTTCACATTTCAGACTTCATTATTGAGTCATTGATCAAATGGTTATTCCCAATGGATGCTCCTGACTTCCAGAAGTTATCATCTTATGAGTTAGAGCTTACTGTTAGACTGTGAGTCTAGAAGTAGAATGACCAAGGGATGCATTCATAATCTGACATATGGTGGTTAATACCATCGTGCTTAAAAATTGAGGTCATTTTATAAGTTTTATAATATTTGGGTTATATTGATCATATTCATATGTTTCTATGTATCTGCCATGACTTCAAAATACCTGAAATGTGGGATTCACAAAAAATCAAGTCCTATAGTAGACATATTCTACAAATTACCCCCAATGATCCTCAATCAGGTGGCTGAACCAAGACCCCAAAGGAAAAAAAACAAGAGCTAGAAAGTAAATCAAAGAGTCAGGGAGAATTTTGTTACAATCCTTAAAAACTAATGACACTGGCCCAACTGGATGCCAAATGGTTTGGATTGAAAACTCCTTTGTACCTTCACCATTTTATATTGGGAGTGTGGGGCCAGATAACCTATCCTTTCCGTTTCACGGGACCAGAAATAGGAATTGTGCCAGAATTATTATGACCAGGTGCCTTGTCAACACCTGGTATAGGTGAGGATATTTTGGACTTAGCACTGAATGCTATAAAGGCATAAGTCTCTTGGGAACGTTTGGAAGTGGGACATGTATAGTTTAGGGGACAAACATGGATCAGTGGGGGATCAGAGGGTGGACTGCAGTAGTCAGAATTCTACCCCAGTATCCCTTCACTTCACATATTATCTCCCCTTTTAGTGTGTGTGGAACCTATGAATTTGATAACATCATTCACATGATTATGCTACTTTATGTTAAATGTCAAAAAGAAGATTATTCAATTAAGCCTAATTTAATTACTCGAGCCCTTTGAAAGCAGAGTTTTCTCTGGCTGGTGGAAGCAGAAGAGATATTCAAAGCATGAGAAGAGTCAGTGTGAGGGAGAGTCTTCTGCAGGCTTGGAAGGGCTCTGTGGCTATTGCTCATGAGAAGGAATGTGCATGGCCTCTGAGTTTGAGAGTGGTTCCCACCTGACAGCAAAAAAAAATCCCAAAAAACCAAAACACAAATGAACGAACAGGGACCCCAGTCCCACAAGCACAAGAAACTAACATCTACCAGCAACCTGGCAGCATTCTTACACGTGAAAAACAAAATGATTTTAGATGATTTTTGCCACAGACGTGAAATTTTAAAAGGCACAGATATTAGAAGTGTGTGTATAAGGGAGACAGAGTTTTACAGCTGTTTTGGGTCAATAGTTGAATAACTATTCCCTTTATTATCTTAGTACTATCTTTACAATTTTTATCCAGAAATGGCATTTACTAAAATGCCTTCCTTAAGGGTATCCTTGGCCTTTCCCTATGTAATGTGTTTTCCAACCTGTAATCCAGAATCTAATCGCAGCTTTTATCATGATTTCTACATCTGTATCTCCACGGCTTATTATCAGTTTGCAACTGGCCATGTATCATTAAAATATTTCTAGAACTGAACACATCAAATCAAAGCTCATCCAGGACTTCTACTATTATTCTCAGTACATTAATTAACACTTTATTTTCACGATCATTTACCATCTCTGCTTAGAGTACATGCAAAGAGAATACAAGAATAGTGAAGGATTTTTAAAAAGTGAACACTGGATTGTCTTCTGAAAACTTAGTATGCTCATTGAGATTTGACTGCCACAAAGTATGTATGGTTAATAAAAAAGTGTAGAAATTCCTTTTTTATCTTTTGTACAAAGTTGAAGGACATGGCTAGCCCAAGACCACATGCTTTCTGAGGAAATATTTTCCTGCTATTGAGTATTGAGTATTGAGTATTCCCAGTCTAATGTCCTCAAATCAGCACAAAAGAATTATAGAATTTCCCCGATGTGGACCATTTCTATTAAATTGCCATCACTGTATTTATTTTAATTATGAATTTCTAACTATAACATTACATATAGAAAAGCATGTGTGCTTCTTAGATTGCTGTTCTTTGGGCTGAGAAAGAAAACAAAAATAGTCCTTAATATTCAGAAACTCACACTCAGTTAGGCCCTGTTCTTTTCCTATTATGTGTAAATCAACACACTGAGCATCAACTACAGACAAGGTGACTTTGCGATCATGATAAAAATATGACGAAACAAGGTATCGCTGTAATTTTGTCTAAACACAGACAAAAACAAAGGCTTGTGTCACCTACAAAATATCAAACATCCCTTCACTTGGCCAGTATGCTGGACTGCTACTTAGGAGCCTGTTACAACCTTATTCTTGTTCTAATTTCCTCTCTCTATGGATAAAATTGCTACCCAAACATGGAATTGCCTCTTCATTCTTACATCTATCTAAAACTAATCTCTGCCTCCTGAGAACCTCCCCCAAACCACCCCACCAAAGCCTCAATCCCACAGAACATTCTTTCTCATACCCTGTTCCTGAGATGCCCCATTGTGCCCACGAGGAGTGTTGTGTCTCTCTGCATTGAGTAACAAATCCACCTTCACTAACTAGAGCTGCAGTCTTGGGGGGCCAAGTGTAAGTTACTTTCATTTAAAACAACTAAAATTCTCTTTCATGTAGGTGCAGGTATAGAATTACCCACAGCCCAACCCTGTAAGCAGTTAATATTATCACTGCGGTTTATTGCCTTCCTGTTATTTTTCAAAGTATATATAATATATATATATATATATACATATTTTTTAACTTAAAAAACCCCACAAAACTCGAGTCATCCTAAAATACTCTAGGTTTTTTGCTTTACTCTTCAAATTATAACTGCAATTTTTATGCTAATAATTATGGGGAGAAAAATACCACTGAATGGAATTTCAAGATAAGGATTACTATAATTAATTAAACCTCTACAGATATGTATTTACAGAATTTTTAACTTTTGATATTATGCAAAACACTAGAATAGCATTCTTATACCCAATGTTATCTAAAGATCTCTAATTATTTTCTTGCATTGGGACATACTTATTCGAATATAAATTTTTCAAGATCTTCATACACATTTTTAATTAAAAAGTATGTTTATTTTACACTTTTAAAAATACCAGTTAATTTCAGAGGCCTAACCACAACACGGAGAGCGGAAAAGTTCTGCCCAAGTTCTGAAGGAACAGTTACTGATGACTGATGCAGGGCCTGCTCTAAACCTTCAGCACACACAGTGCATACAAAAGCTTAGAATTGTTGTTAAGACTCCCAGGATGACACATCCATCTTATGCTCTTTGGCATAAGATGTTCTTAGAGGGGAAGACACACATCATCAAGATAGCAAGTCTCCTCAAACGAAGCCATGAATGTGATACAGTCCTAATAAAAGTAACAAGAGGATTTTGTAGCAATATAAGCCTCTTGAACACGAATAACCTAAAATTAATATTTCACTTGCATATGCAAAAGTCAAGTAGAGAATAGAAAATTCTAAAAATGAAGAGTTATGAGGGTGGATCGGCTTTCTTAGACTAGAATATATTATTAAGTGACAATGATTGAGACAGCACAAAGAAACTGATTGACAGGCACCGTGCAGTTCCGGAACAGGCCCGAGTACACACATGATCACTTAATTGATGAGGAACTGGCGTGTACAATTAATAGAGAAGGATTTTCACAAAAGGGTGTCAGAGCAACTGGAAAAAACGAAACTGCTACTACAGCAGCATTTCACACTTTTCACCAAAATAAAGTCCCCAGGGCCACCAGCCATGGCTACAGGAAGGCCATGCAGATGAATCCACTATAAAAATCTCTTTCATAGGATGCAAGTATCTTTACAGACTTTGTTTAAGTTAAAAACAATAAATCTCCTCCTGGTGAAGGGGCAGATGGTTTGTTCCTTGGCTTTAGGTAAACCTACCAGAGGAAAGTGAACCTGTATGGTCCAGAAGGTAACAAATGGGGCGACAATCAGTATCTGCATCGGATTGCTCAGCATTCAGCCATGAATATGGGGCCAGAGCAGCGTGAAAGTCACTTCCTAGAACACCTGACCCCCCTGCCTTGAGGACTTCCCTTGTTTCAACCCTCTGGTCACAGCAACCCTGAGAGCTCGTCATTGTTGCACTTTCCAGTTACAAGTGGGACTCCTGAAGCCTGGGAAGCTAAACCAATCTGCCCAGAGTTACTAAGGAGCAAATGGCAGAATAAGTACTGAGTCCAGATACTGTGCCTCCACAGACGACACGCGTCAAAAGACGTGCCGTTCTTGATCAGAGCTAGGTCACCTGTAGGATGGTCTAAGCATGAAAAAACAAACCCAAGATCAGTGTATATGGATGTCCATCCTTATTTTCTTTAACTAATGTTCAGTGCATTGCTAATCAAACTTTTATTTTCCACACACACACACCCCCACACACACACACCCCCACACACCCCCAGAGCTTGTGCATCCGGGAGCTTTGCAGCACTAAATTTCCTAAGACACAAAGTTCCCACTAGTCCTCTCCCACTGGTTTTTCTTCCTCCTAAATCAGAGCAGTGTTTAACACACGTATCATGTAGTGTGAGTAAAGAAAGTAAATAACATGCAGCAAAATTGAACAGTAGCTCCAAGCAAAACAGGATACAACCTCAACCCTACACGCTGGAGACTGGAAAAATTTAGCAAGACAACAGCGCAGTGGAGTTGGGACATCACGCCCTCTCACGAGTTACCATATTAGGCAAAGACTGTAAATAGGTCAACTTACCCGTTTCTTGTTTGTGCTTTGAAATTCCTATGCTTTTCGCTAAGATTCTCCGCTTAGATCCACTAAGAAGCAGCATTGTGCAACCCAAGAACCACCAGACTCAAAATTCCAGGGACGCTATCATCTACCAACTTGGGCTCCTGACGTGACGTCTTCTCCCGCTTGTTTCCTGGGACTCAGCAGACTAACCTCGTGGAAACTGGGAATGTTGGAGAGAATATAAGTGATAAAAAATAAAATCTATCATTTCTAGTATATATTTATCTGTTGAGACTTCCTCTTTTTATCATTCTTCAAATCACTGCATAAGGACTTTCTCTAGCACTTAACACAACTGTAAGTGTGTGCTCACTTAAAAAGTGATTATGGGACACCTTGATGGCCTGGTGGTTAAGCCCAGCGCTTCCAGCTGGCACAGTCCACATATATCCCAAGGACCCGGGTTTGAGACCCGGGGCCAGGGGCAACAATTAAGATGAACACCAAATAAAAATAAATAAAATATGCCTCTTTCTCCTCTCTCTTCCTCTTGCCTGCCTTTTCGCCTTCATTCTTGCCTGCACCTCTCCTTTTAAAAAAAAAAAATTATGAATTATTTCAACCATACAGAAAAGCATGGAAAACAATATACTATCACTCTATGTGTATCTATTAAAATACAGTGCTGTCTTATATGTTTCAAAACTTTCTATAAGAGGTATCAGATTGTCCATATTCTGGAACTCACTTCCTCCTCCCCAGCATTACATTTTACCATGTACGCATGATGTTCTAAGCAGCTGTGGTCATTCATTTTAAGGCTCTATAGTGTTCAGTTGTATGAACCTATCAGATATATTCTGCATTCTCCTACTGAAAGACATTTAGATTATTTCCAGTTTTTCACTCTGTCAAATATATTGCAGCGGGCATCCTCCTGACAAACACACATACTTCTCTGAGCACATATGGCGGAGTATCTCTAGGCTACGAATCCAGGGGAGAAATTTCTAGGTTCACACTCCCTGCCAACTTCCAGCATTATTAATAATTGCCAAATTGTGTTTAAGAATGCCATAGCATTTTGCTGTTACAGTTTGTGGTTTGGGTTTTGTTTTCTTTTGTCCGGCTCATTCCTTATTGAGCTCTAGTTTACATACCATACAATACACCTGTGTAAAATGTACAATTCAACAGGTTTTAGTATATTCACAGAATTATGCAACCATCCTCAAAATCTAATTTTAGATGAAAGTGGTAGAGCTTTTATAAGATATGCTTAGGAAATACATGAAGCTGCTTCCTTAGCCTGTCCAGTGAAGCCAAGGAGATCCTCTGGGAGGAGCCAGTTGTAGAATTTCCTTGGTTTGAACCTGTCATTTAAGTTGGTGGCTTGAAGGAACATTCCTAATTAGACTATGAATGTGCTTAAAGGCACAAGTTCCTTTTCTTTGCTAAAAGCAGCTTTCTCATTTAGTCACCTTGGAGTAAAATGACTCAGAGCTAATTATTTGGAGAGAATACAGAAGAGTGCTGTACCTAAATAAAGGAGGGCTTTTCTCCCAGGACAATTCTTGCTCATGTCAGAAAGGAAGTGTGAACAAGCAGATGCTGGAGCAAACAGTGTGAAAGCAGTGTAATGGCCAAAGTGAGGAGAGCAGCTTACCTTACTTCTCCCCCCTCCCTCCCACCGGCTACTCGTTGAGCTTTTGATCAAGTCGTTTTCAGCCTGGGAGTTACTAATTCATGGCACATCCAAGTACGATTTATATGTGGATTGCTAGATACGACGTGGAATAACCGTTTCTGTGAGAATGTTTTTATCTAGTCACTCAAGTTCAAAATCTAATAAGCCCCAGATGCATGGACCCCAACATCAGTTCTCTTTTGTTGTATGGATCCTTTCTTGTCGTCATTGGCTTCAGAATGTCTGTTGTCAGATGCCAGTTTCATTTCCTAGGTGCCTTATAGCTTTCTGAAATGTCCTTCTTGCCTTTTAGACCTTCTCACAAGCACAGATAGTTCCACAGCCTGACAGGTGACAAAGGCCAGCAGGATAAGACTGATGAGGACAGGATGACAGGCTGGCGGCCCACAGCGAACATACTCTCACCTCACAGCCACGCAGTTGTAGTAACAGCTCCTCACCAGCCTGGGCAGCCCCAGCCCAGTCATGGGTCCACAGGTCTCACCGGGCGTGAGAAAGAACTTGACTCTACAGCAAAGTAGGACAAGGCTTCCCTACCTGCACTGAGACCAGCGTTCTGAATTGGCTTTTTTTTTTTTTTTTTTTTTTTTTTTAAAGGAAAAGTGCAGACAGGAATGAAGGAGAGCAGAGGCAGGCAAGAAGAGGAGAGAGAGGAGGAAGAAACACTTTATTTAGTTGTTCATCCTGGTTGTTCCCGCAGCCCCAGGTCCTGAACCAGGGGCCTTGGGATTATGTGGACAGCGCCGAACCTCTACTCTACCAAGTGTGCCAGAGATTTTTTTGTTTTGTTTTTAAGAGAGGGGAGGTAAGGAAGAAGCACTTTCAATGAAGAAGAAACATCTTTATTTGTTTAGTTTGGTTTTCACCCCAGTCGTGAGTCAACACCTATCCTGGGGCTTTACAAGTTTTGCACGCCAGCGTCTCAGCTGCCTGAGCCACTCCTGAATTGAATCTTTATGCTGAACCATCTTACATCCTTGTCTACTTGGTTCCACACAGACTTGCTGTCAATGAGTCTTTAAAACCATTTGACCTTTTCCTTGCAGGGTCCTCTGCTGAGCAGGGAGACGGCTTGGCATAATCTCGTGCATTTGGTATTTACCACCTGAGATGACGTGACTGGGCTTTTCCAGGCTCTGGAACTAGGCCCATAGTCAACAAGAGGGCCCGGGGCTTAGGAATGAGCAACGCTGAGGTCTGCAGCCTGACACCAGGTTTGGGGTGCACTGAGAACCAACCAATGCCGTAGGAGGCTCAGGGACGACGGGCATGGGTCTGGAGTGGAAAACAGCCCGGATGCACTGGAAGGGACAGAGGCCAGGAAGCAGCCTTGTTTATCAGCTAGGCGGTGCGCCCCCTTCACCCGTCTATCAGGGAACAGTCTCAGTGTCTCCCAGACAGTATTCTTCAATGCAGAAAGTGATCTGGGAGCTGCTGTGTAAAGTGGGCCCCACTCTTCTCCTTGCAACTCAGCATCAATGAAGTTCATCCTTCTCTTCTGCACGTGAGCGGCAAGAAAACACAGTGGAGTGGACTCTGAGCTGCTGCTTTGGGGCTGTGCTGGGTTGTGGTCCAGCCTCACTAACTTGCTATAGGTGTGGGGCTCCCTCCACAGCCATACCCGCCATCAACCGCTCCCACGACGCAGCCTGACGAGGGGCTCCTCACCATTTCTGTGGCCCAAAGGGAGCTGTCCCACACGTGGGAACAAGACCCAGCCTCATTCTCTGTTGGAAATCTCTTGCCGACCAGTTCCGCGGTCGTGGGCTGTGGGTAGTTAGAACTGCTCTCTCGCCTCTCCCGCGACCCATGCTGTGGGCAACGAACACTGGGCGCAGGCAACGGCATTTCGAGCAGCATAGCACTGGAATGGTGGTCGCCAGAGTGTGAAACACTGATATTCCTTTTTAATTTGAAATAATATTCCACTGTATGTAAGAACAAACGGTTTTAATGGCATCTTTGAGACCACCTAAGGGGAAATCTTGTTAACGTGCTTAAGTTTACCATGTGGTGACGGCCATGGGTGTGGAGTTTTGTGTGTGTACAGCTGAATCTTAACTGACACATAAGGCACAATACAGATCCTTCCGTGAACCTCCAGGGTGGGCAGCAGGCTCAGAAGAGAAGCTTTCCAGCCGGAGGCAGAACTTTCCCTAATGTCCTCATGTGCGTGCAAACCTAAATCTCTATTCACACACACAGAGTCAGCCCACACCTTCGCCTCTCTTCACCTTCATTTATTAACGTAATAATCTCTGCAACAATCCCTGACTACCTCTGCTCACTTCAAATGTACAGTTGTTCGGTACTTAACCCTTTTTATTGTAACAAAAAAAAAAAAAAAAAAGGATCCTCAAATCAAGTGAGACATCGGCTCTGTGGGGGAGTACAGATTGAGGCCTTCTTCAAACACTTTTTCATAATCTTCATGGGAGTTAGAAATAATCAAGTTTAGTCAAGCATCAAGAAGAAAAACATTTATTTGAAAAATACCATGCAACATCAACTGCTCTGGGCTTGGCAGGCCTGAAGGGTGTTTTATTAGTATATGAAGTTTGAGATACAGGAAGCAGTATGGTTAAAAAAAAAAAGTACTTATTATTAAAACTGAAAAGTGAATAGTAAGCTAACTATGATAGAAAGGGACTCCAGGTTAAGAAAATGTCATCCTGCAGTGAAAACAGCCTCCTCTTTAATAATTACGAGTAGAGGAGGAGGTCTGGCTTACTGCAGGATCATGGGAGAATGTTCCCCACAGAGAACAGAAGGATGCGAAGGAGCAGATGCCAGTATTATAGGGGATTCAGGAGGAAGAGAAGTCAGGCAGAATGGCTGTGCTTAAAGGTCCTACGCAAATGTATTTCAAAAAAATCTGAGTATGTATGTATTTTCATTCCCTTCTGTAACTAGAAAAGTTCTAGCATTCAAAATCAATTATGCTATAAACAAATAAGAACACCCTTTTCATTATAAGCCTATAGAAAGCCTACTGCAATTATTACATCATACATTATATATCATATTATAAAATCTTTATTTTGCTTGTTCTCTTTACTGATTCCTACTTAGTCACATCCTGGGAGCAGACAAAGGCCTTCAGAGACCTATTCATCCAGTCTGTTCATTTCTCAGATGAAGGAGCTCAAGAAACTTTGGCAGAGACTGGACAAGACCAGGTCTCCTGACCACTTGGCAGATGCTTCTCTCATCATTACAAGTTCTGATTCCCTCCAGCCCATCCCTGGTCTGTACAGGATGGTTCCGCTGTGGGGGGCACAGAAGAGGCAGTGAGAAAACTTTTACTTCTAGTCTAAGTCGAAAATGTAATGGCTCCCATAAGAGAGGTTACTGATTTCAAAGGACATCTGGTCCAGGACACACAATGGTACCTTCTAGAAGCTCTGGAAATTAAAGCCCGGCTACAGACAATGCCAGTCATGGAGCACTTCAGGCTCCGGGGACAGCGCCACCTGTGCACCAGTGGTGAGAACTGCCTCCAGATACGCAAATCCCAGATCATCGCATCCATTTCTTACTTCATATTCATCAGCATTCGACATTAAAGGTTCTCCTCTGGCTGCCCGTATTTCAGGCTGACGGTGCCGGGACTGTCTTATGAACAACGGTTGTGAGAGCTGCCTCTGGAGGGAGGGTGGTCAGATCTCTTGGGGGCTATTTCTTCTGCGTGTTCTTTGAAAACAGAATCCGAAAATAAAGGCATTATCCTATTTTTAAAATATCCACCATACAAGATCTAGCCCAAAGTTCAATATTCATGAACCAGGAAAACTGAAAAAAATGTTCTTGAAGCTGACCGCCTCGAGTTCATCAAAACATCACAATGCATCACCCATCCCTAGACTGTCCTGCAGAGGGTTCTCTTTCTCAGACTCCAGCGGTTCTGGTGAGAAAAAGGTTCTCTTTCATGAAGTGAACATCAGTCATTTGTTTTACAAAACAAGAATCAGCCACGGGTTGTGTTCTGCCTCAGCCAACTAACTGCCTTTGTGCCGGGTTTCTGGTCTCTTTCCATATGCTTTGTTGACTCTTAAACACGGACTCCTGAAAAATTCTTTCAACCTGGGTGGGAAAGCCGCGACTCTCTTCCTCTAGGGCATTGATGGTCCGCAGAGCAAAGGGAGTCCTCTCCCGGGGCAGGGGGTTATTCAGGGGCCGCATGGGGATGACGGAGTTGTACTTGTGTTGCCTGTTGACGGAGTTCATTAGGGACGTGTAGAACTGGAACTTGCACCAGGTGTCTCTCAGAAAGTTCTCGGTCAATAATAGGATCGTCCAGGCAGACCCATTGACCGCATCATCTAAATTCTGCAGATGTTGTCGGCCGCACGGCATCTCCGCAAAGATGATTCCAGGCTTGATGCCAAAGTCATTCTGCAGCAGCGTCTGAACTCGAAGGGCTTCGTGGGTGTCATCTTCTGCATGCAGAATCACGAATTTGAGGAACACCTCTTCTTCCGCTGCCTCTTGGGGCGTCTCTCCAGCTCCCCGGGTTGCCTGCTGCTCTCCGGCGGGCTCCGCCCTCCGTGTGCTGGGCTGCTGGGCAGCATCCCGCAGGGAGGGTGCTCCGGATTTCCTGGCGCCTGACTTGGGATGTCTTTGACTTGTATCCATACTGTGGTTTTTACTCCAAGAGAGAGAAAGAAGGCAGGGACCGGCTTTAGACTTCCCGACACCCATTATACACATCCAAGTCAGGACAGGAAAAAGCTTTACTTAGCTCTGGGTATTTCTTCTCATTCTAAAGAAATAATAAAGCAAAAGAAGACTGTCAACTTAATCAGAACATTCCAGATGAAATCTTTGACTCAACCTGAAAAGCGCAACAAGATCATATTAGAGGTCCTTGGGAAGAAGCAGCAAGCAGACCCTGGGAAACAATACCACTTGTCTTTGGTGAGAAGCACAAGGGTACCACAGGCGGTCAAGTTAAAAAGGGTCCAGTTTACCAGAGGAGGAGACATCTGGAAATTTTCAATGGCATTCTATGCGCGCTGGAGACCTCAAATTAAAACAAACGACTTCAGCGAGTTAGTGAAAAGGCACCATATCACTCTCTTCATGTTACTGTGTAGACTAGAAATAGGAAACTAGTATTCAAATATCAATACGTTAAGTTATTTTGGCATCACACACAAATACAAGACAGAAGACAAAGAGACTAAAGATGGCTAAAAGCAGCTCTAGCGAGTCAGCACAGAGAAGATCTGAAAAGTCAAATAAAACAATGTCTTGCAGTCATGGGTCAGAGCTCTTTGTGGAGGGTCAAGCACTGCTGTGGTCGTGGCGCTGATGGAGCAGGTCTAACAAGGTTGTGACAAGTATTACTTTTTCCAGCTAAACTTGGAAACACAGAGGAAAACACATTTCTATAATTAGTGGGAAAATATAACATCTTGGTTTGGAAGCAAAAACTGGAAACGAAGACTTTTGATTTTCTCCAGTGAATCATCAAAGATTATTATAATCTAGCCACATTTTTTGATTAAAAAAATTCCAAACTCAGAGTGGAAGAATTAGATTAGCCGTGAAAGAAAGGTCAGTAACTCTTCAGAAAACACTGGGAATGATGCTAGCCCTACTCCTGAATAGGCAAGCTTCAAGAGGGATTCGTTTCTCAAAAGACAGAAAAGTGAATAAACAGAAGTTCTGTATTATCAAATATGGCCCTGCAGGCTGTATTCTGCTGCGTTTTTATTTCTTCTTCACAGCCAAGGACCAGAGTTCAAGAAGGAAATATAATTATATTCCTAATGGCCTAAGTAACACAGCTCCATATACCAAAATAATTTAGCTTTAGGAGAACCTGTCCAGCAAAAATGGCAAAAACCTGCAATGGGAAGAACAGACAAGGAAGTTACACTAATAATTTCCTTTTAATGTATATATGGAATGAAAAGATTGGTTGGTACTCTCAATATGAAGGAATCGCTGACCACTGCCTTTTATTTATTATGTCCGCACTTGAGGTCCTTGCTCGTGGTATACTGTGCCATTTACATTCTAGCCACAACTCCTCTCAAATCATAAAACCGAATTGATTTGGACTCTCTTCATAGGTTAAGATTAACTGCTGACTTCTGTTACTGCACTATGAAAAGAAGATTTTATTAAGCAAAGTTTAAAAAAAAACAAAAAAACCAAAAAAAAAAACCTTCCCTGATGTGCCCTAGTGGAGCAGCAGTTAGGTCAAGCACCTCTGAAGAGTGCAGGTCACATACCCTGGGTTTGAGTCCTGGGTCCGGGTGTGTGTGTGTGTGTGTGTTGGGGAAACAATCAGAATGAATAACTAAATAAAAATTTAAAAAGGAAAAAAAAAGAGGCTCCCTCTGTACAAGAAAACAATTCAGGGCATCTAATTACCTTGTCAATTAAAATGATCATCACTTATTCATTGACCTAAGTTTGTTTAAACCAACTTAACATCGTGATCTTAATCACTAGCAGGCAGCAGATAAATGCACTTGAATATTCATTAAAAGTGTCAGAAAGTAATATGGCATATTTAGTCAGATCACAAAATCTTTTGAAGCAAAAATAAACAGCAACAACAACAAAATTATAGGTACACCCAAGTGGAGCAGTGGTTAGGCCAACTGCCTCCGAAGGAGCACAGGTCCGAATCCTGAGTTTGGGGGGGAAACAACCAGTATGAACAATTAAGTTAAAAAGAATAACAGGCAGGGTGTGGTGAAATATATCTAAGAAATGGGGACCCTATACATAGGAAATTATTTTAATGTGTAGAATAATTACAATAAAAAAATTTTTTTTAAAGAATTACAACTTAATGTCTTACTTTTCTCAAACACCAGTTCATCAAAGAGCAAAAGACCCTGGATATCTATGATGTGCTGCTCCAACTTTCAGCCACATGCACGCTAAGCAGACCAAAGAGAAGAATGATAATGACAAGTCTGAAAAACTTCTCATGACTGTGTACTTTGGAGGGAGAGAGGAAGGAGATGGGGGACGGAGACAAGTGGAGAGCTCTGTGTTGGCGCTTGCCTGTCCCACAACCATCATGATTCACACACGAGAGGCTGAGGGGCTCAGCTTCAAGTGTGACTCTCAAGTGGAACAAAGGAGAACCAGCTCGTGCTCACTCTGAGTCCATTAACTCTCAATAAAGAGGGCTTTATGGCCTAGAATGCTGGAGCAACAAAGGAGGAAAGAAGACTGGCAAAAAGAATCCTGAGAACCCCTTTAATGTGCTTTCTAGGAATGGTCAATACCAGGGTTATAATATTTTGTTTCATCTCCTTCCCCTCTGCTAGATGGAAGGAGAGTAAGAACAGTGGCTGCTACAAGAGACACATGAGATCGCTGCTCACATGAATAAAAGTGTGTGTGTGTGTGTGTGTGTGTGTGCTTTTAATTTACTTTTTTAGAAAAGGTACTGGTTGAAACACCTAATGACTTTGAAAATGTTTCCACTGAAAAGTCTCACTCCTTACAATAGCCAAGAATTAGAAAGCACCTAAGTGTCCACTGCCAGATGACTGGATAAAGAGGTTGTATATACACAGTGGGATACTACGCAGCCACCCCAAAAGATGAAATCCCGTCATTTGTGACATCATGGCTAAAACTAGAAGGGGTCATGCTAAATTAGTGAGAAGAAAGACAAATATCGGATGATCTCAACCACATGTGGAACATAAAGAACGGCAGCAAAGGACAGACAAGCCGAGAACCAGCCCTTGAACACTGCCCACAGAACTGAGCTCACCAGTGGGGAGTGGGCTGAGCCACACATGGAGGTGGGTCCCATGGGCAGTGATGAAGGACCTTTGTTAATTTGGTGGGAGGCTGGTGTGTTGTCACATCTCTGATGAACAGCGAACCTGCACATATGGATTTATGTGACTGTGTAAATCAAAGCGAACTCAATAAATATTAAAAAAGTAAAGTCTCATTTCCATCCTGTCCTGCTTATCCCTCCTGTTCCTCCATGGCCACCCCCTGCCGACCGCTTTCATTAGTTGCATCTCTGTCCTCCCAATGTTTCTCTAAGGATATGCATTCTTTTTCTTCTTTTCTTTTTAATCAAAAAATATAATTATTTATTTTATATATGTATACAGGTTGTATATGTAATTAGAAAAGATTATAAAGAAGAACCATAGCTTGCAAAAGACAAACAAAAATTGAATGACACAGAGAATACCAGTATGGCCTTTGTGAAGGGATGACATGAAAATTCATGAAGCATTCCATTAAAAATAAAGACTGGAATAGTGCTCTGGAAGCAGACTGCTTGAATAAACATGTATGTGTACGTGTGTATATGTTTTATACACACATACATACAAACAGCAGTAGACAGAGATATATATTGAGAGGTGTGTGTGTATATATACAGAGAGAGAGAGAGAGAGAGAGAGAGAGAGAGGTAGACAGAGATATATATTGCTCTCCGCCTTAACATATAACCTCAGAACTTTCCAGTTTATCACAAAGAGAACGTCTTCACTCTTATTTGCAATGACAATCTCCCAGTATGTGACTGGATCATATTGTCTCCTGTTCTTGGGTGTGTGAGTTGTTTGCAATGTACTGCTCTTACGAACAATGCTGCAATGAGTAACCATTCAAAAATCATTTCATATGCGTGCAAATTCATCTGTAAAAGAAACTCCTCCAATGAGATTTCAATATTAAAGGACAAATAACATTTGTAGTAGGTATGGATTTGGTCAAACTGCTCTCTGGCAGGCTGAAACTTTTTTTTTTTCCTTTTAACTTGAACGACATTCCCACCTCCACCCTTTACCCATAAAAGACCTAAGATCAAAGTTCCCAATTATTATTGACCACAGCCCAACCAAGCTAGTCATATCCCTGCAGGCAACAGAAATATGGAAAAGCATAGCTCGTCAGAATGAAGCCCTTAAACTGAAGTCCTACAGGGAGGACAGCTGGTCTAAGAAAGAAAGAGTCCAGTATGCATCTACTTTATATCTAGGCAAAGTAGGGTCCCAACAGAGCCCTCAAATTAAAGATGAGTAAGAGGAAAAGACAGCAAAATAAGCATGCTTGGAAATGATGCAAAAATATATAGGAAATGAAATAAGAATATAAAGAAGAATCATAGCTTGCAAAAGACAAAAAATTCCACTTTCATTAACACTGTGTGCTCTGGAACCGGACTGCCAGAATGTAAATCTCAGCCCTGCTCTTTTTTAAAAAAAAGTTAGAAGACTGTACAATTTACCTGATAATTTTGTGTTTTGATTTCACCATGTGTAAAATAGTGGTAATAACAGTACATACCTTTATGGTTTTTATGAAGATCAAAATGGCTTAGCACTATGGTTCACAAATGTTAGCATTATTATTAAATACATAACAAAGTCGTCAAACAATGACTTGCATGACAGAAGTTTATGTTCTAGAGCAGCATCACTCAAAGTACAGCCTGTGGGCGTGCCTTGGTGGCCTGGTGAATAAGGTAAAAGAAGAAAGAGAGATACCAGAGGGCATCACTCACAGGTGGAGCGTGCTAGACAAAACAAAGAATAGATGAAACATAACCAACCCTTGGACACTTGCAATAGAACTGAGGTGACCGATAGGGAATGGGACAGCTATGGGGGTGGAAGGTGGGGCAAGTGGTAGCGGAGCCCAGGGGACAATGGTGAAGAACACTTGGTGACTTGGTCCAGGGCAGGGTGCGCTGACATATATCTGAGGAATGGGGAGCCTATATATATGAGTTAATTTTAATGTGTAGAATAATTACTACAATAAAAAAGTGAAAAAAATCTGGTTTCTAAACTCCCTTTTAGATAAACTGACCAATTCCAAAAAGCTGCTGATATAAGCGGAGTGTGCTTTTACTGTAACTTGCTCCATGTGAAACAGTGAACCAGAACTAACCCAAACTGGCTTAAAACAGGAACCAGGAATTCTTTTGCAATCTGTGATTCAACATGCATGTGGTGATGACAGGACCATATCCTTCAGATACCCTAGGAATAAAAGTCTCCTACCAGTGGACAGGAAAATTCGGATGACGGATCTACTCAAAAGTGAAGGGTCTACCCACCAACAGAACATTCCCGCAGGAGCCTATTCTAAAGTGAGGGGTCCATCAGCAAGAAAGTTCCAGGGCCCAGCAGCATGGATGACCATTTATGGACCAATAACTAACAGCTCTGTCAGATTCTGTCAAATCCCACATTTTTCATATCTGCTATACTTTCCTTTGTCCTCTGATGCCATAAATTGTTCCCAAGGTTAAAGATCAGAGAGCAAGCCACCTGTCTCCTTGCTGGTCATCCCTGTAATAAACTCTTTTCTCAGAAGCTGGTACCATTGGCTTCTATGTGGATGAGGGCAAATGCCCAAATTCAGTAACATAATCAAGAAAAGAAAATATCAAAGAAAAGGTAATGGAATTAGTGAAAAGGGAGGCTGTAGAAAAATCAACAACTCAGTGCCATTAGGAAAAAAAACAAACAGGAAAACCAAAGAAGACTATATAAACATGACTCAAGACTAAATCAGGTTAACATATGGAAGAAAAACCACAATGTGGGGAGGAAAAAACAAGGAAAGTAAAACAGCTTGAAGAAAAGATTCAGCAATAGATTCAAAAAAAAAAAAAAAACCATTAACAAAAATGTTTGCGTCTTAATAGAAAAATTCAAATGAAGTAACAAAAAAAATGAAGTAAAAAAAATTTAAAAAATAGATCAAATTCATCATCTAATTCAAATGATCTCTTACTGATCACAATTACGTGCCTCCTGATGTAATCTGAAAATAAAATACATGTACATACAACACTTTCAAAGTATCCATCATATTTATAGCTTGTGTATGCAAATCACTGCTTCTGAAATTCAGCACACTGAAAATTAAGGCATCTGGTACGCGAATCCTTCAGTGTTGACAAGCCTGTTTTCTTTCCCACCTAACAGCACCATCTGGTGGCAAGTACATGTAAAATCACGGTGTTCCTCACTTGCTCCATTAGTCGGTTGCGGTTTAATGCCATCAATAAACATTGTTGCAAACCGACTCTGCACCAAGACTTGCTGGCTTCAGGGATTTGAATCCAGGAGAAGCAGACAATCAGGTCCTAGGTTTAGGTCAGGATAACGGTGCAAGGAGCGCACACAGGTACAGCTTGGAATATACCATCAGCAAGGTCCAGAGATGTGCTTTCCATGCATTGGGAGCAGACACTCTGAGACACCAGAAATCAAGTATGTTAGGTTCATTTTACACTTATTTGGTGTTTCTATGGCTCAAGTGCACAGATGGAAGGGACAGTGATGAGAGATAAACAGGATTCGAGAATGCAAGGGACCTAAGATATTATGTTCAGAACCTTAATTTGATGTTGTTGGCAGAGTCCAACACAGGTGTCCAGGAGGGGAGCAACAATAAATGACTTGTTTTAAACAGGTTAGAAGAGTGTCATGAGATGGTGAGGCTGGAGTGTAAGGCTCTATACTGGGAGAGCAACGGTTCAGGAGCGTGTGCAGCAACCCAGGTGACTGGAGACTTCAAGATGGCGACCTGCCTCCTCCCCACAAAACAACGAGGAGGTACCTACTCTGCAGACACAAATGCTGTGAAAAAGTAGGACCAGAAGCTACAGAGCAACAGCACTGACCACCATAAAAGGTAGGTGAAAAAGTCAGAATTCAGAGCTGTATTGCAGATTCTTCAATGATAAAGAACCCTTGGTGATCCGGTGGAGGGCAGGGGGTGCTCCTATATGTCTAAGGAATGGGGAACCTGCACATACAGGGAACCTACCCTTGTTTATTTTAATTTGTAAAAACAGTTACACAATAAAATGCTAACCCCACCCCCGCTCCTCAGCAAACAACCAAGGTAGGAAGGCAGAGCCCAGAAAAAGGAGCTGATGGAGGAGAAAGAGGAGGAGAGCGCTGAAGACAGAACCAGGGCCAGTGCGGTTTCTGCAGGGGGACCCAGAAAGCAGAGGCAGGTGATACACAGGGCAGCTGGAGAAAGGGACAGCAAGGGACCCAGCACTAAGGGAGGAGAGTTTCGAAGGTGGGATCCCAGCTTTACTAACCTGGAGGTTCCTTGGGGCGGTCACAGAGGAAACACAGGGTGGCCCAACCAGACCGCAGGGAGCAGAAGTCTATGGAAGCGGAAGCGAGGGTCCAGGGTGGGCGGCCCAGACAAGAAGAGGAGGGGTCTACAGCTACAAAGGAACACAGAGGAGCACTTCATTGAGAGAAGAGACCAGGAGCCCTGAGAAACTGAGAAAAGGATTGGAAAGAGGGAAGAGAAGAAGATGGAAACCACAGCGGGAGCTTCTCAGGCCTGAGCTGCTGCGCTCTGGGTCACTGGGCAGGCTCTGCCTCCCGCTAGCTCTTCACCAGACACGTCTGTGACAAGGACTGCGGACAGGTGGTGACCTGTGGGACCAGAGTTTCACCTTTTGGGCAGGTAAGTGCACTTCTGTTTTTACGAGGGAAAGTTGAGAAGGAAAGCAGCTGAGGATGGATGTTAAGTAGCCCAGTGGCTGGGTGTTCTCTAGCGCATCCAGAATGTATTCCAACTTCCTTTCAGAAAACCTTTCTGGACTTGGACCATGAGTATTAAAAGCTGTATTTCCGGTGCACGCCGCCAGTTCCTGTGCTGGGCCCGAGCCTGGGGCACAGTGCGCATGCAGCTCAGGGATCGGGGTTCACAGCCCATGGCAGGAGGAACAACTAAATAAGGGGAATGCTTCCTCCTCTTCTCTTGCTTCCTGCCTGTCTTCCTCAGGAAAAAAAAAAAAAAAAATTGTTATTTTTAAGACTCCCTTGAAGCTACAGCTGCAGATGTCACTTCAGACCCGCCACACATGTACTTACTGATCTGAGTCAGCATGAAGGGAGGCGGAGCATGAGGCCCCCGTTTTTGCTGTGAAGACTCTAGCAGACCTGGTGGGATTCAGGAGCTGGTGCCTTCCTGACCTGGAGAGTTTCCTGGATGTGACAAAAGCCCCAGCTCCACTAGGGAAACTGTTAGGTGGTGACATGAGGAAGACCTAGACACTGAGCGTCCAGCGCTTCAGCTCTCCAATGACATGGCAAATCTTGTAACACCCTCCTGTGAGTGCCTCTCTGCCTAAGCTAGCTAGCGGCTGGCTCTTCTGCTCTGGGCAGTGCACCGTGACGGGGACAGCATGCACGCTGAGGACGAAGAGCTGCAGTCAAGGTCAGCAATGGGACATAGCTTGCCATCTGTTTTCGTAAGGCAAGTCTCACTGGAAGATAGCCAGGCCCATTAATACACGTGTGTCAGTGGCCACATGCTACAGACGAAACCACAGTGCCCGTTTGCCACACAGCGCTGCTGACCGCTAGACGACAGCGAGGGCAGAACTCACTGACGTTGCCAGAGTACAGGGGACAGACTTGGGCCCGCCGGAGAAGGACTATGTGGACTTATCTCTGACTCCTTCGTGATAGAAATTATTTGAAAATCCCACCGAGGGGAACTGAAACTCTCAGAACAGGATGAGCAGAATTTGAATCCCATCCACACCTTTTATTGAAATAACATTCTGGAGAATTGGCTGTCATTTCTTCCTTTTTTTTCTTTTGGCTGTTTCACAGAATCCAAAGGATGACAAAGGCCCAGTGTAAATAAAAGGGTTAATGATCAACTATTAGCCATTGATGCTTATTTACAAAGCAAAACAATGCCCGCATTCTGTATGTTAGGTACCAGGGCTTACATCAGAAAGGTTACGGGAGTTATCCGAGTCCAGCATCTGTATCTTTCCTTCATGACGTTAATCCCAACTACAATGAACTAATTACACGTATGGTTTGCTGCTTCATTTCCCAACTGTCCCACATCCCTAGAAACTCTACCAGAACAACGACCATATCTGTCATGTTCGCCACTGTTTCCTGGGCCTCCCTCACGGTCAGCATTCAAGGACACCTTCTGTGCTCCTGAGCGTGCTTTGTTCTAAGTGGGGTTTCACCCGGAGTCCCGGAGAACCACGGGTGCAGATCAGCCTGCGCAACAGGGCTCCCCAACTGGATCTGGGGATTTGGTTTTTGCATTTTCAATCCTTCAGTTTACAATAAGTTGGCTAGAGGCTCAGTTAGTTCTCAGTTTGTGGGTTCTGGGGAAAAAATGTAACTAGATATTTATGGGTTTGGGGGAAAACATAATGAGGTAGTTTGCTAGGTTTTCAACAAAAGACACTTAACCTCTATGGTGTGTCATCTTTTTCATAATCAGTGGTCCCAGGTGGAGAAAATGATGTTCACTGCTTGAATGCCAAAAATGATTTAACCTTCAACATTAAAAGGTGTATGTAGCACAACCAGGAAGTACAATCCCTCATGACTATGAGACACTTTCAACAAAAAGTAAGCTACATAGTAGGCAAAAAACGAACAAAACCTTCTGAATAAATGAGACAATTTTAAACAGAAGACAGTGTTTTAAGTCTAGAGAGAGTCAAACATCCTTATCATTCTTATTGTTGATTTAATCAGAACAGGGATTAGCTAATCCAAATATACTTTATTCAACTTTAAAAAGTAATTGCTACACTTTTTTAAATTATGTGAATACAAACATGGTAATTTATTTCAAGACATAGCTCAAGGGTCATATCTGACAGAAAGCATTTTTTTTTTTTATCTTATGTTAAACGCTCCTCTGAAATGTCTTATAAGAAAAAACACTCCTCTGAAAATCCATAATATGAGTTCAGATCTCGTAAAACTTGTATTGTACTTGTCTTCCTGCTCACCGGGGAGGTAGCCCCCCACGGTCTCCTCAGTTACACAGCCAGAAACCTGAGGCATCAGTGACACTTCCTCATTCTTCCTCTACACTTTCACTTCCAAGTTGTCACCAGGTCTTGTCTAGTCCACCTCCGAAATACATCTCTGTCTCACTTTCCCTCTCTCCTGCATTTTCTCTCACGAGGCCCCTAGTCTGCTGCACCGAGTTAGCGCCTATGCCCTGAATTCACTCTCAGTTTAATGCCGTCTCCGTGAGGCATCCACCATCAACTTAAAAAAAATAAAAAGGAAAGGTGCAGGCAGGAATGAAGGCGAGCGGAGACAGGCAGCAGGAAGAGAGGAAGCGTTTATTTATTTTATTTAGTTGTGCATCTCGGTGGTTCCACCAGCCTGGGACATGAACTCTGGACCCTGGGCTGCACGTGCACTGCGCCCACCTGCTACTCCACCAGGGCATCTTTGGAAACACATGCCTGGATCCAACTGCCCTCTTTCGCAGCTCTGCAATAGCTTCCTGCTTCCCCTAGAATCAAGGCTTTTCTTTTAAATGGCTGATATTAAGTTTTTTGTTCACAATGATACGTTCATTTTTGAATACTGACATTGCGTCTTAATTTATATTTCACACCACACCCTCCACCAAAGTCCCAGTGTCCTTTACCCCCTACCTTTTTCCTCTTTCCTTCCCTCCCCTCTGGCGGTCATCACCTTGTGTCCTGAGCGTTTTTTTTTTTTTTTTGCTGGGGTTTATCTATTTGTTTCATTTCATTATATTACACATATAATGATAATGCAACCTGGAAAAAATTAGCTGTTTAGCAAATACATTTTCTAGGCTGTGTTTTGTATTTTTAAATAGAGGTCATGTTAACTTGCTATCCAGATCATATATTCCTTATGTGCCATGTCTGCACTTACCAGATGAGTTTACCCACCTCCCGTTTAACTCTATTTTACCCCCTCTTTTTTAATCTAGATGCAAATTTTCCAAGAGTCTGGGTTCGCTGACTATAAATCAAATAAGACTCCTCCAAAATTCTACTTTATTGTAAGCATTAGAAGGCAGAATATTTATCTCCAGGGTATTTAAAACAGGTCCTTGAGCAACAAACTGCTCAATATTTAAACAAGTGAACACACAATTGCTTCTATTAGGTAGAAAATAAAAAAATGCACACTCGATCTCTGCCTGGATAATTGATTTTCATCTTTGGGAGCCGCTGTCTTTACTCAGTTGCTAGGATCATGCTGTCCCATGATGACAAATGCTCTGTGACCAACATGCCGAGTATTTGACTCTAACTTCACTCATGCTTGTTTCTGTTCCCTATTCCAAGTCACTTAATTTAAAAATTTTAATTTAATCTTCTATTGTATATAGTTATTCAAGCATTTAAAATCACATTCGGAAATGAGAAAGTTTTCTTTTAAAAGAGGGGAAGGTAATACATATGTGACTATTAACAATTCTTTAGGATTAAGATGAAAAATAAGTCTTACAAATTAAGTGGTCACTTATTTCTTCAACAGATTTTTATACAGATGAATAGTCTTTCATTTCCATTCCCACTTATTTTAAAGAGAACTGAATTTTGCTGTAAAATCTTGATATTCTGATACCAGCTTAGATACCACACAACTGGAAAAGCTCAATATTCTCTGATAAACTGCTTTGTTTTCCTTCTTCTTATTAAAACTACCTGTTACTACTACCATTCAAAAATCGACAAATCAGAGATGACTGCTACCTGTTAAAGCAAAGGTATTACCAAAAAATACCCCAAGCCGCAAATTCTTTTTGGTACATAGGGTATTTTCCTTTCATTTTCTCTGTTTAGAAATGAGAAGTGATCGTTCAGTGCTAATCATCTCCAAACCAGGAAGAACTATTTATAAAAACATCAACTTGAAGGAAAAATTTTGTATCTTGTCAAAATGAGGCTCAAGAGAAAGACGGTTCTGCGTGTTTCATATTAGAGAGCGCTAGCTGCAAACCAACAGTATTTGAAAGGTATCATAAACTTCGTGGAATACTCAGAGAACAGCACTCAGAATCTAACAAGGATCCACCCTGAGGTGCTGGGATCAATAAAGAGGAAGCTTAGTTTAGATAATCAATGCCTGGGGTGTGGGGGGTGTCTCCCCCTGAGGCTCAGGAACAAGTCAAGGGGCAGATAGTTAACTAAAACCTTTTAAATATAAACTCCCTTTGTAAACAACGATTTTAAGAATGGCCAATTTACTTCTTGTATTTTTTCTGTGAATGACTTCTTTAAGTAACGACAATATGCAAGGAGTCAGTTACTCGGTGGTGTGAGTTTGGGGTGACAGTTCCCTAAAACAGTTCACCCCATGACCCTGCTTTCTTTCTATTTTGGTCTTTATCTTTCTCAGTCGTTCATTCACAGCCCCTTTCCTTCAATTCCCTTCCCTGGGTTCCAGCCCGACACTGAGGGTCAGCAGGAAAGCCTCTTACCACAGGACTACGACAATAATTCCCGGCGCAGCATTTGAATAGAAGTGAGGGAGGGAAGCACATGGCTTGGGATGGTGGAGCAGAGACCAAAGGAACAGCAGCAAGATTCCTGTCAAGGCAGTAGAGTAAGCAAGAGGGAACAGAAGAAAAGTTGAGATCAGAGAAGTAGTTAGGAGTTAGATAACATAGGGCTTTGAAGCCATGTAAGAGTTTGGTTTTCACAATTCTTCTGAGAAGCCACTAGAAGGTTCTGAAGGGAAGTGAAAGTCCTGATTACATGAAAACAAAAACGACAGCTGTTTGGAGAAAACTACAGAGGAACACAGTAGAAGCAGGAAGACGCAATCAGAGACCTCACAGTCAAGGGTTTCGTGTTAGAGAGGGAGTGAGACGTCATCAGCTCTCTTTTCAAGGGGAAGTCAACAGAATTTGCTAGATGCTTGGATGTGTGGCCTAAGGTGAAAAGAGGAGTCAAGGATGATTTTCAGTTTCCTCCTAATTGAACAAAGATAAGGAAGGTAAACGAAAGGGAAGCAGAGGGAGAGCTGGGTCGGTGGGATAGATAATTCTGCCTGGACACACAATTTAAATGCCTGTCAGATTTCCAAGTGGAGATGTTGAGTAAACAGGCAGATACATGCATTTGGAGGTCAGGAAAGAAGGGGAAAAAAAAAAACAACTGATGCCATCAGCTTATAGATGTTGTTGGTAGACATGGACTATGGCCTGGGTTGGAAATTGCCCCGGGAGAAAGCATGCTACAAACGTAACATGGCTGAACCTGAGCCTTGTGGTATCCCAACATTTAGCAGCTGGAAAAAATAAGCCTGCAGATAGGTGGAAGGAAAAGTAGAGAATGGGCTGACCTAGAAGTCAGACGCGGGGAGAAAGAATGTAAAAATGAATGAGTGATCAACTGTCACAGGAGGTGAGAACTGTGCAGAGACTACATTTCACTAGTGCTAGAGACAAAAAGCCCGAGATGAGAAGGTGGAGGAGGAAAGAGGCGGAGTGGAAAGAGACTGAGGCAAGTCTTTCAAACAGGTGTTTTTGTTGTTGGTGGTGGTGATTTTTAAATAAAAGGGAGCAAAGAAATGGGTGGGACCTAGAAGGGGATGTTTGGTCTAGGGGATAACGTAAGGACAAGAGATTCATCAGCAGATGTGTTAAATGAATACTTTTTAAAAAATACCAAGAGGCGCCAATTACTCAACGGATGAGGGGCAGGTGATTCTACAGTATAAACGTGGTTCCGCAAGGCTGGGCACCCGAGCGGCAAAATGCTCTTTTACTTTCTGGCTGAAACGGGATATCAGAAGGAGCTGCTTAACTCCATTTATAACCAACGCACTACTCAGTCTTCAAATGTATTATATTTTAAATACGTTTTAAATGTATTGCCATGAAACACTGGAGACTTTTTTTTAAACCCAAACTTGCTCTTGGACGAGAACCCAACAAGCAGCCCCAAACCGAGCCTTCACGGTCCCCCTGTGCCGGCTGCAGCGCAGACAGAACCTTTAAGCCACTGAAGACGCTGCATTTTTGCATATGGTTTTGAGGTTTCTTTTAGAAATAGGTTTTCTGTCAAAACGAAACTCAGAAGCCGAAAGTTGATAATAGCTTCCCTTCAGTGTGAGACAGGCGTCCGACTGAAGGGGTGCGGCCCGGGACACCCGGTGACACCCGGCCCCCCGCCGCCGCACTAGCGCCGGCTACTTGCCTGGAAGACTGGCGGGGCGGCGGCCAGCCCGGTAGCCCTCCGTCCTCCTCTGCTGCTGCGGGTCCGGCCGCGCGACCTGCGGACTGACGGCCAGGTCGCGAGCCCTCGGCGGCGCCCGCGTGGAGTCGCGCAGGCGCTCGGGGCGGTCGCGGCAGGGGGCGGGGCGGCGCCGGGCGGGGCGGGGCGGCGCGGCGGTTTCACGCGGAATTGCTCGGGGCAAAAGGAAGAGGGCCGCCCACAGGGGCGGAGAAGGACTGAGCGCGCCCGGGAACGGCCACCCAGGCGGAGAGGCACTGTCCCTGCTCTGCCGCCACATTTCTTGTTACTGCCTCCGGAAGCCCGACTTCGAGGTCGGGAGGGAGAGAATGCGAGGTTGGGAGTTCAGTCTCGGCCCCAGCGCACAAGCCAGCAGCAAAGCCCCTAAACCGAGTGGAAGGAAACAGCTAGCTGGTCTTACCCAAACATACCCTCGACCCGGCCCGAGGTACGACTCCCCACGTCGTCCAAGACGACCCCTGGGCTTTCCTCCTGCCTTTGGTGCTCCCTCAGTATTGAGGCCACCAAACACATCCAGGGTCCGGAACCGCCGCTACGTGAAACCAACCTGGGTTTCTTTTCTAGAACCGATACAGACTAGAACGCCACTGATTATTAAGGGACAATAAAAAAAGAAAAATTGGAAGCAACGCAAAATCTAGAGTTCCAATCCTCATCGTAACAGAAGGACCCGATTCAGAAGTCACCCCCTCCTCTAATTATCAGGCAATCCCCACTCCCTGTTAAAGGGGGAACCCCAGTTAGCAAACTTCCGATAGGACAGTAAGGGTACCAAGGACAGTAAACTGGAGTTCAAAGTCCATTCATGTGTCTGAGAGACTGCCAGTAGGGGGCAGACCTAGGAATTATCCACACCCCACACCCTCGTACCCCCAACAAACGGGTCCTTGTAGTCACCGGCAGACAGTAGTTATTTAGGTGAAATACCCTAATAAGTACCATGTCAACACAATTATCTTTGACAGCTGGTTGCTCCTCCCCAGCAATTCTATTTCAGTTTCTCATTTAATCCAACGGATGGTTTTATTGCCCTCATTACTCGCTGGGAGCCTATCTTTGGCCACTGACAAAGCTGACCATTGATTTCTCTCAAAACTTTTAAATCCTGATGTCAACATCCCTAAGGACCTTTATACTCATTCTACTTAAAATTCTTCTTTCAGTCTCCTCTTCCTGTTCTTCCTGACAACCCTTCAAATCAATGCCTTTTGAAATTTTTCACTGAAACAACAGTAATGACAAATGGTGATAAACATTTACTTTCCCACTCACCACCCATGTGGCATGCATAAATTAACCTGGTCATTAATGTCAAGGGCAAATGTACCTGAACTCACTTTTAAATTGCTCCACATCTTGCATTGTTTTTCATAAATATTCAAGTGTTGTACTAAGAAAATATTTAAAATGAGTTCAATTACTTAAAATTTCTCCCCAAATTATCAAATTACAAAGAAAATGCACCAACCATTATGTCACAAATATTTAGTGTCTTCTAGACACTAAGGATATAGCATAAACAAGACAAACCTGTTCCCTGTCCTCCTGGAGATTTTAGTTAAGCCCAGAAGAAAGAGAATACACATGTAAAACAAGTTTAGAGCCAGTCACTGGTGAGTGAACGAAATAAGGCAGAGTAAGTAGAGAGGAGTCCTAACTAAATCAGGATGAGATGGCTTCTCTGACATGCAAAATGTTTACTTCTGAAACCGTTGGCATTAAATGCTGGTGTTTATAGGGTCTTAATCTTCTATCCTCTTTAGTCTACAGTTTTTCTGGATATCTCACATGTATTCAGAAAAATCACACATCAGTAAGGTCATAAATGATTTGAACAGAATGAAACTTAACCCGACTGGCACACATAGATTATGGTACCCAATACAATTTGAGAATATGTATTTTCAAATACACATAGATCATTAACAAAATCAGATATTTTACAAAATTAGAACATATTTTTGGCTATTGAACTAGTCTCAATAAAAACAAAAAGATTGAAATGATACAGAGTATGTTCTCTGACTACCTTGAAGCAAAAAGATAACTGTCCCTAGATAGATAGATATATAGCTATATATATATATATATATATATATACACATATGAAAATTTTAAAACAATTTAGAAATAAACTAGGGCCAAAAATTAAACCAGAACAGAAATCATAAAATAATTTTGACCTGAATGTTTCTAAAAATACCACATATACTCATTAAAATATAGAAATTACTAGTATTAAATGCATATAGCATAAAACAAAGCCTGTGAATTAATGAAACATCCATATCAAGAAATTAGAAAAACCATGAAATGAAATTCAAATAAAGATGGAAACAACATAAGAACAAAAATTAAACAGAAAAAAAAAACGAGACAATAAGAGCAAAAGACGGTTCTTTGAAAAGACATAAAATAGACTAAGGTGAAATTACCAGGGTGGAGGTGGGGAAGGGAGAAGACACAAACACTGCTAGAAATGAAATAAGACATCACTACAAATCATAATACATTTAGGATGAGTAATATCTTGAGCTCGCAGACACAACAAAACCATCTCTAGACACAAACTACGGCAAAGAAACAAGGAGAACTGAGGCTTGTGGACCTAGTATCTCCCCAAAGAAGTGATAGAAAACATAAGAGCGAGTAGGAAAAACTGAGACATGGCCAGGAAGCCACCGGGGCACTACAGCCCAAGGTCAGGATGGACCCAGGCTGAGCCTCTTCCCAGAGACTACAGGACTCACTACCACATCAAGTGCTCCAGCACCAGGACTGCACTGGAGAGAGGAAGGGAAAACAAAAGGGCTTTCCTTCATAGAACAATAGGATTTGGGGGTAAAGAGATCCCAGGACAGAGCTAGGGGAACTGACAGTCTAAGTGTACGCAGACTAACAGAAGGATTTTCATTTGTTGACCAAAAATTTCAACAAGACAGCCTTCCAGCGAACAGACCCAACTGGGTCTCTTCTCATGGAGCAGACGTTGGCAGAAGTCATTTCACAGTTGGATGCCCTACCCTCTATCATTAGAGGCTTTCAGTTCTGAAGACTTTGTTCAGACTCGTGGTTCTTGCAACTAGTAGGGCAGCACTTGCCTAGGGCAGCAGCAGGCTGCTGGCAAAGCTCAGTTTGTGGAGCTTTCTGAAAGTAAAATGCTGGGGCAGCTCTCTGATGGAAGATCAAAAGAGAAGCACCAGCAGACTTTGAAAATGCAGCCCTTCCACTACCTGCTTTGCAGACTAAACCCCCCAGGTTCAGGCCTATACTCTGCAACCTGAAATCCTAGTAAAGGGCCATTACATCAAGACAGGGAGTCATTTAATCTAATCCACAAAGTAAACAGAGTACCAAACACAATGAAGAGATGGAGAAATCTACCCCAAATGATGGATAACACCAGAGAAAAATCCTAATGCAACAGAATAAAATAAACTACCTGAAGATTTCAAAGCAAGTCTGAATGATATTCACTAAAATAAGAACTGACAAAATAAAAGAGAAAAGATGAGAATATTCCAAGCAGAAATCACAGAGCTAAAGAACACAATGGTGGAACTAAAAAAAAACAAAATAGAGGGGCTCAATGAGAGGCTGGAAGAAGCTTCCAAAGCATACAAGCAAACCAGAAAAGAGAAAAAAGAAAAGAAATGAAGACAGCATATAAGACAGATGGGATAAGATCAATGGAACACCATCACATCACAGGAGTTCTAGAAGAGAAGAGAGAAAAGGAGGCAGAAACCTTATTTTAATAAATAGCTGAGAACTTCACTTACTGGGAATTGAGACATCCAAACCCAGCAGGCTCAAAGAGTTCCAAATTAAATAAAACCAGAGAGAAACACACCAAGACATATTAATATAAAAAAAAAGATATAAAGTTAAAGAATCTTGACATCAGCTAAAGAAAAATGAATTGCATAAAAAGAAAAGCCCCATAAGAATGCAGATTTCTCAGCAGAAAATTTACAGTTCAGAAAGGAGTGTGTTCAAATGCCAAAAGAAAAATATTTCCAACCAAAAATACTCGACCTTGCTAGGTTATCATTTAGAATTGAAGGAGCAACAAAGAACTTCACAAACAAAAGTTAAAGGAATTCATCACCACCAAACCAGTGTTGAAATACTAAAAGAATTTCTATAAAATGGAAAGAAATCCCACTTAGAAACAGTAAGACACCAAAAAATTTAAATGGTGAGATGGTGGAAGGAGAGTAAAAATGTAGACTGTCAGGAGCTTGGGATTAATTTGCCTTCAATTTTAAATAGGTTATAAGCAACACAATGACATATCTCACACCTGTAAGAATGGTTATTAGTCAAGACTGGTAACAAATATTGGTGAGAATGTGGAGAAAAGAAAAGGGAACTGCTGTGCAATACTGATGGAAGTGTAAATTTGTGTAGCCATTATGGAAAGCAGTATGGAGATTTCTAAAAAAAACTGAAATTGATTAAACAAAATATATGGAGCATTTCTATGAAAAAAGCTATAAATTTTCATTGAAAGAAAGACGATCTTAACAATGGAAATGCACTATTACAAAGAAGAAATTGTTCACAGATTAAATATAATCCAAATAAAAATTCAAAGAGATTTATCTTGTTGAAACTTAATGTGACAATTCTAAAATTTGACAAAAATGCCACTGTTGGTCGCCAAAATCTTCGAGAATATGGTATAAAGAAATTTGTTTTGTCAAATATAAGGAATCTAAAAAGTTTTAATAACTAAGATCATATATCACTGTTGTTTAGACAAGATGATAAATGGAAGAGGACAGCTCCTAAAACATCCGTAGATAATAGATGAATTTACATGGTAAGTCAAGAAATTTATTTTCAAGAGATTAAAAAAAAAAACTTATTTGCCTACCGAGCACATACACAAAATTTAATGAAAGACGAAATTATACATATTTTAGAACACAGAAGATATTCATGATCTCAGGATGGAAAATAATTTCTTAAACAAGATATAAAAACTCCAACAATATAGAAGCCTGGAACAGATGATAAACACACACTGTGAGAAGATATTTGAAATAGAACCAAAGCATTAGTATCCTGAATATATAGACAACCTATTAACCAAAAGTTTTTAAAAAATCAAATAATCCAATTTTTTAAAGAAGGGTGTATGCTCTTAACAAGGACTCCAGAAAAGAGCAAATCTAAATGGCTGACAAACCTACGAAGAAAATTTTAAGAAACCTCAGAGAAATGCAAATTTAAGCAACAATGAGATAAAATGTCAACTTCTTAAAAATAAGTATCTATAAAAGTAACTGAGATACATTAAAATAGAAGTTGAGATTTAGGTAAAGTGTCTTTGAACCAGTATCTCTCAAGTTTGCAAGCATTGCCTTAGAAAAGTCCAGGGTACTTTCACAAGTTTTAAAGTTTGAAAATAACAATGATGTTAGTGAAAGCAGTGATTGGCACAACTGCTTCAGAAAAGTTAATGTTACCCAATAAAGATGAGGCTACACATATCTGAGCCAACAATTCCATTCCTACATACAAGCAGCATGTTGACAGCAACTCTGTTCAGAACACAAAAAGCCTTAGAAGCAGGAAAGACACGTAGGTACTGTATTATGATAGGCTATACAGTAACAAAAACCAGTCATATGCATCAACATGGATGCCTCAGCAAGGCAGTAAAAAAAAAAACCCAAAAAAAACCCCATCTAATATAATATCTATTAATTAGAATTTAATGCTATATGATTCCTTATAGTTTATTTTTGCCTGAATTTTTTAGAAGACTACTTTTCTGGAATGCAGATATCAGTACTATTCAAAGTATAGTCCATGGACCATACTGACCTGTTAATGGCTGCTAAAGAAAAACACACATAGCGAAAGCAAGCATGCATAAAATAAGCATTCACAAAGGCTGACAGCAACTGGACATTGCCAAAACATTTAAGCAGGTGATTTTCTATTTACAAAAGTACCAGTTAAAGATGGTTTGGAAAATTTAGTTTGAGAATCACTAGTATACGGAAGACTGGGGAAAAATTCAGGGCTGTGACCAGGGAAGGAGACCCAAGAGTCATCTACGGTACTGACAATGTTCTAGTTCTTCATCTGAGCAATGGTTATTTAAGTGTGTGCTTTATAACTTCTCTTCAAATAGGTCATATTTAATATCCCCTCTGTATTATAATGGATTTCATAATTTTCAAAGTTCAAACATTAGAAGACAATAGAATGTTAATTATTTAAAGTATATCTATAATAATAACTGAAACATATCCAAATGGATAGTGACATTATGGTGCTTTGAATTATCATCTTAAGTGTTTCCTTCTCAAGGTAGTAGTAATATTGGTAATTATCAGCACTAAAAACATGATGCCAGAGCAGGATTACTTCCAGTTCATCTTGATTTCAACAAGGAATGTTATCATTGCTAATGATATCTTGTGGATGAAATGAAGAAACTTGGACAAAAAAACCAGCGTATTTGGTGACTTAAGAGATAACATCTCTGTATTTTCCTCCAGAATTTGTAAACAACTGAGATGGAGAAGTTACTAGCTAGGTCAAATATCAAATTTATTAACAAAGTTAAATAGCATGTTTTTTTTGTTTTTTTTTTTATCAGTAGCAACGGGACTGGCTAATTGTTCATATCCCTGATTAGAGACTAATCTGCTCAATTGTTGGCATAACTAGACAACTATGGACCTCCCCTGTGGGAGACAAAGTTAAACTACTTGCAGAGTTCAATCTTTTGACAGATATTCTCCTCCTCCTCCAACACCCTATAAATGTCTTACACCCTGCAAGCCCATTCTGCTTTCTTACTTACATAACAATAGTTACATAGCTATCCTGTCTCCTCCACATAGATTATATTCCTGGAGGTCAGACTACCATTCATTTTTTAAACTTCTAGCAGACTATTATGTACGCAACAGATATTCAAACACTTTCATATTAGGTATTATTTAAGAACCATGAGTAGAGGCCACAGTAAGAACTTCAGAAACTAAAGAGTCTACAACTGAACTGATAAAAATATAGCTACCATTTAAATTAAGTGGTTTTTTTTATGATAATCACTGATCCTAAAACATCTCATTATATTCTTAATGGATGTTACCTTACTATTAGGTGAAGAAAGAGAAAGTTAATAAAATCATTTGTATAAGGTCAAGCCACCATCACTTGAACTTGGCTGATTCCAAAGCCAAAACATTGAATGAAGTGCTATTTGAGTTATAGTGAAATCAAGACAACTAAGATTTTTATCCTTAAAGACAATACAGCAGAGTAGTTGAGAAAAAGGGTCCTGGAGCCAGACTGCTAAGGTTCATATTCACACTTAATTATTAACTGTGATAAGGGCAGGTTTCTGAACCTTTCTGTGCCTGTTTTCTTTCCTATCAAATGAGAATAATATCCTTAGTTCAGAGGACCAATGCAAAGATGAAATGTATTAATATGAGTAAAATACACATCAGCACATGTGGCACTGGGTAAGGATTCAATAAATGTTAACTTAAATTTAGTGGCTCCCTGCTACTTTGTAAAATTGTGCCTATGAACCAGAATGCCTCTTCTAACCGCATCATGACTGGGAGAAAATGAGCAACTCGGTATTATACATCCTATGGTTAATTTACTTAAAAATGAGAGACTTTTAGGGACTTGATAGCTTACCTGCTTTGCACCCAAACTTTCAATAAGAAATGCAGAAAGGCTAAGAATGAGGCAATTCAGAGGTGGCATTCTTCTTCTTGAACTATCTTTCTTGGTCAGTCCCTAAGATGTTTCAATGAAATATTACCATCACTCTCTCAATATAAAACAGTACTCCAAGCTGCAAGAAACTTTAAAAAAGAACTAAATCCTGACAAAAACAAGTAAAGTCAGTTTGTCAATAGATTTTTTTTTTTTATTCTACAAGTGATTGGTGCAATCCTATAGTATCAACATCTGTTTAATTTAGAGAAATTTCTTTTTCTTTTCAAAAGTAAATGAAAAATCCCTTGGAATTTATATATTAATTTGTTTAACTCTGGAAACAAGTCATAGGGTCTGTTTGTCCTATTTAACTATAGATGTTACATATTTACAAACTAAAGTGAAAATGAATTAATACAGAAATTTAAGTGAAATCTTTCAAAGAATATAATTGCTTTTTAGTCCACTGTAATTTCAAAGTTGATTATCATGAAGTCAGGATGAAAACTGAATCACAAACCATGTTTCTTTAATAGAAAAAAAAAGTTTAGATTATCAAAGTAGTATCTTAAAACATACCTTCATACAGCTGACATTTTAGTATAAACTTGTATATCAAGTTCCTGTCCACTATTTATTCTACTTTAAATATATACACAGTTAATGATGTTTAATTATGTACTGAGTCATATGTCCAAACATAAATATTTAAGGAATTCAGACTGTTGCAACAAGTTATGAAAGGATTAAAGAAAAAAGATGAGCTACCAATTATATAAGTCTGGATATATGTATTTTTAAATTTCTATATACATACCCAGTTAAGACCATTAAACTTTAACCACTTACATACAGACTAGACTAAGTCCATATTATTTTCTATAATGCATAACAGTGGTTATTTTAAAAATTATAATATATTTCAATCAAAAGTTTTTTGTGGTAACAGTTTAAATATCATTAAGTTTTGCTAGGCAGAGATTAAATAACTCCATTATTTGTGCTAAACTTGGTCCACTGATGATACCTGATTCTGTTTAATGATGGTGTAAGTATCCAAACACAACAGAGCAGACGGGCAACCAGAAAAGAATATAAGCCCATGCTTTATCAATCATGTCAATATTAGTGCTGAAAATGCTCAAGTCTAAATATAGAGGGACACTAACAAAGCTGCAGGACAACTCTAGTACAAGAACCCAAATAGATGCATCTATAAAACCTTGAACCTTAGACCATAATTCACTAATAAATGTTAAGGAGTAGCTATTTGGTTTTCAAAAATTTTAGGGTTAAAAAGCTGCAAAGGTTCATCCCTTGCTACACTGTAGCATTTCAAATTAACAAGCAGGAGGATTTAAATTCATTTTGCTCTTACATGCACAAGTGTATAGATGCTTCTAAGACAACTTAGAATTCAGTTAACTTCTGGTTATTAGTTTAAAAGACTAGAATTGCTACCCAAACAGCATTCTCTATTATGGTACCACCTAACAAATTATCTATAATGACAACCTTATTCAGCACTCGTCACTTTTGGATTGGGCAGTAGAGGGAAGCATGGCAAAAAGCAGTTGTGATTTTTTTCAACAGCAGAAAAGCTTTAAATATCTATGCAATTTTGTATCATCTTGAATTCTATTCTAGAATACTAGAGCATATCTTCCTTTAAGCAACTCAATCTATACAAATTATAAAATCCATACGGTGCCTTAAATCCTATCGTTTACAGAATATGCATCATTTAGTACTCATTGAATTCAGTACAATCAGTGAAGATTACCAAATAAGAAACAGAACGTATTCTAAATTTTTAAATAGTCACAAGGCTGATAACCAAAGATACCACTTGTTATAACAGTCTGATTCTTAAGGCTTATATAAACTCTATTATGTTACTGAAACATACTACTTTGTGTTTACTAAGAATGTCTTTGTGAAAAATAAAATGCTATAAATCATAGACTATACCTAAATACCAAAAACCTGACCTTTTCCAAGCTAGTGAGAAATAAATTATACCATGATATATCAATTTAAAAGTTATACCAGTATTAATATTTCCATGATAGTTTTTTTTTTTTTTTTCCCCCTCCATAAAATTAAACAGTGCAGAATAGGGCTTGGGCTGCAGTTAATCACATTTGGTTTTCTTAAAAACAAAACTTTATTTACTATAAACAATTAAAAGACAATTTTCTTCCTCCACAACGCATGTAGACATTAAATCAAAAGTTTTTAAAATAGCCACTACCTATAAGAAAAGTACTTTCAAATGACTAAAAGGAATCAAGACACCAAAGTTTAGTGTGTGAAGAGTGTATAAACAACCAAGAAAAGAGAAGATCATTGTTGCTGAATATTTAACATGTATAGCCCAAAGTAAGTCCCAGTTTTACTACCTTTACAAATAAAAAAGGTATCCTTTCCAGTTTGGGGATATGCACTGTACATCCCCCCGACAAGTGTATGAGTAAGGTTTTAAATCGTTGCCATATGAAGTTCTCCGGTACCTAAAATTAGAGGACAGCAATATTACAGTGCCAATGGTGCATCCACTCTCAAAGGGCCGTTACGATCCAACGCGAGTTGTGGTGGTTCTTTTATCTGAGAAAAAGCTTTTCAGAAGAAACACCTGCCCTATGCTAACCACCAGAAGAATGAGGGCTTCTCCGACGGACCAATAGGCTACTCTTGTATTTAGATCCTCTGCGCGGCTTCGGCCTTGAGCTTCTCTCAAGCGGAAATGAGTCTGATAGTCAATGACAGACTTCAGAGCTTCGTGAATTGAAACACAGGCAGATTCCATCTAAAGAGAAGTATTTTCAGTTAGTATGTGAATACTTTCAGTATAATCTACCAGCATATTCATCTCTTCTTTCCATTAGCTCTCAATTCCTTACTGGATTAACATTCTAACAGACAAAGCATTCATTCATTCATTCATTCATTCATCTCCGCGCTGGGGCCTGGCAGGGCACCCCCTTCCACTCATCCTCACCAGGGAAACTGGGTAAGGCTATAGCCACCACTACGTGGCTGCTCTCCCCAGACTGGCATGTCAGCTGTGGCACCTGTTAGGAGGCTCAAGGGAACTATAATCTAATAGCAGTAGGAATATTTATTAGTAAATGTTGATGGCAACAGAACTTCAAGCTCGGGTTCCTTAAAAAAGAAGAATTAAGAGGAAGAGAATGGCAGGACAGTAAATATGACCAATAATAAGAATGTAAATCAAAGTCCAAATCTATGCAAAAATAAATCAAATAAGACACAAGAATAGATTGAGTTGAAGTTATTTTAACTATTTTTGAAACAAGGAAAATATCAAAATCCTCAGCTGACTTTTGAATATGGAATAGCTATTTTTTCCTTAAACATTTACCAATTTGCTAAATAGGTCTTCTTCCTCCAGTCGCCCATGCCACGGGGATACATATGCTCCCAGTGAGATACAGGTTTTGGTGTAATCAGCTTGGGAACTTTCATCTGATGACATCATACCTTTTTAAACATTAATTATATCATCTGCTTTGAGAAGATTTAGGTGTCTAATTTTTAATATATCAGAATGTTGGCGTTTAACATTTTTCTATGGCTGAAAACTTAACACTGGTGATGAAATACTTGCTTTCTAAAAAACAAATGAATTGTTTTCATTTTAACTAAGGAGCATAGACATTAGGAAATACTTTAAATATTTAATAAATTTCTACCAAAGTATTAAAGAAATGATAAAAATATATTCCACTAAAGGTGCTTTTAAAAAGTATGAGAATTTGTGATGTCTAAAAGTTGAACTTACAGAGGTCTAAGAGTCCTCAAACTTTTTTTTTTTTTTTCTCTCGATCCTCTGCCCCACCCCTGCCTTAGGCCTCTAGGAATCACACTTAGCAAAACTGCTAAAATGAAGACTTTCCTAATTTGTGATAAGAGGTTAAAGAGATGCTTCTAGTACTTCTTTGCTTTCTTTATAATATCAAAATACATAGTTCAAGACTTTTCCCCTGGAAAGAATGCATGAAAGCAAGAATTTGGCACGAATTCAGAATGCTTAATCTTAAGGAGTCCTTGAAGCCTGAACATGGAGTATGGGTTAAGAGTTGGAAAATCAGCCCACCCTTGTGGAGCAGTGGTTAGGTCAATTGTCTCTGAAGGAGCCAACGGCACATATTCCTGGGTTTGAGTCCCAGGCCCTGGGGGAGCAGCCAGTATGAACAACTAAATAAAAATAAATTAAAAAATGCAGTTTTCTCCTGCCTCTTCCTGCTAGCCCGCCTACTGACCTTCATTCCTGCCTGCACCTTTCCTTTAAAAAAGAACTGGAAAACCACAGAAATTAAGGAACCACCTGCATGAAGTTAACACAATTATTGAGCCAGTGTTGTTTCCTTCACTTTCTACTTTAAAGTGGAATGTTCATACAAGTTCAATATCATAGAAAATAGTACAATATGAACCCCCCATGTCAAAAATTATTAACAGGTAGCTAATTGTTTCTATTCCCCACTAATTTTGCTTCCTTCTCTGATTATTTTAAAGCAAAAGACAGATATTTTTGTCATTTCAGCTAAAAAAAATTTTTTTTAAGAGGAAGGAAAACAAAATGAATGGAGGAAGAAGATTCTGTGTCTATTTGTTCATTTTTGGTTGCTTTTCCTGCCCCGCCCGCACCCACCTAGGTCCCTAACGTGAGTTACACCCTAGCTGCTCACTTAGTGCCTGAACCACAAGAGCATGTCTCCTTAAAAGATTGCACTTTGAAAAATACAACCCAATAGCATTTAATTCAAAATACTAATCAGTTCCTCCAAGTCACCAATTATAAAATTAGCATTCAAATTTCCCAAAGTCTTAAGAGTTGTTTCCAACCCAGAAGTCAAAGGTAAACACCATCATTCAAATGACACATGAAATCTTATTTTTTCTTTAGGTTTTCTTTTCTGTTTTCTCTCATGTCTATTCGGTGAATGAAGTCCTCTGCTTCTGCCTACTTGCTAGATTTTGCTGACAACATTCCCTGGCACTCCTCTATCTGTATTTCTTACAAACTAGTAGTTGGAGCTAAGAGATTTGATGGGATTCAGGTGTCAAGTTCTGAGTGGAACAACTCGTAAACAAAGTTATATACTTATTGCCTATTTTCTCCCCATTTGTGAATGATTATTAGATTTACATGATATTGGTTTGCTCCCTCCATTATAAAGTTCCCCATCAGTCTTGGATTGGTGACAATATCTACTACAGATTTATCACTTTATTAATGGTTAAAAATGGTAGTTTACTAAAACTTTGCCATTTACACTCTGCATTAACTAGGTGACAATTTTTTCAATTTATAAGTATGAAGAGCTGCTGAACTGAAGGCAGTAATGAAGATGAGCATAGGCAGGCAGGCAGGCAGGAAGAGAAGGTAACAAGAAGTATTTTATTCGTTTCATTTAGCTTTCATCTCAGATGTGTCTATTGGTTCTGCAAATGAACCTGGAAGCTTGGGATAAGGAGGACGGCAGCCAATCCCTTCTGCACCAGGGTACACAGCTTACTAGATTTTTGAAGTAGAAAAATAAAACTTAAATAAAAAATATGATATAAGTAAAGGAAGCTAAGCAGTACTGATTGCTTTATCCACTCATTTCTGACATTTATCTACTTAGCAAGCTACTTTCTTATAAAAATAAAAATTCATGGAGGTTACATTATAAACAACGGCCCCAAAGAAAAAAAACTTTTTACAAAGCAAAGTGCTTTTCACAAAGGATGCTAAAATAAAACATTTCTAAAACTAAGACCATTTGACTATATATTGTTAATACTTAGATTAGATTTATGAATTAAGGCTCTTAAAAATTCTTAAAAACTGGTCCTACATGACTTTAGTCATGAGACCAAATGAAATGTGGGAACAATGGAATACCAGCTTCAGGTTTTAAAAAGTATGAGGTAAATAATTTGTCTTGATACCTAAACTAATTATCTTTTAGATATAAGCTAAGTCATACCATATTCGAATTAGAGATAAAACAGTCCTTGCTCATCATCTTAGTAGTTTCTATCACTAATTTTCAATTTCTTTTGCTCACTCTTGTTAAACTGGCCCTCAGAATAAAGCCCCTGATTATTTTTAGCTGTACATTTAACATTTTACCTAAGTTAGAGCAAGTTATTTATTGTAACAGCAGTTTAACCCTAAATACTAATATTAAACTACCTTGTGGAATATTTATGTATTTATGTATTGTGCTCATGTCCTTGAACCAACAGCAGCCTTTTGCTACCATTTATACCAACCTGAAAAGGTACATTTGCAACATTTCTCCGGGAATTTAATGCTTCAGAATGCTGGAGCACTGTTTAGTCTTCCAAAATTTCCTTTGCCATTGATGTTTCTACTTAAGTGACCTTTCTACTTTAATGCTTATTTTCTTTACACTTCAAAGTTCATAAAATCCTTTAACACTGGTCCTCACTAAAGGAAGCGGGAAGTTCCCTAAAATATTCTCTTGTAAGAACTAACACTGATCTTAAAGATAGCGTTAAAGTCTCGGAATTCTGTGTTCTTCAGTGAGTGAATGCATATTCAATTATGCTTCTTGCCCTTAAACCACGCCAACATTATACTGATGACTTTATTTACCTGGGTAAGAGCGCTGACACGATTCTCACTAGGAAACAAAGGTGGGTCTTCTCCAACTTGAAAATCAAAATACACAGTTTTATGTGTGAAAGTAGAAAATTCATTGCTGAAGCAAAACTTGTATGTCCCATTTTTGGAGGCTGTGAAGGTGAAACTGTCATACTGTTTCTTCATCTCCTTGTACAACACATTACCATCAGGATCTTCTAATCGACAGTCTACATCATAGTGACCACCAGTAATCACCTGTAGGAGAAAAAAAGAATGAATCGCTGCAACTAACAAATTTGAGAAATTAACCAGGTTTCTTGTTAAGGTTACAGGATTTTGACTATCATAGGCAATTTGACATCTTTTAACTTCCACTAATGGTTGGAACTTGGGAGGTAGATTTTCAGTACAAATGAAGTTTTGTAGAAATGGAACTAATTTCCTCATGACAGCAGACTAGTAGTTTACTAGTCAGACAATAGTTCTAAGTAATGTAGATCTCTTATACTTAATTCTTCCAACCACATTATAGAGGAGCTTTGCCACTCCAGTTGAGAAAATGAGTTTAAGATAAAGAACCTATTCAAGAGCACTTATCTACTGAGTGGCAAACAGAGCTTGTACTCCAGTCATATCCTAGACCCTAAAACTTACTGCCATATAACAATTCCTTTCCCAAAATTTTCTCACCTAGTTTCCTATTAGAATTGTCTATGAATATACGGAGAGTGTAGCACAATAGCAACGTACATCAGTCCTTAGTGTAACACCTCATGCATACTTCTATCATAGAACTTAAACTCAATTTACTGCCAAATAACAAGGCTGTGTTTCTTAAGTTCTTTGATAGGTCACTTACATGAAACGACACATTATTTTTGTTTTCGACTATACTATGAATTGAATAGACTTGTGGGCTGTTCTGAAAGTATATCATTTACAAACTTGTCTCTAAGAAACATAAGTGATTAAGCCATATTATTTAAACACTTCTGATAAAAGCAAAAACATGCCAGAACAACACAAAAGCATAGAAGTCTTTTGTCATCTGGAAAGACTGTATTTAAAAGAGCTGGGAAACTGATAGGCAAGTCAGGGACAGGAGAAATGTTTTCTGAGGATTTTGGAGTTATTTTGATTATCCTTGATTAACTACAATTCGGGCCATTTGGGTTGTACAAATAAATAGGAATGTGAGATTTTCCTGAAGTGAACTGTGTATGAATAAGAAAAGGGGAAAAGGATTAAAGAGGAAAAATGCCTCCTGATGAGAAAGAATTGAGTGGGAATAAAAAAAAAGGAGAGATGACAGGTAGGGTGCCTGTACCCATTCGACAAACAGATGATGAGATAGAGACGTTCAGCTTGAGGGGCCCCAACTACCACTAGATTGGTACAAGCCTATGTTTTCAAGTAGCAAGCATCTTGGTTAACAACACTGACATTCCAGATCTGTAAAACAGACAAAACTTTGGACTTTAAAGGATTGGTTACTTAAATGATATGCTAGGCACGCCCAGGTGAAGCACTGGTTAAGTCAGGGCTTCAGAACAACACAAGTCACATAGCCTTAGGAAAGGGGTGGGCGGAGGGGAAGAGCAGGAAAACACAACCAGTGTCAACAACTAAATGGAAATAAAATTAAAATGCTTCTTCCTCCTCTCTTCTTGCCTGCCTGCTTGTCGACTGGTCTTCATTCCTGCCTGCACCTTTCCTTAAAAAAAAAAAAAAAAAAAAGTGAATAAATGAATTACTTTATAAGAAACTTTTAGTAAGTGAATACCATTATGCATTTAGGAAACTAAATATATTTAAATATTAAAATACAGATACAATATTCTGACATAAAAACAATGTCTTATCAACTGGGCATTTACCCTGTCCCCCAAAGTGAAAATGATTTCATTTTTATATACCCAATTATTCATTTTGACCACTGCACTATCAGTAATCAAATATATACACACATATATACTGAATAGGGCCAGAACTAATCATCATGCCGCTTTATTTTTAAATTGAATACTTTTTGAGGTAACTTTGATTTACAAAGCGTAAATATAGCCCACGTGTGCAAGTTCACTGGTCATCAAATACATACACATACTGCCCACCACCAAGTTACTAAACGTCCTCCAACACTGTCCACGGACCCCCACCACCTTCTGCTCCTGCCCCCTCCTTTCTCCCCACCAGTAACGGCCGTCCTATCACCAGTGTCCAAGGGTTGGTTTTTGTCTGTCTGTTCGCTTTGTTTCTTTACATTTCACATGTGAGATCATCTGGTATTTGTCTTTCTCCTTCTGACATATTTCACTTAGCATACTCCCCTCTAGTTCCATCCATACTGTCTCAAATGACAGATCTTGTTTAGGACTGTGTGTATCTACATCACCTTTATTCATTCATACGATGATGGGCACTTGGTTTCCTATTCTTGTCTATTGTAAATAATGCTGCAATAAACATAGGAATGTATGTGTCTCTGTGTATTAGTGTTTTTTGTGTAAATACGCAGAAGTGGAGTAAGGAATCGTATAGGACTTCCATTTTCAATTTTTTGAGGAATCTCCATACTGCTTTCCATAAAGCTGCACCAATTTACATTTCCACCAGCAGTGTAAAAGAGTTCTTTTTTCTACATCCTCACAAACATTTGCTTAAGACTTTAGCACAATAGCCAATCTCACACGTGTATGGTGCTAGAACTCACTATTGTTTTGAAATCATGCCACTTTAAAATAAGCAACTTATTTCACATAAAGTACGCCCTTTACAATCTGTCTGGTCACATAAGAGAAACGGGATCACCCGAAATCAGGAGTCGTGATCTCTCCAGTTATTCACAAAAAATCTTTTTATTTCCTCTCTCAAATTTATCCCATCTCTATCATTCCTAATACACAATTCAGGCAGGACTATTGTTACACCTTCCCTAAAGGTCTTATGACCCAGCCTTTCCTCTCTTTACCCCTGGATTCCTCAACCTCAGTGTAATAGTTTTGGGCTGGATAAGTCTTTGTTACAGGGGGCTGTATTGTGTAGTACAGCATGTTTAGCAGCACTTCTGCTCTCTTCCCACTAGATACCAGTAACAACTCTATCCTCATATGTCTCCTATGGAGACAACCTCCCTATCCTCCTCCCTTCTTCACCTTTGAACACTCACTTAAAAGATTCTGATAGTTCCCTGTGACTACAGAAAAACCATAATGGTGGCATTCCACTCCCCTGCACCTCCTTCTCGGCACACCTCCTCCTTATATCATTTTGTATTCCAAAAACACCAGACTGTCACAAGTTCCCTGAACAAGTGTTTGCTTTACCTCTGCAATAAGTGGCAAGCTAAACAGGATTTGTCAGCTGAAGTAGAATCACAGGACCCAAATGAAAACGTTACAAAAAAAATAGAAAACATCACAGCCAAAAGTGGCCTAACAGCAAGAGATCCCGAGATATCAGGCATGGATTCCTTAGTTCTGTGAGGATGGTGGCCATGTACATACATAAGCTTTCTGACCAAGAATCCCAAATGTGCAAGAACACCCTGGAAACATTTGAGTTCAAAATAGAAACTTGGCGAGCTTTTGCTCTTTTGCTGGTCACCTAGGCATATTCCTACATTGTAGTCAATCTCAATGTGGTGTGCGTGTTGGCCAGTGGAGGGTGGGCGTCCAACATGACAAGATGCAAATCAGCAATCTTGTTTATTAAAAATACTTCTATTAAGTGTATTTCAGTACCAATTCAAGCTAACTTCAAGTCTGCTGGAATTAAGTCTCTCAACTATAACACATTTGCCTAGAATGTCATTTGTCCCTCTGCTACCTTGTAAAATAACTCCTATTTGTACTTCCAGATTCAGCTCAAACATCAGCTAAATTTCTCCTATCTCCTTCAGCCAGCACTATACCTACTGTGTACTTTCAGTGTTACATTTAACATTACATGATTGTATGTGTCTATATGAACTCCCTGAGGTCTAAGTCAGCCTTTTTTATTTGGGGAGGTAGTATAACGAAGTAGTTAAGAATTTAACTTGGACCTGATTCTGCTACCTGTTAAGTTTTGACTGAATCTTTATCTAAGCTTCCGTTTCTACATCAATTTAAAAAAACAAAAGGTAAGAACCTAACCTATTTCACATCTAGTTGTCCTGGGACTTATCTGAAATGACTGGTAACTGTTACAAAAAAAAACGCTTTTTTTTTTTTTCTCTCTCTCTTTCTTAAAGAAAAGGTACAGGGAGGAATGAAGACAAGTTGGCAGGAACAAAGAAGAAGAAAAATCACTTGATTTTTCTTTAGTTGCTCACATTGACTGTTTTCCCCAGACCTGGGACCTGAACCCAAGTTCTTGGGATGCATGTGAACTGAGCCTGTCTAGAGGCAGCTGACCCAACTGCTACTCCACCAGGGCATACCAACAGGTAATTTTTAGCCCATAATACTACCAGTTATAGTTTTCTTAGCAAGCACAATCTTAGCACAAATAAGAATTTGATGTTTTTTAAATTCAAATTTTAGCTGACACTTTATATTACAATTCCTGTTATCTTCTTTTCTGGCCCCTGGTCTCATCCATGAAGTTACGCTTTCCCTCCCTCCTTCAGCAACCAAATCACTAAGCCCTGTTTAGTTTACCTACTGAATTCTTCCCAATCCTTTCTCTTTTCTCTTTCCCTAAAGGCTACCACCCTAATCTAAGCCAGATCACTACAGCAGCCTCCTAACCAGTCTTCCTCAGCACTCTGTAACACTGTAATAATTTCGTAACCACCTGCACACCACTGAATACCCATTCAACCACCAAGAATGTTTCCATTGGCCTTTGCTGGCTTCTCATACTCGAGGAAACTCTTTAAAAGGATGGCCAGCAAGGCACTAAGGTAGTCTAACCCTGCTCACCTCCCTTTCTCTGCCACCTTATTCCCAATCATATTGAACTTCCCTGTAGTCCTCTAATTGCCACTCTTAGCACAGGGACTTTGCGAAGATTATTCCCTCTTCCTCCACACCAAAGCATTACAGCTCATCCCTTACAGTTCAGCTTAAAATCACTTCCTAATGGATTCCTTTATAGAGCCCAGACCACACATCCTAAAGCAGAACAAATGAGCAGGTACTAATTAAGAGAAGAATGGGAGTTAAGGATGATGGCAGCAATCTCTTGTTTTATGACTTGTGTTATCAGCATCTAGCTACCTAAATAGCTGCTCAAATGTTAAACAAGTCTACCAACAAAAATGCATAAAGTTTCTTCTAGCCAATTCAGAAACTACATTCTGTTAGATAATAAAACCCCAAGACGCCAAAGGACTTTTCATTTATCACAGTGATTCTTTCTACAGTGCCTTTGGCAGACGGTCACCCGGCGTCTCATGGGGCTCTCGCAATGGCAGGGATAGCATTAGTCAACAGTCCTATCAAATGCAAAACCTGAACTGCAACGGCATCAGGGACAGCACTTCAGACGTGATTAAGTCGCTCCCACCTAGGGTTTGGAAGAGACGAGCCAAAAGCCCGCAGGGGCTTCCGAGCCGTGGTTCTTGAATTCGCCAGGGAATGCAGCGAAGAGGACGGAGGGAGGGCACGCCTCGGGTCACGGGCGAGCCCGGGCCACAGCCCGCAGTACCTGGAACTCGAGGGTGCACTTGGTGCCCTGCGCGATGTCCTCGTAGAAACACTGCTTGGCGTTGTCGGGCAGCTCGAAGGTGATCTCAGAGGCGCCGCTGGGCTCCAACAGCGACAGCAGCAGCAGCAGCGCGAGAAGCCTGCAGCCCCAACGGCCCGCGGCGGCCGCCCAGCTCCGCGCGGACGCGGCTCGCGGCATCCCGACGCGGCGGCGGCGGCCTCGCCCCAGCTGCCGGGGGACGCGGAATCAGGTCTGCACCAACTCACCCCGCGCGGCAGGCCTGGCCGAGGCCGCGCGTCGAGGACGCACGACGGAGCTGCTCCGAGCCTCGCAGAGACTCGGGGTGAAGAGAGAGCCGCTGCGTGCGGGTGACGAGGTAGTGGGGCGCCGGACCTAGGACCGAGAAACCCCTGGGAGCAGAAACAACTCGGCCGGGAACAGGCGGAAGAGGCCTGAGGTGGCCGGAAGTGGGGGCGAAGGCTTGAGAAAGGGGCGGAGCGTGGGGCACCTGCTCCGGCGACCCGGATGTGCTCTCCCGGAGGAGGGGGCGGTGTTGGAGTGTGTACGTGGAGGCCCGTGAGGCGCCCGGCGTCGGCTCGGCCTCCGCCACCGCCTGGGACCGGAGGCGCGGCCCGCGTAGTAAGTGGGCGGAGCCAGAGCAGGGGCGTGGCTGGCGCGTTTGCCGGCGTGGCGCGCGGACGCAGCCGCAACCGGTCTTCGAAGGAAATTCTGCGATCGTTGCTGCCGAGACCTGCGCGCGCCTAGATTTCCCAGGGGGCACGGGGCTCATTTAGCCTTTGTGGCTAATGACCGGTGGCAGAGCGCTTGCAATGTGCAGTGTTTTTCATAAATAATAAATATTTAGGGGGAAGGAGCTTCGCAGGGAGAGCGAATCCCGGGACCTCCAGACTGTAGAAATTGTAATCCTTGCTGTGCTGCTACTGGGCGTGTGTGACCTTGGACTCGTTGCTGTCTCACTTTTTGCACCTGTAAAATGAGGATAATAATAGTGCCAACCCTAGATGATTATTACAAGGCTTCAATATTTGGGGAAAAAATACCTAGGAGAATAGTTTCAATAGTAAGTTATATAAACTTATTAAATAAAAGTAAACATCTATGGAGCATTCCTTATCACGTATTGTGTTAAACACATTACATATTTTAAGTTTCAGAGCCATTCAAATAACCCTATACATATTATGCCTGTTTTACTGATGAGGAAATTAAGCATCAAAAAAGCTGAGTAATTTGCTTATGATCATGACATTGGTTTGTGTCTTGAGTGTTTAAAAAATAATAGGTAATATTAATATTAGTTAATTGGTGTTTTCTTCTTAAATTACACATTTTCTTGTCAAAGGAATTAGGTATCATTCCTTTTTAAATTAAATAACTAGAGAGAGGCTCATGCACTTTAAGATGGTCAGCTGAGGTTGGTTGGTAGGAGTCAAGGAAATGAGGCAGTGGAGTGGGATATTGATGGGGGCTATGCAGGACTGCTCCCCCAGCAGCTCTGGCAGTCTGGCCAGCCAGCGCCTCCTCAGTGGGAAAAGGAGCCCACTTGAGGGAAGACTGCACTTTCCTGAGAACAGAAGCATTATTTGCACCTGAGAGTGGAAAGAAGCCATACTCTGCTGGTGGAAATGTCAGCTGGTAAACTATTATCGAAGCAATGTGGCATTATCTAATAAAGTCGATCTATATATGGCCTGCATATTCCACTTTGCACATCCATTAAAGTATGTGCTTTCCAGCAGTGGTTCTCAAAGTGTACTATAGAGACCCCTGGGAGCCTGTGAAAACTTTTCAGAGGGTCTAAGATGATCTGTGTGAGGCAGGATTTTCATCATATATTGCATCATATATTACATATATATGTAATGAACTAATATAAAGTCAGATTAACACTCAGCTTCTTGATAAATCTAAATATTAGAGATTTTTTAATATAAAGAAATGTCACTTAAAAATGATTTATTAAAAAAAATTAAGTGGATGTGGCCCCTAAATATCAACAGATACCTTTAAATAGCAAGCATATGACAGTGGTTATAAAGCTTTTCCAACTCTACTGATTTTCCCACATTCTGCAGTCAAGGAACACTGATGGAAGTTACATGGAAGCAGGGCATCTGTACTCACAATGAACAAAAACTAAATATGTCACAACTAACAATGGCCACGTGACTCATTTTCCTAGGCGATCCATCTTTCCAAACTTCGAGAGACCAGATCTCTGGGATATATTCCTGGGGATCTGTAATTAGAGTGTTAACGTAGTTCTAGTTTTAATTTGGAGATGAGAGGTGGATATTGGGAGAGATGAAATAAGAGAAAGATAAGCAGTTTCAACAAAGGACAATAAAGCACTTTTAAAATCTGGATGTGTTTCTACAATTTTATCCAGTAATTCTCAAACTTCACTGTTGAAAAGAATCACCTGATGAGACTGTTAAAGTCACAGGTTCAATGTCGCTCTTATCACTATATATATGTATATATATATATATATACATATATATATACATATATATGTATATATATATATTTTTTTTTTTAGAGAAGAAGAAAGGGAGAAGAAGAGGAAATACTTTGTCGATTGATTGATTTTGGAGACCCTCACTCCCGCAGACTACTAGGACACGCCATCACTAAATTCTTAGTTGAAAAATACAGCTATTTTTACTTAAAAATGTGTTATGTTAACAAGAATAGGGGGACTGACTTGTGCCTTTTCCTGCAAAAATATATGTTTTAAGATTTAAGGTTGTATTTTTATCATATATTGCATATAGACATATATAAATATAGATATAGATACAGATATATCCACATATATATGATTGAATATCAGTATGTAGTGGATTGAATGTAAAAGCAGATAAACACCAGCTTCTTGTATGAATCTAAATATGAAAGAGATTTATAAAAAGTAAAGAATGTCACTTTAAAAAACTGACCAAAAATATTAACCGCTCAGTCCTGTTAATGTGAACTTACTCAGGAACAGGGGTTTTGTAGACGTAATTGATGAAGTGCTTAAGATGAGATCATCCTGGATTTAGGGTGGGTCCTAAGTCCAGTGACTGATATCCTTAAAGAGAAAAGAGACATTTGAGACACACAAACCCACAAACCCAGGGAGAAGGCCCCAGGAAGACAAAGGCAGAGATTAGGGTGATGTATATACCAGCCAAGGGTTGCCCACAGCTTCCATCAGGTAGAAGAAAGGCAGAATGGATTTGACTTCAGAACTTCCAGAAGAAAGCAATTATTTAATTAATCAATCAATTAATTCCAGAATTCTGGCTTCCACAACTGAGAGTCTGCTATTTTAAGCCACCAAGTTTGTGCTAATTTGTTATTGCAGCCTTAGGAAACAAATACAACATGTAATGGGTTTACTTTTGTTAAATATTTTTGAAAGGGAATGTGCAGGCAGGAATGAAGACAAGCAGAGATAGGCAGGCAGGAGAGAGAGAGAGGAGGAAGAAGCATTTTATGTGTTGAGTTGTTTGATCTTGTTTCCACCAGTCCTGGGATGTGAACCCAGGACCTTGAGATGTATGTGGTCTGCACTCAACCCCTACTCTACTATTGTTATTTTAAATTAATTATCAATACATATTTTACATGTAATAGATCTCAATACTTACTTGTACATTTTCTACATACAGACTTTTAAAAAAGATTCCGAGAGCAATAAAAATTGAGAACGACCACCCATGAGAAGCGTACACATAGGTATATCAAGATACATGTACAAGAAACACTTAAAACCAGTCTGTTGCTAGTCCCAAATGACTCCAAATCTGTAGAATTTGGATATAGTCATGAAATGGGACATAACACAGCTGAGAGAATATGCAAGGCTTCTTGAAGTGTAGGCTCAAATTTGAGCCCTGTCATTTCTGCCTCATTCCAGACCACAGCCAGTTATAAAGCCAGCTCAGCTTCAAGGGTAAGGAGGCCCTGCAAAGACTGTTCATCAGTTAGGTTTCAAAGACTGAGAATCCTCACCTGTAGAAACAGGACCAAAACCAAAGTAGCAAATAAAATAACTCCTTAAAATGGGGAACATTCACTCACCACCAGTTACACAGAGCTCTATAGTAAGATTGTACGTGGAAATGTATTTTGGAAAGTGAGACATCTGCTCGTGCCACAATCACAGCCGTTTGCAACGGTCATTCACTTCTTGTGCTTGATCTAAAATATCTTTTAAACATTTGGTATTTAGTATTTACTCTCTGTCTTCTAACCAACCATGAGCATTAAGTGTAACAAGTATCCTTTTAAGTTCTCAACATTTTCCCTATGTAACTATGGACATGTGTGTATGTGTGTATGTATCTTTGTATGTGTATGTGTGTGCATGTGTGTATGTGGCTGTATGTGTATATGTGTGTGTCTGTAGGTCTGTGTGTATGTATGTGTGTATGCGTGTGTGTATGTGTGTATTAGCAACATCTGTGAATTTTTGCTTTGAGATGAGCACTTCCCCAAAGTACTGGGAGTCACTAACTGGCAGATTACTTTCCTAGAAGGCATTTTTACTTAAAGTCTTTCTCCACTTGGGTTGTTGTAACAAAACACCATAGGCTCTGTGGTTTATAAACAGACAGAAATTTATTTCTCACCACTCTGGAGGCTGGAAAGTCAAAGTGCCAGCATGGCTGCCTTCTGTGAAGCCCCTTTCCTAATTCATAGTCAGTGCTTTCTGGTCAGGTCCTCAAACGGTGGAAGGGATGGGGAGCTTTGCGGAGTCTCTTATAAAAGCATTAATTCCATCAGGGAATCACCGCCACAGGCCTCACCTCCTAATACCATTGCTTTTGGGGATTAAGATTTTAGCATATGAATGGGGGAACATACAAACATTCAGCTCTTAGCACTTAATAATATACAATAACATCATTCAGCAGACAATTCATGTACACAAGGAGAGCCAGGACCCATGGTGTGTGGAAAAGGCCTGAGTTGGGTCTGCAATGCACCTGCATTTCTCAGATGGCAAGCTAACATATGGATTTCGGCTGGCAGACACATGCAGACTCATTGGAGCAGGTTTTGATTCAGAGTGACTTTGGAGTAAAATGGTTTGCACCTTCATATAATCAGAATTCAGAAAGTAGACACCTATGTTTTTGCCCAGCCCCAAAGGATTGTTCTCAATAAAGACTTTTCTGATATTACTGAAATACAAGAGAAAATCAAATGGACACACTGGTTCATTGTTTTTGGCAGTTCCTTACTCCATTTGAAGAGAGAGACACAACTTACGCAAGGCCACATTCACACTCTTGTGAACAGCCGAATCTGTGAGAGCTATGTAATTTTCCCATAGGAGGCAATATGTTGGAAATAAAAAAAGTGATGTGGCCTCTTCAGAACCTGAGATAGCCTGCCTAATTGATGGTGAATAAAGAACAACGCCACAGGGAAATCCTGGTGTTGGTCAATAATGCTTATCATATTTGTGTCTCAGGAAAAGAACACATGGTCAGAAGCCACTAGTCCTCAGAAGTCTCTGACCAACGACTGAAATCTAAGCACATCCTGACAGCCAGGAGTCTGTTCCACTGCATTGTCAACTTATTAGAAAGCCTGGTAGTCTGACCACGTTGCTCCCTTCTCCAAAGAGATTTCTCAACATTGTAAAGATTTTAAGTTATGAGCATATTACGGGGTAATATTTTAAATATACACTTGAATATCTGTGTTTTAAAAACTGAAGTTGATTAATGAACACACTGTCTTCTTTCACAGCATCAACTCTGCACAAAAGTGCAACGTGCAGGAAGCAGTGGAGGAAGAAAAGCCGCATTGGCAGGTGCCTCTATAGACAGCGCAGCAGATTTTTAGATTCATCTCTTTCAACTCTTTCATCCACCCCCACCACCCCACACTGGCCACTGGGGGGTGCTGCTCCCTTTCGAATATTTCTGCCCCGGCACACTCACTTGTTCTTTTTCACCTGGGATTTACACAGATTAATTATTTAAGCAAAAATTTTGCTAAAAGCGCCAGGCTGCCAAAAGAGAGAAGAGAATGAAAAGTGGTTAGTGAATGGCTCACAAAGCTTCTGGAAAGTCATGTTAGTAGTTTTGGACTTTTCCGCAGGTAGTATAGAACCACTAAAGTTGTTTTAAGTTTGAGAAAATCTATTAGGAGTTGTAAAAGAGCATTCTGATCGCTGTTGTGAAGACTGGATTAGAGAGGGGAAAATACTGTAGCAAGGAGACTGATTGAAAGACAGTTACAGTGACCAAGGAAAAGATGGTGGTGGTCAAGATAAAGCAGTGTGAATGGTGATGGCTGACTGGTACAGCTGGAGGTGACACTTAGTAGTGACTAAGTGGAGGGCGGAAGATGCTATGGGGGAAAAACAGAGAGAGAAAGATAGTTAGGCAGGCAGGCAGGCAGACAGATTTCCCCTCAGGTTAAGGAAAGGTTTCCCTAACTCAAACTAAGTTACTCAGGCATTCAAAGATGTCCCGGTGATGCGAAAAAAGCTGGAGCTGCCTGGCAGCAGAGAGCAGAAGCAATCATTCCTCAGAAAACTGTAAGGTGGCATTCTATAAATGAACACCTACGTTGTACAGGCACTGTGCTATGGGTTTTAAATCAAGATGTAAAACATCCTTATTTTTATTATATGTTCCTCCTTTTTAAAATCACACTATAAAACAAAGAACTGTCTTCTCCTTGCTCCATTATTTGGCACATAATAGGTGACAAGTAAATATTGATGGATGGAGAATAAGAATACTTGGTTGATTACATATCACCATTCACAACCAGATCTTTCCCATTATTTGCTATATAATTTACAATCTGTATGGTTACATTGTTACATATATACATTGTATCTACTTAAAATATTAGGATCATATAATGCGCCATTTTTAAACTACATTCACCAGATTACCCTTAATCAGATATGATCATCTTTTTCATTTTTCATATCTCAGTTGGACACAAGATTACATTGACAAATGCAATGTTCCAGCCAGGTGGTCAAGGTGCAGGCAGCTGGAGCAGATCTAAATTCATTTGCATTGAGATGAACTGCAAGGCTGACAGCACCCAGTGTCCCACTGTATCACACTGTAGAACTGGTAGTGAGAACCAGTAATAAAGACAATGTCTTTTAGCGTAGAGGCACTTAGACAATAGCAGCCATAGTTCTGCTGAGTGAGGCCGACCATGCAGTATAATGAAGAAGAGCCTAGCTAGAACGGCCTTTGGGAAGGTCACCTCTATGATGGTATTAATGACAGATTATTCTGGATTACATTGCTATACAAACACCATAAGCAGAAAAAGAAAACCTATCTGTCTCTGAGTAATAATCTCGATTCTACTGTTGTCTCATCTATTTACCTAAAAATGTGGGTATCATCCTTGATTTCCCTGTTTTCCTCACTATTACTTTAATTTCATATTTTTGCTAGTGAGAAGGAACTCTGGCACTTCAACCTGGCATTTGTCATAAATTCCTTACTTGATGGGTCAGGAGCCAGCCTCAAAATAGTATCAATTGTTGATGCTATTCCCACCCTACACTCTGGAGCTAAGAACATAATTAATGATCTCATCCCCACTGGGTTTAGGGTGAGGTAGATTTGGATCAAAATCCCATATATTTTATGATCTTACATAGTCCTGCTCTGGTTGATGAATCACAGTGATATTTGGAGTCCCCAAGAATTTGTGCTACATAGCCAGTATCTAATAATCCTCAAAATGAGCTTTATCTCGGAATGCACGGTTCCTAAGTGAAGCTAGCTGTATGATCATGGAAAGGGTTTTTCACAAGGATATCCAATATCTTATTCAAAACATTCCAGGGCTGGGAATGACTCAGATCTGATAGTAAACAAACACTGACTCTTCAGCATGGAAGTTCTGGTTAGGAGTCTCTTAGGGCATGTTTGTTAGCTTCCTCCTGTAAGGGTGCTGAATTCTTCCAGCAAAGGCACTATTTCAGATTTTCAGGGTTCTGGATTCTCTAAGTTCTAAATATCCTGATACTTGCCCCTCTAATGGTCAGGATTCAGTTTTTTCCTGACTGTTGTCCTTAGAAGACAAAAAGAGGTTGTGAATTCAACTAGCATTAGAATAAGGAAGCCCAAGAATTAATCTCTAAGTTTGATTTTTAGTGACTTTGAGTTCTGCCAACCACTGAGAAGGTTTAGTTTCTGACTGTACTTTCAGGAAAATAATTTTTAAGATATAAATGTGCTTTTCTTCGACTATCCCATCTGGTGCCTTCAAACATAATTCTCCTGCCCCATACCCCAGAAATATGTCCCAGAGGACACATACTGGAGATCAGCTGACTCTGCATGGCATTCCATGGGCTGCTGGCCTCACATCTTGGAATGTGATCTCCTGTCAGTCTTTTGTCCATCTGACTCTTCTCTTCCCAGCATACTAAGGACAGCTAGTAAAGCATGTTCCAGCTGTTCCAGCGCTCCGTTTAACCAATGTAGTTAATGCACAAGAATGGAGTCTTCTGAACTCTGTTGCAATAACAATGAGAAGGTGAGTGGAAGAGATGCTTCAATTTTGAACCTCATACAAAAGGACTTGATAGCACTTGATATAATCAGTCTTTTAAAATACACCATATTTCCTACAGTGTTGCTCCTATTCTCTTTGATACCAGTATCTGAATCATTCAGGTTTCTCTACCGCAAGCAACAGAAACCAGCTGTGGCTCACTTACGCTAAACAGGGTATTTGCAGAAAGGATATTGGGTCAGAGCACAGTGGGCCTCTGGATATTGGGATATCCAGATATTGGGCCTCTCAGGAAGGACCAGAATCAGGGGCATTAAGGACATCTGTGATCTCTAAGTGCCCCAAGGCGGTGAGTTAGGCCTAGTAATCTTCAATCCGCACATCTCCTTCAGGATTCAAATTCTCAGATCACATGACAGGCCTTGTTTGGACCATCCTGACAGGGTATGAAAGGAAGTCTCGGGACCGGTGCACCACAGAATCACGGGTCAAAGGTGTCCTATAAGTTGAGCCTGAACCCATTTTTGAGCTGCCACACAAATGTGCACACAGCCACATTCACACAGCACAGAGGTGGCCTTGTAATTTTCCAGTTTCATCAAGAGAGTAATTTGGGGAAAAGATCTCACAAAGATTAAGAACAGAGATATATCGAGCACTGTTCTAAACTCTGATCATCTGATCTAACTTTTTGTTACCTCTGTATCTCCCTGGGCAATGGTACAGAGCGGGCAGTCAGTCCGACTTCCCCAACTGCCAGAAGTTTAGCCAATACCCGCTACAGCTCACCCTCTTGCCTGCTGGACGGATCAACGAGCCTGGCCGAGTGGCATGTTGAAAGCGGCCTGGCAGCACTGCCAATAGCGCCACTGACTTGAACAAGGGAGTCTGCAGGACAGGCAAGACCTGACTCAGGACTGTGAGTGGTCCCCTCAGCCCGGATACCCAGCCCGAGTTAGCTTAACCCCTGGGTCTGCAGGCTAGACCTGAGACAGTGGCTCAACGGTTTCGAAAAGAAGGGACTCAGCTCCGCCATGCCCTCCATACAGCCCTGAGACAGGCAGGGCAGCCTATCCTGACAGGCTAAAAGAACCTTGCAACCGGGGCCCCATGTCTGCTCCAGGCAGGTGGTATCCGGTAGTCGCAGGGACTTCTGGTGGCAACAGGTCTGTTCTGCTTTAGCTGATGGCTGTGGAGGTTAGGGGTTGCTACTTGTTATTTTGGCAAACACTGAGAGGGAAAGTGAATCCCCGTGGTCTGGATGGGTGGGAGCAAGTCGTCTGAAGACTGGGACAGATTCCATGTTAACCAGCAGCAATCATCAGGCAAGAGGCATCTGAGTGAGCCCACTCTGAGCGGTGGGGCCCTCCTGATACGCGCTGCTAAACTGAAGCCTTTTCCTTGAGCGCATGGCCTGCAGCACAACCACACTTAATCATCTCTCTGGTCTCGTGTCAGTCCTACTGCTTCTAGATGGTAAGCCCAGGAGAGTCGGAGCTTTTCTCACCATTGCAAACGCCATGTCCCAGTGACTACTTCTTGGCTGCCTAAAAAGACAGCAGAGTCCGACATAGTGCTCATGCCGGATTTAAGTGTACATGGTTACTTTATTTTGGGGGGCTGCTGTGTTTGGATCGTCCCCGGGAACCCTGGCCCTGGGTAAGGGGATAGCATAGACTCTCCACATGTAAAACAGTCATTTCCTTTTAGTTAAACAGTTGAAATACCCTGTCAGCGCTGGTTTGTGTGCGTGTGTGCATACGTGCGTGTGGTGCGTGTGTCCTGATGCAGCCTCAAATGGGCACCTGGCAGGGCTGCATACCCTCAGAGTCTCTGCCACACGGATCCGACGGCAGTCAGCTGGGTGCGGAGCCACTGCACAGCTTCTGAGCAGGATGCCTACCTCACCACACAGACCCCCGAGGTCCGCTGTCTCCCTCCCAGCACCTCCTGTGTTGGCAGGAGTTTGAGTCTGTTGCCTAGGAAATGCTAAGAGCAATGGGCACATGAGCCCCCGCCCTCCCTCTGCCTCACCAGGCTGCACAAGAGACCAGCACACCTCCCTGCGGCTGTGAGGCAGACTGGTAGAAAGGGGCACTTTCGTGTTCCAAATGAGTTAAAACGAGCATCCTCCCCTAATTCATCGACCACGACCCAGCTAAAGCTGGCAGAGGAGAGATGGGACTCCCCTCTGTGTGTCTCACCCCTGCTTGTCTCTTCCTCTCCCCACAGTCCCTCAGGCCCCTGGGCCTTCTGCTCCTCTAGCACATCTTCCTTCCTTCCAACTCCAGCCTCAAAGCTAAAACTCAGGTAGACTGGATTCTGTAGAGAAAGAGAGCTCCATCTGCAGGTGAGGAAATCTAAATAGAGAGAGAATTAAAACACGTATATTTCACAAGTATATGGCGTTCCTTCCACTTTCACTAATATAAACTTTATTCTGCTATTAAAGATGTCTATCAAACACAAATTTTACCATCACCATTTATTTACACACCAAGTATTTAATGTTTGTGCTATGCCAGGTCTTGGTGCAAACACAGGAACAGGGTAGTAAAAGAAGTCAGCTTCCACATTCCTGTGGAATTTGCAATCTAGTGGGTAAGGCAGACACAGGGAAGACCAGAGCATGACAAGCTCCAAGGATGAGGGCCCCAGGGTGCACAAGAGCCGCTAATGTGGAGGCAGGTGCTCAGAAAAAGTTTCCCCAGGAAGTAAAACCAAGCTGAGGATTACAGGTTGTGATAAGAGAACAGGTAAAGGTGTATGCATCCACCACATGCTACCACATAAGGAATAGTATGGGTGAAGGCCCTGCAGGGAAGGATGGCCATTACATATCTCTTACCTCCCATGACCCTTCTTTAACGTATAAGGATAAAATCTGACCAGAGGCCGAACTAGGGCTAAAGAGAACAGATGGCATGAAAACAGTTACTAATGAGGATCTCTTTTATGGTTCTATTCTAATAGTAATCATTTGTTAAATTAGTATACCTTGGTGCCTTTCTATGAAATGAAAACTAGAAAATAGTCAACAATTTTCTTTTTCTTAAAACAGTAATGATTTGAAGGAGACAATATTGTCTAAAGCAAATATTTTAAATTCATAACAGGAACATAAACCTGGTCTTAAAGCCACCCACCCCGCACATTTATAGGCACACTAGGAAATAGGTATGAAATAGACTGTAACAATCCTTTGGTTTAGAAGTTAGTTTGTGATGAATAAAATGATATACCATTAAGTATTCAATGCTTGTACTGATTCTTTGTGAACTCTTGGACTGGTCTCCAAAGGTCCTGGCAAAATGATGACAGGGCATCCCTTCTGGTGACATCAGTCATCAGGTAGTCTGATAACATGTGCTCAGAAGTTCATCTGATCATTGCACATCTTCAAGTCACTTAAAATGACACACATAAGCCAAAAAAATAAAACAAAACAAAAAATAATGACTCATACTTTCACTATCTTTAGCTTTGCTCTGATGATAGCTTATCAAATTCATGTGACTTCTGTGGAACAGAATATGATCCCCACCAAGAAGAGAAGCAGAGAGGTTAAGCAATGCCAGAGAATCACCTTCAGAATATAAATATGATTAGACAACTGCACACTGACCTTTCTGAAGAGATAAAAGAAAATTCTGAAAGAGCCAATCATCAGCTCTCTACCCAATACATAAATGTCTCACCATACAGTTAACTAAGCAAGAAGGAAACTATTTACCAGTATTACACAAATTTACATACAATATTGGGTGTTCATACTTGATAATTTGTTTATGCAATTCAGATGGAGAAGAGAATACATTTTGTTTTTGAGGTTATAATATTTGGGATGAAAACTAACCCACTCCTCACTCCTCTCTCACTGGTTTTACGTGCTAACGTAGTTATCTCGAGAGCAGAGGAATTTGCTAATCATCCCTGATATAGACCATAATTCAAAATTCAGCTTTTTGAAACAGCACGGGGATGCAGATTGAGAATTAGGTTTTACCATACATATGTATATATTTGGTCTGAAAATTCACTTCGGAAACAGTACAAGAAAAGAGAAAGGACAAGACAGTGCACAAAGTAGAGAACACAGAGAAAAGGCCAGGGCACCAACTGTAACCTCACATGAGCTTTCTTACCACACAGGGATGAAAGACAGTGTTATTTTTATAGAACTCTGATCTAGATTGTGGTAATGTCATCTATACATGTCATTATGTAACATTATGCTTTCCTTAAGCCTATACATAATGATCCTTCATACTTACGTGTAAAAAGAAAGGGTATTTCCAAGGACTAAATGCAAGAAAAAACACTAGGGCAAGTAAGTCTACTTGCTCTGGGGCAGAAATCAAACCAGGACTCTTTCTGAGGAACCGTGCCAGAAGAGCTACAAAGAGCACTGAAGATCTTCTGGGAAGGTGGTTCAGAGAATTGGGGCCTGGGAGGCCAATCAAAGGGTGTGTAGGAGCGAGAACTATGAAGAGACATACCTGATATAATTCACATGCCCAGCCTGAGTGTGGTGCTGTCCAACCTCATAGCTGCAGCTCAGGAGCTCATGTTCCAGGATGCAAAAGATTCCCTGGGGTTCCTCCTGGGTACTGCCCATAACATATTCTTTTAAATACATAGGCATGGAAAAATATTAGATTTAAGGAGGGAAATGCTTTTAACTAATTACCCAGTATCACTGGAATGTGACTAATTTAGTGGGTCTATTGTCTTAAAGGAAGGGGAAAGAGAAAGGAGACTGTAAAAGAATGAGGCTTATTTTCTGGTAAATTTATTCAAAATAATTACATTACACAGTTCATAAACCTAGGCTCCTATTTGTAGTGCACATCTTCTCAAAAACTTACATAAATTCTTCTTAAGCAGTAAATGTAAATAATCTCAAATCTGGATTGAGTGTTTTACATGATCGACGCAGACTGTGTTCATGGTGCCTCTGCCAACTCTGGGAATGGATAAACATTATTGGAAAACAAAATATGAGATACAGCATAATTTTGGGTGTACACACTGTGACTAGGGGTATCTGCAGGCGTCTCAAGGTAGTAAAGATGTAAGAGGGAGCATATAGGAAGCAGCCGCCACCTCCCGCACTGACTGTATCCGGCGTCACAGGTGCGTCACGTAGTAATGCATGGCCCCGTCCCTTTCTCAGGACAGTCCTATGACATGGGCATTACTGTGACCCACTTTCAATAAGAAGTGGTTTAGAGAGATTAAGTAAGTTAACTTAGGTCACATAGCTAATTAGTGACAAAGCTAATTTTTGAAATGTCTGTTCAACTCCAGATTCTGCATTCTTGGTCTTTTATAGCTTTAAAAAATGTGTGTGTTTTTAAGTAAACAAGGGTTAAATGCATATGTCCTGCTTACACTGAAGCCACTGCACTCCGGTCTGTGACTGCTCTCTGCATACGCGAACACAGCCCCTTCTGACGTTTACACGGCCATTGCATGCAGCCAAGTGAATCCCTTCTCCCATGCCTGCTACTGTTTGTCTTCCCCATCTCCATCCAATTCTGCCTAGCCTCTGCTATTCCCACCCCTTTCACCTGGACTTAATGCTTTACTTCTTTCCTTTTCCAGAGGCAAACGCTTTGGCGGAAGGGTCAAGAGGGAGAGAAACCCACCCCTCCTCACACACATCCATTAGCCGTGTGCTGTTGGTTTCCTGGGATTTCATTAAAATACCAACAGGATTTTGTGAGAAATGACTGAATCCACACTTGAATAAAAACTGATTTAAGCAAATTATTTATAATGCAAATGCTTTACAATATTCCTTATATTAATTTCTAATTCTTTTATCAATAAGGAATTGCTGAAAATATGCCATTGTCTAACCATCGCTAAAAGAATAGTCTCTGTTCTGCTCTCTTTGGCATGTTTCCTATCTAACATGTTTTCCAAATTCAGTTTATTATTATTTTTTATGATGCTTAGGCTGTTCCTGCTTCACACAGGGCTGTTCCACCTCTCTGCGTCAGAGCCCTTCTGACTAATCATTCACTAATCTCTATCTACAACTGCTTTAAGTTCCGATTTTAAACAAGAGTCATTATTATTGAATTGTCAGTGTTTGTCTTCAGTGCTCACACAGATGCCTGGTGCTATGCTTTCTGTTCTAGGAGTAGTGCTGGGCAATTTAACAAGGGCTCACTGAAACAAGGAGGTGCCATTGAGTAGGACACAGGGCTGCTTTATGGTTCCTGAGCGCGAGGACTACAACTAGGTTTCTTCAGTAGGAACTGGAACTGGGATCTGGAGACTCACAAACTGTTTACTCTGTCCATAGACACAAGATCTCTCGCTTATACTTCTCTTTGTGCAAATGCTTTGTTATCGCCCAGCCTAGCCCCTTCTGTTTTCCCAGCACACAGGAGACTGCCATTCCACTGACACAAGTGGTGCAGCTGGTGCGGTTCATGCATTCAGTGACGACTTAGAGTCTCCACATTCCAAGTCCATGTTTGGACTGATTAGTGGTATCAAGTTTCCACTCTGGGTCCAGTGAACCCAGGAAGCTGACAAAACACTGGAGTCCAATTCCTGAGGAGGAGGCCAGGAGGATTCTTTAAGGAGGGAGCTTGATGGAGAGAACACAGCCTTGCTCTTGGGACAAATGGCTTCTCTCTGATGGGGATGGGATTCTTGCTACCACTTATTTCTGACTGCACTGTTCTTGGTGCTTTTCTACTCTTCACATGGAAAATATTATACAGATGTGGAACAAAGACTGTTCTGATCATGTTCTGATCAAAGTCCAGCCTGCAGATGGATCAGCCACTGGGCTTGATAATGGACTCCAGGACACGTCCCAGCTATTACCGTAAGGTACGCCCCTGACAACACAGCTCAGTGGTGTGCTGTTTAGTGTCTTCTCTTGCTTCAGAGACAGAAGAGTACCAGCCAAGAGGGGAAACCAAAACCCCCTTAATAAACCAAGTATGATACAACAACTTGAAGAAGACAGTTGTGTCTAATCCCTCATTAGAGGGATAATTTCCCATGAGGATTTACATCCTATCCGAGGGAAGCTCGCTCTCCAGACTGGAAATTGCTCAATTAATTTTAAAAAAGTAAGTTAAATGGAAAATTACAAAAAAAATACACATGTACTGTAAACATTTTTACATAAAACATGTAACCACATACTCATTTACAAATTTTCTGATTTTCTTTGACAATAGAAATCACTGCTGGGTGTTCTGTTTCACATCTCTTGCCTAAACCACATCATTTTCTCTGATCTCCGATCAGTTTCAAGTGCAACGAACACTTCAAGACTCATGAAAAAGAATGAGTGTGAAACACTAAATGTTTACCACTTTCTTTTCAAGAACATTTTTAGCAGCATCTATATTGAATGTTTCTAAGGGATTCAATTTAGTTTTCACAGAAATAATTCTCTTTGCTTCATGTTTCATTCATACAATAATTGCACTATGTAAACAGAGTGGCAAGAACAGCTGGCAGAAACAGTTGTGGGAGCTGTTGAGGATCCTGGTAAGACTACACTCAGCTGATGGAATGAAGTCACACCGTGTCCGGGGGCTGTGCTTGGCAAACTCTCCTGTGCTCAGAATCACCTGGAGGGCTTGTTAAAAACACAGTTGCAGCGTTTCAGTTGATTTGATTTTGCATTTCTAATAAGATACCGAGGATGCCGATGTTTCTTGTCTGTGTTTTGAGGACCACAGTTCTAGAGACAGGCACCAGTTTGGGAGTTTCCATGGGCTGACTGAATCAAGTCTGAGAGTCATTCCTGTTCTCTATCCAGGGATTCAGTGTTTAGCTCTAGAGGCTCAATCACCCTGACTCTGGTCCCATTTCTGCTAGTAAATGACCATGTGATCTGGGATGGTCATTTAACTGCCAATCCCCCATTTACTTATCTGTAGAAAGTGAATATGATCATTGCCCTCAGAGATAAAGGACTATTGCTCATTGCCTAGCAAGCAGCAGGAGCACCACCATGTTTATGCAGGTCTCCTCGCTAACAAGTCCCATGGGGTGATGCGGTCTGGGCCAGACGGACACTGTGCACGCAGCAGGCTAGTGGTGCAGCTGGAGACCACTAAGTTGGAGAATCCACTGTCTTGATAGGAAGTACTAAAGAAGCCTGCTCTTAATCCAGAGAAAGCCGTTAAACTGTCCCTCAAGTTCACAAGCTGTATAAAATACTTTGCTAGAGGGTCTCAGTAAAGAGCAGGCTGGGCCCAGCAGTCTTGGCACTCCCAGCACGAGGAGCGCGGGAGGCCCAGGAAATACCGGGCTTGTTCAAGGTACAGAACTTCTGTGACAGCCGTTCTACGACTTGATACTCTTTGCAAAGTGCCCTTCAAACACTTATACATTTATGTTCCCACCAAGACTATATGAGAGGCCCTATTTCTCTGGATCCTTATTATCACTGGCTATCACCAACCTTTACTCTTTGTTACCTTTGGAGATAAAGGGCAAGTTCTCATTTCATTTTGGTCTCTCATTAACAGTGAGGTTGAGCATCTTTTAGACTTAGTGGCCATTTGTGTCTCTTCTGCTGTGAACTGTGCGAGCTTGGTAAGACTAGTTGGCTTGGTTCTTCTTGGACCTAGGAAGGGTCCTGGATCATCAGCTTTAAGCACTGAACATCTACCAACAGCAAGACTAGCTCTGTCTTTGAGCTTCCCCGGAGTAGCTGAGAAAATGAACCACATGCCAATAAAAAGGAACTCACCATGCCAGCCTCGGCGCTCGACATGCTAGGAATCAAAAGTGGAGCACAGCATTTGTGCACTCAAAGAGTTATTCCCACGGCCAGCAGTATTCTGTTCGTTTTCTTGTTTGTTTTAAAGGCAGGAATGAAGGTGAGTGGGCAGTTAGGCAGGAAGAGAAAGGAGAAAGAAGCACTTTTATTTTTATTTAGTTTTTCACACTGGTTGTTTCTCCTTGGATCCAGGACTCAAATCCAGAAGTGTGTGGCCTTTACTCCTTTGGAGGTTACTGACTGAACTGCTGTTCTGCCAGGGCGTGTCCAGAGGTGTTTCTTGGTAAGGGGACTACGAGAACCATAGATGGTCACTGCCAGCAAGGTACTCACAGCCCGGGGCAAGCAGACAAGCAGACTAGTGTAGGAAGAGCTGACAACAGGGTGCTGTGACAGCAAATTAGGAGATGATAAATTTTATCTTTTCTCACTTATGTAGCTTTTATGCATAATGGCAATACATAAGAAAATATCATACAAATGTGCAGTCCTAAAAAAATTTAAGATATTATTATTGGAGATAGCATGACATCATAAAAAGATTATAGTTTAGGGACTCAAACATACTAGGGTTGGTATCCCATTCCAGCCACTTACTATACGTGTGCAAGTTTCTTAATAACATCTTCCTCAATAGCAGGTGTTGGAGGGACTGTGGAGAAAAAGGGATCCTCCTACACTGTGGATGAGAATGTAAACACGAGCAGCCTCTTTGGAAAACAGTGTGGAGATTCCTCAAACAAAGATGGATTTAGCATTTTATCCAGCAACCCCACTCCTGGGCATATATCCAGAGGATACAAAATCTCTAATCAGAAAAAAACATATACCCCTATGTTCCTAGCAGCACGGTTCACAACAGCCAGGACATAGAAACAACCTGAACGCCCAGCAACAGATGCTGGATAAAGAAGCTGTGGCCTATGTACCAATCCACCATTAAAAAAGATGAAACTGTGCCCTTTGTAACAATCTGGATGGAACTGGAGGGGATCATGTTAAGCAAAATAAGTCAGCAAGAAAAAGAGAGATACAGGATGGTTTCACTCCTAAGTGGAATATAATGAAAAGAAACAAATGAACATACCAATCCCAACAAAAAATAGCAGGTCACAGGCTGTGGTGAGGGATAGGGAAGCAGGGGCAAAGGTGGTGGTAGAGGCCACTGGAACTTGGTGGCTGGTATGGTGTGAATTATGAATTGAAACGCAATTTCAATATCCTAAAATGAATATAGCACCATGAACAAAAGAAATACTATATATTACTATTTAAAAAAAAACTATCTTGCTCAGAGGATCAGTGTGAATCATCAAAATAATGTAAATCAAGTCAATTCTCACCTTATATTTGTATCATATGCATAAATACTGAAAAGTTTAAATCAAGTTAGCTACAGCTGACATGCAATAGCTAATAACATTCAATTTGCTTTCTTTGCAGAAATGACAAGTGGATCCTAAAAGTCATATGTAGAACAACAGCAAAGGACCTCAAATAGCCAAACAATCTTGAAAAAAAGAACAAAGTAGAGGGACCCAGGTCTCAATTTCAAATCTTACTACAGAACTACATTGATCAAGTCAACAAGTGATACCTGCAGACAGAGACATATAGGTCATAGATGAGAACTGGAGTCCAGAAATAAGTCTTCACATGTACAGTCAATTGATTTTCTTTTTTCTTTTTAAAGGAAAGGTGCAGGCAGGAATGAAGGCAGGTAGACAGCAAGAGTAGAGGAAGAAAAATCACCATTTCAACTTTAGTTGTTCACACGTACTGGTTGTTCCCCCCGGACCCAGGACTTGAACCCAGGGGTGTGCAGCCTGTGTCGCTCGGAGGCAAGTGATCTAACAGCTACTCCCCCAGGATGCGCTGCCAATTGATTTTCAACAATGATGTCAAGATAATTCAATAGGGAAAGAACAGTCTTGCAAAAGACAAATGGTGCTGGCACACCACCTCATGCAAAAGTAAAGTTGGACCCTTTCCTCACACATAAACAAATTAAAAGCTGAAACTATAAAACTCTCACAGGAAAACATAGGTGTAAATCTTCAAGCAAAAATGCAAGCAACCAAAGAAAATATAAATAAATTGAACTTCAAAATTAGAAACTTTCTTTTGCAAAGAAACATTATCAAGAAATTAAAAAGGTAATCCAACGAATCTGAGAAAATATTTGTAAACTATACATCTGACAATGTATTTGTAACTAGAACACGTGAAGACAATTACAATTCAATAGCAAATCAAACTAGTATCTGTAAAATATATTTTATCCTGTTAGAAATAAAAGAGACAAAAGAAAATTTTTGTAAAGTGTTATTTTATGCGATTATAAGTTGGTAAAATGTTAAAGACAATACACATAATTCAGAAAATGTTTATTTCATAAATTTTTCTGCTCTCATTTCAGCAAAATCATCAAATTCTACCACTAATATATTTACATGTTTGTAGTCTGCTGAAAATATTAAAATTTTAATATATTTTTATAAAAAATAAAAAGAATGCATGAAAACATTTAGAATTCAAATGATTTTCACATATTAAAGTCATTTTTTCTAAAATATTCACTTATATTAAAAAATTTGAAGCAAAATACAGTGTGGTTAATATCAACAATTTATATCAAAGTTATTAAAATAATATCAATTTTTTATTTTAAGTTTTAAAAATTTGATTATCAAATATTATAAAAGAAGAAGCACTGGAGTTTTAGTAGTCAATGTCTATCTAGGTGTCAGTGTATATTATTTTTCAGATATATTACAGTTCAGTCCTAAATACATACAATTCCTAAGAGAATACGAATTGTCTAACATTGAAACTATTGCTCTATGCTACTGCTATGACTATCCTGATTCAAGGTAACTCTATAATCAGGAATTGAATGATGATGATAAGAGAGAAAACAAAAGCTGTCTGACATTAATGGGAAAGGATACTTCTGTGCAAAAGAAACTGTTGTATTTCATGCTACTAAGAGGAAACCTCTGAAAGTGAAATTGTGTTTTGTTTGTAACCTGTGTCTACTGCTGCTAAAGTCCCCTGTATTCTGAAGTAATACACATCTTTAATGTCACCAGCAGTACCATCCACAAACCTTCAAGTGTGGGCACAGTCACTGTGTTTCAGAGATTTAGGATAAAAGAAGTGGAGAATTTCCCAGCGTTGAAATGCTGAAACAATCCTGTATGGAGCACGCCCATGTCTAAGGGTAGACCTGCCACACTGCAGGGGAGAAGTAATTAGGTTTTCACTCTTTATCCTATGATTATCAGAGGTTTGAGCAGTATGGAATTCCATCTTCTTAAACACCTTTTTCTTGTCTTCCATTATACCGTTCTCTGATTTTCTCCTTCATTCCTGGGCCACTTTTTGTTTCCTTTGCAGGATCATCTTGCTCCACCCAATATTAATGCTCCACCCAATACTGAAAGAGAGAGAGTGAGAGACAGACAGAAAGAGAGAGAGAAAGAGAGAGAGAGAGAGAGAGAGAGAGAGAGAGAGAGAGAGAGAGAGAGAGAGAGAGTGCTAGCTCAGTGATAGGTTCTACACAGCCATAGCATTAAATATTGTCTATAGACCAAAGACTGATTACTTAACCACATTTGACCTCTTTAAGGAGCCTCAATTTTAACATCTTGAAAGATTCCATTTATATTTTGCTAGATATTTCATACTGCTAGCCTGAGAAAATATCAAAATTCAAATGACTACTGTATGCATATCATTTTCACATTATCATATAGTTGAAAAATAGTAAGTCGAACGACTGAAAGCTAGGGATGTACAAAAAGAGATAAAACTTTGCTGTGATATTAAAGTTTAATAGTGGTTCTCTCTAGGAAAGTATTTATTACAAAGGGGCATAAAGGAGCTGTTTAGAAGGTTGAAAATGTTCTGTATATTTAGGCAGTAGCTATAGAGGTAGGGGCATAAATAAAATTCATTGGATTGTTCACTTAAGAGTTTTGTACTTTATGTATAATATGCCTCTATAATGACTTTTTAAAGTCATGGGCTAGATGAAATTATGATGAGAATTTTTAAATATCTAGAATGACACCAAAAGCAGTACACATCAAACTTTGGAGATATCACTAATGCAGAATTAAGAGGGTAACTTAATGCCTTAGTTGCATATATTAGAAAACAGGAAATAAGGGAAATTAAAGAGCTATTCAACTGAAGGTTTCAAGGAAAAGAACTATGGAGAGATTCTAAAGAATGAGGAAGGAAATATGTTGAAAGCAGAAATTAATACAATAGAAAAATACAACAGAAATAGTAGCACAGAAGAGCAATTTGCAGAGAGAATGCAATAAACAGAAGCCACTACAGAGAGAAAGGAGAAAAAAAAAGAAATGCAGAAATGAGTTAGTAGTTAACAGAATAAAGAGAACTGCCAAAATGGAGCCACAGGAGAAGGCATCCATGATAATCTACCCGAGGACTCTATGACGTGGCAGTTTCTAGACTGTTTCAGAGCTGCAGTCAAACTACTAGAGTGATCACTGTCTCAGAAACTTCACTTCTCAATGGAGACTGTTGAGACTATCCCGTTTGCCCTTATCTCCACATGAATTCTTGAAAATAAGATCTTTTCACAAGACCTTATGACTGACTTGTTTCTTAATTCTTCCAGCCTATTGTGTTTGACTGATTCACATCTTCCCAGCTTCTCTTGCTAGCAGTTTAATGCATTTAGACTTGTGGGAGCCACTCTTCACACCCGTGGGTTTGTTTCCTCGGAGGCTGACCCAATTCCCCAGTTCTACCTTGGGCCTCTGAGTCAGGCCTGGCTAAGAAAATCACAACCTCACAGGGACTTAGTGCAGGGAGGGGTACCTGTCCATCCGGGCCAATCATTCTCATTCCCACGACTTTCCTGAAACCACTGGGAAGAAGGGAATCTCCTTTGAAGCTCCTAGCTTGGTTGGATTAAGTGCCTTAAAGTTTAAATTTGGGAGATGAAGAAAAAAATTAGCAGAGCCCAGGCACCTTCGGTCACTGAAATACAAATACTATTTCTCGCCATAATTATTCTCTCTCCTATGAAGCTTTTGGGCACATTCTAGTAGCCTTACTAGAATGAAATTTATAATTACCGGCACAAATGCTCAGAAAGATCAGGGTTCTTTGGAGCTCAGTCCTTCTGAATGCTGTCCTCAACCTCCCATTGAATCCATAAGTAAAGGGAAAATCTCAGCAACAGCAACAGAGTCAGCAAAATAGGCGCTGAGCTGATCTGCATGTCTTCCAGTGATCTGCTCCCAGGCCAGTCCAGTGGCTGATCCTCTCTGCTGTGCCTGTTCTCACAGGGAGCTCCTCCAGAGAAAAGCCCACATCTATGCTGTGAACCAGAAATGCTGAAAGGATTCTCCGGTGTTTGCAAAGGACACGACACAGTACTAAAGAAAGCTTGCAGTTTTCATTGTATGGTTTCAATCCTGGTTTTAATAGAATGAATTCTGATTTTTCTTCCTAGTTAATCAGTGGTTAACTGGACAGTCTTAAAAGGCTGTAGATTACTGGATTTTTCTTCCCTCTAAATTAGTCTTAACTAAAGAAATGTATACTATCTGAAGGAGGCTATTCAAGAACAATGCTGCAGGCCCCAAGCAAATAAATTCTCTCACCATGGCTTTGATGGGTCCTTAGGTACAATTTTTCCCCTCTGACTAGACTAAGTAAGTTGCAGCTTTTTTTAAGAGATGCTAAAAATGAACCACTTTTCAGCAAATAACCAAAAGTGTTATTTCTTCTGGCTTGCTGCTTTTATCGTTTTAGATGTAACTTATAATTCACCATCAATGGAAGGCAATAGGCTGAATGAGATTTAGAAATATTTAATTAGTAGAATAAATTCAGATAGAAGCACATCTAATGTTCTCCAAAGAAGTGAAATGAAAAACAAGAAACTGTCTCCCTCAGGAGTGTTTGTAACTTAATATCTGCAAGTAACTTTTACTACAAATACTTTTTTTTCCTTTTTGTTAATGCTCATCATCATATCTCTGATGTTCAGCATAAATATTTCTTTAATAAGCAAATGAGTGGCTGAATTCTAGCTCATTGTGGGAATTTTCTCTTTTAAAACTACACTTTACCATCTAAACGAACTTTTTATTATTAGTATACTTTTAAGAATTTTGCATCAAATAGTCTGCGATTCATCTTTCACTGCTCGAAGTCAAGTAGCGAAATCCTTGGCTTATCATGTCTTTCGGGAATTGTTTCTTCCATAGATTTTTGTCTCAGAAAACCTAAAGAACAGTCACTGAAAGGGAAAGTAGAATAGTCATCTTCTTTCATGGGATTGGCCGGTAATTGTATAGACTGAGAACTTCCCTGCCCATTGATTGGTGGAGCTCTTGTGGATGGGGAACATTCACAAGTCCTTTGTAAAGTGCTGATCTGCACAATCAAGTTGCATACTTGATTAGAGTCAAGATTAGAGGCAAGATTCCATTTTTCCAGAGGAGCAGTGTATTCTGAAGAAACATAACAGCAAAGCAAATATTTCTACAACTTCCACACTGCTCTATGCTCTGCCCATCATGTCCAAGTATCTCTCTATAACTTACCCCATTAACTCCACCGTGAATTTTCATACAGGAAGGACATTTTTCTCAAGCACTTTTAAGTTACTTGTCTGCTCCACTATTTGTCTCTTTGGCATGGTTTCCGAATGAGGATTATGCCTCTGGTGGCGGTGGCAATGGGGGTTTGTGTAAGGTTTTCAAAAAGACATTTGTTACTTGGTTTTAGAGCCGCTTTCCTTGCTTTAACTCTTTCAGCAACTTTCAACAGCCATCACTGTGGGCTTTTCTAAGTAAGAGCTCACTTCTGTTAGCAGGCACTAGGCCCTCTGTCTTTTCAGTTTTCATTTAATAAACAAAATCTGTACACACTGTTCTCTCAGGCTTTAGGGTTGCGTCTTGATCTTCTTGAAGCCTCAGAGTCAATCTCTGTGGTAGTGATCAGTTTTTCTCTCCGCTGCAAAGCCTCTAGCTCCACATTTTCTCTGGCCCAACCCATTCTCACTCCAGGATCAACTTGGATGCCTATACAAAAGGAGTCATTTTTAGTATTTGTCTCATGTAATGTATGACTTCATTTTAAGAATTAAAATGACGTTCATGACCTATTAAAGTGTTTCCTTCTCCTCCCCCCACTACTTTGTAATACTGCCGCTTTCCAGCCTCCTTGTCACTGTCTGCCAGGCCAATGGCACATGATTTGGTCTTTCATCCCTAGCTGACCACACTTTGAAATACCTGGCAGTCCATGTGGATCGCCAACCACATATCCTAACTTCTGAGTTCCTTACCTTCTCAATGCCAGTGAGTTTCACCTTTAGTCCACAAAACAATCCCATGGCCCAGCTCTAGACTATGCCAATAATTTAAAGCTGATTCTCAATGGATACCCTAAACATGGGGGGCCCTCTGCCAGCAGTTTCCAATTCTAGCTCACTCTTGCTCCCATTATAGCTTACTTCTCTATGTCCAGTTCTTTGAGCCACCCAGTTTTATGCTAATTTACCACCTCTCTTTCTGTAACACTTTTGCCCATCACTATATTGGCTGCCTGTCTTCAGGTTTTTCTGTGTTGCTAGACTCACAAAATCAGTCACCCTACTTCTCCTTGCTCCTATTCATAGGTGAGTGCACCTGGTGAACAAGATTCTACAGAAATGATTGGTAAGGAACACTGATAACTAATTGTCTCCAGTCACTCTGCTGAGCCCTCTCCTACTCTGCGTTAGTGGCTGACTTCACTGAAAAAACTGAAGTCACTGCATGAATATCCAAATCAACTGAACACACTTGCCACCTACAAATGCATCTTATCTACACTCTCATTCCTGCTAGCTCAGTGGAAAAAAAATAAAAAGGGGTGTTTCCTCCTGAACATGGGTAATTTCTCCATGTTAGCGCTTCACCTTGTCCCATCACCCCACCTCAGAGGTCTTTATGGATCTTCTCCTTTCCTTTCTCTGCCTGCCCAACTTGCTTATTCTTCCTCAGCAAATGTTTACTGAACACTTAGTTCTTGCTTTGCCCCTCTTCCCACTATCATCTTCTGGAAAAATCCCTGCCTTTCTTAAGAAATGCTTCTGGCCCACACTGTCTAACTGGTAGCTCAGCATCACCTGCCATGCTCTCCTACATACCTACATGCCAGTCATGGTTGATTCTCAAGGAAAAGCTCCAAGATCAGCACTGAGAATAAGTTGAGGTGAGACTTCAAGTGCCCAAGAATTCATTCACCACAGCTGTCACCTCCAGAGAATCCTTAAAGCTCTTCTCTTAGAAGATGTGATATATTGGTTTGTTTTTCTCAGGGAAGAAGAAAACCAAACCCAGAGAGACTAGGAAAATCCAAAGGAGCAAAAGAGATGGAAATTGGCTGGGACTAGATAAGAAGTGTTAGCAGTACTCCACAGCTGGGAGAGAGGGGAAAGCAAAGGATATTTTAAGGATAAGAAACCTGCTCTTTCATTTGAAAGTGTTGGTGTTTCTGTTATTTCACTCCTCCGCCATTCTCCCACACATCTTCACAAAACATCTTTCTGAGGGAATTTTTTGTTGATGTTGGGATTTAAAGAGTATACAGAGCTTCATGCCGATCATGTGTGAGCAGCCAAGAGACCTCGCACATGGAAGAGAGAATCGAAACAAAGAGGTCCTGAGGTCGTAAAAGCATGCCCACCTACATCCCACCCCTGAAAGTTATAGAAAGCACGAGAACTTTGAACTGCCATGTGATTGAGGTTCAAGTCAGTTTTACCACTTTTTCTGAAAGAACAGTAAGGCCCTGTTGACAATGGTATATAAATGCAGATAAATTTCAAATCTATAGGCAGTTGGTTGCAAAAGCAGTGATTCTCAAAATAATATCTCAAAATAAAATGGCATTTGGGACTCCTCTGTGTATAAGTCCTTTCTTTTATTATTATGGGTGACTAATGCATGCACAATTATATAAACATATTTCACAGAGTGAATACTAAAATTAGTCAGTTAGCAATGCAAACAAAAAAATAATAAAACAATTAAGAGAAATTTAGAATAAAATTAGCCATTTACTACAGTTTATTGCAGACTAATATAAGACATCTGGTTGATCATAAGGCTCTAAAATCCCCATTGTACCTGACACACAGAAAGGTCAGAATTTCCATAATTCTCAGGCTAAACTCTATTATCTGCATCATCAGTGCTGGTATGAGTGGGTCAAGGTTTCAATGGCTGCTATTCCTGAGATAATATAAATACAAATTTTAATTTTATGGAACATTTCGTTTTACATAATTGCATTTTTTTATCATTGCTGCAATGTTGCCATTTTTATTTTTGATTTGGGTCCTATCTAAGTCTTGTAATTACCAACTTCCTTTTTTTCCAGTGGAAATGTGGAGTTGGGTAGGTTTGTTACTGTGATTTTTGTCCTGATTAAATTGGCAAGGTCCAAGCAATTTTTATTTCTATTTATTTATGTTTTTTTAAAGGGCAGGTATAGGTAGGAATGAAGACAAGTAGGCAAGCTGGCAGGGCGAGAGAGGAGAAGGAAGCACTTCATTTATTTTTATTTAGTTATTCACATTACCTATTCCCCCAGCTCTGGGTGTTAAACTCGGTACCTTGGGATGTATGTGGGACTGTTCCCAGGTGTGCTAGACCGCTAGGCCACCAGGGGGCACCCTCAAGCAATTTTTAAGTTACTAAGTTCAGGCACTTTCAGGAATGCCTTTATAAGAAATTTTTCATTCTGTGCTTCAAACTGATAATAGAGGAAAGAAAGCTGTACTCACTTCTACTTTGGAAAAATTGGCAGCCCCATTCTAGTGCTTTCTTTCATTTGTTTCTCTAGGGTTAGTAGTAGCCTCGATTTCAGTCCTTCGAGTCTTCTCTATTCTGTTACTGATCAGTGTAGTCAAATAGTTGACAATTTTTGTTAACTTTTCAAAGGATCAGCTTTTGGTTTTGTTGATTCTGTCTTATCTATTCTCTATTGCATTTCCTTCTATTCTACTCTTCCTTTTCCTTGCTAAATTTAGGTTTAGATTGATCTTAAGTATCTTATGATAGAAGGTTAGGAATATTAATGTGAAATCTTATTAATTGTTTAGATCTAAGCACTACTTTAGCGGTGTCCCGTAAGTTTTAGTACATTGTGTCTTCATTTTTATTTCATTTATAGCTCAAAGTCCTTATTTTAAATATTTCTTGTGACTTCTTTGAACCACTGGCCATTTAAATTATTGTTTAATTTCCCTGTATTTGTGAATTTGTCCAAATTATCTATTATTTCTAATTTAATTCTGATGTGATTGGATAACATATTTTGTGTGATTTTTAAATCCTCTTAAATGTATTGAAGTTTTTGTTTTTTATAGCCCAGCATATTGTTTATATTGGACAATGTTCCATAGGCCCTTGAGAAGAATGCATACTCTGCTGCTGCTGAGTGGAATGTTCATAGACACGGATTAGATGGTCACATCGATGTGCTGCCTAAGACTTTTGCTTTCCATTGAACTTTTGTTGAGTTGTTCTGGCAATTTTTTTCAGAGATAAATGACTTTTTTATTCACAGCACAGCAAGCAACAAAGCATGAGCATATTTACTTTGGTTCCTTGAGTCCCAGTGCCCACAGGACAATGTGAAGAGTGTTGAGTGATACCTGCAGAGGCAGTATGGAATTATAGGACAGGAACCCCAAATGTAGGGAAACTGGGTGTTTTATAATGAGCAGTAAGTCTGTCTGACTTGGTCCCAGAAGGAGACATTATCTTATTTACTGGCGAGTAAATAAATCTATCTTTTGTTCAAAGGAAAAATGACAATTCACTATGCAAACTTGAGTTCTGAACAAAGGCAGTCAGTGTCTCTGTAAGACAGAAATGTGAGAGACCCATGAAGAACTGACCTTTAACATTTACCGAAGGCTTTCATCACTAAAAGTGAAAAAACTCCCGGGCTCCCTTCCCCCCCTTCCAGTTACTGTATTATCATTTTCCTTTCTTTCACAATAAAATGTCTCAAAATTTCCATTATGTCATCATCCAGTCACTTATTAAGCCATTGCATTTTGAATTTCACTGTCACTACTGAATACAAGGCAGCTTTTCCATTTGCATTGACCTTTTACTTAGAAATGTTCACACTGTCAACGCCCCTCCTTTGAGATTCTCTCTTCCCCTACTTTCCTAAAATGAAATGCTAGCATCTTCCTCTTTTCTCCTCCTTGTCTCCTTCCCCCTCCCTCCTTTGATTGAGGAATAGTTCACATAAAAAAGGTCACCATTTTAAGGTGTATAATTCAGTCCTTACGTACTATGTAATAGTCGACATATTCGAAAATTAAATTATTTCAACGTCAGAAAAAAATAAGGCAAAATACTAAAAAGCTTTCCAAAGTCAATGGCTGCGCTGGGAGGGGAACAGGTGCTATTCCGGCTTCTTCTCCCCGGCTCACACCCCCGACAAGCGCACGCGTTCACTTTGTCACAGACTGTTAACTTCTCCTGCTCCAGTCGCAACGGTGTCTGCAGCGACCTGGGCTTTCCGGACACGGCACAGGACGGTGTGGACGCGTCGCATCGACGACGTCATGCTGAAGATAAAGGCTGAGCAAGAGGAACTAATATGGCAGAGCTCTTGGTAAGACAACACACTTCACAGGGTGGGAGATAAGCCCTACGAGACTCAAACATGCCACTTAAGTTTGCAGAGGTCCAGCAGTCGGTTTACCACGCTGTTCTCTCTAAAGTAAAAGACAATTTCTGGCTCTTGTGTTTCCTATTTCAAAGATAGAAGCGTAATTCTTGGTGAGCCATTCTGTGTTTTTAAGGCAGTAATTCCACAATTAGGAATACTTCCCTAACCCATATACCAAGTGATATAGAAGGCTACCAACTATGAGTGGGGCCAAAAGCAGAAATGGGTTCGGCAGGAAATCTGAGCTGCAGCGCAAGCAGATCTGCTGCTTCCGCCATATGATTCAGGAGACCCTATGGTGTTCGTGTCAAGAACAGAAAGTTGCAGTATGGCCAGACCCAGGTGACAATCATGATGCGAGCCCCTGGGGTTCTGGAGCAAGGGCATGCCACCTATAGTAGAGAATTACATACCTTCTGAGAATTAGCTTCTGGCACATTACTGGACCCAGTGAGAGCTAAATGTTTGACCGCTGTGTCCTAGCTATGCATCCAGAACTGCCCACTATAAGGTTGATTTTGTAAGATCCACGTCATAAAGTGGACTAGGCCCCATGTTGTCCACCGTAAGAAGGAAATGGAATGTCTTGACTGATGCCAAGTAGAACCAGAGAGTCTGAGAAAGTTGCATGAGCAGGTAGCTGAGACACTCATGTCACCACCACGGTTACAGCAGTGCCCCTCCTGGTGCTCACACATACGGTCTCCTGTGCAGGAATCTCACACAGTCAGATAAAGGAAAAAAGCCAGGTTTTTGGATGAGTTTGTTTAGTAAGTGAATGTAAGCTGAAGGTGGATAGCAGCGACATTATAACTACATTCGGGGTTAACTTTGAAAAATGGTGGAGACCAAAATTTTCCCAGAGTAGAGTTAAGCGTAGTTTATCAGGTCATTGACTCTGTGTGGAAGGAAAAGCAGTCCTAGGTGAAAAAACATATGGATACCTAGGCACATGTTACTAGCCCAGTCAACTGGGCAAAGGTATGGAAGGAAGAAAATGAACCTGGAGGATTCAATCAAGGAGGTCTGGGCTAACAGCATCTGGATGGAGTAGGCATGAATTCACTCACAAGCCAACTAGACACAGGACTTGGCCAGTTGTTATTAGTCAGCCTTCATTTTAACCATCTTAGAATTGGCACATTGTGCACATGGAGGGAGCAGCCACAATGGCAGAGACAGACACCACACATTCAGTCAAAAGCATATATATCCATCACCAAGACTGATTTAGCTCCCGCTACCTCCGAAGTTCCAACCTATCAACAACATAGACCAAGATGAGTATCCTAAATGGTGCTATCATTTGAGGAGACCAAAAAATAATTGCTGTTCTCTGGAAAGTAAACTACACTGGGCTCCTTCCACGCTGGAGGAGACAGTAGCAAAGGGAAAGATAATTATTTGGGGATATGAGTGTTTTCTTGCTCACATAGCCTCAGTCGGCACCACTATTTAGGGACTTAGAGAATGTCTGATTCACAGGCATAAAATGCTACAAGATCATCAAACCAGAGGACTTATTTCACAGGAAAGGAGGTGTGGGAGTGGGCCCATGGCCATAAGATCCACTCATTATATCACATACAATTCCAGCCAAAAGCAGTGACCTTCCAAAGGTTCAACCGAGGTACCCTCTTGGAGAGAGAACTCCGCAAAAATGGGGACTCAACCTTTGAGATTCAGCACAGACACTAAATGAAAGACATCTATATGCTGTTGTGTCTCCTAGAGAAAGCCAAGTTGCTCTCAGGCTCTAGGGGTGGAAACAGGAGAAGCCCGACCTACTCTCACTCCTGCTGACTTACTGAGGAATTTTGTGCTTCCTGAGCAACTTTAGGCTGACAGAGGTCAGAAGCCCCAGTACCCCAAGGGGCACAGTCTTGCCGGGGGCTCTAGCAAGGGTCCCACCGAACTACATGCTGTGGCTACTACCAGGGTGTCTTGGATTCCTTGCACCCAAGGACCAGCAGCTGAGAAGAGTCACACCATAAGGTAGGGATAATGGACCCTGAGTAGAAGAATCATGAAGCAGGACTGCTCATCTCATAGTCATAATTGGGAACAGGGCAGAATTAATGTGAAAACCAGGTAACCCACTTAGGTTTTTCTTGGTATCCCTTGTGTAGTTGAAACAATGAAAGAATATGTGCAGGACTCTCAACCTGAAATGGATACAATGAACAAGGGCTCAGCCCTGGTAGGAATGAGGGTTTGAATTACAGCACCAGAAAAGTCATCAAGACTTCTCCTTAGGAAAAGAGACCTGCAGTTTCTCGAATATATGGAACGAAGGATAGGTGAAGCACAAGCAGGGTGAGCTGGAATGGTCTTGAGGGCACACTGCTCAGCCCTCACCTCAAAAGAACTGGTTGTAATGAGTAGAGGCAACCATGCAACCTGGGGCCATGCTCACGACAGGCTGCACCCGCTCAGTGCCTGAGCACAGCAGGTACTAGAAATGGTCCATTTCTACCTGATACAGGACTCATATAATGGGAAGCCTTTGTTCTAGGGTTGACTGGCTTTCTCAGAGCTGTACTATAGTCTAAGGCTCACCTATCTAATCTTCCTTCCCTCTCTTTTTACAGGTGTTCTACAGTGACATCTGAAATTTCATCCAGTGTATTCCAACTCTTTCTCTCTTCAGTCCTTCACAGGCATTTTCTCCACTACATCTCTTGAACTTCTAATTCCATCTACTTCCCAGAGAACCTGAATTGACATGCTCTGTATAAGATAATTATCAATATTGTGAATTTTTTGAGTCACAAAGTATTTATTTATTTGAGACCACTACTGAATTAATGCCCACCTACCAGAGATTCCCATTTCGACAAGTTCTGCAGGCTAGAGCACATAAAACCACCCAAATTCCAGCAATACAATGTGGGCGAGTCTAAGTTTCTGCACTTGACTCAGCTCTCTTTCCAGTGTCACATATTTACTATTTCAGGTTGGACCTTTCCATACTTCTAGCATTTGGATCTCCATTAGCACAGTATCTGTATCATGGGGCTGGAGTTTATACCAACATGACACATTTCTGTAAAGCTGTTCTTACATTAACTAATGCAGAACTGGGATAGCAAGCAGTGATAGTCATAGTATACGGTATTTTATATCCAATCCTGGTTTGTAATGCTAAAAAAATGAGATTCTACTTTTGCATTTTAACAGTTACCATGTTATTAACTTGGGGGCTCAAGCCTGGGATGTAGCTCAGAAATAGAAGTGGAATCTGGGAAATACAAGGCCAAGGGAAGTTCTGTAAGGAAACTTGCCAAAATATGAACCACTGTTCTTCTTTGGTGATGAGATTGCTGGGTCATAACTTTACTGCCCCTTAACATTATGTACTTTCCAATTTTTCTACCATAGACATGCATCTTTGATCAGCAGGGGAAAAGGGTATAAAGTACTAGAGAATACCACAAAATACAGTGCTGCGAATAACTGTAAATCAGGTAAATTTGTAGTGACAGACAAAGAGCACAGTTCTTAGAACTTGCAGCTAGGTATGACCTTGTAAAGACAACGTAGTCAGTTGAATGTGAAAAGAGATGTGTGTACTTTCCTGGGGCCATCCTTAAAGGAGCAAGGCACTCCTTGTTCCCTCCCTCCCTCCCTCTCGTGGCTGTAGAGTGGGAGTAAAAAAAAAGAGTGAGGCTCACAGATGGAGCGTAAGTCAAGGGTAACAGAATCTCATAGAAGAGGGTGAGCTCAGGGACTAAAGAATATGGTACAACTTATGAATGAGCTGGACCTCAGAGTCAGGGGGGAGGCACAGGGGTATACAGAAGCTCAACTATGGGCTGGAATTAGAGAAGAGACATGTGAAAACACATATCACACACTGCTTGCTGCACCGAGACCCGTTTCAGACATGTTGAGTTGTAAGTCTTATTTCTTACAGCTTTATAAACTAATATTATCACCACTATTTTATAGATGAGGAATGTGAAACTTGGAGATTAAGCACACTTCTCAAAAGCTCAGTAATTGGTAGACATGGAGATCAAATCCAGATGAGGCTGACTCCAAAGCCTGGATCATTAACCTCTACAACTACGGTATCTAAAACTTACTCTCTTCCCACCTGAGCTCTGGGAAGCAGATAGCACACAAGAATGATAATCATCCTTTATATTTATCAAGTGTTGTATGGTTTACAAAGTTCTTTCAGATACGCTTCAGTTGTATGAGCCTTCATGCTATTTTTACATGAGGGCCAGCAGGTCAGATATGATTCTATCCCATTTCCAGATGAGCTAATCGGAAAGTTCATCTGATTTTTCCAGGATTAAAAATGAAAACTGCAAAGTTAAGGAAGACCATAAGACAACTCTGAAATCAACTGCAAGTTCTGTAAGACTACTCCCAGGTTCAGTAATTCCCTAGGATGCACAGAATGTACAAGAGTGGAATGGTCTGCCGCACTGAAAGGACACAGATTGAAATGAGTTAAGAGGTGCGTGGAGAGACTGGAGAGTCCCACGCGTGGAACGTACAGTGGTCCTCCCGCCTGGGGCCATGAATAGTGCTCATTTGTCCTGGCAACAATGTGTGACAATACACACAGGGTACTACCAGCAAAGGCAGCGCCTTGAAGTCCAGTTTTTACTGGGACCTGGTCACACAGATACAGTTGACTCCAGTGCCTTTGGGGTCAAGCTAATACTGCATGGCTCAAAATCCCCACCGCAAATCACACTATTAGTCTATCCAGTGTGGTCCATGGTCCCCAAGTAGGAAAAAACTTGGAGGCAGGATATTTTAAGGGCCTAGCGACCCCTTCCAAAAACTGGAGAAGACCTATCTTTGGGTAAGATCCAGTCTTTACCACTATCAGGTTACCAGAGGTCCTGGTTTGACCGGGATTGTCCTGGTTTAGCAAAGTTGAATCCCCTGAACCTGCCCCCTCACCACCATGATACTCTAATTCGTCCCAGTTTTAACTCTAAAATTATGGTAAGTCTTACTACACAGAAGCCTGGTGCTTATTCTGTGATTTCCAGTCCTGGCTCTTCCTGCTGCAATTCACTGGCCTTGTCTAATGGAGCTAAACTGTGTCTAACTGCCACGATATCTGGATTAGGAGATCTGCCAACATGTTTCAAATCATCCTGTGCTTTCTGTGTCATACAGCTTGTCACTCTGCAATGCAACAGTTGTTACAGTGATCCACTCAACTGTAACCTTCAGGTGTTAACCACAGCCACAGAGCTACAGCACTCGATAAACCCAAGCCGGCAATGCACAGGGGTTAACAGGGCCGCCCCGGAGACCACATACCCAGATGTGCCGAACGCCTCAGCCACCTACTAGCCCTGTAACACTGGGCATTTAACTCTCTGTGCCTCCTCTTCCTCATCCGCCTGTGATGCCTGAATGCTGTAGATCTTAGCGCTTGCCTGGCGTACAGTTTGTATTCAAAAGTTTTCCCTTTCATCTTTCTCACTTGGGAAGGAACTGGAGTTCAAGACAATCTGGTCCATAATTTTACCTTTGTGCAATAAACCCTTGGGATATTTATCATTCTGTCTCTACAATTTAGTATACTTTCCATATTAAAAATAAAAAACAGTTTCAGAGGGAGATGAATTCAGGGCTAGATCAGTTTTTAGCTCTTTGGCAATCTTTTAGTCACAACCAGAGGAGCACAAGTTCATAGGAGCTCAGTCAGTGTGTACTTGAACTTTGGAGGGGTTTGAGGCCTTTCCTCCTGAGAGCCAGGTTCCCTCATGGCTTGCTTCCTTCTACAGGGCTCAGGATGGAGATATGCAACCAGAATTGATTTGATTATAGCTACTTTTTAGAGCAGTCCTATGTGTTTTGCGACATGCTGAGATGGGGAGAACCTCGGAAAATGGTGGCCAAACATGAGATATTGTGGTGGGCACTGTTCAGAAAGCACCACAAAAATGTTCCAAAGAGGAGGCCCTTTTATAATCTTCTGGTACCATAAATAATCCCCTCAAATTCAGCCAGTAAAATTTAGAAGCTAATTATTCTAATTTGCATTCTCTGATTATTAATGAGTGAGCGTATTTTCATATGCTTTCTCTCTCCTGTGAGTTGCTTGTATTCTTTAATTCTTGACTCTTTTTTCTGTTGCTGTCTTAAATTTATGAATTTCTCAGAATATTACTTTTTTTCTGATGTATAAAATATAAACATTTTCTCTAGCCCTTACCTTTTAACTCTTTTGTCAAGCAAACCTTTACACCCTGAGTGGTCAAAGCAATCTATCTTTTATTTTAGGTTTTTTGTTTTGTTTTGAGCTTACCAGTAATTTCTTATCAGTCATTATCAAAAGGATATTTTCTTCTAGTTTATAAAGTAGCATTGTTTTTCATGTTTCAGTTTTGAATTCTTCTAGGATTTATTTATATTTATGATGAGGGAGAAAGCAAATGCTTCCCCCCTGCAACCCCCGAAATGGACAGCAAACTGCCCCTATACCATTTTATGATTTTTGAGATGGTATCTACTTTATATTTGCATTTACTATCTGGCAGGACTGTTTAAACTTTCTAGCTATTTTAAAAACTGAGTTGGCTATACTTGCAGACATTTCTTGACGTTAATTTCAGAACTGCCTGTCAAGTTCCTTGAAAGCAAATTGTTGAGGTTCTGATTGATATTACACTAAATTTATCCATTTATTTAGGGAGAAATCAATACTTTAACAATATTGAAAGTTTCCATTCATATTGTGAATATGGTTTATTGGTGTATTTTTTTAAAGAAAACATTGATGGTAGTTTTCACCATTTAGACCTTAAACAATTCTTGTAAGATCTGTATCGAGGTGGTGCAATTATGAACATATTTTCCTTCACATTTAGATTCACATTTTTAATTTGCTGTTTATGTTGCACAACAGAGCTATTGAATTCTTTTAAAGTTAATCTCCTAGCTAAAGTTATTTTTATCTATGTCCATTTTTCTATTTCTACTTAGAATCTTTACTATTATTTTCAAACTTTCAAGTTCTAAAATCTTTAGATGAATCTTTTAAAAGAACTGAATGTATACCCTTTTGAATTTCCCTGATGATATTATCAATACGATGTCTAAACTCCAATTTGCTTTGCTGATTATATTACTCTAGAGAGTAAATCCAACTTTTAATTTGCCCTCAGCTTTCTTCAAACGTGTGATGAGAGTCTCTTTTTGTTCAAGATCTGCATCTGTATTCCCAGCCTACTTTCCCCGGCTGGGATTTCCACAGGGTGGGGTGCACTAGGACTTGTCCTTTTGGATAAAGGGGCTTCCTTACCTTCTTGAAGGCCACTGCTTCCTGGCACTGTCCACACTCTGTGGCCCCAGTCCCACTCTCTCCTCACATCTAGGACCATTCCTACTGTCTGCTGTGGTCCATGTGCGTGAGAGGGCAGGGGGAGGGAAAGGAAGGAACTGATCATCATGGTTCCTTCTCCTATTCCCGGGCAATCACCTGTGGTAGTCTCGGGGTCTTTCTGCTCTACCAACTGCCACCTCTGGGCTTGGGGCATCTCAGCAGACCCCGTATCTTCTGCAGAAATTTACTTTTGCATAGATTTTGGGATGTGATCCTTCGGCCTTCCATCTTTCAGTGATTTTTCAGTTTCTGACCCGCTGATGGACCTTCCTTTCCAACATAAGTGTACAGTTTTCAAAACACATGTTCTCTAGTCATATCTAGGAATTTAGGGCACAAGTCAGACTTCTTCAATTTCCATATTTATTCGACTAGTTCCTTCTCTTGATTACCTAATAATAAATGTCTGGAATTCATCAATAACAGTGGAGGGAAACATGAACGGCCAGAGAGTTGTTATTCCTCTGCTTTGTTTTCAACAGGGTCTGAGGAATCTACTTGGGATGTGAGAAGTTCTTGCAGTATTTTCATTTTAATCTACTGGTATTATCCCTGGATCCCTTAGAGTACTAACTGTGCCCATATGCATTAGAATTCACCCACCTTACAACTGCAACTTTTGCAAGGTTCTACACTCCATTCAGGATTAGCTTCGACTCTAGAGAGGAAGTGAGTTTACGTGTCTCACTTAGGTCTATTAGGTGACAGGTGGTCTATGACTCCTGGGCCAATAATTCTTATTTTCAAAGAAAGCCGTGAACCAAAAAAAAAGTTCAATGTACAAAAACAAAAGACAGTAAGATAATGACTTTAGAAATTTAGGCTGATCTGGAATTTTAATTCTCTCATTTTAAGATTTGAGCACCTTTGATTTAAAAGATAAACAAAACCAGATTTTTCACACAGGTTTGGAGCTTTTATGGGAAAAAGCAATCTGTGTTATCATTTTAGTCAAAACTAGACGAGAGAAGAAAGGTCAGAGGTTAAGAATTGGGTCAGCGAAGGTCCGGCTGGGGACAGCACTCCTGGAATTGCACCATATGCCCTCAGCTCCAAGGCAGCAGGCAGCAAGGTTTGAGCTACTTTGCCTTAAATCTTGTGTTTCCTTTGACAATGATTTTTTTTTAAAGGAAACGTGCAGACAGGAATGAAGGTGAGCAAGGAGGCAGGTAGAAATAAAGAGGAGAAAGCATCTTTATTTATTTCCATTTAGTTGTTCCCCCGGACTGGGGGTTAGAACTCCAGAGTATGTGGCTTGTTCTCCTTTGGAGAAGATGGATCTAACCACTGCTCTCTACCAGGGCACACTGACCATGACTTTTTAGATTGATCACTCTGCAGGTTGCAAAAAAAGAAAAAGGAAATGGATGAGAGAAAATAATCTATTTTCTTCCTTTACTCAAATAAAGCACAGAGGTTAAACGTGAGAGGAAAAATAAAACCACCTCAGCATGTCGACAAAAGCATCTGTCTTAATAACTGCACTTGGGGTTCCACAAACACAATGAATATGGTGTCAAGTAGCAGGCAGCTTTTTGGAAACTGTTTAATGGATCTTTCCCAGCAGACTAACACAGAATCTGAATGGTGACAACTGTGCATAATGGGACACAGTTGGATGAGGGAGGAGGTAACTTTTTGAATCTGTTGAACAATCTGGAATTCATCTGGAATTCATCAAAGTCTGGAATTCATCAAAAACAGTGGAGGGAAAACATGAATGGCCAGAGCTGTTATTCATCTGCTTTGTTTTCAGCAGGGTCTGAGGAATTTGCTTGGGTTATTTGAGTAAAGTTTTACATAGCTCTGCTTGCCTTCCTGATGTTAATGATTCTTGGATGTGAGTTGTACACAGAGCCGGCAATGAGTTTTCTTTCACACCATCAAGGAGTGTTTAGAAGAGTGAGTACCCTACACTGCAGGGGAAGACCCCAAATCCACTCCCTCATTTCTGTCTGGAGACACTGAGATTAATCCATAGGCTCTGTTAGCTTCCCAAGCACAGTCCAAAACCTTAGAACAACTCCAGAATCTTTGGTGGCATGACCATGGGTTGGAGGACTCTGGGCTGGAGGCTGAGCTGGGCTCAAGAAGGCTTTCAGCCCCAAAGCCTTTGACTCTCTTGCCCTTCTCATTCCTCCAGGGTCTTGCCCACAATTTGCGTGGTCTCTTAGCAGCCTCAGAAGCAGGCAGCAAAGACTGCCAAAACGTCAACCACGTGTGGAGAAATGTGTCAAGTACACAGTCTGAAGAATGCTAAGCACGCCTGCATGCATTAGAACTCACCCACCTTACAACTGCAAGCCCACTTTGCAAGGTTCCACACGCTACTTGGGGTCAGCTTTAACTTTGGAAAGGAAGTAAACTCTTGAAAACATAACCCTCTGACCCCAGAAGTACAAGCTGGAATAGTGAAAAGGCGAATCTGGACTGGTATTTTTAGAGCCATCATTGTGATAACTACTCTGATCAGTTGCTCAAAGCTGGCTGTACATTAGTCACATTACAATCACCTGGAGAACTTAAACACTAACAAAACTATGCTGAATCTCACCCCTAGAGCCTCACAATTATGCATGCTGGGAGGGGAGCAGGCGCTGGGAGGGGAGCAGGCGCTGGGAAGTTACCAAAATCACAACTAGTGAGTGATCAGCAGCCAGGGCTAAGACTTTATGGTTATAGAAAGGAATTTACTGGGATATTATCTGCCCCAGTTCTCCCTTATCTTGGAGGAAAGAGCATAAGTAAATCTGTTTGGGAGGAGAGTGGAAAGGATGCCTCCTCCTCTTTAGGCACATAAGGGGCCTGCAGTTCTGTGTCTGCAGCTGTATATGGGAGTTGACCCATGTGTTCGGAGGTTTCAACATAATATTTTTTAACTGAAAGTTTTATTGAGATCATTGTGGGCTCACCTACGGTTGTAAGAAATGATAGATGTATGTACCTTTCACCCAGTTTCCTCCATGATCATATCTTGCAAAATTTAGTATAATGTTACAATTGGTATATTGACATCGATAGGATCTAGCCATCTTATTCAGATTTCCCCAGTATCAATTGTGTGCATTTATTTGTATCCAGTTTTATCAGAAGTAAATTTGTACGTCCACAACCACAATACAAAACAGTTCCACCATCACAAGGCTCCCTGTGCTTCATTATTCTTAATTTCAGTCATTCTGATAGGTATGAAATGACATTTAATTGTGGTTTTAATTATTTTTCTCATGTCTAATGAAAACGGACATTTTTCACGGGCTCCTTGTATTCTGGATGACATGAAATGTCTCCTGACTTCTGTGCATTTTCCAGTTGAATTGGTCATTGCCTTTACTACTGACTTTTGGAGTTCATAATGTATTTAGATACTAGTCATTTGTTGGATTTATCTGTTAACACGTTACTCATGAAATACATGATCACATTTTCATTGCAAAAACAATGCAATAGAATAACATTCAGTAAACAAATATGAAAGAGTCCCTCATCCCTCATTGTCTAATCTTGTTCATGGCCCTAGGGGTAATCATTTTAACAATTTTGAAAGACTAGACTCTTTTCAACTTCAGATAACAAAATGGGCTTAATTACATTTTTCTGCAACTTGGTTTTTTTAGCTAACATCTCGCCATGACAGAAAAATATATTCATGTTAATATTTCTCCAATCACTCAGCTTTTCAACTTTTCTAAAATCATAATAAAAAATACCACCACCACCTCCTCACATCTCCAGGAACCTAAAAGTTTAGAACAACGATTCCACAAGTGTTTGAAATCTTAAATTGGAACAAAATGTGGAGAAACATGAGGAACCAGGGACCAGGTTATGGGAAGAGAGAGTCTCGTGTAGGGCCACCTGTGTAGGTGGACTCATCTTCCTCTCTTGGTGCTGCCATGGCTAACTGGGGAATTTCTTGCCTATCAGAACTCCCCTGTCATCTTCAGTAAAACCACAAAACTGGATGGAAAGATTTCTCAGTGCCCTGACAGCTTTAACATATTGGCACTCAATTCTCTATAAGGGTCAGGGGCCCGGTCTAGCACAAAATATGCATGCCTATGCAGGTAAGGGTGGAAAATCCAACGGCTCCTCCTCCTCTTTCACCTACAATGGAAGTCAGCTCCAGGACAAGCAAAAAATTTAGCCTTTTCCTCTCACTACCTAGGAAATATGTATTTTCTAGTGAAAAAGAACCACAATGTCTATAATATAAATGAGACTGAGACAGGGGTGAGGGGGTGGGGTGTTTCTTGTTCTCTGAGCTGCTCTGGATTGGAAGACATAATGCAGTTTCACGATAGTAAGTATGTTTACACATTTGTCTTTTTAAAAGAGATAAGAGGACTTTAATCTGCATCGTTACCCCCATTAGTGGGATGTAATAGAGAAAACATATGGGGGAAGGGAACTTGATTATTGTAAAAGCTGCCATCCTCAGCCGCCTAGATTAAACACACCCCCCACCCCCACACCATTTTCAGATACATTTATTCACTTAAATATTACCGAATGTCTATGATGTGTCATAAACCCTGCTAGGCAGAGAAATACAATGGTCCTAAAATCCTCACCATTAGGAAATGGTCCAAACATTTGCTCTTGTGGTTTATGAAGGCCTTCTAGAAACTTCCAAAATGGAAGAAAATCTGTAGGACAAGGTGAGATAAGGTACACACATGAAAAAGCAGAGCTCATACAATAGAAGGTGTTAGCAAGAGTCTGAGGCTTTGAAACTATTCTCCTGGCCTTGAGGGTGTTTAGTCACAGAAGAGCTTGGGGAGAGGAGGGATAAACCAATGTAATGGAGACCAAAACATTAAGCAACCCTGAAATGACTCATCCAAGTTTTGCCCCGTTTACATCTAACATTTTAATTTTTTGGTAATTTGATAATCGAAACGTCCTTGATGGACTGCTCTGACCTTGATCTGAACATTTGGTTTCAGGAATGTAACGAGGACAACCACAAATGTTTGTAACTTTCAAAATGATTTTAAGGACAGGATGAGGATTTTAAGGACAGAGTGAGGCAAGACTTGCTAATGATCTATGAAAAGGTAAAAAATGTGCTTTTTAAAAACATTGGTTATCAACAAGCTCTGAAATATTAAACATTGGGTTTGAACAACATTATAAAATGAAAATACATTACGTTAGGATGACTTGGCATTTTCTCCTTTCATGTGAATTGATTCACATTAATCTCCCAAGGAAAGTTATTGGCAACCATCACAGCTATTTTTAACTAAAGGCAAAATGCTCAAAACTAAAACCAGATGCTGAGTGGCATACTCATCACTTAGTATACAACTCTTGGGATACAGAAGACCTCAGCAGGTACTTGTGCTGTCTGTCATCTGGCTATAGGTTTCCCTTTGCTTTTGTTGGATTTTTTTTTTTTTAAATACACAATTCCCATCCCTAACCCACAAGAAATCAAGAGTTACTCGGCATGCAGTTATTCCCAGAAGCTGAGAGAAAATGTACTGCTTAGGGCAGCTACAGCACTTTTCAGGGAAGAAGCAGGTCAGAGAATTTACTGGTTGAAGTGGGTTGGACATGAGTGGGTAAACACAGCATGCCTCTAAGAGAAGGGGCAAGGAGATATTTTAACTAACTTTTTAAATTGAGGTATCAGTCATTTTGGGAAATTCTGAATGCATAAAAAGTCCTTACATTATTCAATATCACCACCATTTCCATTTCTGGAACATTAAATAATTTTGCACTTTTTATTCAATGTCATAAAATGCTGGAATGGTTTTCCTTATTGCTTTCTAGGGCTTACCAATTTTGAATCCTCCTCTTACACTAGGTAGCTCTAAATCCAGATCTTCTAGCAAGGCATTTTGCATGAGAATGTCTATTAAAAATAACACGCTAACAGAAAACAAAAAAAATCACAAGGACAAAGAGCCAGTTGGCTTAGAATAAAAGGGAAAATGATCATGAATTAGTTGTCAAAAGAAACTTCTTGTTGCTTCTTTTCTAGAGAGTAATTCAATAGCATTATTATCTGATTTGCACTTCGAACAACCTTCCCCATTTTGATTTTTTTTTCCCTTCCTTCCTCTAGCCTGGTCTTGAACTAGTTTCTTGAGCATTAGAAGACTTGTACATTAGCTGTTATGCCACAGGGATATACCCACATTTTCATTTGTTAAAAATTTATCTGTTTTGCAAGGTCTGGTTCAAATGCTATCTCCTTTCCTGATAATGTTATTTTTTTCTCTCCATGGCTCATAAGTGATTTTGTCTTGAGTATGTAATTTTTTTTTTTTTTTAATCTTACCTACAGGAAAGTAAGTTCAATGAGACCTCACCTGTCTTGTTCACTGCTATAGTCTCAGAGCCTAGAGCAGGTGCTTAGAAAATAATTATTTCCTCACTAGCTGGTCATTTTCATTAAACTAATACAGGTACACCTTGTTTCAAGGTACCCCAAGACAGCTAAAGCACTAAAGCCCTGTTCAGTCAAGTGGAAAAATCTCCAAACTGCAGTGGAGGTAGGTACCCCAAGTGCGCTCAGAATGGCCCATGAGGGCCAGGGGCTGTGATGGTTAATTTTACATATCAACTTAGCCAGGCTAGGGTGCCCAGATGTTTGGTTAAAGATGTCTCTATTCAAAGGTAATTTCTAGATAGAATAACATTTAAATTAGTAGACTTTAAGTAAAGCAGACGACATTCCATAAAGTGGGTGGGCCTCATCCAATCATCTGCAGGTCTTAAGGAAAAAAACAAAACAAAAAACTGAGTTCCCCCAAGATAGAAAGAATTCAGCTTCCAGACTGCTTTTGAACTAAAGACTGCAATATCAGCTCTTCCCTGGGTCTCCAACCTGCAGGCACCCTGTCCTACAAAATCCTAACTTGTCAGGCCCCCTCACTCACCTGAACCAATTCCTTAAAATCTCAACTCCCTCTACATCCCCCCACTACACAGCCAATTGCTTCTGTTTCTCTGGAAAGACCTGAGTCATACGAGAAAAAAAGCAGAGGGAGAGACTGACAATGACACTTTTATGTGTTCACTTGTCTTCCATGTATTGCTATCTGGAGCACTCTGTGCACTCAATTGTTAGGTTGAAATGATGGGGAATGACCATAAAATTTTTTGTCCAAACTTAAAGCAAAAGCAGTTATATTGAAAGACATCACAGTAAAGATAACACTAAAAGGTAAAGGTTACACATAGTCTGACCTCTTCACAGTGAGGACAAATTAGCTGGCATTATGCCACTTAGCAATATTAAAAAAAATCCACATACCACCTGTTACTTCAAGGTAAAGGTAGTAGTTTAACACTGAGCAAGAAAGTAACAGCTTAATCATGCTACAAAAAATCTTGAAAACTAATATTTTTGGAAATAACTTTTGTTATTGCAAAATAACTTGCCAGGTTACCAATAATTCAAAACAAAAAAAAAAAAAAAAAAAACCCTCCATATCTATATATTTAAAGTTGGAAATAGAATGTTAAAATGCAGTTTATCTTTCAATTTGTTTGCAAAAGATGTTAATTAATAATTCAACTTCAAAAGCAGCAAACGTTAGCATAATTACTGCATGAAAGTTAAAAAACAAGGTTCCTGATTTTCAAAGCATTTATCCCATCTAGGTCTAAATACTTAAAAAAAAACCAAAAACTTCCTGTTGAGACAGCCATTAAAATCAAATCTCAGAAGAAACTGACCCTAGTACTACTGTATCAAAATGTATTGAACTAAAAGCTTGCTTTCTTTTTACAAAATGAATGAAATCTATTCAGTTACATTGTGCTTATTTAAAATGTGATTAATAATAGTTACAATGAGTTTTTAATGATAGTTGAAGATGTTGTAAATAAAATAGTCTGCACTGTAAAGTCATTTACAAGGTATTTCATTCAAAATGCTTATTTTATTGCTACTTTGTACATATTTTACGATATGTGCGCCATGCTAGCACACTGGCCCGTTATGAAATTACCGGGTAGGTGTACATCATTGGGCCCAACCCTCACAACATTTGGCAGAGAGGGATTTGGAGTGCTCCAGCTTGAATGCAGGTCAGTAGACGCTCCATGTAGTACTCAGTTTGAGTGATACCCACAACGCACCCACTCACAGAGGAGCCCTTGACCATTTTCTGTGTCTCCAGGATTCATTTTCATAGACAAAGCATTTATTGGTATTGAAACATCAATATTATGGAGGTTAGTAATGGGAGACAGGTGATAGATGTTAAATTATAGGCTTAGCTGCTTTGACTGTTCAAATTATTACGAGGAGTGCTGAAGGCAACTAATAAAACTGAAAATTGCAGGTTAATCTGAGGAAACAAAAGACAGTGGCCACATACTCACAAGGACTATCCTCTTATGACTATTTATTATGCTGAGCCAGATATAAGTTTTATTCTCAGGGACAGATTCACAATGCTAAGAGATTCTTCTGAAGAGAAGCATCATTGATATGTACACATGTTAAGAATCCACTTATGTAATTTTAATTTCTACACAAAACTGGACAGAAACATTTTTCTTCATCAGATTAGTTCTAGCTTATACAAAAGAGTTCAGAGTACAGAAAAAGTGAGACAGGATTCCAAGATACTAAAACTGGCTGCATGCTGACATGCCATTAAAACAAGGAAGTTCTTTTATTTTTAAATTAACCTAACAATGAAAGAATTCATCAACTGTAATATGCAATGTTCTTTCGCAGGAGAAGCTTCCAGAATAGCAGGAAAGAATGTTCTCTGCCACATGTATTTATGATATATCATGCATAAATTGGGTCAAAGCTATTTTCAGTATGTTTATATTTCCTGCTGGGACTATTTCTTGAGATAATGAGTTCCATACATTAACTGTTGATTTTTTCCCAAATGTCTTACGTTTAAGTTTTAAAGAATGAACTCTTACTCTAGCAATAGGAACATGTATAAAAATATGGTGTAGTAAAAAGACCACGAACTATGAAATCACAGCAATCTTGATTAAAATTCAGCTCCACCACCTATCTGCCACATAATCTTGTAAGCATTACCTAAACTCTGGCAATCTAGGTCTCGTGGTAATAAACTCCTAACCTCATTGGCTGTGAACTTGTGTTGTTTTGCATTTTTAGCGAGAAAATATGTGTAAATTGGTTTATAAATAGTGACCTCATTTCAACTAAAATTTTAATCCCTAAACCTGGTCTATCCTTCTATGCTGTTTTGTCTTTTTCCATGGTATTACTGTCACTTACTTCATTGCTCATTTAATGAATGTAAATGATAGACAGTTGGGAAACAGTTTGACATAAAAACTGTAATTAAACATAGAGTTTCCTTATGACCCAGAAATTCCACTCCTAGGTATATACTTAAGAGAATTCAAAATGTGTCCACACAAAAATTAATTGTCACTGCAGAATTATTCGTTATAGACAAAGAGTAGAAACAATCTAATATCCATCAAAAGGTGAATAACTAAACAAAACATTGTGTATCTACACAATGGAATATTAATTAGTCAATAATAAAAAAGAATGAAGTTCTGAAACACGAATGAACTTTAAAATATTATGCTATACTTATCAGAAAGACTGAAATCCAAAACAGAGACACCAACAAATGCTGGTGAGGAAGTAGAGCAACAGAAGCTCTCATTACTGGTGGGAATGCAAAATGGTACAGCCACTTTGGAAACAGATTGGCGGCTTCTTAGAAAACTAGCCATAATTTACCATGCTATACAGCAATTGCACTCTTTGGTATGTATTCAAATGAATTAAGAACTTATGTTCACACAAAAATTGCAGATGCATTCTATACCAGTTTTATTCATAATTGCCAATTGGAAGCAAAAAGATGTACTTCAGTAGATAAATGGATAAACTGCAGTATATCCAAACAATGGAACGCTATTCAGTGCTAAAAAGAAATGAACTATCGAGACATGAAAAGACATGGGAGAACCATAAATGCTTATTACTAAGAAAGAAACCAATCTGAAAAGGCTACATACAGTATAATTCCAACCATATGAAAGTGTGAAAACAAAATTACTGAGTCAGTAAGAAGATCAGCAGTTGCCAGGGCTATGGAAGGGGTGGGGGAGGCAGAGGGGAAAAAATTTAGGGCAGTGTAGAAAAGTATGTCATTATACATTTGTCTGTTGTTCTATTTCTTCTATTAATTGGATCTTAAATACATAAGTTCAAAGAATGAAGCAAAAATATTATGACAGAATCAGTACATGCATTTGTTATGTGCCCATCATCTACTCATTTCCCAGGTCTATATGAGCATTTTTTTAAAGAAGAAATACTTTATTTTCATTTAATTGTTCACATTGGTTGTCCCTAACAGGCCCAAGTCTTGAACCCAGGACCTTGGGATGTACATGGAACTGTTCCTGGATGAACCAGACTGCTGGGTCACCAGGGTGCACCCTATATGAGCATTTTAAAATAAGATGAATATGTTTCCTGCATTACCATCCCCTAGGATTTTGGTTCTATTACTTTGGCCATTAACTACTATAGAAGATACTCTATACAGAACACACTTACTTATCCTTTCCAGAGTAAACAGATACAAAATTAAACATTCTATGTACATGGTGATCATAAAAGATGACAAAACTTCAATGAATAAAAGGGAGTCATTTGACAATAGTTACACTATTCTATGCATTGGTATGTACATTTAATTAAGAAGAAAAAAAATCTGGAAAGACATAGGTGAATTATCATAGCTAACTCAAAGGAGGGTACTAAGATGTGGGGCTCAGGGTAAAAGGAGACTTCTCTTAAAATTCCATATAAAAAATAATTAGAGAGTTAACATTCTTCAAATGTGTCAAGGTTATGAAAGATAATGGAAGACTAAAGTAACTTTGCAGACTGAAAGACCAAGGAGAGGCATCAACTAAATGTAACATAGTATCCTAACTTGATCCTAGAAAAAGTCAGTGAGAAAACAAAATAAAAAATGAAATCCAAAGTCTACAGTTTAATTGATAATGGTTGTACTAAAGTTATTTCTTAGTTTTGATGGGTGCACTATGGCTATGTAAGATGTTTGAAACCAAATGAAGAGTATAAGGGAATTCTCTGCAACTCTTGTGCAAACAGAAATCTCAAAATAAAAAATCTTATAAAGAAGGAAAAAGGGGGAGTTTGCAAAAAACAGACGTTTCTAAATAGCACCTCACATTTAGTGAATCAGAGCATGGAGATCTGCATGTTAAATGCATGTTAAATAAGCTTGTAGGTGATTCTGCTGCACATCAGAATTCAAGAACCCTTACTCCACGTACTTTGAAAAATGTTTACAATATTAACAAACGTGTTGAAAAAGGTCAACAAAAATGTGTTTATGCATTATTTGTGTAACTAATACAAATATAGAAGAAGCAACCAAAGCCAGAAACTCTCATCTTTGTCTAGACATTAGAATCAAATGGGAAGTGTTTAAACATTCCAATGACCAGGCCACACCAAAAGTCAACTGCATCAGAATGGGGGACGTGGTGTGTGTGTGTGTGTGTGTGTGTGTGTGTGTGTGTGTGTGTGTGTGTGTGTGTGTGTGTACTAGCAGTTTTAAAAGACCCAGGTGACTCTAATATGCGGTCATAGGTGATTACTACTAATTTCAAGGTTCAAATCCAGAAAGTCAAGGAAAAAAGAAAGGAAGAAACACGTGTCAGCAAAGGTTATCTAAAAGAGATGTGAGATGTTTTGTTGCTTTAGCGCACTTTTTAAAAAATTTCCAAATTCTCAGTCTCTCACCCACTAATTTTTAATCATGAAAGAAAAATGTTGAAATAATTTTAAAAGAGAATGAGCTATTGGTCCTTGTTTATAACATAGGAAGAGGAAAGCTTAGCTCTTTTACTTTCCATGTAGGTTTCCATTCTGTTTCCAGCTGAGGACAAAGTGCCAACAGCCTTGTGAAAGTCCTGGTGGCAGCATTTTTGAAGAACGAAATTGCTCAACTCACGTAGGCACATGGAGCAGAAGCACCCATGTATGAACCTGATCCAAGCCGACACCCCTCCCAGGCAGCTGAGGAATCAGGGTTGGCATCTGATTGGAGCTGCATCTGCGAGATCTTTTCTTGGAACTTTTTGCATGTTAAAGAAAATACAGCTAATATTTCTTTGGCAGGGCTGAAATAGAAAATATTAAATACAATAGAGGTCGAAGGTCTCATTTCTATCTGTGGATCAAAAGAAGAGAAAGTTGGTGCACCCATGTGATAAAGCAGTTTGGTCAATCAGTCAGGCTGGCTCAGTCCACAAACATCCCCAGGATCCCAGTTCACACCCAGGTCCAGAGGGAACAACCAAGATCGACAACTAAATAAAATAAATGCTTCTTCCTCCTCTCTCTTCCTGTCTGCTGTCTCTGCTTGACTTCATTCCTGCCTGCAGGAAAATAGTCAGAGATAAGACAGTTCAAATGACTGTCCTTCAACAAAAGGTTAATAACTATGTTAACTACCTTCCTGACCTTGGGTTCCATTTAATGTTTTGTTTGTTGGCTTTTTAAAGAAAGGAAGAAGAAAGGAGGAAGAAGCATTTTATTTATGTCTTTATTTTAGTCTCAAACTCATGTGCTAGTGCTTTTCATGGTCCATTCCCCAGCCATCTCAGCCACCTGAGTCACAAGGACAAGGCTTGGGCTCTGTTTTAATAATCAGTATCCATTATTCCTGGTTTTGCCAATTTAAGTGTCACTTGCAACATGTAAGTACTTACTGATATGGATAGCAAATAGCTAAAGGTATCTAGGACACAAATAAATATTGTACTTTTTGATTCTCTTCTTTAATCATAACACTCAAGAGACAAGCAGAACTATCTTTTTTAAATGGAGATTTAATTCATATACCATAAAATTCATACCATTTTCAAGGTATATAATTCAGTAATTTTTAGTAAATTTGATTCTTGAATAACAGGCTGAAACTTCCATGGGATTTTCTTGTAAAAAGATGATTTATGATAAACAGTAAACTTCTGGTATCAATAAATACAGTAGAGTTCTATAAATGAATTTTCTCTCCCTTGTGATGATTTTCATAATGGCAATTTCTTTTTTCTATCTTACTTTATTGTAAGAATATAATAAGTATACAGGTGCACCCTGCTTGCTTGAGTGCTAGATGTGGACCATGTAAAGTCCAAGGACATGGGTTCCAGACCCAGGGCAGGGCAGGGAGTTGGGGGGGACACAACCAAAAACAACAACAAAACAAATAAAAGTGTTTCCTTAGGATTGTTATACACTGACTCAGGTCATCTGCAAAAAGAGAGCTTTACTTCTTCCTTTTCAATATAGATGTCACTCTTTTCCTCCTACCCCCTAGTCTAACTATAATGGCTAGAACCTTCAAAACAATGTTTAACAGAAGTAGGGAGAGTGGCATCTGATTTAATAATTCTAGTGTTATTTATGTATGGTAAGGTCAGCAGATCAGGCAATTTCTGCCATTGAAAAGGAAGTATATCCTATATCCTAGTCAGCTTTCCCAAGAGAGGGCATATACTTCACACCACAGGAGTGGGGTGCGGGCAGGGTTGGGGTGTCAAATGGGGAGTCACAAGGGTTAGCCATTAGGCAGGGAGAGGAGGAAACTGTGGGACAGAGACTTGACTGTGGTTTCTTTGAGAAGAAATGAGCGAGTCAAGAGAAGTAGGCTTAGGATCAGCTATTTTGAATAGTTTCTTTCTTTTTAAAGCATTTTCCTTTATTTTTATTTAGTTGTTCACACTGGTTGTTTCCCCAGCACCCAGAACTCGAACCCAGGGTTATGTGACCTTGTGTTCCTTTCAAGGTGATTGATCTAACTGCTACTTCACCAGGGCAGGCCTAGTTTAAATAATTTTCACAGGCTCTGGGGCAAAAGGGCTATCTCTAGTGATCTGATATAAAACCTTAAATGATTAATGATCCAGGGTCTGAGAACTCAGTAAGGAGGTGTCTGGAGTGTAGACTCTGGATTGGTTGGCTTGTATCTGAAAAGCTGGTCCCTAACTGGAAGAGAGGTGATGAGGGAAGCAGGAAGCCAAGGCGGGGAGACTCAGGCACACTGTCATGTTGCCCAGGAGGAGATGAGTGATGCGAAAGCATCAATTTTACAGAGACTAGAAACATGCTAACATAGCCTCTTTATGTGATTCCTAATAAAGGGAGAAATATTTCAGTCTTTCATCAGTAAGTATGCTATCTGTGGAGTTTTCACATGCCCTATTTTTAAGTCGAGGAAATTTCCTTCTATTCCTCCCTTGAGTTTCCCAGTTGTGTAGTCTGGATGATTTCAGCTGCTCTATCTTCAAGGCTGCTGAATCTTTTTCTGCCACTTATGTCTGCTATTGAGTAGCTAGTAAGTTTTCCATTCCAGATACTGTATATTTAACTCCATAATTTCTATCTTTATAAAAATAATTTATATGCCTTTATTAATAGTCTCTTGGGGAGATGTCATTCACAAACTTTGCTAGACGTAGTTTATTGAGTTCTGTGAACATATTTACAATTGCTGATTACAATTTTCATCTTATAAATCCAATGTCTGGATTTCCTCAGGGACAGTTTCTGATTCTTTTTTTCTTGTCTATGAGGCATACTTTGTCTCTTTGCATTTCTCATAATTATTTATCGCTAAAAACTCGGCATTTAAAAAATGTAATGTGTTAACTCCAACAATGAGATTAGCTTCCTCTCCCTGGCTTTGCTGCTTTTCTTTTGTCATTGTCACTGTCACTGCTGTTATGGTGGTGGTTGTTTAGTGACTTTCCTGAACTAATTTTGTAAAGTGTGTATCTTTGTCACACGTGGCCAGCGAGGTCTCTGCCTAGTTAGCTTAGTGGCCAGCTAATGGTTGGACAGTTTCCATTAAATGCCTGTAACCAGTCCCAGGCTTTGCCAACACGGTTCTGTGTATGTGCTGAGGTTTGCCGCAGGCAGGAGGTTTAAAATGTTCTAATCTTCACTTCTTGCTCGCAGAGACCCTCAAGAGTAGCCCGAGAAGAGAGTTTAGGGCCTTGTACCGTCTTTCCTGAACAGGCGGGTTGTACTGGGCATAAACATAGTCTAGATGCCCAGAACTATGACAGAGCTTTTCCTACGGACATTTCATTCCCAGCTTTCACTTTAACTTTTCTGATGAGCTTCTTAACTGTCCCAATTATATCACACCTCTGGCAGCTGACATTTGCCAACACTGACACTGACAACTGCTGCTAATTCTTTGTGAAGGTACTCCCAGGGAAAGGGGTATTCACACTGAGAGAATTCTCCTTTGGATCAATTAAAGTCAAGTCCTGTGAATGGAAATTTCCAGAGAACTGCCAGACGGATTACTTAACAATTTTCTGGGAAAGATGATTTTGGGGAGACCCAAGCTTATTCTGCCATTTCTAGCTGCTGCTAGCCTGCTGATTTTCACTGCAATTGCCGGGCTGTTTTCAAGGTTACTTCAGAGCTGGAGAGAGGTGGATGGGAAGAGGGCATGTTAAAATACTGCAAAGTTCACTGTATTGAAATGAAGCCACTTTTCTATAATAACACCTGTAACTTCTATATAACTCCTCAATTGCTGAAAGTTGTTGGTTAATTTCCAGAATTTTGAAAAATCTAATTTTGGTCATTTTTCGTTTGTGCATTTTTGTTGATTTTTTATGGCGGAACAGATTTTCAGATGCCCTTGCCCCACTCTTTCCATTGACATAACCTCTAAGTAGCACAATCTTACAAAGCACGAATTTTCCAAAATTTGTCACCACTGTCCAACAGCATTAGCTTAAACGTACTGAAATAAATTGAGCACTTTCATTTATTTTTTGCTGTTATCGCTAATTATGACAACGTATCCACACGAAGATTAGAGAATTGTAAAGTATATATTCACAGCACATAAATACACTGTCCACCACAGTGATTCCCTTCTTGGCAAGGAAGTGGAGGTAGAGAGGGAAAATAAATGTTCCATGTTGTTTAGAAAAATTTCAAAGACTATGAATCTCTATGCTACTGTAATAACAAAAATTCCATGAGGGTCAAAGACTGATCATTAGAACTTCTAGAATTCCATAGGAAGCCTCTTAGTGTTTCCCATAAAAGAGCGATAGCCTAGATTCCTCTAAGGCTGGTTGATTCCAACAAATCTATTTCTTGAATTCATTAAAGTGTAAATCTAATGAAAAGAAACTCAAGAGAAGAGGAGATAATGAAGTCAGCAACACTTTAAAGTTTCTCAACCTGTGATCCACTACGCCCGAGGACGCCTGTGGATAGAATTCAGAGAGTCCACAGACCTCCATGGGAATAGCAGCATCTCTATTTTCACTGACCTTCTTCTGAAATTTAGAATTTCCTTCAATTAAGAACACGAACAGCTAACCACATCTGTTTCTTTATCTTCAGTAGAATCACAGATCTATTCATACCCTTCACAGCACTTATAGATGCTTCAAAATGCTGTTTTCTACTCATCACTACTTCAAAGTTATAGTGAATAGTAGGCCTGTTGGTACACTGTAATTACTGTATTAATAAAGAAACACATCTATTACTATTTAGTATTTAGGCAACTGTATTTGTAAATAATTGTTTTTTCTCTTTAGTCCTATAAATGGTGTTTTTAATAGTTTTAAAACATTATTTTAGAAAAATTCTGCAAGCCTCATCAACTTTTCAAAATGGTTCACAGCACAAAGTAAGTTATAAATTCCTGCTTTGAAGCAAAACAAAAATAAGTAATCAATTAACAAATAAAAGCGACAATGGGTTTTTCCTCTTGTTAAATTTACAGGTGTATAAAGGTTCGTATGTCAAACAAGTCTATTTCATTTTGCAGACACCTAGGACAAAGGAAATAACAACCTACAGTCATCTGGAGACAAACCAGCTTCTATAGCTCCCTGGAGATTTTTTTAGTTAGTAAGAGGACTTAAGTAGCGCACCCTAGTGGCCACTGAAGTAGATAAGGACCCTCCAGAGGTAGTGCACATACATTCCAAGAATCTAGGTTTAAGACTCAGGATGAACAACTAAATAAAATAAATACATGTTTCCTTCTCATCTCGCTTCCTGCCTACCTGTTTACTCACCTTCAATCCTGCCTGCACCTTTCCTTTTAAAAGAAGAAAGGGGGGAAGGGAGAAAGGAAAGGAAGAAAGAAAGGAAGGAAGGAGGGAGGGAGGGAGAGAGAAAGGGAGGAAGGGAGGGAGGAAAGAAGGAAGGAAGGAAGGATGATATTTTCCTTTTAGGTAATATTTGAGAATTCTAATTTATGACACTTCTACTCTTTCAAACGATAAACACAATGCTTTGGAATTTCAACTGGATTCTTCCAAATAGACCCAAATCCCATTTTGTCTTTTTGAATCTAAAAAGATAAACCAAGAACCATGCAACCAATCAAGTGATACGACAAGTACTCACTCTATAAGTCCAAGCTTATTGCCTGAAATTGCTATATTAAGGTATTAAATATGACCATTTCATAGCTCAAATCAAAAATCTTTAGGACAATGACAAAGGACTGGTCAGTGAGTCATTAGCAGTTGTCTGTGTCAATCAATACATTCAAGTGTGCTCTTTGAGTTCATAGCAGGAAAGGAAATAAAGGACAGCAGAATTTGGTGAAGGAAGATTAACAGAGGTGGGGGATGAGAGACTGCAATATCACATGACACCTCCATGTCCACAGAACAAATTGTGTAATCACCTTACTTGTCAATGGACATGTGCTCTGTCCTCACGCCAAGTTATATAAGTAGAGATTTAGAAAACTTTTAACCTTATCAGTGATGATGCTGTTTATGATCACAAGGGCACCATGCCCTTTGCCTGGACTCACAGGCTAAAGAATCACCATTCATTCTTCCCTCATCTCCATTACTAGTGGTCTGAGTTTGCAGAAAATTGCTACATTCAGAAGGGCGTATTTGTAGCAAATTGCTACAAAAAAAAAATTGAAAACAAAAATGGGAGGAAGCGTGATAGAGAGCTGTCAGGATTCAGATACTCAAAAGCATGGCAACACCTTGCAGATATGCTACATGATTTTGAATTTGTCTGCTTCCAACCATCCTGGCTCCACAGCCATATTTATCAACAAATAAAGAGTAAGTCACCATAAATACTCAAAGTGTGGCCAGTGGACAGGAACCTCATTTGAGAACTTGTCAGAAATTCAGGTTCTCAGGGTCCAATCCAGCCTACTCAATCAGAAGCTCTAGAGGTGACGCTAGAAACCTGTTTCACTAAGTCTTCCAGATGACTCTTAGGTCACCAAGGTTTAAGGAGTCCTGGCCTAAGCAACCCTCTACAGCCTGCTTGTCTTTAGAAGGAGGACGTCACTGTCACTGCAATTAAGGGTTCAAAGTTCCATAATGAAGGGCTCCAAAGCCATGATCTCATTGGACACAGATGAAGGAATAAAACAAATGTTAGCTTTTCTTTAACTTGCCCATGCTACATCCTTGCCAATGACTTTGCAAAACAGGACACACACACACACCCCTCCCCCATAGTGACTAACTGTCTTGAAATTATAGGCAGGAGAAGCTAAAGCGGTCAGAGAACTAAAGCAGAACAAGTTGTTTAGGGAGTCTGAAATCTTTTTCTGGTTCTTTCACTGACTTACTATAAACAGGATGAAAACTAGGACTGGATCTTACTCATGCATTTTGTTACCAGCAGCTGGCTTGGTACATGGTTCCTTAGAGCTGCTCACTGAACGTTTAAAACAAGGGTAAATGAACAAATAAAAGAATTATATTAAATGAAGCTTTAGTCTTTATCCTTGTATATTAGTTTATTGCTATCAAAACAAATCACCACTTTGTGACTTAACAACAAAAACTTATTTTCTTATATTTCTCCATGTCAGAAGTCCAACATGGGTGTCACTATGCTAAAATCAGGATATTAATTAACAGGGCTGCAATTCTTTCTTGAGGCTGCAGGGGACAATGTATTTCTTTGATCATACTACATATCAGCAGAATTTAGTTCCTATAGTTATAAACCGAAGACTCGTTTTCTAGCTAAATGTCAGCTGAGGGTCTTACCTGGGATTTAGAAGTTCCTTGCTTTCTGTGGTTTATGGTTTCTTTCCTCCATCTTCAAAGACGGGAGTAAGGGATTGAGTACCTCTCAAGCACAGTCTCTCCTCTCTCTTATTCTGTCATATCTTTCTGACCCACTCTTCCTCTTCTAGTCTTACTCATATAAACCAGAATAATGTTCCTTTATCCAGGTTCACAATTTTCATTACATTGGAAAAGCCTTTTCTGAAATATATCTGAAAGGGTAGCATACTTACAGAATCTGGAAACTAGAATATGGACAACTTGGGAGAATCATTATTCTATACCACATTCTATTGGAAAAAGTATATCAAAAGCATCTGAATTCTAGGAATTTGGTGGGGAACACGTACGATCTTGGATTAATACAAGGTATCAACACCCAGAACTGGTTCTTTCAATGATGAAATTTTTAGTTTACTACTCCCACAACTTTAAAAACTCTCCCTCCTGAACTCCCTTTCATACAGTGTTAGCCAGTTCCCAAGCTCTTGACTCTTACTCCTCTTTCTTTTTCCTGCCTCCCAATCAAAACAGAATAGGAACTCTTAATAATCATTCATTGCTTTACTATATGTTGAGTATTTTCATAGAAATAATTTCATTAAATTATCATGATCTTAATTCAGTAAATGAATTCATATATTAAAGGGAAAGGAGGCTTAGAAACTTAAATATTCATGACAGTAAATAGGAGAGCTTAGATTCTATCACAAGTCCTTCTTGTTAATCTTTATAACCTCTGCTTCCTTATGATGCCTCGTTCTCACATTTCCCCCACTCTTAAGAAATAAACAGCAAATGTAATTCAGGCTTATATGTTCACTGGTTGATTCTGTATTAGTCAGCATTCTCCAGAAAACAGAACACACATATATACATACACAATACATACATACAAACATACAAACATGCATATATTACACACACATATAATACAGATAAACATATCTGTGTATGTATTTAGGTGTATATATAGTTATTTTTATTATTCTCCCTCTCTCTCTCCCATTGGCTTGTGAAACCATGAGGTGGGCAAGTCCCATGCCACGACATCTATGACCTGGAGAACCTGAAAAGTTGGTGTCATTTACTCTACAACCACATGCCTGACTATCAGGGGATTACGGAATAAATCATGAACAGAGTCTGAAGGCTCAGACTCTGGGAGAACCCAAAGTGCTGACATTTGAAGGCAGGAGAAAATGAATGTTCTAGTTCAAATTAAAAAAACAGCAAATTCTCCCTACCTCCACCATTTTGCTCTGTCTGCCCTCAATGGATCAGATGGTGCCCAAGTGCACTAGTATGGGTAATCTTCTTTACCCAGTCCATTCATTCAAATGCTAATCTCCTCTAGAAATAACTCTCATAGGTACACCCAGACATAATGTTTTACCAGCTAACTGGGCATTCCTTAGTCTAATCAAACTGATATATAAAATCACAGGGCCTCTCCTAAGAATGTATCAGACTGAAAAGAACTATCAATCCCAATCATGAAAATCACAGCACTCTGTCATAGACCAAGAAAGGAAATCAAAACAATTGGTTTCATTTGGTACACAAATATTGGTAAGGTCCAACGGTGAAGGAGCTTAGAAGAAGATCACTAGATTTTCTACCCTTTTTATATAAAAAGAAAACAAAGAAATGAAATACAAGATGTATGGAGTAATTAGGAGAGGTCTCAAGAAACCAGTTATGGTTACACACAAGATATCTGAACAAAGTCGCTCTCACCTCTAGACTGAAATTCTTTTCCTACTGGAATTGTATCCAAATCAATCAAACTGTTCAGTCAATGTGGGAACCCACAAACAGGAATAATGCAACAGGAAGTTGGAAGAGTAAAGACTTTTATGTATTGAGTCACTCTTAGCTCACAAGCCAGCCTTGAGGCCCCCCAAATAAGAAAGTTCAGTCAGGCAATCAGTGTTGAGATAATAGTATGGTCCAGTTTGTACACAAAACCCCGGCATACCCGGGTCTCAAGGGTGAGCCATTCTGTTCCTGGAGTCTCCCGGGATGAATCGGATGTGCAGAATGAAAATTTTATGTAACAGAAAATGTCAAATGCATTACTATGGAAACCTGTAACAACCATAGTTGCAGATTATTAACTGCCTTTGTCCCCTGCGCCTCTCTGTGTGTCTATATAAACCCTGAGTTGCTTTCACAAATTACTGTATGATTTGGGTGAAACCCCATACAGTCGCCGGCAGGAATAAATCTCCTCTTAAAATTCTGGCATGTCTCTTTGATCTTGTTGGTCACTTTGTAACAATAAGAACTATGGAATAATGAGTTATTTTGTAACAATAAGAACTATGGAATAATGAGTTATTTTGCCCTTATTTTGAATATTTAATTACTCTTGCTAGTTTTATTAATCAGCATTCCATGACTCATTTGTAAATGCAGACGGAATATTTTGCTACTTGCAGATACCATGCTAGGTACAGAAGTAAAAAGAAGGAATATAAAGTTCAAACACAGATTGAGACACACTTATCTGCAATCAATTATAACAGGACATGCACTCATAAGAATAAAATCTTGTTTTTATCCTTCTCTTGGATGATACCTTAATCAAGAAACACCAAAGAAACATGAATTTAATTGTGAATGTCTGTTTAAAGTCCACATCTTGTCCTAAGAGACTGGTGTTAACAACCACCCCATGCAGGACAGGGAAGCCCACTTCCCCTTTGCTTCCTGGAATCTTTACTCAACCATGTTCCAATCACAAAAATGAACTGTGTTCCAGAGAACAGGGGCCAGACTGTAGTCCAGCACGTCACGCCACTCCTGCCCACCACTGAATATTGTTTCATTTTTAGATACCCCACTACTTTTCCTGAAATGAGCAATCAAACTCAACTTTCCTATGACTGTGACTTTACTTTTTTTATAAAGCCGTAACTAAGTATTCGGTGTACCCTGTGCTTGCCCTGTATGTAATTTGACATAAATAAAAATCCTATGACTATTGTGAATTTTTTTGCATTAGCAGGAACAAGGCTGTACAAATCATAATGTAGGTGGAGTTTACCTCCACCCATCTTTCAGCACTGATTGTGTTCTAGGATGCAAGAGGAGAGAGGATGCTATTGATCCCTCTTTTATAGCTCCCACCTTCTGACTTCTCTCACCAATAGTGTGCTTCTCTAGAATGCATTATGTGGTTCTGGAATTCACAGTACTGATTTAAAGCTCCACTCAACAAATGTCTTGTCCTGTCCACCTTTCTGTTCAGAACTTAACCCTCCAAAACAGAGATAAGGAACCAGCGATAGGGCAGTATCTCTGTCATATATCTATATATCTATATATCTATATCTATATATATGTGCGTGTGTGTGTATATACATATATATATATATGTATCTGCACTACAGATCCAGGTCACTGCTTATGCTAACACTAGAAACCATATCAATACTAGCAGCATACATTTATATAGTCATGCCAATCAATTATTTACACAATTTATATATTTATACTTATTTCCTCTCATGAGAACTGTATGACATAGGTACTATTATTACTCATTTTACATATGAGGAAACTAAATTTTCTGAAACAATTAAACAATAGTTAAATGGATTACCTTAAGACAATTCCTCCAACAGTGGGAATTGGGGGCTGGATGATCTTAGGAAATAAGAGGAGCTGGAATGGGAGAGAACAAGTCTTTCAAATCCTCTCCATGATATGATGCCTAACTCACAGAGTTTTCCAGGATTTCTGTTTTCTATGGTCCTGTTTCAGTCAACTCTGCTCCATCATTTTTCTGATTTTAAGGAGTCAGGGAAGTTGTCCTGCTACCAAAATTTTCCCTTCTCATTTCAGTTTCTCTGTCTTTCCATTTGTTTTCTCTTCCTATCCATTATTCTTACCTGGAGGCTAATATATTAAGAAAATTATACCTGTGTGTTTGTAATTGAGAAGTAATATAAACAACAAACCACCAGCACTCCTCTAAAAGTTTCTCTTTGAAGAGCAGACAGCAGCCTGGGCAGCAACCCCTCCTGAGAGCAGATTGGATTTCTGTTCACCAGAAGAAGTGTCCTCAAATGAAGTCCTTCTTTTCCTCCCTTATCTCCTGATTCCACTGTCTCAACAATTTGTCTATAACCTTGTATAGTAGCAAATGAACTATTTACTACCAATAAGTTAAGGGATTAATGGTGTGTTAGCCTTGCTCTTACCTATCATGTTTATTCTCTTGCTTTTTGACAGACATAATACAAAGTATCATTCACTCATGGACTAATACTTACTGAGGAGTCAATGTTTCAAACTCTAGGTGCCTCTATGAACAAGGTAGACAGGGTCCCCCAGGGGCACCCATCCACATGCTGGGTGAATGCAGTGCACACAGCAGTTCAGTCTAGCTTCATGGAGATATTTTTCAGGAAGCTGTTGAGACTGTGGCAGATAGATGCTAACGTGACCCCTGACAATCCCATCTTCTGGAACTTGTGTCTTCCACTTGAATGTGGGCCAGACCTGTACAGATTTCTAGTAATAAGATGGATCAAAGGTGACATACTTTTAATGTTACATGTATTATAATAAATTGTAATTATCGTGGAAAGTAAAGAAAGAAAAATATGTGAAGCGGTAGATGTGTTAATCAACTCAGTGGTGGTATAGAGGACCCTTTATAAAACTACCCAATCAAAAATCAAAGCCAGTATGGCTTTAAGTTTATTGTTCTTCCTGGAGCTTTTTCTGATGGGGCCTGTCACATGTACTAAATCTGATCCAGATGGCAAGGCCAGCGGAATGGAAACATGTAAGAGTAGGAAGATAAGGACAAGAGCACAACAGACATTTAAAATATGACCTTTGCCATTAAAACACATAGAAACAGGATGGCTACACACAAGTTTGACGTTTAAAATGCTGGTTGCTGGTGTGTCCATGCATGAGTGTGTGTGTACCGGGTGGGTAGATGAATTAGAGAGGGCATGCCCCGTCTCATGGTCTATAAATCATGTGGCTGCGAAGGAGAGGAATAAGGAGCTCTTTAAGGGGGCAGAGAAACCCTGTACTTTACCAGCACGAGACCCAAGCAGAATCACAGGGAGTAGAACTCAGAGACAGCCTTTTGTCTTCCCTACAGCAGAGTTTCTAAACTCCAGCTGCTCAGAAACGTTCAAATGGGATAAAGGCGCTATTCACAGGCTGGGCCATCACAAATATTCATGAATCAGAACATATTGTATAACTAAGAGGTAGACCCTGAAATCGGGCCAGGAAAAACTCTATGAGGGAGGGATTTTTTTCCCAAAAAGAAACAGTGGCCACAGAAAAAAATGAAAAACAAGTAACAAGTGAGTAATCACCATCAGCTTTCCACCCACAATTCCGGGCTGCTATTTGTCCTAGGGGCTCTAACACGCAGTTCTCATCTTCAGAGTCACTGGCTGGTCACACTACCTTACAGAGGCTTTTGGGATGTGAGTGAAAGTCTATTTACCTGGAGCTCTGAGGGCTTTCTTTATCTTGTTCCTTTTCCTCATGTACATGCTTCATGGAGGATGAGGAGACATACTATTTATCTCTACCATTCAGCCTTTACTCCTGGATGAACTGGTGGGATGGAAGGCTTCAGATCACTGTTCTTCCATAAAATGTTCAAATCACCTTCCTGTCCAAACTAAGCAAGGATGGAACTGAGAGGCACTTCACCTAAAACCTCCTCAAGCTCTGGCCAATCTGGCCAATGTTAGTGATTACAGATGATATTCAGAGAATTCATGTTTGAACTCTGAATGCAGAAGGCTAGGAGAGCTTTTCTCAAGAGACAAAATGTACAATGGAAAATAGTTTTTAAACTAATTAGGGATACATAGAATCCTGAGGTAGAGACAGAGATAAGCAATCACAAAGAAAATTTCCCATTAGCTCTAGGTAGGAAAGTCTTAGATTCTGGTGTGCTTCATTCTTTGGGTACAGCACGAGCAGAAAGAATACATAAGGAACTCAGTGGACTTCAGCGTCTCTGGCACATTAGCAGAGTGCCATGCATGCTAAAGGACTGCACGGCGGGGCGGGGGAGAGAAGGACGGTGCAAGCTTTAAGTCAAAGCCTTTAGCTGACACAAGGACGACGACAAAAAGGAGAAAGGACACAAAGATGGTAAACATGTCACTTTAGAATGTAAAGTCATAGCTTCAACAAAACTGAAATTCAACTTTTGTGTTAAGGAATGAAAGTGAGAAAAAGAGGGAAATTATGTTTATTTGGAACTCGGATAGGCTAAGAAACAGAATTCTGTTTTGCCATCGAAGATAATCCAACACTTAATATGGTAATGAAAACGTCACTAAAATATGTCATCTAAACTGATAACATAATCAAGTGCTTTCTAGAGCCCACCTTTATTCTCACTGAAGAATTTGGATGGTCAGATTGAAAGGACAGTAAAGGAGAAAACATGCATAAAGTTGGATAATCCTGGCTCTTTCACACAGAGCAGCCTGCGTGTGACAATGGGTGTCATTGTTAACGAGTGAGAAACTATCCAGATGGGAAATATTAACTCTATACTAGTCTGCTAGTGCTGCTGTAATGAAGTACCACATACTAGATGAATTCAACAACACAAATGATTCCACAATTCTGGAAACCAGCAGTCCAAGACCAACTCCAAGTCCAAGTGCCGGTTTCCTCTGAGGCCTCCCACCTTGGCTAACTGTTCACAGGTGGCCCTCTTCTTCTGGTGTCTTCACATGGACTTCCCTCTCCATGGGGTTGTGTCCTAGTCTCTTCACGCAAACATACTGGATTAAGACTCACCCCAAAGACCTCATTTTAACTTATTTACCTCTTTAAAGACCCTATCTCCTAGCTAAGGAGGTAGAGATCAAAACAGTTTCCCAAAGGATCTTAACCCTTTGATTCTGTTGTGACCTGCAGACTCAACAACTAGCAGAGAATTCTGCAGATGGGCTAGGGTTTACAGGGGCCTCACAAGCCAGGAGTGATTTCTTAATCTGAAAAGCCAGTTTTAGGACTAGGATTTGACCTCAGAATCTTTTATAGTAACTCAAGCAATAGCTAGAGGGAGCTTACAGCAGCCTCTCGCCTCTCTTCTATGCCAAAATGACTATTCAGTGGATATCGTGGCTGTACATAATCCAGCACAGGTGCATCTGTGAGGTGTATCTATACTACACTAAGAAAAACAGTCTTCACAAATTATACCTCAGCTTTCGAGACCATGCTTCACATAAATAGGATATTAAGCAACACTGACTCAAACAGTGAAAAAGCTATTCCTTTTAAATCATTTTTCAGTCATTTTGATTAAATAAAAAAGTGTCAGGTTGAGGCCAGTATATCTCTAACACCTAACAGCAATCTTTCTTTTTAACAAAGAGAAGAACTTAGATCAGAGAGTCTTGCAGGCAAAAACATCAAGCTGGAACTTAAAACATTGCTTAGTCTCCACTACATTTATTTTTACATGTAAATCCTATCACCCGGGAGGTGATACCCTTTAAAGGTAATCTGTATTAAAAACTGAGTTAATGTGGCATGCCCTTGTGGTTTAGAAGATAAGGCCACTGGGCAGAGTCCACATGCATCCCAAGGACCTGGGTTCAAACACCAGGATGAACAACTACATAAAATATATAAATGCTTCTTCCTCCTCTTCCTGCCTGCTGACCTACCTATACCTGTTTTCATTCCTATCTACACCTTTTCTTTAAAAAATTTTTTTGGTTAATTTAAAGAAAACATTAAGGGAATAATGGTATATATAGTACTTGAATATGACAGAACTTTTGCAGGCAAGTTGCAATTCATGTAATTGAAATTGGGGAAACCTGCTTTCTTTCATTTAATTTTTCTAGTAACTCTATAAGGTAGGTTTTATCCATCACATTTTAATAAAGAAGAAACTGAGGCTCAAAGATTTTATTGTTCAGGACCACCCAATTTGTTATTTGCAGAGCCAGATTTCACACACAGGTGTGTTTGACAATAAGCTTATGCTCTAACTACTAAAGACATTACTTGTTCATGGAGCCAACAGTTGCTTTAAAAGTAAACACCTCAGGTATGCAAATCTGACTAAGGAGCTTAAGGTTTGACTGGCAGGTGAATAATCATTTTCTTCAGTTAATCAATTTGTATTGAGTATCTGCTATCTGCAAGTCTATAAACTTGCCACTGATATTAAATTATTATTTTTCTGAGTATAAACAAAGACATTGGTTCTAGACAAGAAAAACAAAACAACAAATAAAGCAAAACAAAACACAAAACAGGGAGACTTCTTTTTTCCATGGAGATCATCAAGGGGCTCAAAAATGATACAAAAACCAAGGACCATATTAACTTTTAATCAAAGGATCATCAGGGCTTGCCTGCAACAAAGTTTACTGACTTTCTGCTTTGGACCAGAAAGTAAATATCAATGATCTCCTTTCTAAAGAAACACTGCACCATGACTATTTTAAGTAATGAGACTTTGAAGAAAAATGTAGGTAGTTCTCTCACATCCGATCTTTGCTAGTATGAGTTTCTTAGTGTTGACAACAGTACCCAGTAATTTTGCCAGAAAAAGTCATTGCACTCTTTCAAAGACTTTTTACCTAAGAGGACTGCCAGAACAGAAAATTCAGATTCTAAGAGGAACCATAATCCTCATAAACACTCATGCTTCTCTGCTTCCCTCCCCCATAACGCTACCTATTATAAAGAGAGGAGATCAAGGAACTTACATATACTGGTAAAAAACTGGTCATGTGACAATTAACAGTTCCATAATTTGTACAGAACCAGAAGAGCAGCAGGGAGAAGATAAACAATTTCACTGCACCCTCTTTGGTGGGGCCTTTATTGGTAGCCATGCTCACTGGCATCTAAAGAAGCCCAGCTTCAGGCTGGCTCCTCTGGTCTTAGGACTAGGAGACCTTCTCCCTCTTCAAGATCAGAGAGACAGCTGGAGAGTTTGCTCTTGAATAGAAGCCCTTTCTTTTGGGTGAATTTGGGAGTTTCTCTCACCATTTTCTTTTTCGTAAAGGGGTCCCAACCTTTTTCGGAACACCTGGGAATTATTTTGAATAAATATTCCCTATGTGACTATCTCCACCTGTAGGATCTTGGTACTGACTGCTGCTCTTCCGGGCAGTGCCCTCTATAGATGCCTAAGCAGACATAATTATTTGGGCTTTTATACGACTGTACTGTCCACTCATCCAGCACATCAAGCCATTCAACTGTAAGAAGCTATATTTAATACTCTCCAAAAAATACTGGGGACCAGCACGTGATCATATTTGTTTCCTTAGTATTGGTTGAGATGATATATAATGGCAAATATTATAAGTTTTTCTAAATGATTTTGACATTTATTAATCCCAAAGACTCCATGTTTCTAAAATAAAATGTACATGAATGAGGCTGAGTATTTATTTAGTGTAATGAACAAAAAGATCTCAGAAAAGGCTTCCCAAACAATTTCCCTTTTGTAGAAAAGCACTGCATTATATAATGAGACCCCTAAGAAAAGGCTGTTTTGTTCAGCTCTATATCCCTAATGTCTAACCCAACGCTTATCCTATAGTCGGTTTTTCGTAAGAAACGGATGTGAGGGGATGTTTTGTTTTGCTAACACTTGTTACATGCATGGAGCTCTTATCACTGAGCTCATACATACCAGTGTTCTAAGTGTCATGTGGATTAACTCAGCCATCAAACACCCTTGGGGGGTAGACGTTATTGTAATCCATGTTTTATAGATGTTAAAACAGAAGCTCAGAAGCTTCAATAACTTCCTCAAGGTCATTCAAGGATACAAACTAAGATTTTATTGTTCACATCTTTAACTGTAACTTCATGGAGTCCACAGCTATGGTCATTCAGAAGGGTCTCAGGCACTGCTGCCCAGCCAAATTGATAGGCTGCTAGCTACTTGACAGCTCCACTCCATACGAGGAGGGACGAGTGACTTACGATAGTTAAAGAATCAGAACCCATCCGTTAAAGAGGGGAGGGACAAAGAGGGGCCAGCCCCACAAGGTCAGTCTGACTTATCTGTGTTCTCAAAGCACCATGTACAACAGAGCGCAGGAGCCAAGGGAGATGTAAAGAGAAAGGTGGTAGCATCTGGCCCTCAAGGAGCTCACACTTGACAACAGGTGAAATATAAACACCAATAAACACAACACAAGGCAAAATGTGACCTGAGTTTAATAAAAAATCAAAAACGCAAGAAGATTTGAACCAAGTGTTCTGGGAGTACAGAGGGGGGTCAGATAGTTTCCAGCTAGAGGAAGCAGGAAATGCCAACCTCCCAATAGCTGTATTTAAATGAGAAGAGATTAGAAGGGAAGGACTTTAAATATAAGCAGAAACTCTCTGGGAATGTGAGGAAGTGGTGGAGTGGGAGGAGAGAGAACTGGCAGTGCATTCTGGTTGATTAAACAGTGGCTGTACACTGGCCAACTTCAGGCGGATCTTTATTTGGTTGGTACATTATTGTATTTTTCTTAATAAAATGAACTGCATATTTGAATGCTCTGAGGGCAGACATGGACTTTGAGTCACCCACTGTAGGGCCTATCTGCCCATTCACATACTCATGTACCTGCAGTCTCTGCAGGCTGTATGGAGGGCGATACCAGCCCTCAAGTGGTCTCTGGGGCTTGCAGGGAAACTAGGGAATCTAAGGAACGGGCTGACATTCCTAATCTGGAGATAAAGCAGGGAAAATGTAGGAGGAAGGTATGCATGGAGAGAAGCCGAATTTGAAAGGAGTATGCACCTTTATTTTCACTAACCTCTAATTAAAATTTACCACTTCCTTCCATTTTGAAGGTGGAAATGTTAACAGTATGCATGACCTTGTCACCAATAAATATCACAGATTATTTCATTTCACATTCTAGTTGTCTTTAATTGCCCTACCACTACTTTGAGCTTATGGTAGTTGTTAGACTGTTGCTAGCTTATTCCATTTTTTAAAAAATAGCTATTTATTTATTTAGAGGAAGAAGTAGGCAGGAATAAAGGCATGTAGGCAGGAAGGGAGAGAAGAAGGACCTACCCATCTATCTAGTTGTCTGTTGAAAACCCAGGTCCTTGTGTTTTTCATACGGACCATGCCATCCAGCACCATAGACTTAACGGCTGAGCCAGTAGGGTATGTCACAGCTCTTGTTCTTTAATGAGTTAATAAAGAAGCTTGTATAGTAGTGTATCACAAAGTTTATAAATAGTTTGATGCAATTTCCACATAACTGGTATCCTTTGTACTCCTTTGTGCTCATTTTATAATACTCTGAAAAGGAGTCCACAGTTTTCAGCAAACCACCAAAATGGTCCATGATACAAAATGGATTAAAAATCTTTGTTGAAGACAGTTTGGGACTATATAGTAGAGAACTATAGTCTCTTCTTTAACAGTGTGAATTTATCTTCTAGGCATATGGAATCACTGAAGAGTTTTGGGATTTTTTTTTTAAATGCCAATGATTACTTTGTATTCATCTGAGGTCAAATTATTTATTTTAAAGGAAAGGTGCAGGCAGGAATGAAGGCAAGTGGGCAAGCAGGCAGGAAGAAAGAGGATGAAAAAGCACTTTATTTATTTAATTTAGCTGTTCATCATTGGTTGTTTCCCCGGCCCTGGGTCCTGACATACAGACCTTAAGATGCATGTGGACTGTGCCCCCAGATGTCAAATTATTGTAATCAGTTTTACTGAGGTATAATTATATACAAAAATGCACCCTGTTTAAGTGTCAAGTTCAGAGCTTTACAATGTGTATGCACATATAAATATCACTATAATTGAAATATAGTTTGGGTAGTAGAAAGTGAAATTCCCAAATTGTACATCCTGCTCTCCCATCTTCAAAGAAATTCCTCCGGACTCACAAGTGAACCTGTGCTCTAAGGCCGGAGCATAGGCCTCAAAGCAGTTCTGGCAGATACAGGATGGCATATGGAAATCCAGGGATTTACGTCTGGATGTGATACATACATGAACAGTCTAACAACAGCTGTCAAATACTCACCTACATAATAATTTACGGAACCCCACGAGCATAGCTTTGTACTAACTTAAGAAATGGCTGGAATGTGATCACTTATTCTTACTGATGCTACTCACCACATTGGCACTTGGATTAATGAAACCTGCTTTATATTAGCTACACCTTAAGCTGTATCTTGCTGAAACTCATGAAAAATACAAACATTCATTAAGAAAAAAAAAAGTCTTCTGTCATTCTCTGGGATTCTGGGAAATCAGTTTGACTTGGTTTGTCAGGTCCTACAAATATTTACCAAGATGGCATAAGATAAACAAAGTCCTTCTCCAGCAGCATGAGTTTGAGACTACACCACCCTAAAATAAACTAGCCTTTTCCCTTTTAAGGAAAAGCTAAGAGAAGGTGCCCCCTTGTGGTTCAGGCAGCTGAGCTGCTGGCGTGTGAACCCCATAAAGGTCCAAGGGCCTGGGTTCAGGACCTGTGCTCTCAACCTGGGGATCTTCGCCTTTGCTTCTTTCCTCTCCTGAGGGAGGAAGGTGGGGGGCGGGGCGGGGGAGGCAGGCTAGGAAAAAAATCACTCATTTTATAACAGTTCTATTATTCCTAAAAGAATTTTGAAGTTGTTATTCAAACCCTCCAAACACATTTTTGGGTGTGAAATAAGACTGAAAAGAGGTAACATTCTACAAAGGTCTTTCCTGGACTATTATTTCTGTTATTTATAAGAGGCTTCTGTCATGTCCTTCCTTGCGTTATTCATGCTAGGCAAATTACACTAAAAACATTAGTTCCACTATAACTCTTCTACCAAAATGATCATAAGCCTGTTAGTACAAAATAATTTTGGCAACAGATGAAAATAATATAATGGTATGAGTGATTTTCTCCCAATGTAGATGGTGATTCTTCTAGCATTTACTGAATAAGTTTCATACATTAAATTATACTGTGGTCCAACAGTGTATAAAACATTTACATATATGAGCTCCTTTAATCTTCCCAAGAATTCTATAAAACAGCATCACTATCCAAAAATGTTTTCTACAGATGAGGAAACAGATACAGAGACATAAGCAGCAGATTGGACATTGTCTTCAAGATTATATTCCTTCCATCTCCTGATCTTGTTCAATACTAGTTACCTCACTAATTGGAGTTTGCTAATTGTGCTTCAATGTTTCATTGGATTGAAAGGCATGAACTAAGAACAAGGGATTCTGTTTTGTAAAAGAGAATCTCGTCTTTTGTGACTGATGAGAGGTAGATCTTCAAGAAGGATACAGACACCATCATCACCAAGTTCCTTCTAAGACTTTCACCTGAGCTCTTTTCTTTCTTACTACAGACTGAATGCTTATGGCCTCCAAAAAAATTCAGTACTGAAACTCAAACCCCCAGGGTGATGGTATTTGGAGATGGGGCCTTTGGATTAGTTTCTTTCTTAGAAATGACATGCGAGACCTTGCTTCCTTTCTGCCCCCTCCACCATGTGAGAATACAGCATACCAGAAAGGATGTCCTCACCAGATACCAGATGTGCTAGTGTCTGGATTTTGAACCTCCCTGTCTCCAGACCTAAGAAATAAATGTTTCTTGTTTAAACTACTCAGGCTATAATAGTACTCTGTCATATCAGCATGAACTAAGAAACTTCCCTGTCTCCAGTTACTACACAGACATACAAATGAACCTAAGACTATACCTGCTCACCTTATCTTTTCACTCTTACTAAGCTGTTCTTACTAGTTATACTTCATTAGAGCAAGTTTTCTAGATAATTTAATAATTGTAAGCGACTGGCCATGACATTATTGCAGGGTCTGTTTTAGCCCCCAGTTATTAGTACAGTGAACAAGTATACTCATGAGATAAGATCGAAAAGAAACTTGAGCTTTGGCTCCTAGTGTTGATTTGATATGTGTCCAGTTTCCCCTTCCCCTAAATGAAATTGAGATGTCCCATGACTTTTCTGCATGATCTCAGGAAACAGTCCATACTAGATTACTTTATGTCATAAAAGTCTCCACACAATGAGAATGCCAAGTTCATGTAATGTGTAACTCTTTCTTTGACTTAGTGTTAAATCTTTTCCCTTTCCTAGCAGGGGTGGGCTTCAAGGAAGAATGGTGGTGGGCCTTTTCGCTCTCTTTCCAACCTGTTAATCCAGGTTTTTTGGTTGCAGGGCTCTAGTTAGGATAAGAGTACACGATGTCTTCTGAGTAGTGCCAATCTAAAGGGCTTTGCACTGTCTGGCATGGCAGACACTTACAGCTGGATTCTTTAGAACTTTCCTTGATAAGTCCCTCTTACCTTTAACTCTGCTTGTGAAACCAGTTCCCCAACAGTTCCTTTAACAATTTGCATTTTGATCTGCCTCACTACCTGTTTTTCGGTACCTGACAGCTATCATTACTGAGAGCCTCAAATTTTCCTGTTTAACAACCTGTGACATTTGCATTACGGTCATCCTCTGTCATTTGGCCCACTGTCACTTTGGTAGGTATGAGTGAGAATGGCATATGACATATGAAAAGTAACGGTTGGCCTTTGTACAGTATCTGTACACCTTGATGATTATAGGTGCTCTCAACTCTGGTCATACTGTACCTACTTGAATCAATTCTGCCCTTGCTGACGGGACAGATTTTATGGGCTCATTATGTTTTCTGTTTTTCTATGTAAAATGCAAAAGAAAGCATCCACTCAAGTTCTCAATGCCTACAAGTAATCTTCTAACTGAAGATCACTGCACCATTCTTGGTCAATATTACTTGTGCTGCCGATGGGCATATTGGAAATTTGTCAGTATACCTATTTTAAGAACAGCAATATGATCACTTTTTAATGATCACTCCCTCTCATCTGCCCTCAGAATTATATCAGAGATCATTGTGGCAACTGCATCAGATGGCCTTGATAGATGAGCAGAATATGGCATCTCTGATAGAAAATTTAAGGAGACTCCCTCCTGTGATCATGCAAGCTCTGAGCCTCTTTAAATTTTGCATCGTAGGTACCTCACTTTACCCAAGTTCTCCCTCCACGTAGCAGACTTGCAGTCACATATTAATGCTCTTGAGTACCTTCCATGAGCCAAATACCGTTCCTCGGGCTGGTCCAGAAGAAGAGCAGTATGAGACAGTTCTGCCTTTAGTGCTGGGCAGTACATGCTATGGAGAAAAGAAAGCAGAGAAAGGGGCCGAGAAAGTGCCTGGATGCAGAAGGGAGCATCATTTTAAAACAGACTGGGCAGGAGCATTCCTTACTGCCAAGACAACATTTAAGCAAAGAACCGAAGGAGATGAAATGTTTTGGAACATTTGACAAAGTGCTCAAAATATTTTCTGTGTTGTTGTCAATAGTTTATAATGAATGAATTTCACATAAGTACCTGATTTATCTTGACAAGTACAAACATCTGGCAACATGAAGCCACATTCCTGTATGACAACAACTTGATGGAACTGAGAGAGGCTGGTGGACACTTTAAATCAAGCCAAGGCCTTTATATTGGGCCAGAGTTCTCCAGTTCTCCAAGTCTCCATAGCCTGCCTTGCTCAATTACATCACCAGTATGTCCCCTGAAGGCATTCAAATTTGAAATGTTTGTCTAGAATCTGTAAGACAAACCACAGATGCTGCCACCCTTCCTCCAAACAGCAACTCAGACTTGGGAGCAAGTGCAGTGAGATGGTCTGCGCACCAGATCACAATGAAATCACTCAACCAGAGAGATGAGGACGGCCTTGAGGCTGCACTTCAGGCAGGAGTGGGATGAGTTAATATCACCTGAAGTTAAACTGAGACAGACACCATTGGTTGTTTTCTGCACAGAGCCTGCCGCTACCAGAACTTAGGTTAAAACCCTGCTATCTTAGTCCATACATGTTCTAACTTTCAACTAATGCCTTTTTTAGAACAAAGAAAAATAATCAAAATTCTGGGATCATACAAAGCATGATCTTCTGCCTCAGAATTCCAACACAACAAGCAGCTGCAAGTCTTTAAAACCCAGCCTACCAGCTGGCAAGGATGGGAAAGAGATGTATGGTGGCAGAGACTTCTGTGAGAGATGACAGAGCGCCATTCCAGGGGCAGTCAAGACACACAAAGGGGTTTGTCATAGCAACTGTCACTTCCACTGTCCAGACTTTAGGTGGATTTTCATTTCAACAACAATCTGCCTAAATGATAAGATTTGCAACTGAAGCCAAGTAGACAGTTAAGATTTCTCAACTTGAACTTCTATAAAATTCTCAATTGTGAAACACTGTGAAACCAGTTTTGTTTTAAAGTGAAAACAGCTGGGTGCACTGTAACTTTGAAGCAGGTGTGGTGTGTGTTGAACAAACTGTTAAGTTTCTGGATATACCTCAGTCAACTCATTAATCAACTCATTTGCACTGGAAAAAAACTCAAACCCTTCCTACTGTACAAAGTATGTCAAATCTCTGCTTATTTCACAATTAGGTAGGAGGAAAAGGAAAAAAAGGGAGAGTCAAGCATATTTTTTACCTTGACTTCATGGGGAGTACTGGAAAACTGAACTTTCATGATAGTAAACATAAAACCCATGGATAATAAATTAGAATTATTTTATAAACAAGTTTGCAAATAACTACTGAGCCATTCACATAACTTGAAGACGAAGCTCATTTGAATTGAAGAAAAACTTATTTCAGAATGACTCCAGGAAAACTGTGAAACAGGAAAGATTTCTTTTTGGGATGTAAAGTCTTTTTTTCTGTACTTTTCTTCATTTTCAACAAGTTTTCCTACCTATTTCTTACCACAAGGTTTTCATAAATCCTCCTACTCTCACATAATCTGCCTCCTGATATCAAATTAGGGACGAATGAAAAGACAAGAAACTCATTTCAATCTCAAAAAAAAAAAAATGCTGGACCAGCCTGCTTTGTGACTCAGGTGGCTAAGGCTCAGGCTCTGAAAGCTGTGGACCTGGGTTTGAGACCGCGGGAATGAGAGGGAGCAAAATAAAGAAATGAAACAATTTTTAAGTAGACTCAGGCTTACCCTGTGGTTCAGGAGCGAAGCTGTCACTGGAGTGTGGACCAAGGTTAAAGGCCCAGGGCGGGGGCAGAGGGGAACAACCAAAATTAAAAGTGCTTCCTTCTTTCCTTTCTCCCTTCCTCCATGTTTCTTCCCTCCCTCCTTCATCCCTTCCTATGCTTCTCCCACCTCTCCTTCCCCCTCTTTTAAAAAAAAAGTTGATTCAAAAACCTTCTGTGGGGGTATACCGTTATGGCTCAGGCAGCTGAGACACCATGTAAAATCCAAGGACCTGGGTTTAAGACCTTACCCCGGGCAAAAAATCAAAATGAGCAACTAAATAAATAAAAATGTTTCTTTCTCATCTTCCTTCCATAAAGTTTCATCCTTCTCTCCCTTACTTCCTTCTTTAAAGAAAACGAAATATTGCTTCTGATTTTAAGAGCATGCGGAAAGAGTAAAGGGAAAGACTCTGTCCCCTTTAGAAATTCTTATGAGATGTCCTCCTCTTGAGCAAGTGTTTCAAAGAATGTCAATCATTTTTACAATGAAAGATATTTGTGGTTTTACTTTGAAAGTCAAACATCAGTAGCAGCATTTAGCCTGTAGATTGTTGTACTGACTCTTATACCGTCTTACTGCAGCCACTGCATCAGTAGATGCAGTCATATACTGAATAAACGAATGTTTCAATTAGGTTGTAGACCTGGATTTAGCAAAAGGAAAAAATAAAGGAAATCCTATTTTAATTTTTCCATAACAAAATCCATCAGAGTTCTTTTTAAATCCTGTCTCTCTTTTCATTCATTTTTGTTTTACTTGTAAAAGAAGTTTGCAAATAACTACAGGCACATAGCTTGAATACTGAATTCATATTAGTTGCAGGAAGATTTTTATTATGGCCTTGCATTCTAGGGAAACCTCATGTGAAACAGTATCATAAAATATGTAAATTGTAATAAAGCCATTTAATAAGAAACATTTTTTAAATTGCGATAACTTTGATTTACAGGACAATCTATTTTGATGGGTAGGTTCCCCCTTCATCAAATATACACTACCACGCCATGTCCACCACCACATTCCTAACTGTCCTCACTGCTGTTTAGGGGACCCTGTTACCCTGTGCTCCCACCCCACACCCACTTCTCCTCTGTTAAACACAGTTCTGTTGCCAAAACCCAAGGGTTAGTTTTTTGGTATTGCTTTGTCTGTTCATTTGCTTTATTTCTTTATATGAGAGTGAGATCATCTGGTATTTATCTTTCTCCCTCTGACTTAATACACTTAGCATAATTCCCTCTAGCTCCATCCATGTCACAAATGGCAAAATCTCATTTTTAGGGCTGTAAAGTATTCCTTTGTGCATATAGACTACATCTTCTTCATCCACTCATCTGTTGATGAACACTTAGATTGCTCCCGTTTCTTGACTACTGTAAATAATGCTGCAATAAACACAGCTTACATATACCTCTTCCAGTCAGTTCTTTCAAGCTTGGTAGGTAAATATAAAGAAATGGGATAACAGAGTCATACGGAATTTCTTTTCTAGATTTGTTGAGGAAACTGCACATTGCTTTCCATAATTGTTGCACCAATTTACACCCCCACAAGCAGAGTAGAAGTGTTCCCTTTTCTCTACATCCTCACCAACACTTCCTGAAGAAGGAAATTTTTTAAAGAATGAGGAAATCATTTTCGGTAGATGTTTCTTCACAGCGCCCCAGAAATCACAACTGCAATGAGTGACTCTGATTTAGTTAAGGCTCACCCAGCTCAGCTGTTTTCCGTCCATGAATCATATTTTCTAAGGTGCAGCAATGTCTTAGGGCGATCTAGAATTAGATTATTCAGGTCAGCCCTTGTGTCAAGGCTGTGCAGTGTATAAGGGAACAACCACCTTTTTCCCACTTTCTGTGACTTCACCTCGCTCTGTACTCCCTACATCCTCCTTCCTTCCCACAGAAGCTTCCTTATTCCAGCTCCTGGTTCCATCCACTTCCTTTCTTCATCAACTCTCTTCTCCTTTTGAAAATCTTCCCCATCTCTTGTTCCTTCCTTTTTAACTAAATACCTGTGGACATTTCCCCAGTTCTGAAAAATGGCTCTTTACACTGTGTTGTTACATCAAGATACTCCTGTCTTTTCTTTCCCTACCAATGGCTCTAACAAGTACTTCACAGCTTCTCAAACATTACTGAACACATGGTTCATCTCATGGTGTGAGAAGGCAGGTTCTGATCAGTAGCTGCCTGATAACACGCAGTTGTAGTGAGCAGGTGATGCCCATTCCAGAGAGCTAGTCACTAACTTGATCATTCACTCAGTCCTCACCAGCTAACGTCCATTTCTTTCACCTCCCAGAAATGCTTCCTAATGTCCCTGTTCATCTTCTTACCTCAAATCCAAGGCCTCTTTCTTTTGTCCTCCTCCTCCTTAATCTGTCTACACTATCATTTATCACGTCACCTAACACCCTTCTTTAAAGTTTTCTTCTGCTGAGTTTGCTGACTCCCTTCTTTTGTCTCTTCTTCCATAAGCAATTCCTGTTTCCTCTGATTGCAGCTCTTACTCCTCTTGCCAACTGAAGGGACTTCATTATCACCAATGAAGATCCTCGGGTTCAGGATTTACTCTTCTCCTGTCCCTGTGGGTTATCCATTTTCAAGGCTTCCATGTGCGTTATTCAAGTATGAATTTCCAAAACAGATCTTTGTCCTAATGTACATTCCAACCTCCAACTAGTCAGTAGTTCTCTCCACCTGAAAAAAATCACTCAGACCTGAAACTTGTTTTAAACTAGACTCAATAATTAATTCCTACACTTTCCCTTTCTGCTTCTATGAAAGTATGTCATCATTCCAGTTATACAGCTCTCAGATTCTGAGTTATCCTTGGTTTCTCCTGTGCCTTCAGTTTTGGTCACTATACCCCAAGCCAGAAGGACAGGAAAGGTGGCTTGTAGAATCAAGCTAAGAGAGATTTGAGCACTCTGAGACAAGCTCACCATATTTCTGGGTATAACTTAGTGACCCTTTCATGTCCCAATGATATTCTAGATAAACCTCAGTTAACATACAAGCTTAAACTCCTATCTGTTCATCCCCTCCCCTTTTTCCTCCTCCTCTTAATTTTCTTTTGTACCTACATCCCCTATTCTTTTTTCATTACTTTATTATCACCTTTTTTCATTATTTCTTTGGTAATCAATAATACTTTTAAATTAGAATCACATTGGCAATCCCAGGTGGCTCAGGTGCTAAGTCAACAACTAGGGTGTAGACCATGTAAAGCCCAAGGATCACAGTTCAAGACCTGAGTAGGGAGCGGGAGACAGGGACATCATAAATAAAATAATAAAAGTGCTTCCTTCTCCTCTCCTTTCCTTCCTCTCTAAAAATAATAACCAATAAAAAAAGAAGAAAAAGGAAACACATTCCCTCTGTCTCTCCCTGTAAGCACTCATTTATTGAACAATAGCTATCCAATCCTATCTATCTCATAAGATTCCACTACCATAATCAATTCTTATCATCATTCTTCATCTTGAAACCATTCCAGGAGAACAAAGACCATTCCTAAGTTATTAGTTGTTTTGCTTTTGTGTACTATTGTGTCCGGCACTGAATAAATACTCAGTAAGGATTTGTTAAAGGAAGAAAAGGAAGAAACTAGGGAAGAGAAAAAATATGGTCCCCATTTTGTAGATAATAACTAAGGTTCCAAGAGGTTTAAGAACTTGCCTATAGTCATCCAGGTAACTGGTAATGGATCTGAGTTTCTATGCTCTTTCTGTTGAAAGCTAAAGTCTGTGTTAATGACACTGCCTTCTTATGTCCCAATTTCTGCACTAGATTCTCTCCAGAGGAGACAAGTATGTACAGGACAAACAGTCTGCCCTCAAGTAATATATAACTTAGTAAGGGAGCTAAATACACAAAGAATTTCAGTATGAGACAGAGTATAATAATGAATTCACATTTTCTAAAAATACTTGTTCAATACCTAGCTTCTGGATAAATACATTTAGTGTGTGACAGAATAAAACAAGTTAGTAAACAGTGTTAGATGGAATGCTCTCCTTTTCCCTGGAGATTTGTGGTTGAAATTACTATGAACAAGAATCTTGAAAATCCAATCAAAGAAGACTTTCCATCAAATGTCAGACCCAGTGGCCATGTTAACAAAGATTTCAGTAGATTCTCAGCCTAAATTAAGTGTCCAAGTGCTTAGGGGTAATTCTTAACTGCTGTCTGACAAGAGCAAAAAGTGCCATTAAAAGGCGTTATCCACTTATTGTCTTTTACAAATTGGTACAGAGTTAGCCCTTTCACAATAAATCTATTCCAGTGAATCTTTTGTTATTTTTTGCTGACTTTACAGAGGCCTAAAGGAGCATGGTAGAGATCACTTAGACTCACATCTCAAAAGCTCTTCAGCATTTCCCCTGTCTGATTACTGGAAAATTTGGGGGCCAGTCAAAATCTGTTCTTCAGAGGAGGAAAAGAATAATAATTTTTTATCATTAGATATGTGTATGTATATGCATATATGTGTTGCATATGTAGATACACATGTATATGTATGTATAAATAGTATTGTGTGAACAAGTACAAACATAATATCTCATGGCTCCCTGGGTATTTAAAAATCCAGGAAGCTCTTACTCAAAAGTTATCAGTGGATATCTCTACACAGCCAAAATTCAAATGACTTTTATATCCTTCTTTATACTTTTCTGAAATTTTTACAAGCATGTCCTATTATAATAAGATAGAAAATAAAGTTATTTTAGAGGACAGCGGTATAGTGCTGATGACAGAACAATGTTTCTTTGGGTCTATCTACACCTGCTCAACAGAAGCTCGGTTCCTTCAAGTTCACCCCAAATTATTTGAGGATCCTCAGGAGGTGTGCCACATGTACCCTGAAAGCTGTGTCTTGGCTAAAACATGTCTCCATTAGCCACCTTTCCTATGGTTATATCCCCTGCCCACATCCCAAAGGGAAGTCCTCCTCACATGGCCCCATGACCCTCACATGACCCCACACTACTGCTGGTGGATGTCTGCCAGCATTCCCAGGTAAGGGATTGAAGGTCTCCCAAGGCCACCGTCCCCTATCTTTGCCTAAACTGACCTCTTCCTATTAACTTTCCCTTTTGTAGCTACCAGAGGACACTGCCACATTCCAGAGCCAGGAATGACCTCTTTTCCCCTCTCTCTATGTTTGATAGAAAGATAAAAAATAAACAATGTTTAATGTCCAAACAAGCCCTGCAGTGTTCCCTCCTTCTCTGGTCAAAGAGAACAAAGGATTCCTGTATTCTTGCCTTCCTGGAAATCTAACTGCACGGCCCTGTCAGGAGGCTGCCAGGAGCAGCAGCTTAGTGACTAACGACCACCCACAGAGAAATGACAGAAGCCTGTCTGACTCCAGTCCACCTGTTTGATCAGACAGAAGTACCCCAAGTCAGCATCCCAAGTAGACTTTTGACAACTGTCCTGCCAGTACCAGTCCACTGGAGAACTGCCAGCATGCCATCTCACCGAAGCATGCTCTGGAGGCTCAGCCCTCTACAGTTACACCTGCTGAGGTTCCCTGGGCAGAGAGCACTACCAAGGCCATAAATCATGACCACCTACCATGACCTCACAGACTGAAGCTCAGGAGATGAATACACGAAATCTGGTGTCAAGCCTCAAAGGGCCAGTGGAGCCAAAGAACATGCTTCCAAAGAGAAAAGCAAAGATTCTCAGGTTCTATAGCAAACTGGCTGATCACAGGTGGCTGAATCTGACTTACAGCTATGTTTGGTTTAGGCTACTGAAAGGGTGAGAGAGATTACACACATACACACATATATATGTATATACATATATACACACACACAGAGATGGATAGACACATACATACATACATCATATGTAGATGATATCCCAGGGAAGAGCATTCGAGCCAGAGGCAATAGTCCATGGGAGGACTGTGAACAAGGGAGTTTTCCCAGTGTCTTTAATCAAAACCTAATCTGCTTTGGAACCCAGTACATAAAGTACATATGAGATCAGAAAGATTATAGGGTAGAAACGATATGGGGTCTGTAGACATTGTTTTCAAAGTTTGTCATTTACTGGGTGAGATAGTAAGTCATTAGATGATCTTATTAATTCTAGTCATGTTTTAAGTTAGTGATTTCTTTTAGAGGAGTTACAAATATGGGAAATATTTTTTATAACCACATCACCACCCTGGTCCCTATAAACACTTGAGTTTGCAATTCCTGTCATAGTCCATTGGGATATCATAAGGACAAAATGTCTGACTTTCTCCACCTTGATAGGCAAAGTGAGTCATAATGACTAACTTTCAGGAACTACGTCACTTTCAGTGGCCTCCTTCTTCTAGCTTTTGGAGCTTTGACCACATCAGTCTCCTCTCTCACCCCTTAAAGCATGCTCATCCCGCTCCCCCTCCCTTTCTTTGTCCTCCTTCACCTGGGGTCTTCCCTATCCAACTTTCTGGCCCCATCCAGGTATATGTTCTAGTGTTCTAGTCTTCAACCTGGAGTTGCCTAACTTCAGGACCCACATTAATAAGAAGGAGATTCGTGATCCCTTGAAAATTAACTTGCAACACCATGAAATGTGCTCAACAACCACATCTCACAGATAAACTCTGCAAATAGAGTCCCCTTTTCTAAAGGAGCTTTGAGATTATAGGAAGCAGTTTTACTTCTAAAGCTAAAGCAAACCTCTCTGAAATAATTCCAATTAGGAAAAAGTTAATAATCACTCAGGAGGTCAGACACAAGTGAATCAGCCTGAAGAGTTACATATAATTCGGGAAAAGAGAGAAATTTGACCAAAAGCAATATGGCAAAATACAATGTGAAAAAACATATTAGACGAAGGCAATGTAAATTTGCTCCTAAATTAATACCCTCAGTAACCAATAGATACTCAAACATAAATGAATAAAGTGATAGAACCAACTGACTCAGGATTTACATATCCACCTTAGTTACAGAACATTCTGGAGTTCAATTATTTAAACATATTTGGACCCTGACTGTCAAAAGAAGGGAAGATTATGACTGGAAGACAGGCACACATCTCTCCATTCCTCTAACTAAATCCTTGTGCATTATATATAAACAAACACAAAAACACTCTGAAATATTTTGAGAAGAAAACAGACCAACTAGGAGTCTTGGAACTTTAAGAACAACATACACTGTCTGGATTTTATTTGACCTTATAAATTCGGAACTGGGTGCTAGAGAAGCCTGGAACCCAGAAACACCAACCCAGACAGGCAAGAACAGGCTGCTTGCTAGTCAAAGGACCAAGAAAGGATGGGTCTCTCAAGACAGGAAAGTTTTCATGATAACACCTAAGTCTAAACACCACCACGGGAAAGGGAAAGCGCCAGCCCCACCCCCACTCCTGTCAGCAAAGGCGGAGTGGGGAGCCTCCTGGGAGTGTCCATAAGGCTGGAACATCAGCCGAGTTGAACTGGCACCCTAGAACTCCACTCCTGTGTGGCAGTATCAGGGTGTACCCTGCCCCCCACCCTACTGGAGTGATGTCAGAGGAGGCCTACCAAAACAGAAAATTTAAATAAGACTTGGAATCTTATATTACACAAAATATCAGAGCACAATAAGAAAAAAAACTCTTCATAACAAAAACCAGGAAAACCCAACTTGAATAAATAAAAGCAATAAACAGATGCCAAGAAGATGAAATAAATGTTTTTAAATTATCTGGCAAGGATTTTAAAACAATTATGCTTAAAAACAAATAGAAAAAAAAAAACAATAAGCAAAAACCCAAAATGTCTTATCTAAGCTCTAACATAATGATTTTTTAAATGATTACGGATGGACTAGGTGCAATCTCATATTCCTTCGTAGCCTATTGTTTTGTGCTCTAAACTTTCATTTGCTAAAATGAAAGCTTACATTTTCAAATGCACCCAAAATGGTTAAACTCACATGTTTCCCCTCGGTTTTCCATTTCTTTGACTTATCACATGTTTAAAAATATTCTTTAAAGCTACACATCTTAGAAGCTACAGCACAATTAGTTGAGCAGGGTTCATAATGAATTAAAGCTGTGATATAATATTCAGCACTTCCTCCAAACCAAGGCTTTCCAAATATATTCCCTACTTCTTCTCTTTGAAATAGGGATATTACAAAGCAGTGCCAGTCATCATGTTCTCAGTATTTACCCTGAGTACTTGAGAAAAGTGTGACTCGTGTTTGCATTATGTTGTTCAAGGTATTTGTGAAGAGTAAACCATACTACCATCTAAAACCTGAAAAAATTGTTTTTCAGTTAATAAATGCTTATCTCTTTTAAACTAAACCAATTGGAAAATGTAACGGGGTTCTTAGCTTAATGCCAGTCGGGCCTCATGTGAACAGTCAAGTGTCATGTGACCATAACAGGTGGCCTAGGGACAAATGTATCAGGCTCCTAGAGAAGGAACTTTCCTAAGGAAAAGGGAGCACTTACAAGAGAAGATGCAAGGAGAGTGGTAACTGAATGAGAAAGGGGGTGTTTCTGAGAAAAGGTTTTACTGCTCTCTGGTCCACCTCTTCCCACTCCTCCTGGACCCCTCTGCACCACTGTGCTGTGTGCACATCGGTGAAGAGTCCAAGAGAGTAAAATTCTAACTTTCCATTATGTGATGGCTGAAAGCACAGTGCGTGAACAACACATGAGATGCCCCAGAGACTTGGAAAGGGCTTCTGAAACTCTACCATTGTGGGAAGAAGCCAAAGTTAGTGAAATCACGTGCCACCTTTTTGGTGCCCCAGAATGATGGGGGCTGAGACACACAGGCACACTGGAGCACTGGTAAGTTGAGATTTTTACTGTTATTGTTAAATGGTTTGTTAATTTTATTGCATTGTTAAATGGGCCTGATTTCCCTTGTGCTACTGTCTCTTCCATTTAGGCAATGCCTGAAGATTTTTACACATAAACTTTTTTCTGATAATAAAAGGAATATATCTATAACAACCTGGTATAAAAGTAAAACATAGTTTTAATTGTGAAAAAGACAAATACACAATATACATGTATATGCATATATATGTATTATACCTGGATATATGTATATAACATGTGTACACATATATGTATAGGTATTTGTGTGTACATATAGGTATATGTGTACATGTGTATATAAATATATACATGTATACCTACACACATAAACATGCACATGTTTACAATATATATGAAATTTTATATGTGGAATATGTAACTACAGACATGTGGGGAAATGTAGGAGGAGAAAGAGCAAAAGTTGAAAGAAATAAATATAGAGATAACATGTCTGAAAAACTGGTTAGTGTTCTAAATCTGTAATTGATTTTTTTTAATATATGTACCTTTGTGATTCTATGTACACATTTAAGTTTTATATCTCACTTTAGGAGAAGTTATTTGGAGAACGGTGCCTTTGGAGACTGATGAATTTTGCTTCAATAACTATCCTGGGACTTAGAAAAAGTTAATTTTTCTACAAAGATGTTACTTTTCTTAAATTCTTAAAATATGTTCCTATGTAAATGAGGTCTCACTTAAATACTGAAAATGTAGGAGTGAGTGAGTGAGTGTGTGTGTGTGTGTGAATACACACTGGTTCAGGATTAATTTCTGATATATGAATGAGAGAAGATATGATTTATTATGAATAACTAAAAGATAATTTTAAATAAAATCTATTTTACTATTAAAAATAGTACTATATAGGTATATCCTGGTTGAGTAATAGTTGGGTCTGCTGCCTCTGGACAAATTCAGTTCACATACATTCCAAGGACCCAGGTTCGTATCCTGGGGCGGGTAGGGGGAACAACAAAGATGTACAACAAAATAGGATAATAAAGCGCTTTTTCCTTCTCTCTCTCTTCCTGCCTGCTTGCTGCTGCTTGCCTTCATTCCTGACCACCTTTCCTTAAAAAAAAGAGTAATATAAAATAATGAGATTTGAGGTAAACCCAAGTGATGCCCTTCTTCTCTGACTCTGAAATAAGGTGAGAACAGATGTGAGACCAAACACCAAACACCACTCTTATTACTGATAGAGCTGTTGGAGAAAGGGGCTGGACTCTGTGGACATGTAAACTTCCTGACACTAGATCCATAAGTGGATCCTTAAAGCAAAGAACACGGTTGTTCTCTGAATGTGGAAGAAGGCTATTTTCCCTCTGGGGCAGCTCACTCGCAGAAAAAAAAGGAAAAATGAAGGGTCTGTGCTATCCATGCCTGTTTTTCCCTTCTAAACTCATGGGTTTGATAAGAGGCAGCAGATAAAGTGTTACCTGATGAATATCCTTCATCATGGAAGGAAACATCAAGACTGTTTCATAAACAGATACCTGAGTGTGGTATTCTATTAACCATTAACCCTTGGGTGCAGTCACTCCCATGAGAGACAGTATCAGCAGTCCATGCTCCCCATCACAAGTCAGTGAAGAGCACACTGAGATCACTGGTGGACAGTTTTGAATGTGCCTCCAGAAGGCTCATAAATGCATTAAAGCAATACAATAGGTAGATTAAGGCCAGGGCTACTTTCTATCCAATTATAAAGTTGACTACCTATTCTGTTCCCATCACAAATCTTGAATAGTTTCATTGTCCCACACAATTTGTTAGAACTTCACAATGACAGTAAATGCTAACATTAAGACAGCCCAACAGAAAATGATCAACAGAGAAATGTAATTATTACTCCCTTCCATTAACAACTGTCAGTGAGCAACTAAGATCCATAAATTGAGCCTTACTTAGAAAGAAAACCTAAAGCCATTTTGGTCCAAAGTAATTAAAAGTCCAGAATCAACTTCCATTGCCTTTCAGTGTTAAACAAAAAAATTAATGTTCAAAATTCACCCTTCACAATTAATCTAGTCCAGTTTTAATAGAGGGAATTTGGATCTTGGGGAAAGTTGTGATTATTTTAGCAGTTAGAGGTTAGGCTGCTTGTTACCACTAATGCAGTTCTTAGGAAGCAGTAGTATTTAATTTCGAGTCTGTCATGAGTCACCCTTGAAAAAGAATCCAAAGAATAAATTAGTAGGACATATAAGAGTACCACAGAACGGGTACCACAGCTACCAAATTTAGAAAATGACTTAATTTCCAATGCCTCAAGCAGTTATTTCAGAAGAAAATTATATTCCCAGAACTCAGTACTTAGTCAAAACCAAAAAGAGTTGGCAAAAACCACACCACAGATTTAGTGGATTGGGAGGAGGTTATCTCCTTGGTTGGAGTTGCCCCAGTGTGCCAGAATTTATGCCAGTTTTCCAGAGGCCACAACCCATGAACTTCAAATTGACTGTAAAATGTCTTTTGGCAGTAGATTATTTTTGGAACTCTGAATTTCCTACATTGGAAGATGAATCTACCTATGCATATTATCTCTCTCAGAAGGGTATTTAAGATATTGCTGCTTTGAGTAAAGTCTAGAAATTTGACCCTGTGATATTCCCAGTCTTATTTGAAATGCCTTTCTTTCCCATCTAATATATTTAAAACCTCTTAAATTTCCATTTCCCCTTGAGCCCCATTCTTCTAGCACTAAGGTTTTTTTGTTTTTTATTGAGAAAAAAAAATTATTTTATTTTATTTCATTTATCTTATTTTTATTTAGTTGTTCACACTGGTTGTTTCCCTCTAGACCTGGGACTTGAACCCAGGGGTATGTGGCCTGTGCTCCTTCAGAGGCAACTGACAAACCCATTGCTCCACCAGGTCATGCCTAAAGGATATTTTCTAAAGAAGTAAAATCATGACTCACAAACAGATATAAAATGAATACATGTTAAAGATTTTATTTAACACATTGTTTAAATGGAAAAACTAGGCAATTCACTCAAAGAAGTCAAAGAAGCACAAATTTTACTAGAGTAAAGAATGTAGAAAAAAATGTGAAAATAGACATAAAACATGCTTTTGCACCTGTGCAGGGAGTGAGGCTGGCCATCCACTGAAGGAATCATCTCCATGTCCAAAGACAAGATTTGTTGTGTATGGGCATCAGTTATTTTCAACTTAGAGTCTTAAAAGTCCCAAAGATTCAGAACCAGGTAACTATGAAAAGTGTGCCAAGTCTAGATGTAACACATGACACAGGTTTCCTTCCACTGGAGCACACATTTTCCCTCACTGACGTGCCAATCTTCAACTGAATGTAGGCCCCAACCAGTTACATACCATTTGTGCTCTGATGAAGTTGGCTTTTTGTGTCTTTGGCTATAAAGGCTTTTTTCACTACCCATTACTGCTGAATCATTAGTTCTAAGAGCTCTTCTTCTAATCTGAGCCATATTAAGGTCAATGGGTGGGGAGCCATCTTTGAATCTGTATATAAGCCTAGCTCCTCCTTCACAGCAATCTTCTTGTTCCTGGATGCAAATGGAACTGAGGAAGCTCAGCTAGAGCTCTCTACCAAGGTCGGGCACTTATAATTGAAACCCTCTGTAGCATGAGCATGTGAGCATATGAGCACATGCACATGCATACACATAGCTCAGTTGCATTGCATTTTAAAAGCAGCAAAAGGCATGCCACTTGTAAGAATGTTCAGAGAAACTGTCTTCCCTAAGACTGAATGATTGCCTCAACCCCTCCAGCAACTGCCCCTCTGAGACCCACTGACATTGCAAGTCCAGGAGGCCAGGGCATGTGTGCTGTGTAATCCATGAACAAGCTGCAGCCTGTACAGTGAAGCCACTGCTTGAGGACAGTTTGTTTGCTGAGGATAACAAGGCCACAGTCTGCTAGCTCACTAGGGCCCTTCTGTCGGCTGAAGCCCCTTGTGGACCCCACACATTTGCTAGATTCGCCTCCATAAAAGACAGCCATTGGCCGTGGAATGAAACTTCATGAGAAGCAGTAACTCGCAAGTTCAAAACAGCGCATGACCTGGGAGAAAGAGACTCTGGCCTAAGCTGTGGCAGTTGGAAGCTGTGACAGCTTCTAACTATACAGCTGTGCAGACTGACTATATCACACACCCCCGCCCCCCGCCACCATCAAAAATCTATGTGACCCACCCAACCTAAAGCTTCCATCCAAGACTTCCACTAAGTGACCTAAATGAACTCCACTCACTACTTCTCTTGGTTTGCTTCAAATGCCCGCAAAGCCTGACATTCAACTGGATTCAACTCACTCCCCATGATACAGAGCACAAGGACCAGGCCAGACAGGGCTGGGTCTCTGCAGTCCAGTTTCTGCCACACCCTTCACATGGAGAGGTACCTCTCAGGAGGGGAGCAGAAAGGAATGGGGAGAGAGAGGCCAGAAGCATTAGGGCTAAACGGCATTCCTCACATCCTTCACAAGAAATCTAAGAGTGAGAAATACTTAAGCACCCAACACAAAGTAATACCATCAGCTTCAGATGCATTTCTGCTGCATACATCACCAAGAAAGAAAAAAGCCCACAGCACTGTCTGCTAAGCCACACCACACCACCCGGTGTAAGATACATCCCAATTAGAAATAAGTTACAAACTAGAGAAGGAAAAGCGAGTCTTGGAATCAATGAATTACAGTAGTAATAATGAAAATTTGGGGTAGTTACTATGTGCCAGACTCTGTGTAAAGTCTTATATTTTCTCATATAAAATCCTCATAAGAGTCTCCTGCAAGAGGATATTATTAGTATCATTATCGCCACTTTATGGAAGGAAATGGAAGTAGAGGAGGATTAGTAGCTTACCCAAGGCCACACAGGTATTAGAAGAGTCGCTTGGTCTGAGTCTAAATCCCTAATCTTGTATCGTTATTGCTCATTTGGAAAGTACAGGAATATAGAGAAGCAGGAAAAAAAATCACTTGTCATCCTACCACTGAAAGACACTATCACAAATGTGGCATTGTTCCTTCCAGGAATAAAAATAACAAATTTTCTACGAGACTTTTAGCAATTGGTATTTTTGAAAGAATAGTTTTATAGGAACCAAATGAAACAATAAATATTACCCAGGAATTTTGTCCATCATCTTAGATTTATGAGTCTTTTGATCTACAAATTTTTGTTGGGAACCCCACCCAATCCTCTCTTTTTTTTTTAGGTTATTCCAAGGCTTCCCGTGGCTTGCCCCATATTCACACTGTGCTCAAGGTCACCTAGTAGTGTGTTTCTTGTGTCAGTGTCAAGAACATTTCTTAAACCCTGACTCTGTAATGTGATTCTGCTGAATTCTTGCAGTAAATGATCCCAGACCCCTGGAGACCAGATGGCAAGCAACCAGATGTCATCAGAAAAGCTTGACTCAAGATTTCTCAGCAGCCAGCAGCCTCAGGAGACAAAATTATTCCAAGGCCTTGACACTCTTGCAACACTAGTAGTAACTGGATGGAACGGGCATCTTCAGGTGGGAGAACCACTCTCGGGGGTGTTTGATACTCAAGAATCCTCAAGGGATTCTTGATAATGTTTTATATAAAACAAAGTGGAAGACCTTACCTGAACCTATGACTTCAGCCATACACACACACACACACACACACACACACACACACACACACACAGAGAGAGAGAGAGAGAGAGAGAGAGAGAGAGAGAGAGAGAGAGAGAGAGAGAGAGAGAGAGAGAGAGATTAACTATTTTACAGGCATAAACTGAAAGCATTTTGCTAGAATATTTCCTCACTTCCATCCACACAGAAGGAAACAGGTGTAATGCTTCCCACTATCTTATAGAGACACAAGCTTCAAACAACACTGCTGTCAAGGTTGTAAAGAAAAGGCCATCCTTGTACACTGCAGAAATGGATATTGGTGCAGCCACTGGGGAAAACTGTATGGTAGTTCCCCCAAAATTTAAAAACAGAACTATCATATGCCCTAGCAGTACCACTTCCAGGTGTCTATCTGAAGAATACGGAGGGTCTAATTTGAAAAGATATATGTACCTTATGTTGACTGTAGCACTGTTTACATCAGCCAAGAAATGGAAACAACCTGAGAGGCCATGAACAGATGACTGAATAAAGATACGGTCTAGACACATAATGGGATACTACTCACATGTACACATATAGATAGATGATGAAATCTTGCCTTTTGTAACAACATCAATGGAATTAAAGGGCATTATGTGTTAAGAGAAATAAGTCAAAAGGAGGAAGACTGGCTGAGTTCACTCACAGGTGAAATATAATTAACAGACAAAACAAAAACTACTGGACTTTGAAAACAGAGCTGGCAAGCAACCAGATGCCATCGCAAAAGCATGACTCAGATTTCTGGGAGCCGGCAACCTCAGATGACACCGTTGAGATTACCAGAGGGAAAGATAGGGTGTCGGGGTGGGAGCAAGGGGTAGTGGGAGTCCAATGGGCAATAGTGGAGGAATTAGAAACTTGGTGGTGGATGTGGTATGTAATACATTTGATGAGTGAACCTGCACACCTAAAACTTACATAGCACTGTCAAACAATGTTACTGCAATTTAAAACGTATGAAAAGAAACAAGAAAAAGAGGTTTGGAGTTGGTAGAGATTTTCTCAACTTGGCAGCGGGTGAGAGGACCTACTGCATTTTTAGGGAATTGGGAGTTCGTGAGGAGTTTTAAATGTTGAGCTTTCATATATAAAACTATCTTGCCAGTTATACAGAGATTATTCATTTGCAGAAAAAATTTACACCCGAAAAGTTGTTTTGTAGAATAAGACTTCTTTTTAGCATTTTCCCCACTGAAGTAAGTGGGCATATTCTTGGATATTTTCTGGGTATGTTTTTCCCTTGAAAAGGTTAACATAGCTCTCGATGACAGGGACTTAGCAGAAGGCATAAATCTAGTTCTTTAATAGAAATGCAAGGCAATACTGATAAAAAAAATCATTCCTACCCCAAAGCCTTGTGGGGACCTGGTGCTCAGCGCCAGCTCTTTCTCCACAGCATAACACGCTGGGCACAATCAGCAAGGGAGGACTCAGCAGGAACAGCAGTGAGGCTTCTGCTTGGGACAGATGAGCAAAGCAAACTTCACTGAAGACTGTTGCAAAGAACAGAGGGAAGTGCATGTAAAAATGCCAGGCACAGCGCTGGCTCCAGGAAGCAGATACTCCTTAAGTATTTGGGCTGTTTTCAGTTTGTATGTTTTATTTTCAAAAAGAGTAAGGGAGGGAGGAACAAAAGGGGAGAGAGAGAGAGAGAGAGAGAGAGACAGGGAGGAAGGAAAGAAGGAAGGAAGGGGAGAGGAGAGGAAGCTGCATTTAAGGAAGGAAGAGAGAGGAGGAAGGACTTTATTTTATTTAGTTGTTCATCCTGATTGTTCCCCATGGCCCCAGGACGCAAACATGGGTCCTAAGGATGTGTGTGGATTGCGCTGGCCAGAGGCAATGAGCCCAACCACCACTCAACCAAACATGCCATTTTAATTCTTTTTACTCTGGTTTTTCACCCAGCCCTCTATCTCAACCCAGCCCGAGGCCTCAAACCAGACATCTCAGCTGTCTGAACCACAAAAGCACAGCTCCCCAAGTATTTGTTCATATCGAATCTTTTACTCCAATTCTGGAGTTTCATACAGGACACTTTGGCTCGATAGTACGATTTCTTTGATTATGTTCTACAAAAGCTTTTGTACTGCACTAGTACTTGCCTTGAAACAGACAAAAAGAATATATTTACAATTGACAAGCCTACAAGGTTAGCTGCCATATGCCAGACACAGGTGTAGCTAATTTCACAGATGCAACCCCAATCATTTCCAAATCTTCCGATGTCCTAGGACTGACCTTCAATTAACATCCAAATACAGCACACCCTGATGGAATAGTGGTTCGCTCTGCCACCTCTGCCAAACACAGTCCACATACATCCCAAGGACCAGGGTTCATATCCCATCACCAAGGGGGAACAACTAAGATGAACAACTAAACAAAAATAAATAAAAATGCTTCCTTCTCCTCTCCCTTCCTGCCTGCCTGCCTGCCTAATGGCCTTCATTTCTGCCTGAACCTTTCCTTTTAAAATAAAAATTCCAAATAAATGACTACAGGCCCATTCCACATTGCTCCAGAAGCCCAAGTTTCTGAGGGAGAAACTCCCATTCTCCTGGTCGCTTCATGCAATTCACTTTATGCTACTGTATGGATACAGCCTCTACTCCATCACACTGAAGGCGCAAGCACAGATCGTCCCAATTGTCTCAGAAATGATCTCCTTAGATGCCCCACTTTGAAGTGAAGATTATTTTGAGCTGAAGGAAATGGCAACCTTGGAGAAGTAGCTTTAACCTTTCTCCTAACCATGTTGTCCTTCTCTTAATCAAAGACACGTTACCACTTTCTTAACGTTCTACCCTTCCCCTGAGAAAAGGTTTATTGTCCCTGATCCCTAGAAGAAAGTAGTGTGGGAAGCCTTTATTCAAAAGTTAAGTTTATCTGTAAATACCGGAACCTGCCTGGGAGCCACCCTCAATAGCCTCCTGATACTTTGGTTTTACTCAGAAGTGGATGGCTCAATTTTTGTTTTCTTTGCTCCTTTTCTAATATATATACATATATATATTTGATATATTTGTCAGATTCAGAATGCTGGGTACATAGATTTATTCTGATGCCTATAAGAGCCTAAGGAGAAATTAAGAATTAATCAGAAAAGAAAGTCTATTGTAAGGCCCTATCTCACTTATTTTGTTTGGAAAACGAAGTACTATTTGGGTAAGCATTCTCTCAATACTCACTTTGTATGCTGTTAGAGGTCATCTAATTGCCTTAGTTAAAAACAATGGAGGATAATAAATTAATATAGGTTTGGTCATTATTTCTGGGTATAGGACCCCAGAGTTGTGATTAAATGTTCTTGTGAACAAGCTATAAGAAGTGACTAAATTCTGGTTATCAAGGAAATATGCACATAGAGAAACAGTGAAAAACAATACTGGCCTACTGTTATCTGCATGTGTATTTGTGGCTTGCTCCAGGGTTGAGTTCATGTGCATGTAAAAAGCCTCACTACAATGACTTAATCAAAAAAGACTTTTCTCACACAGCACAGCTTAGATATAAGCGATCCACATCAGGCACAGCAGTCCCATTAGGAACACAAACTCCTTTTCACTCTCCCTTCACCATCCTCACGGTGGGGTTTTAGTCCTCATGATCACAGGAGGAGAGTTCGACCTTCTAACTTCAGTCCAGGGTCCAGGCAGAAATAAAAGAAAGGGCTGTGATCAGAAGGTGAACGGCAAAAGTGTATATGCAAGCTGAGTGCCCCCCTTTATGAAGATTTTTTTTTCCTAAAGCCCAATCCAGAAATTTCTGTTTAGCTTTCATAGGTCAGAAGTTGAACTGTGTCATGTGGTCGAGCTGCAAGGGAGTCTAGGAAACTGAGTTTTTAAAATTTTATTACAGGAACACTGCATTATAAAATGATATAGATTTAAGGTGTGCATCCCTGTATATCAACATCTGTATATGCTGCATGAAGTGCCTCACAGTTCAACTCTATCCTTCACCTAATAAATGACCCTCTATCAAATTTGCCTAGCCCTTCTCCCTTTTCCATGTGGTAGCCATTAAATTTGTCTTATAGTCTAAAAGTCTATTATTGTTTCACTTGGTTCATTCATTTATTTGGTTTCTATATACTACACATGCATAAAATCAAAGTATTTGTCTTTCTCTGTTTGACTTATCTCACTAATCATCATTTCTTCTAGGGCCATCCACATTGTTACAAATAGCAGGATTTTATCTTTTTATTTATTTATTTTTATAGTCCAGGTCTTTTATTTTTTTACATCTATCATGCCATGAATTCACAAGGAGTGGGCTCCAGCAGCTCCTTTCTGTTGGTTCTCACATAGTGTGCTTCTGGGGGGAGCACATTTCAAGAAGTTATCTCAGCTCTTAGAGAGTTTAATATGTTCAATACAAACATTAATTCTCTTGGCAAGAATCCTTCCCCTTGTTTGTTTACAGCAGCGCCAGTTGCATGCTGGGTAACACAGCAGACTCCGGGCTTTGTCATGGCAGCATTTGTGGGCCATTCCTTTTTGAACAGTGCCCCTTCCCTGGATGTCTACACCTTTCTTGTACATTCGCATATATGTGGCCAAAGGAACAACTTTGTGTTTCCTAACATGGAGGGTCTCTCATCTCTTTCCCTTTGCGTAGGTCATTTGTGTAGGTCATTTTGGGGAATTACTGGAAGATGGCAGAAACAGTTGTTTTTTTTGGTTTGTTTTTTTTGGGAAGCTTAGTACTATTCCATTGTGTTTATATACCACATCTTTTTTTATCCACTTATCAGTCAATGGCCACTTAGGTTATTTTTAGTTCTTGCCTATTGTAAATAATTCAAGAAACATGGGAATGAATACAGCACATCTCTTCAAATTAGTACCTTTATATTTTTCACATACATACCCAGAATTTGGATAAATGGGCCATAGGAATTTCTATTTTTAAGTTTTTGAGGGAAAACTGAGCATTTCTAACTGAGCAATTGCTCTACGCAAACAAAACTGGACTTCCATAGTTAAGGTGAAGAATAATGGCTAGCAGAAGAGCAATGAGAAGTCTGCCATAGCATCATAAAACATTCCAAGTACGTTATATTACAAGCACTTTAGAGGTAAGTGAAGAGTGCGTATTCTGGAAAACAGATGGCGCTGGTTATTATAGGACACTTACAAAGATCAGTGCATCTTACACTTCAGTGTGCATAGTCACCTGAAGATCTTCTAAGCACAAGTGGGAGCACTTTCAAAGAGCTCACTGGCGATGCGGGCTCTTCCTGGAAGACCTCAGGTCCTCTCCACAGGGACTCTCCACAGGGACTCTCCACAGGGACTCTCCACAGGGACCTCTCCACAAGGGTTGCGTGAGTGTCTTTAGAGCAAAGTAGCTGGCCTCACCCAGAACTAGCAAGTCAGAAGATCAAGGGTGAAGCTACAATGTCTATTGTAAGCTAGCCTCTGAAGTCATATACTTATGCCATCCTGTCCTCCTTGTTCCTACCCTCCCCAATAGCCACAGTCTATCACGTATTTGGGAGAAGTCCCATAAACCCGCAGAGCACTGATGTCTTCATCTCTAATACTGGAAATACTAATAGTCTTTAGCCCATAAATTTAACTGAAGATATGAATTAAGTGCTTTTCACTTATTAAGAATTCAGTATAAATTAACCATAATCATAATGAAACTACATCAACATTGTTCGATGATGACTATGATGCTATAATAAGGACATAGGTTTGGTCTTTCTCCCTACAATTCCTTTACAATTCCCTAAGCTGTAAGAGTAATGGCAGTTTCTACTGTTCTTTTGGCTTAACCTGAAACAGCTCAAGCCCCTTTCAACCACACCTGAGTTTATGTTAATAAGATGATTTTTGGAAACCCCTTAGATAACCACAGGGTGGAGTCTGGCTGTTATTGAAACCAACAAGGTGATCGGTGGGTTGGAACTTTCAGACTTACCCTCCAAACTCCAAGGAGTGGAGAGGGCTACTGGCTGAATTAAACTCAACTGCTACTGATTTTTCAGTGAGCTTCTGGGTTTAGTGAAGGTGTGGAGATGCTGAGATGATAGAGAGTACTGAGAGGACATGGAAGTTTCATGCCTTTCCTACAAACAAACCTCGCCTTGCCAAGTGGATCTTTTCCATTTGACTGTTCCTGAACTGCATCTTTAAAAATTTATTTGTTTATTTATTTATTTATTTTATTTTGGTTGTTCACTCTGGCCCCAGGTCTCAAATTCTAGTCTATGAGCTTTACATGGTTTACACCCCAGTCATCAATTAGTGCATAAGCCACCAGGGTGCACCAAATTGTACTCTTTCATACTAAACCAGTAACCTAAGCAATTAAACTATTTTCCCGAGTTTTGTGAACCTTCTAGAAAATTACCAAGCCTGAGGAGGTATGTCTCGAAAACCCCTATTTTATTGCTGGTTAGTGAGAAGTATATGAAAACTTTCGTATCGGAAGTGAGAGGGTAGTCTTGTGGAACTGATCCCTGTAACGTGGGATCTGATGCTAACTCCAGCTAGTCAGAATTGAGTTAAATTGTAGGATGCCGGTTTGCTGAAAAACCGGTTGGTATTAGAAAAAAACATGCCATCAGAGAACCAGAAGTGAAGTGTTGCGTGTGTGGAGAAGAAAAAAAGTCATTTTTTTTTCTTTTCAATGGCTAAATTCCCTCACACACTAAAACTATGTATCAGTCCATTTACAGAGAAGACCTATTGCCTAGGTGTGAAGTGAAAGCATGGCACCAAGCTGTTCATTCCTTCATAGATTCACAGTATGTCAGAGCTGCCCATTTCTTACACTTTTTCCACTATAGATCACATTTCAGCTCTCTGTACTGAATAACCTACCACTTGACACTCACAATTATTCTACATTTTAAGTCTTTGTACATGTTCTTCCCTCCATGCTGTCTCTCCAATATTTCACCTGACTTTAACTCACCCTTTTTGCAACAAATATATTGATTTGTTTTCTATGCATTTTCTTTCTTTTCTTTTCTTTTTCTTTCTTACCTTCATATATGCATTTACCTTCTTTATTGCCCCTCTTGTCTTTCATTCATTCAATACAGTTTCTGAATGTCAAGCAGGTGTCAAGAAAAATATCATCAAGACAAGGTTCTTGTCCTCTTAGAACTTAGTTTGGTGAGAAGGATAAACAGTAAGTATCTTTTCCCCAAAATAAATACAGAAATATATAATCTGTAATGCTAAATTCTATGAGAAATACTTAGGGTAAAGAGATAAAAAGCTGTGAATATGGGGAGTTATTGTAGTGAGAGTAACAATTTAAATAGATTTTAAATGGACTTATCTTCCTCATTGACTGGATCATTTATCTATATGTCTCCACTACCTAACAATGTATTTGAAGCCAGGAAGATGTTTAAATAATTGTTGAAAAAAGAAAGAATGAATCTATGAATAAATACATGTATTAATGAATGTTAGATTCGTGTATAGACCCCCATATAAGAAAACCAAGGTCCAGAAATATTTGATTTGACCAAGATTAGAAAGCAAGAAATAGAAATCTTAATGCTAAGAATGTTTGCTTCGAGGACAATGTTGTTTTCACTGTGTCATATTAAACACGACTGAAACGCCATTGTTTCATTAATGTGACATCTGTTCCTCTTTTAGTGTTGACTAGATTTGGCTACTTCAATGGAATTCTGAGAGCTTGTTTTCTAGGTTTTTTTTTTTTACTTTGTCTTCATGGAAACCATCACTGTTTACTTTGATAAGACAAAGGACTTCACCAAAGTATCAGGAGTGTATTTGTTCACCTGGTCATGCAGCTCGTTGGTCATGAATCACAATCATTTAGAATGCACAGCTGATCAAGGACCAGGAAAGAATTCCCACTGAGGTCCTCTAAGATTACTTTATAGAGGACCAATAAATCTAGTACAATAAATCCCAAACTTTTTTGATTCAGAACAACTTTATTGTCTTAAAAATTATTGAGAACCCCCAAGAGATTTTGCTTATGTGAATTACATCTATTGATATTTACTGTATTAGAAACAAAATAAGTAATTTTAAACATGTATATTTTAAAATAACAATAAAATATGTAATATAAATAAATTTTTATAAAAGTAACTATTTTTATTATTTTGAGGGGTTATTTTATTATTTGGGGGGTTTTAATGTTCACTTTAAGTTTTATTTACTTTTTTATTTAAGTAACATTTTACTGTAAAATTTTTCAAAGTTTCAGGTATGCATCATTATAAATTAACGTGTACACGTCATTAAATTTACCATTAGAAGTCCAATTTTGTTCTTCACCATATACTTAATCCCTTTTGTCCAATTTGCCTAGCCCCCTAGTCCCTTTCCTTCTGGTATCTGCTAATCTGCACTTATAGTCTAATAAAAGTTTTATTTTTGTTTATTCTGTTCATTCATTTTGGGGGGTTTCGTATATAACATATACGAGTGAAACCATATGGAGTTAGTCTTTGTCTGATTTCACTAAGTATAATACCCTCTAGGTCCATGCATATTGCTGTAAATGGCAGGATTTTACTCTTTTTTAAAAGCTGAATAGTATTCTATTGTATGTATATAACACATCTACTTTTTCCTATTATATGCTTGATGGACACTTAAGTTGTTTCCAGATCTTGGCTATTGAAAATAATGCTGCAAAAGAACTTATGAATGCACATATCTTTTCACATTACTATTCTCCTGAGATGTACCCAGAAAAGGAACAGCTGGGTCATATGATAGTTCTATTACTTTTTTAAGGACTCTCCACATTATTCTTCTTAGTGGCCGCACCAATTGATATCCCCACTACCAGTTCACTTTTCTCCATAACCTCCTCAATAGTTGTTCTTGTCTTTTGGATAACAGTTATTCTCACAGGTATGAGGTGCAACCTCATTGTTTTGATTTGCATTTCCCTAATAAGAAATGATGAATACACACCTTTTCATGTGCCTGCTGGTCATCTGTATATGTTCTTTGAAGAAATATCTATTCATATCCTCTGCTATTTAATCAGGTTATTGATTTTTGTTGTTGAGTTTTATGAGTTCTTTATGTATTTAGAATATTAACTTCTTGTTGAACTGTTACATGTATGTTGTGTGTATGTGCAAATATCTTCTCCCATTCAGTAGCATATCTTTTTCTTTCGACGATAGTTTCTTTCACTATGCAGAAGCCTTTTGGTCTGATATAATCCTTTTGTTTATTTTCACTTTTGTTTTCTTGTCTATGGAATAGTGTTTCTAAACACATCTTTACACCAATGTCAAGAAATCTATCACTTTTTTTCCCTGTATGTATTCTATATTTTTAGGTCTTATAACCAAGTCTTTAATCAAAATCATTTTAAAAGATACATGTAATGAGAAGAGCAGCATTTTTTCACATTTTCTAAATCTCCTTAATGTCTAGATTAATAGAAGAAAGTTAAATTCTCTGATCTGCTTCAGAATTCAGCTTCCTGTGAGACTACTCATCATTTCACCTCTGGAAAACTCCATTGTACATCCATGAGAATGAATATGAAAAAGTCAAATAATGTTCTGGAATTCCAACAAAAATAGTTTTGACCTTTGGACTCCATTAAAAAAATCTCAGGGCCCCCAGAACTCTACGGACTATAGTTTGAGAACTACTAATTTCAAATGTCATACATTTATATTAAAACAAACAGGAAAATGAAAACTATTTTGAGTTTTAATTCTAATAATGTGTGAATTTACATATTCCTATAGCAGGCAGGCAGGGAGAGAGGAGGAAGAAACATTTTTATTCAAGTATTTATTCATGTATTTTTATTCATTTTGATTGTTCCCTAGTCCTTAGTGACAGACACTGCGCAGCCTCAGATTTAACACCTGAGCCATCAGAATGTTCCACTCCACATTTTTCTTAAATTCAGTCATTTGGAAGCTATAAATTCTACAACAACAATTTTTAACCTGGTTATCCTGAAATACTGTTAATCTATTTATCTCTAGATATAATCTTCATTTTTGTCTAACTCTCAAACAAAGATATTTGCATTCCTTTCACTTTTTTCTGCCTCTCTCACATATAGCTTTCCTTTCACTTTTTAATTGAGATTATCTGTGATTTTAGCTCCAGATTGCTTTTTTTTTTTAAGGAAAGGTACAGGCAGAAATGAAGGTGAGTAGGCAGGCAGAAAGAGAATGGAGGAAGCATCATCTTTTTAAAAAAAATTATATTTGTATTGCAGTAACTTTGATTTTACATGTTAAACTCATATTTGTACATTCCCCATATGTGCAGTTTGCTCATTCCTCAGATATGTCAACACACCCTGCCCTATCAAATCACTAAGTGTTCCTCACCATTGTCTAGTGGACTCCGCCATCACTTGTCCCCCCCAACACCCTCAATTCCCTATTGGGAACCTCAATTTTATTGCAAGTGTCCAAAGGTTGGTTTTATTTCATCTGCTCCTTCTTTTTTTATATTCACATTTCACCTATGATGAGGTTATTTGGTATCCATCTTTCATCTTTTGGCTTATTTCACTTAGCACAATCCCCTCTAATTCTATCCATGTTGATTCAAAGGGCAAGATTTCATCTCTTCCAAAGGCTATGAAATATTCCATTGTGTGTGTATATATATATATGCCACACCTTCTTTATCCATTCATCTGATGTTGGGCACTTAGGTAGTTTCCAGTTAATAGCTATTGGGCTGCAATAAAAATGGGGGTGCATACGTCATTCCACTTCTGGGCATTTACCCAAAAGATAAAAAAGCACGTATCTGCAGAGATGTATGTATCCCCATGTTTATTGTAGCCCTATTCACAATAGGAAATTTCCATAGTCAACTTCTTGAAGACTCTCAAGACTACTTTCCATAGGGATTGCACCAATTTGCACTCCCATCAACAGTGTAAAAGTGTTCCCTTCTCATCATATCCTCAAAGGACAAGGAATTTTTCTCTTCACTTATTCTAGTCATTTATAGTTGACACTTCAACAATACGGAATGGGGGAACCAATCCTGCATGCAGTTGAAAATAGGCATTTAACTTTTGATTCCCACCAAATTTAATTACTAATAAAACCTGCCGTTGACTAGAATCCTACCAATAACATGAACAGTCAACTAATATAAAAATAAAACAAAAATGCTTCTTCCTTGCTTCTCTTCCTGCCTGCCTGCCTACTCACCTTTATTCTTGCCCACACCTTTCCTTAAAAACAAACAAACAAACAAAAAACTAGAGGTATCATGCTTTCTGATATTCAACTATCCTTCAAAGATATATAGTACTGGCAGAGAAACAGTTCAATGAAATAGATTCAAGAGCCCAGAAGTAAACTCACATACGTAGGAACAACCAATGCATGACAGTGAAACCGAGAATACACAATGGAGAGAGTGGAGTCTCCTCAATAATGGTATGGAATCAGCAGAGGGGCTCAAGAACGTTGGTTCGAGACTTGGGGTACAGAGGGGAAAAATTAAAAAACTCAACAAATAAAAATGCTTCCTCCCCTCTTTCTTACTTCTTTAATAAAAATATACTTCTTTCTCCTTTCCCTTCCTCTCTTTAAAAAAAAATTTTGAGAAAATTTGGCAGCCACATGCAAAAAATTATAATAGACCACTACTTTATGCCATATACAAAAATTAATGCAAAGTGGATTAAAATTTTGAATGTATGACCTCAAACCATAAAATACACAGATGAAAACACATAGACAGTAAGTTCCTAAATATTGGTCTTAGGGATGTTTTTATGGATTTGACTCTAAGAGGAAGAAAAACAAAAGCAAAAATAAATAAATGGAACTGTATCAAACTAAAAAGCTTCTGGACAGCAAAGGAAACCATTTTCAAAACAAAAAGGTGACCTAGTGAATGTGAGAAAATATTTGCAAATAATATATCTAATAAAGGATTACTACCCAAAATACATTACATGTGTATACTACTCAATAATAACAACAACAACAAAAAACTGGTTTAAAAATGGGCAGATTGATGATCCCTTTATAGTGAAGGGAGAACAGAAATGGTGAGGAATATAATGTACAGATATTAATTTTTAATGATGCACTCTTTAAACCTATATAATGTTATGATGCAATGTTCCATCAATAAAACTAAATTTTAAAAAATGAGCAGAGAATCTGAAAAGATATTTCTCCCAAAATATAAAAATGACCAATAGGCACATGAAAAAAAAGTTCATCATTACTAATTATTAGGTAAATGCAAAGCAAAACAACAATGAGATATCACCTCACACCTGTTAAATGACTATTATCCAAAAAGATAAGAAATAGCCAAGTGTTAGATGTGAAGAATAGGGAGCCCTGATACACTGCTGGTGAGAACGTAAACTTGGTGCAACCATTATAGAAAATATTATAGCGCTTCCTCAAAAAAGTGAAGACTAGTATGATCCAGCTATTGTGCTTCAGGGTATTTCGCTGCAAAACAGAAAAACAATAAGAAAAGATACATGGCACACTCCCTGGTTCCCAGAAAGGAGGGTGGATGGGGGTAAGTAAAATGGGTAAAGGAAGACAATTATATGATGATGGAACCACGCAACAATAAGCACGCTGTAGTGTCTATACATGTGAAATGATAATGTATACTTGAAACATCCTTATAAAGCCATGTCCCCTCAATTAAGAGAAGAAATCTTTAGGCTCAAAATTTTCCTCCAGGATAATTTCACTCAGATGTTGCATATAAACAAAGCAAATGGAATTCGTTATCTTTTCATACTCAGAATTGATGATCAGAAATTGGACATTAATCTAATTTTGTTTCTTGGTAAGTATGATTTTTTTTCTCACTGGATGTTTATTTGACTTTCTTTCTCTTCATCCCTAGGATAATGAAATAGAATTTGGACAGGTCTAACGTGTAGTTTTCAGAAGTCCTAACAAGCAGCCCCTGGGTTACGGCCTTTTCACCTGAAGATTCTAGTCTTTCTCGGGTATAACAAATCTATCTTCTTCCCTCCCTCCTTCCTTTCTTTCCTTCTCCTTTCCTCTCATTATCTCTTACATCCCTTGGTCTGCCACCCCACCCCCACCCCCCATGCTTGCCCACCTCTGAGGTGGCCATTCAGAACTTCTGAACTGTGCTAGATTACAAGCAAATTCTTCATCTAGCTCTTCTAACCTATATTTAATCTTCAAAGTTGTCTATGCTATTAAAGCGTTTTTACTAAGTTTTTACATTGTTCCATGCTATCTTGAATTTCTGATTCAGGGAGCATTTTCCTGATTGATGAAAAATAACTTCAGCTCATCTACTCATGCTAGAAGGTTATGCAGTGTATTATGCAATGCTTTAAAAAGACAAAGGAGAGGAAAAACACAACTATTTTCTGGCATACCCCTGTGGCTCCGGTGGCTAAGGTGCAGACCACGTGAGGTCTGCAGGGTTTGAGGCACGGGGTTGGAAGGACAAAAAAAAAAAAAAAGAAAGGCAAACAGGTATCTATTTTTCATACTCAAGAAAGGAAAAGACTATCATCTGGTAATTCAAGATGCTTCAGATCAGTACACATGTTCTGAAAACCAGTCATCGACTGCCCGGCTCCTGCCGCCCGGTTTCTGCAACTGAGCCAGCTTCCCTCCAGGCTCCTCCAACTGAGCCAATCAGTAACAGACCCGAGCTTGTCCTGACCGTCAGCAGCCAGTGACAGCACGGCGTCCGGCCGACAGCCCATCAACAAGTGGCCACCCCAACGCCACGCTCTCCGGTCCGGCCCGTGGCGACAGCAGCCTTTACCAGGGGCCCGCACGACCGACCGCTGCCGAAGTCCTCCGTCTCCACACCCCTGCGTCTGAAAGTCCACCAGTCTCTGACCCGCAAGTTTTACACCCTGACGGAGAATCAGCTATGGTTTCGCTCAAGGAAACTGTCGAACAGCACAGCGCGCCCGGGAGTTTACCTTCTCTTGTCCTCAGACACGAAGACGGGACTCCTCCCCGGAGGACGAAGGGCCCTGGGGCGCCCCGGATTCTCTGCGGGGCTCCTTCAGTGGCACCGCTTCCTCCCCGGGCTTCCTCCCCGGGCAGCGGCAGCGGCAGCGGCAGCGGCAGCGACAGGAGAAGGCCTCCACCGCCCGCCCATCAGCCCCGAACACCCGCGCGGCTTAACCTGAGGCCTAGCGGTGTGGCGGTGAAGCCACGCTCGAGGATGGTTTGCCATCGTCCAGGAGACGGTGGGCCCTGCACTGCCACGGAGGATGGCTCCGCCGAGGGAGACCAAGCGCTTCAGCTCCAACGCCAGGCTGACTCCCGCCTGGGTGTCGAAAACAGAGGCCCGGCGGCGTGTCGGATCACGTGACACCCACCCAGCTCCCAGGCGGCTGTTGGCCTCCTCTCCGCGCAGGCCCAACGAGCTCCACGGTGTTCCCGGAAGTGTGTCTTTTTTTCTGCAGTATATTGAATTCCGTTTATGGTTAGTTGGCAAGCTTGCAACCTGCCAACCTCTGTTGACAGTTTGCCTTGAGTTCAGATTTGTGCATCGATATGATTATCCCATTCGATCTTTTCAAATCGTGCAGTGCTTCATAACAACAAAATGTTCTGCTTTGTCTATGTTTGAAATTCCAAATGCATCACTAAGTTTTGTCATATATTTCTGAACTGTGGAAACACTAAATAAAGGGGAAAGAGTCCTTCTTAAGGTCTTTGTGTGATATGGAATGGTTCATTCAATATGGAAACTTTAAGATATAAACTATTGTATACCCCAGATTCTGAAAATTACACGAAATTCTGGGATGAGGATTATAGCTTAGGGAAAAATTACCTAGAGGACATCTGTAGATGCCTAAAAGAACAGACTGTGTCAGTCTGCCTCCATCTGTCCCAAGAAAAACTGTTAATCACCCTTGGGAAAATCCTCCTCTCTCTTCCTGAGGACCACCTGTTTTACTGGTGAGGCCAATGGCCTCAGGAATTTCCTCTCTGGTCCTTGGACAAAGGAGTCAAAGCTTGTCTACTTGTTCCCCACTACCGTATATACAGTGTCACTCCAAGCCTCACCTCTGCATAATGAACCTCTAAGCCTGACTAAAGCTCAGGGGAAGATAGAACCAAGAGTACACAAAGAAATGGAATTAGGAAACCCAAGAGAGTAAAAAGGGGGGAGGAGCAAAGCAACCAAAATACACACTTCCCCACTTCTACTGTAGTAATTAATAGAGGAGACAGAAGACAACTTTAATAATAAACTAACAATTAAAAATTATCTTAAAGACATTATATGACAGCAGAAAGAAGACTTTCTGAGCCCAAAAAACATAGGTGAAAAATGGAGAAAAAAGATGAAATTAGGAATCCAATGAATGGTGTGAAAATCAAGCAGAAGAAATAAAACAAAGAACAAAGTTCTGGTTTAAATAAAGACTGATGTCTTCATCTTAAAAAGTTTAATTGAGTTCCACACAAAATTAGAAAAATAATGTTTTCTGAATTATAAGGATAAAGAGAAAAATGCAACATGCTTTCAGAAAAAAAAAGTATCGGATTAGTGCTAGACCAACGATCACCTGCAACATGGAAGCCAGCAGAGACTAGAATAACATCTAGAGCACAGTGAAAGAAAGGAATGCTGCCTTCTAGTCAAATTTGATTCATAATTTTCCTATATCATATGTAGAACCTCCTTAAATGTATGCAACATGGAATTTGTGGAACTTGACTATTTTGAAGTAAGTATTCCTTTTCCTTGAAATGTATTGTCCTCCCTGTCTACCTATAAAAAGCTTATTCAACCTTTAGGTAGAATAACTCCCCATTTTCAATTGCCACAATTCTTGGGCAGTTTGATATTTATTGTGTGTGTGTGTGTTATATACTCCTGTTCAGGGTAGAAGCTGTGTTCTATTTGGATTTGTTGCAACTCCTCAGATAGGGCCTGTCATCTCGGAGGTGCACACATACCTACTGAATAAATTAATAATTAAATCCACTTATTGAATGGGTTACCCCCAAACAACTTTCCTTCTGCATCTTATTTAACCTAAGAATTTAGTTTCCTTACAGGATTCCTTGACATCTGAGCAAAGTTTATTGCATTATAGATAAAGTTTTCATTACTTATCACCAGGTTTTATGCATATGGGCTATAGCTATATTTTTGTATTGGTGACAATCTAGACACTCCATTCATGGTCAGCCTATGATGACCTCTCTCCTACTGGTCACTGTTTCAAGTAGTTGTAGAGACAAGGTAGTTAGGGGTCAGGTTAGTGCTTCTGGCTTCCAGGCTGTGTGCTAGAGAGAAGGTGTTTGATGCAAAGATAAGAGCACTTCTCATGAGATGCTGCTGTTGACAGTCTGGGACAAGTACCATTTGTGTCTTCTACCACGTCCAGATATAGCAAATAATTCTTTGTACCATGCCCTCTCTCTTTATACACATGAATTACCGGTGCCTCACACTTTCTGGGCAAGATCACCATGGCAGAATATGGCCGCCACCACTTCCCATCCTGGGGGTGGTGTCTCTTGTTTGTTGATCATGCCTACTCAGTTCTAAAGCCTTCCTACTGAGGTGATAAAGTATCATCCTTGAACAGATTGAAAGAACTCAGAGGGGTTATCTTATCTGGTGTTGAAATAATATGGTGCTACCAGTGGAACAGTACCTTTCAAATGCTCTGGACGTCCTCCAGACATTCTACTGTCTCTGTCCACACCGAAACTTCAGATAACTTACCAGGAACATCGCAGTAAGGGGGGGTACCCTGCAGGGGAAGCAGTAAGTCTGATGACACTGAGCAGAAGGAGATGGGGCTTGTCCTTCTCTAAGTAGGCTAAAATTACTCAAGTGGATCTACTGAATCACACCCACATTTCTGGAATTATTGAAAGAATCCGAAGACTCCATTTTAATGTCATATGATTTCTGAGGATTCTGAATCTGCTTGAACATTCTACCTGAGGTTTATACCATTGGAAAAAAAATGCAATGTTATCTCTTATTTTTTTCATTTACTATCAATTTTCATGTCTAATGTTTGCCTCTGACCAAATATTGAACTTTATATCTGCCTGAGTTGAAACAGTGTGTGGGATGAACATGTCAATTTCTTATAGTATCATTCCTGCTCTAAAACCACTAATAGATGTGAAATCATTTTAAATGACACAGTTTTTCATAGTTGAGTCCTTATTTTAATGTACATTGGAAAATATATAAATAACAAGGCAAATACTTGATTTCCTAGGAATTTTTGTTTACTACTGGGCTAAAGCAGAAAAAATATTGATGAACATTATAAACACATATTTAGTAATAATGTTTGCAGGTATGACATTTCAATATGGAAATTGCATTAATGCCATTGATGTCTTTCCCCACCCTTAATTGTGCTAGGAAGAGGAGGAATTGATCGGTTTGGAGCTCTTGGGAAGAGGAAATGGGCATGCTCACTTAGCCCCTTGTTAGTTTGTTCCCTGCCTTGCAGCTCCTGCATAGCCTAGGGACAGGTATCTGCTGGGAAAGATCTGGGGGAGGAGGCCTGCAGCATTGCAGCTGGGCCACTGCCTAGGGGAGTAACTGTCTAATTGAGATGAGAAATTAGTAAAACCACTTGGCCACAGTTCTGAAGTCATATTCACCAATTAACATAATCAGTAAACGTACCATAATTTTTAAGAGTTGAAACCAGGACCACTTGGAAGTGGGGAAGGAAAGGGTAGTTTCAGATGGGGGAGAGGGTGTGTCTGTGCCCGTGTCTGCATGTGGGATGGGGGCGTTAACACTCTCAGTGAGGAAAACTGCACCCCTGTCAGACAATTTGGAGCTATTAAATTTTAGTAAACTAAGAAACCAGGACAAAATTTCAAACCAGGCAGGATGCCAGGACAATGTTGCTAGACTGGGACAATACCTGTCAAATCAGGATGTATGGTAACCCTAATTATCAATAATACGCTTAATATTTTCAACTCTTGTCTGACCCCTGAAATTCCCACAGTGTATGCGACAGTAAAAAGGACCTCAGAAATATGGGAATGCACATTTCATGAAAACAGTAACTATGAATTCAGTTGTTATCATCATTTCCAATCTACCAGCATGATCCGGTTATTAAGACTGGGTAACAACTGATCCCAAATGTAGTAGTGTAAAGGGAGCATCATTCCCTGGGACTGGGCTGGGTGGCAGCAGGATTTGAGCAGAAGAGTTTCATGGAAAAGGGACCTGAGGGCACAGAATGAAAGTGGCTTGGTAGCATGCCTCACCTGGAGGTGCTATCCATGTAGTAACACCAAATAAGCTCTCACCAGCCTGCAGTTGTAATCTTACATCATCATATTTCTATCAAATATTCTTATGATGAAGCTTTCCGACCCCTCCAACGTCATTTTGATCCTAGCTCTTAAAAGCAATCCCTAGGTGCTTTTGAGAATGTTCTGGTGAGGGGCAAATAAGCCTCCACTGAACAATAAGGAGGAATATGAGGAGGGAATGATGAGGAGGAGGGAATATGCCTCAGAAAAGAAGCCCCAAGCAGTAAATAACTTATGCTTACTACAACCACTAACAGACCAGCCTCCACCTTACTCTAGCCTTCTCTGCCTATAAAAGCTATAACTTACTCCTGCTCAGTGCTCCAGTCTTTAGAGACCAATCTTGGCCTAAATGTGTCCTTTCTGAGGTCCTAGTCTCACATCTGTTCTAAACTCTGAAAGGGCCACCTCTAGCCTACCATTGGAGGGAAGAGCCCTGTTTCCTACGGAAGTGGTGGGACTCCTCACTCTTTCACACCATTCTGCTGGGAAAAAGGAAGGGAACTCCGCCTGTTTCTGGTCTGCGACCCTTACTTCCTCACCAGAATCTGCCTTGTCCCAGTCCTAGAATAACAGAAAGGATATGGGCTTCTTGGAAAGTCTGCCCCACCTCCTCCCTCCTGATATGATCTGACCCTTTGGTTCTATTTTGACAGCACTCAGAGGGGTGCCTGCAGGGATAGGTCACAGTTCTTGACACCATCTCTCCTCGAGACCTTGCAGCTGGTCTCCTGTGGACCCCGCTGTACATACACAAAGTCCATACAGAGAAAAGATCAATTTACACCAGGGTAATATCAAAGTCTGCAGAGATAGAAATCACATTCTTATGATCACCTAGCACACTTTGTTTATCTCAGCATCTGCATAAATCATGGCATCATATTCCCCTCAGCAAAGAAATGGGGTTCTTTGGTTCCTTGAATTATATATTGATGATATTAAATTATCTGAAAATATTTTCAAGAATTAAATTATTTTTCCAAATTAAATTCAGAAAGTTTTAGTACCTTTTAAATCATATTCATGATTATTAAATTGTAAGTAGAAGGAAGCAAGCAGCAGTTAAGGCAGGTAGGTAGAAAGAGAGAAAAGGAAGAAACATAGTTATTCATTTATTTAGCTTTTTTTAAAAATTTAAGGTAGGAATCATGGCAAGCAGGCAGGCAGGCAGCAAGCGAGAGGAAGAAGAAGCATTTTATTTATTTTATTTAATTGTTTAGCTTCATTGTTCCCACTGGTCCCAGGAGAACCCAGGACCTTGGGATGTATGCGGACTGCGCCCAACCTATATTCCGCCAGGGCACACCTAGTTGTTCATTTTAATCTTTCTCCCCAGCTCCCTATCTTGAACCAAGATTCTTGTGCTTTATATGGACTATGTCACAGCCACAGACTTAACACCTGACACCAGAAAATTCCTTTTGACTCAGTGTTCATTTCCCAGCAGCCAGGATCTTATCCAACACTGGCAGCCATGCTATTTTACTTTTCTGTGAGCCAAATTATTTCTAACTTTGCCCCATGTCCTACCAGACTGGTGGGAAATTCATTTTAGTTTTTATTAGAGGGAGTTCTTTACCCACTCACAGGATTACACAGGAATTTAAGAAGCTCATGGGATGCTAAGTAAAGAAATGCCTGTAGGCTGAGTTCCCATTGGTTGTCACTGGTGGGCTTAAGTCTGTTTGGCTTCCGGAAAGACCTGCTTGGTGACAAGGACAGAGGTACCAGTCCCAGAGTCAGCCTTCCTATACATGATAAAAAAAAAATAGTTCCAAAAAGAAACCATTAAAAAGAAAAACAATTAAAAATGAAAAAACAAGATAAGAAAAAAGAAAAATAACTCAAAAAATTACCAACTAACTAAATAAAAGAATCCCAGGGAGGGTGGCACAGGTTTTACTAAAACTGTCTACTGTGCTTTTCCATTTAACTGACATCCACAAAGGCATCTGGGAGCTGGCCACCCCACCTTACCCAATCCCTGAACACCCATCATAAAATCTTCAATCAGGTTAAGTTTTTGAAACAAAGAGAAAAAGCCAGGAGAGGTTGTCCTTTTAGATCCAGAAGCAAGGACACTCCAAGTTCCATGATTCTCTAAGGATGAGGGAAGGCAATACAATCAGAAATGAAGACTAAATCGCTCTCTGTGTTCTTTCTGATTTCTTTAAAGTAGCAAAAAAAATGAGACACAAATTACTGTTCCTTAAAATTGCTTTACTTCTAAAGGAAATCTAATAATACGTCAATACCACCAGGGTTAGCTGGGACCCACTCAATGGGGCTTTGCTTTGGAATTATCCAGAGGCTCCAGAATCTCTTCTCTGGTGGTAGATGGAACACAACTTCCTGCCAACTAGAGAAAGCGACAAATATTACAAGAAAGCAAAAATCGCTGGAGACCCAAAGATGGAGAGAGTCCTTGCCAACAGGGAAACCATGGAAAGAATTGATATTGAGCGGGACCTGGGTTGGAGCTGCTATTTCCCCCAGAAGACAGGGCACTAGGGCAGGGGCAGGTGAACAAAGCCTGTGAGGTAAGAAGTGTGATTTGGCCAGAGCACAGGGAGAATAGAAAACCTGGCTCAGCTGGGGACTGGAGGGTAGATTAAAAAGTGTGGTCGCAGCAGAACCTGGAATGCGAGTCTAACAGATTTGATGCATGATAGAGCTTTCAGAATGAACGTTGAGAGGGGTTTGAGTCATTCCCATGGGTAGCACAGAAGAACTTACTCATTGGGGAAGGGTGAGCAGACAGGGAGAGCAGGATTGGCCACTTCTGGGCCAAATGAAAAAGTCTACTTGTCTCCTAACTACACGGAATTGTCATTCTGATGGAAGTGTTTCGAGACTGGCTAGGATGGGATGGGGGAAACTTAGATTTTTATAAAGTCTCCATCTTTGGAATGATGGAGTGTTTGATCAGTTTCACCAGTAAAAGAAGAGAAAGAAAAACCAACAGACTTGCAGAGTTTAAACTGATGTTAGCGAGGGTAAAAAAGAGATGGTGATTTAGTGGTTATGATATTTCATTCATTCCTTGATTCATTAATTCAACACATATTGTGGATCTCTGTTGATTTTGTCTGCTTAGCATCTAGTCCCCTCTTTCTCTTTTTTTCTCAAAATGGAATTCCAATTTCCCTGGGTGACACCCCCTACCCTCACCTCGTCTCCACTATCACCACCCATCCATTGGGTTTCCTGGAATAGGCTCCAAAGGCAAGCACATGACTTAGGCCAGGGCACAGGTCCTACCCTGCTAGCCAGAGTGAAGGGCTCAGGAATGGGCATGGTATGCCATTCAAGCCCATAGAACCAACTCCCTTACTCCTGTGGAAAGACTGTGAGGAGATTCCCTTTTATCCTGACAAAAAGAAAATGGAAAATGGAAGCCCAGAGATATTGGGAGTCATTCTAACTAACCGATAGAGTCAAGAAATATGGAGCATGCCCCAGTGGAGTAGTGGTCTTGTCCACAACCTCTGCCCTCTGGCCAAGTGTAGTCCACATACATCCCAAGGACCCAGGTTCACGTCCTGAACCAGGCAGAACAACCATGATGAACAACTAAACAAAATTAATAAAATTCTTCTCCTTCCTTTTTTTTCCTGCTTGCCTGTCTGCTCACCTTCATGCCTGCCTGCACCTTTCCTTTTGAAAAAAAATGTGGAGGGCAGACAGAGTCCTAAAAGCTGAACCTCTCCAACCATGCTGCATAAACAACCCTGGACTTTCTAGTTACATGAGATTGTTTTGTTCACATTTTGGAATCACATTTTATCACTTGGAATTGAATAAATCCTAATTGAAATAACACTGTCCTAAAGTTTGTAACCTGTGCCTTGTCAATAAGTAGGAAGAAAGCACAGCCCAGAGCACCTTTGCAATAACACGATAATTTATTGGTTTCATTCAGGAGAAATAAAACCCAGCGCTGTCCCTTCCAGCCTGAGTATCTCATGAGTAATTTATTTTTTAAAACCATGAAGTCAGAACCAGTTGTCAGATTTCAGACAGGAGCGTCATGACTGTGCAGGCCACATTGTTGACTTTCTGTCTCTGGTTAATAGCTTTTCTCTTTTGCCAAAGGTCCAATATGTCCTGGGCAGAACTGATGTCTATTCTGGCTTTTCCATTACCAGTTGTGTGTCTTTGGATGAAATATTTCATCTATGTGTGCCAAAATGTCCTAATCTCTGAAATAGGGTGGGAAAAATATTTCTGTTTTACCTTAAAAATTTCTCTGGCATAACCACACCCAGGTGGCCTAATGGATAAGGTCACTGGATGCAGTCCACATACATCCCAAGGACCCAGGTTCAAGACCCAGGCCAGAGGAAACAACCAAGATGAACAGCTGAATAAAATACTTACCCCTCTCTCTTCCTCTCTCTTCCCGCTTATTTGCTTTCATTCCTGCCTGCACCTTTCTTGAAATTTTTTTTTCTCTGGTGTCAAAATAGCATCTATTTAGATATGCAACAGTGACTTTAAAATTTAGAAGTCCAGCCTCTCTAAAGAATACAAAATGGCCAACAGATACATGATAAAAATACTCTACATCAGTTACCATCAGAGAAGTACAAATAAAAACCATAATGTGATATCACCTCACATTAATGAGAATGGTCTGTTAAAAAAGACTAGAAATAAATGTTGTAGTGGGTGGAGAGGAAAAAAGAACCTTCCTTTGCTATTGGTGGGAATCTAAGTAAGTACAAACTTGTTGGAAGACAGTATGGAGATTCCTCAAAAAAAAAATGGTGGATACCCCTCCAGCGGAGTAGCAGTCCATATGTCTCCAAGGTCCCAGGTTCACTTCCCAGAGCCATCGGGAACAACCAAGAAGAACAACTAAATGAGATAAATAAATGCTTCTTTCTCCTCTCTCTTCCTGCCTGCTTGCCTCTGCTTGCCGTCATTCCTGTATGCAGCTTTCCTTTAAAAAAAAAAAAAAAAGGTTCTGCCATTTGATCCAGCAATCCATTCCTAGGCATACACTCAGAGAACAAAATCTCTAATTAGAACATTTTTCTGCACCCCTGTGTTTATAGCTGCACCATTCACAATAGCCAAGATATGGCTACAACCTAAATACTCATCCACAGATGACTGGATCAAGAAGCCGCAATGTGATATTTATGCTCAATGGAATTCTATGCAGTTATTTAAAAAAAATGAAATTGTTTCCCTTTTCCAACAACCTGGATGGAAATGGAAGGGAAAATGGTAAATGAAATAAACCAGAAATTAAAAGACATAAAGAATGACTTCACTCACATGTGGAATGTAAAGAAACAAAGTAAACCAACACAGAAACCCCAACAAAATTCACAAAACCATGGCTACGAGTGTGTGTGTGTTTGCGGGGGGCGAGGGGGCGATGTTGGCACAAGGGAAAGAAGAAGGAACAGGTGGCTGTAAAAGACACTGGGGCTCTAATGGTGAAATGCACACAGGTTGAGGTGAGAATTTAATATTCTGATTGCACAGAGCAATGTGAAATAATAAAAACACTTAAAATATAAATAAAAAATTTTAAGTCCAATACAAATGAAAGAATAGACATGTATATTTAGTCAGTCCAGGCAAACCTTGTCTTTACTTCGAATTGGTTGACTAACCCTAGGTACAGACAAATATTTAACAGGATTCTCTGACAGAAGAGAACTATCCTGATTTGTAGGATTGACAGATTTCTACAGTGTACATACTCCCACTGCTGCCAGTTTTTTTTTAAAGGAAAGTTACAGGCAGGAATGAAGGCAAACAGAGGCAGGCAGGCAGGAAGAGAGAGGAGGAAGGAGCATTTTATTTAATCTAGTTCATCTTAGTTGTTCCCACCGGAACACTAACCCAGGTCTTGGGGATGTATGTGAACTGCTCTCAACTACTACTTCACTAGAGTGCACCAATGGTCAATTTTAATCTACCAATCAGCATGCAAAAATTCTTTAGCTCAGCTCCCCTGGGTAGGATAACCATATATCCTGGTTTGCTGGCATTGTCCCGTTTTAACAATATTGTCCTGGTGTCATCCCAGTTTGAAATTCTGTCCCAGTCTCAATCCCGGTTTACTAAAAGTTAATTAGGACAAACACACATCCAACAAACTAGCTCCAAAGTTCCTGACGTGGGTGCTACATCCCCCTTTCCTGCCTCCATTCCCCTCATACATTATCCCATCTGCAGTGCCTGGTGATACTTGAATTGGTGTTGGTTTCAACTCTAAAAATGTTGGTAAATCTACTCCTGGGAGGGGAGGCGCTATGAACTTACACCAGCATAACACATTGCTCAGGTACGTTGGCTAACCTTAACCACACCTGTATTCATTTCTTCAACCATCAAAGGACTTGTTTGGTTCACTCATGTACACATCATCTTCGTGATTCCATGCTATCATCACTTTATATTTCTCAGTTAGATGAATCCTGCATAAACTCATTATAATCATACAGCTTTCACAAAAGGTCCAGTACAGTAATCTTTTATTATAATGACACTTTATATATATATATATATATACGCTTAATATATGTCTGTATATGTCATTATACAGGTAAAAATGCTGTATGTAGACCATTATTTCCTTGAATCTGTATAAAGATGTCCTATAGACTACTGATTTAAGCTTAAATCAGTGCTCATATCATATTCAACAGATCTCAGCTCTCACAGTTTCTTTATAACTCCTTGTGAATTACTCAAAAACTAAACAAAATGCCCCTTGTTAAGCAACCCACTGAGGTGTGGTTTAAAACAGCACATAAAACTAACATCTTTTCTCACCACTCCTCAAATCTCAGTTGTGAAAACAAAAACAAACCCCAGGAAACCATCAACTGTCCTATGAGGCACGGGCAGAATTCTAAGTTGGTCATGACTACGTCATTTGTTTTCTGACAAACACATGGGTTTTCTTGCTTCTGACAAGTCACCACGGTGAGTGTCAAGTTTCTGACAGTGCTGAAGTTGTCACCTAGAGGCACTGACCGATGAGCAAAGTGAAAGTGGCTGAAGAGTGATGACATCGGGTGACAGCTTTCACACTGCGTGGAGTACATTTCAGCCAGGGGCAACTAGTCTTGATTTTTGTTGTCACCTCATTTCCTGGGGCTGAGTTATCCTGATTTTGCAATATGTCAGCTTGTGAAATAACATTGCGTAATTTGTTATTCATTAGAAGAATTGGTTGCAATTATTAAAGGCTGGAAATGACCTCAAAGTCCAACCCTGGGGAACTGGTGAACAAACTATACAATTGCTGTAGTAGAGTACCATGCAGCCAGAAGTTCCAAAGAATAAACTGCTTGTATTCTAATGTGGGAAGAGCTCCTGGTAAGACACTCCCTGGACTTTAGAATGTCGCCTGCGCATAAACAGTGGGAACATGAAGGAGAAAACACAAGAAACTGGTAGTATCTCCATGGAGGGAGACTGGTGATTGGAATGGCAGGCGACTTCTCACCATACGAATTTCAGATCATTTTTATTTGCAGTGACATATCCTACCTGCTCACATGCACACATCGATACATTTTCCCCCATATACATTTTTAGATAACGTTTTTAGTGTGAAAATAGATAATATTCATTTTGACCGTTCACGAATATGCAATTCAGTGGCAGCCATAGAATCAATGCTGTGTGCCTATCACTGCTAGGCTGGCCCAGAGGGACAAAACGGCGGCCATACCCGGGAAAAAGGTGGCTGACGTCAGACTGAGGGATTGAAGCCCACACCTGGAATCACAGGACCAATCCCCAATCGCGACGTATGAAGCCCGCGAAATTCTTTTGCTTAAAGAGCGCGCTTCCCTTTGTTCCGGCGCGACTTCCCCGGGCCCGGTTCTGCGGACCCGAGAACCTCGCCCGGGTGCGCAAACCCCGATAAAGCCCTGGCTACTCGACTCTTTGTCTGATTGGCTTTCTTTCCTCGTGGAGCCCAGAGAAAAAGCCTTTCAATCACCACAGTCTATATTTAAATCATTCTCTTCTTCTCCAACAGAAACCATACCCCGAAAACAGCTTCCACTCCCCTCTTACCTGGTAACCTCTACTTTCGGTCTCTAGAAGTGGCGGACTCTCAGAATCTCATCTAAGTGCGATCATAGATGTGCCCTTCTATGTCTGACATTTCACCACCCTATATACACTTTTGAAGAAAAACGTCAGATAGATCAAGTTTATCTGCCATGTCTTTAGAAACAGAACAGATCTTGTGAAATGTGTGGACGTGCCTTGGACATCATAGCAGCTTTGGTGTTTCCTAGAAACCCTGTTATAATTTTTAAAAGGTTAACTAGTAGCTCAACTTGTTCGTGCCCTTCAATCTCAGAAAATAAACTGAAATAGCCACCATTTCCCACACACCTGGGCTCCCAAGGACAGGGCCTTTTAAGGAAGGTCTCAGGTCAGGGAGTGGGGAGTGGGGAGGTCTTCAGAGGGTACAGGAATCCTTTCTGAAATTGTATAATTTGTGCTAGATTTTTGAAAGGCTTTTCGAGCTCCGTGAAGAAAGAAAGTCAATTAGACAAAAAGTCGAACAGCCAGGGCTTTATTGGGGTTTGCGCACCCGGGCGAGGTAGCGAAGTCCGCAGAACCGGGCCCGGGGAAGTCGCGCTGGAACAAAGGAAAACGCGCTTTTTAAGCAAAGGAATTTTGCGGGCTTCATACGGCGTGAATGGGGATTGGTCCTGTGAATCCAGGTGTGTGGGTTCCATCCCTTATTCTGACGTCAGCCACCTTTCCCGAGCATGGCTGCCGTTCTGTCCCTCTGGGCCAGCCTAACAATTTTCTGGAGAGAACTTCTTTGGCATTCAGACATTTCCAGAACGACTCATGAGATTTAAAAAAAAAAAAAAAAAAAAAAAAGGCCAAGCCCCACTGCTAAAGTGATAATGTTCCCTCCTTCCCATGCAATATTTCAAAGCCCTTCATTCATCAGCTATTTGTCTAAGCACATGACTAACAAACACACCCCAAGATAAGCCTCTGCAAACAGAATTAGAAAAGAAGTTTGTAGCTTAAAAAAATGATTGTTAGAACTTTCATTTTCAATAAAATCACATGGTCTGATTTAGTGGCACAGAGAAAAGTTCATAGTTGCTGTATAGTGACACAAAATAGGTACATAAGGAAACCGAGGTTTTCCTCCATTCATTTAATAAATATTTGGAGCACCTCCAGTGTCACGTCATACTTGAGACACAGCAAACAATGTCTCTAACCCCCTGCGTCTGGCATCTGATTAGAATTTAGAAGATAAAGGAGTAAAAAATGAAATGACACTTGGCTTTAGTGACATAGGATAGTGCCTGGAGACTGCCTTTAGAGGGGGGCAGCTGAGAGTTCCTTTCTGGGACAGTGGCATTTGTGCTGACATCTGATGGGCAAAGAAGAATCAGCCAGAAAGAGCTGGAAAGGGGACTTCTAAGCAAGGGGCCCAGCACAGGCAGAAGGTTGAGTCACAGCTGAGGTGGGAGGTCTGAGTGCCAAGGTCCCAGCCTGTCTCCCCACTCAGTGGATCATTCCTCCTCTGCTAGCCTCAGGTCATTAACATTCTCTTTCATATCCCCTTTTCTCTTTAAACCAGCATGACTCCAGCCCTTCAATCTCCTTCCTCCTCCTACAACATTCATTCGAGCCCCTGGTGGCATCTCTGCTTTTGCCATGTGTGCAAAGACCCCTGGGGACCCAACATTGAACTTCTTGGGGAGGAAGTTTATACCTTCCTGAATATTGTCACAGCGGTGGAGAGCAGGCCAGTCATTCTTTGGCTCTTACATATTCTAACATCATAAACACACCTATAGCCCTGTGATTGGCAGTGTACGTAGACTTAAGAAACCATGACTTAAAAGACATTCTGATCGGGTAAAACAAAAAGACAATTTTAATTGTTTAAATCCAGTTTTATTAAAATAATCTGGCAATTGTGGTAGGAGTACAGAGTCTTGGACTATGATCACTGGACACATTTGACTTGAGGGCATATTTTTGGTTTGTTGTGGGTTTGAGTACATGTCCTTCTATAAATGCTCTGCGCCCTTCATTTTACTACCAAATGGCAAAGTGACTTATGTTTCTCTATATACAACAGCCTATTAATTAGAGAACAGAAATTTCTAAAAGATTGAAAAAATAAAATCCACAGATTTAGTTGGAAAAACTCTCTTCAAATATTAAGAAGATACAAAGTACATTAAAGACACCTACAGTGAGTCACCCAAGTAACAAGGCAGGCATCGGATGTCTGTGGTTTCTTGTTTTACATATCGCTAATTACAATTCAGAGAACAAAATGCTTCCGAAAGCTATAAAAAACCTTCATCGATAGTCCCAGAATGGTTCCAACAGATCTACAGGATAAAGCCAGGCGAGCACTTGATTTAGCCTTTAAAATCACAAGGGTTTTTTTTGTTTGTTTTTTTTTTCCCCTTTTTCTTTAGTGTATGTGTGTTTTTTTTTTCTTTCCCCCTTCTGCAATAGCTCAGGGCACTATTTGCTTATTTAATACCTTATATTTGCTTATTTAATACCTTATAATTAGCATCTGCCTTACAGTAGATCTAAGTATTGGCCTTTTAAAGAGTATTCCTGAACAGCAAACAGTGGGAGGTCTCCATCGAGGCAAAATTTTCAATGCGCGTTAAAGTTAAATCTCAGAGGGGCTGTCTGGTTCTCGTTAGTTGTTCTCCAGTGATCCCGAAGTTGTCTAAGGAAGGCAAAATAGAAAACTGTGTGAGAATGTTTACAGGAGACATTTTAGTCTGTTCTAGCACTAGATGAGGCCTCAGCTACAGCAATGCAACCCTGCTGTCCTGTTCCTGTGATGAGAGTATCTCCTGGGGACTAGAAGGCAGAAAACAAAGCAAACTGGGAAAATTCTGCCCGAGTTTCTTTCAAAGACTGTACTTTTATAAGATTTATGAAGATCGTTTTCAGTTTCTTTTTTCATGCCTTGTCCATTTCTGGACACATCAATGACTAAGCCATTCCCCTAAATGGCCAATTTATTTCACCAGCGATAGATCACTAGACTTTATTATTACTATTGGCTGTCTTAACTATTTGCAGGTGGCAACACCTTTCCCTTAACGGGGAACATATTCATAGTCTACTCTCACTTAATGAGGGTCTCAGTAGCACCACTACTTGAAGAAAAAGTGACTTGGCAACAAGGCAGGTAAGATTGTAGCATCATAAGGGCTTCAACTTCACAGCGGCTAATTTTGCAAGTTATCCAGATTGTGTTAGCAAATTAGAGCTATGCACACTTAAGCACAGCAGAAGTTATTTCAGATAACAGCTTTCACTGTTAATCTTCCCTCATAATTGAAGTTAAAACCTATATATTCTGAAGTTTCTCAATAAATAAGTCTTTGTATTTAATTTAGTTTTTTTAAAACACATTGAAAACACAGTCCCCAAAGTTAAAGAATTAGGGTTTGAAGGTCCTTTCTCCAAAGTTAAGATTCAACTCATTTTTTATTTAAATGATGATATTCCAATAATACTTAGAGCAAGAAAGCAGTGTATCCAATGCAATGTTCCCAACACACAAAGCATTTAACCACGGAGGGAGAAAGTTACTTACAAATGGAGTCCTCATTCCAAATTTGCTGTGGAATGTCATGGTGACTTTATTTTTATGTCCCGTCCTTTGATCAAAGGCATGGCATGTATCAAAAGGTGGACTGTATAAGTGAAGGCTCACAGCTGGTTCTGTGTGGCTAATATTCTCTACTCGGTGTAAGCCAATGGAATCTAAACAAAATCCAAGGCGGGAGAATAGATGAAGGCCTAAAATGTTAGCTGTAGATAAAAACTGTCAACCACCTAAGTGCATAAATCAATCTGATACACATGGCATAGAAGTTAGTTCGAATTGGACTTTCGGGGAAAGATAGGAAGTGATACGCAATTCCAGGTTTTCCTGAAAACCCCTCCCATTGCAATAAAAGAGTAAAAAAAGGCATCTATGTACAAAGAGAATAGGAACAATGAAAACATTAATAAAAATTTGAAACTAGCTGGATGGTTTTATAGAGAAAGCTAAATCCTAAAATACCCCCCAGGGGAGAGAGTCAAGAAATAATCTGATTTATATTATGAAATGCTCAAACAGCTCAGGAATTGGCAGCAGGGGGATTTCTGAAAAAGAAGCTAAAAAATTCAAGAACTGAAATCTATTTAAGAAGAGTCTTGGAGTGCGCTGTTGGAGTAGTGGTTTGGTCAACTGCTATCAGCCAAAGCACAGTCCACATACATCCCAAGGACATGGGGGTTCACGTCCTGGGTCAGGGCATATAACTAAACAAAAATAAAGGGCTTCCTCCTTCTCTCTCTTCCTGCCAGCCTGCCTGCTTGCCTTCATTCCTACTTATACCATTCTTTTAAGAAAAAAAAAATCTCAAATTCCTTTCCCTATTTCTCCATTCAATTCCTCCCCCACCCTAGTAAAATTCTGAAATGTAGTCTCATGATGCAAAGTTTGAGATCTATTCCCTAGAAGACATACAGTAATCATCTGGGAACTATACACAGAAGTTTACAGTGACACATGAAATGATAGGGCTCAAGGAAAAAGCCCTGAAGATAATGTTATTGTTGTTCCTGAAGGAAGTAGCTCTACCAGATTATCCTCAAGTAAGGTCCACTTGACAAACCCCATCCATGACTCGGAGATACCAATTAACTTTTTTCTCCCTCATTTTTAAATATTAGCACATAGCCAAGGCCACCAGGCATTTGAGTAAAGACTTGAGTGTGAAAGAATTCTGAGTAATCTGAAAAAAAAAAAAAAAAAAAAAAAAAAAAAAAAAAAAAAAAAAAAAAAAAAAAAAAAAAAAAAAAAAAAAAAAAAAAAAAAAAAAAAAAAAAAAAAAAAAAAAAAAAAAAAAAAAAAAAAAAAAAAAAAAAAAAAAAAAAAAAAAAAAAAAAAAAAAAAAAAAAAGCAACTTGAAACTCAAGAGAACAATGAAAAAAAGACAAAATGCCAAACTTATCATTAGTATCCTGAGATGAAATATCATTACAAAAAGAACAAGAAAATAAAAAGAAAAAAGTTCAAGTATTAGGAAAAACTAAATAGAAGGGTTGGAAGAAAACCCTGAAGAAGACTCAAAGAACAAAAGGACCAAGACAGAAAATAGAAAAGAAAGATAAATATGTAAGAAATGTATCTCTCTCCCATGACTGCCAGGTCATCAATTTCATATCTAGCTAAATTATCACTTAATGCAGATAATTTACTTTTTTTTTTTTTTTAAGATCTATGAGGGGTTTTTTTTAGATCTATGAGGTTTCAAAGATTTGCTTTCCTGAATCCTTTCTCACAGAACTGCTGTAGGTTATGCGTTGACCAAACAAGGACATGGACCAAGAATGAAGAAGACAGGAGATCACAGCACAGGATCAGTGACAGCAAAGGACAAAAGGGTCACAGCCTGAGTGCCCTGGTGGCTTAGTGGTTAAGTTTCCCAGGCATGGTCCACGTACATCTCAAGGACCTGGGTTCGCATCCCAGGGCTGGGGAAACAGCCAAGATGAACAACTAAACAAAAAATAAATACTTCCTTTCCATTCTTCTTGCCAGTCTGCTGGCCTTCATTCCTGCCTGTACCTTTCCTCTAATAAAAAGGGTCTGGGAGCTGTGATGAGAGGGGATCCCAGGACATAGCTGAGCTCTGGCCTAGAGATCAACCATCTTCACTGAATAAGACCCTGGGGGAGAGGTCTTCAAGAAGATTAAAATATGGGCACGCCCTGGTCTAGTACACCCTGGAAGCAGTGTGACATACACCCCAAGGTTCAGAGTTCAAGACCTGAGGCTGGGGAACAACCAATGTGAACAACTAAATAAAAGTAAAGTGCTTCTTCCTTCCCCTATTCCTAAAAAAAAAAAAAAAAAAAAAAAGATTAAAATAAGTGAAGACAAAATACTGCTCAATTTTCAAATTGGGAAGAAATGTTTACTGTTAGGAGTCTGAAGTTCTGAAGTTCTTACAGTTCTACTTGTAGCTAGAATGATTACCTAAACTACCCTGGAATGTATTACAACTTCAAGGGTTTTCAGTTTTCTTTCTAAGACAGAGGCCTTAATTCTCAGATCTGCAAACTCTTTGATCCTACAGCTTATCATTTTTTTTAATATACTAGCTTAAGTACAATTTTGAAAAAAAAAAAAGCTCAACATTCCTCAGAACTAACTGACCTTTACGCGAATCAGACTGGACAACCCTGTAAGAACAGATCCAGCAAAACAAGTCACTCATCCTTCAGAGAAGCCTTCCAGGCTCATGCTTGATTTCTGTTAATAATCTCAGCACTAGCGGTATGTTTGGTCTTGGCCTCTTTCCCTTTATGCCTATGGTGAACCCTACTGCAGTAGCTATGGACCTTTCTTGGCGAAGTTTATGAATGTTTCAGTTTTCTGTTTCTCCACAATATGTTGTACACAGCTACTGAATTGATCAAGATATTCCCAAATAAATTTCTGCTGGCAAAAGAAATGTCTGCAATATAAGCGCCTCTTGGAGACCCTGATCTAACTTTATGCTCCGTCTATTCCTGTCCTACTCTTTCTTCTTCCTCCCAGCTAGACAATTCCTGAACGATTTTCATTCTTTGAAATACCGTGCCTCCACCCATTCTCACCTCTACCCTTCTAACATCTTCCCTGCTGATGACTATTCATTTCCCCCTCACTCCTGCATCTGTAAAAATCAAAGGTTAAAAACGTGTGACTGGTGAGTAACTTGAGCAATTAGTCTATGGAAATATTTAGCTTATTCCACACAATATTTTACTGACTGGCAAAATTTCCCATAAAAATAAGTTTTTCATTATTATGGAAAAAAAAATCAGATCTGGCTAGAGCTGGGTAGTTATTATCTTATTTGTTTGACTTCTTCCTATAGGATTTTGCTCTGAAGACTCCCCCAAAAAGGCTTACCAATTCGTCAAGACTTAGCCCACTTTCACAAAGACGCTGTGACTCTAGTGTAAAGTAATTATTCTGAAAAGCTTTTGGCTTTATTGTGAGTGGTACAAGGAACAAACTAGGTCTTAGGGATTTGTTGTGCCATATATACATATACACACACACTAACGTATAGGTATATATATATGTGTGTGTGTATGTATTTATGTATACAGTAGCTCTCATTATGTATATAGTAACTCTCAAATTTTCTGCTATGCAAAAAAATTAAAAACTTTGTGTTATATGCATGGGACCGGCAGGAGGCCAGATCTCCTATACAATCTGACCTTTGTAAGAGACTCACATGCTTAAACTAACAAAAAAAATGTAAGCCCAGTATCAAGGAAAAAATTTAAGCCAAGTATCAAGGCCAACACTAGACTTTAAGAAGAAAATGTTTTGCCAAAAAAACCTCTTAAGGAATATAGATATTAATTGCTACCACTCTTTAATAAAAAGTATTTGACTCTCTTATCTCACACTTGTGGGGAAAGAATGAATTCTTGAGAGCTTATCTACAAATCACTGCTCAGCAATGTGGATTGTAAAGTTTACCTTGAGAATACTTTTAAGTAGGCTGTGTGCATTTTAAAGAAATGAGGACTAGCTAGCATATTTAATCACTTCCAGATCATTTCTTTACATTTTCTAACACAAGGACCAATATTTCCAACTTGACCTCATTCTTTAACTTACATAAATTCGATTCTAACGTTCTGACTTGGCAGGCAAATGACTTGTCAGTGGGTGCTAATCTGCAAGCATATGTTTGTAATAAGTGATTCTACTCCAGATGCAAAGCCTTAAAAAGACAAAACCCACAGCTTTTAGGTCATTTCCCAACTATTTGAAATCATGGCTCCATGATCCAAGCTCTGCTACACATGGGTAAGTGGTCAATATTCCAGATGGAAAAGACCACAAACTCCACTCGCTCTTAGGAAAAGATATCGTAAGTTACCGTTGATGTAGGCACACTGGTTTTCCCTCAAGATTCTTTCAGACTTCTTGACCATCTCATTGGACTTTTTGTCAGGCCAGGCAAATAATGTTTCCTTTAGATTGCCCTGCAGCATCTTCAGAAAGCAGTGGGAGTCGGTGTGATCATGGATACTGCTATATATATACAAAAATGACAACTGAACTCAGTAGATGGTCCCGTAACTAGACATGCAATGACAGTCTGTGCAGAGCTTATATCTACACAACGTCAACAGGGCATCCCTTAGACCCAAATCCACGGCAGGCACATTTTTAAATGTCATCAATTTATAATTCAACATTGTTCAGGGTGAAGTTGAATCTGTCTTCTATTCAATGCATATAAAGGTACAGTGTGATGTCTACCCTTATTAAAGAACAGTTCATTTTTCATAAACCTTATTATACTACAACTGCGATAGCAGAAATAAAGTCACTGACCTTTTATCTTCTCTAAGATGTAGCTTTTAATACTTCAGTTAAGCTGGGCTAGCACTCAATATAAAATTACATTTCTTTTCTCCTGCCTTTTGGGGATAAAATGGGTGTGTACATAGGTTTTCACTCCCAAATTAAACTATAAAGTTAACATTCTGTGGATTTAGAGTGTCATCTCTGATTACTTCCTAATACTAGTGGGAGAGAAAAGTAAATTGGATATGGGGAATGATAGGATTTATTCACATAATCTTAAGTATTTAAATGCATGAAGTAGTGTTAGTCATTGGACTGATTAAAAGATAAGAAAAACTGTAATTAGTTCATTTGCATTCATTTCATATGCTGATTTATATTAACCCATATTTTATAGTAAGCAAGGAACTCCTTTCCAAATTCGACTTGAACCTTGTCCTACTCATGGTATTGAAACTTTCAAAACACATTGAAGGAATGAAGATAACTTCATTCCATTTGAGTAAATAAATGTTCTCTATAGACATAACTTTCCAAAGTCTTGTAAATTTCTGTTTGCTTTCTCCTATCAAAAATGAGTCAGGGTGCACCCTGGGGGCCTAGTGGGTTAAACCGGGTACAGTTCATATACATCCCGAGGTCCCAGGTTCAAGACCCAAGGCTGGGGAGACAACCAATAATGAAAACCTGAAAAAAATAAAGTGCTTAAAAAAAATGGGTCTGGGTGAGTCTTAGTGGCTTAGAGTTTAAGTCCAACAGACCCAATTCTCCTAAGGACCTACGTGGTAACCCAGGGCCCAGGGGGAACAACCAAGATGAACAACTAAATAAAATAAAAGCTTCTTCTTCCTCTCTTTCTGCCTGCCTGCCTGTGATCACCTTCATTCCTGCCTGTACTTTTCCTTTAAAAAACAAAAGAGGGGTATTAGTGTTTTCACTATTCTCCAAAGTCTGAGAAACAGTTGTTGAGAAAGTTAATTCTAGTCAATTGTTAAAAAGACTGTGAAACTAAGGACAAATTAAGAAACCAAGATTTCAAAGAAATCAGTCCCGCTAAATAAACAATTAACTTGAAGTATAAAGATTTTCTTTTTTGAATTTGCAAATTGCTTTTCTAGTTTCAGATCAAGAGGCTTTGGTCTTTGGTCCCGAAGTTGTTTACACAATTCAAAGCACCACAAAGGTCAAGTTTTAGCAAAAATCCATATAAAGTTTAACTCCAGGGGACAAAAATTTAAGGTAAACTGGTTATGTATCTCTTTTGATTTGATTTATTATGCATTTTAAGAGCTGTTTTTGATAATCATGGGTATGCCTATACTCGTCATGTTAATTCCCATGAGAATTTTTGTTTCCTATAGGGGATCTTGTGAATAAGTAATAGAAAAATGAGATTTGTTAGACCTGTGCCCAAACTGGTGGTATACTTTTTATAGAAACTTTAATAAATAAATATCTGCTAATGAATAGATGTATTACCTGCCATGTCCTTCACCCCAACACAGAATCATTAGATTAAATTTTCCATTTCCTTGATCCACAAGATTCCGAGTGTACCTAAAAAAAAAAATATTTCAGGAGTTGGAATCTGATGAAACCAGTACAGGGAAAAAATAAGCGTCACAAAGCATCATTTACAAAATGTGATTATTTCCGTCTCCATGCAATTTTGAAGGTGTTTTTTTTCTAATTAGAAGACCTGCACAAATGAAAGCAAGTAACTTTTCACAGGTCGTTTGGGACATTTCTGTGTCTTGCATCACTGCACCTATAGTTGCTCAGTTTTAATGAATGATGGGAAAGGTAACAGGAAAAAAAGAAAAACTAATTCCATGATTCTCCCCATGACAGCCTCAAACTGACAGAGAATGAAGTTTCTCACAGAAAGTTTTTGGGAAGTCCATCTAGGCAAGAATATTGCTATTGTTTTTTCTCCCTGAAGCTAAGTCAGAACTTGAGAAACGAGGTTTCATTAAATAACTGTTCTAGTTTTACCATAGCTGAGACACAAACCTTGCTCAAAAGTACTCACAATGTAAAGCCCTCCATAAAAAAAAAAAAGATGAAAGATTGTGACCTATTAGCAAAAATCTTTAACAATGAGGAGAAACTGGTGATTTGCAAACAAAAACAACCAGTTACACCAGCAGGGAAAAAAAAATCAACCTTAAAGTTTGTAATAATGAGCAAAACTTGATAATTGCAACATTCATTTAGACTGTCGTTTCCTTTTTAAACAAAGGTATCTTTGCCCCTTTAGGGGAGTAATGTTTGCTCATCTGCTCATTCCTACACTTAAGTCCCTGCCACCCCTCTCCTCCCCCAGGCTCCTAGACAGGATCAGGAGGGATCTGTTTAATAAGTAGTGCTTTTCAGAAATCAGTCTTTAGTCCTTTGACCTAGCAAGGGACTGTGCTCAAGGTCTTGAAATCACAGTAAACTTGGATCCTACTTCTCTCCCCCACCCCCAACCCCCCACCAGACTTAAGGTCACCCCACTGACTTCTTTGAGGCTTTTTCTGGAGAATTTTCTCTCCGGCTCCCACTAGAATACATTCTGTTGCACTGGCCTTCCCAACCATCAGAGATAAGAATTCTTCACAGTGCTAGGACACCTATTGTATGCAAAAAATACAGTGAAATTTCTTTCTGTTCTCCCAGCTCCCTCCCCAACCCCCCACTACTGCCCACCCAAGACTGTACCCATTATATTAATGAGATAAGCATAAGAAACCTGGGGCACAGATCAATCTAATTGACTGCATTTCAATCAGGATGAATTTAAAGTCTCTTGAAACACCTTACTCTCACGAAATGAGGTGCCTTTATAGCCGGTCCTGGCTAATTACCTTCACTGGGTCAGCAATGTATCTAGGCAGAAGAAAATTATACGGCTTAGGTGTCTGCAGGAAGTCCCACAGCCGGCTGAAAAGTGGGCTCTGGAACAATGTGTCTAATGTGAATCCTGGAGCCCCTACTGAGAGAAGTATTCTCTTGGGCAGGTAATAACACCCTTTTAATGCCTACCATTCCTCACCTGTAGATACAAATGGTACCCATTTCATAGGGTTGTTGTGAGGTAAATGTAAACAGGAGGAGGATTCGCCCCATAAAAATCGCTCAATTACCTGGAGAAAAGGCTGCAATTAATAACCAAACTCAGGCAGCATTAATGATAGTCTCAGGAGGACCTTACTATGAATGGGGTTGATAGAAACCCAGAGAATTTCCTACAGACAACTGGAATATGGGATCCTAAATAGGCTTCACTCCCAGCCCTCCCCCCAATCCCAAATCCTCAAATATTAAACAAACAAACAAACAAACAAAAACCTGGCTGACACAACTGGTCCCCGTGACAACTTAATCTTTCTTTGAGTTGACCTCTCTCCGGACCCTCAACCCAACCAACCGTGAGCACTGGAGCGCCAGCTGCCCTTGGTAAAGAATCTCTCGTCGTCCAGGGTGGTTAATTTTTACTCCCAGCCCGGGAGGCTTGGTAGAGATTTATCTGGGCTGTGAAGGCCCGGCCTTCCAGTCTCGGGACTAAGGAGAAGAGAAAGCTCATCGCTTTGGTGCGGCTAAGGGCGAAGCAGTCGTTTAAGTGGCGACCCCGACTAGTGGATTTAAGTAAACCCGCAGCCCTGAAGTTAAATTACTCTGGGAGAGGGGGCAAGCGCAAATGGAAAACAGCAGCAGCCAACACCAAGGCACTCTTTCATATTAGCAGAACAGTCTGTTGGCAGGTGCCTGGTTGCAGGCGGTCAAGAAGTGATGGAGAGAACTGGTGCAGGCATCTGTGTCCACATCATCACCCTTTTTCCCCGGGGTGGCTGCGCTAGCTCTCCCGGGAGCACCCTGCGTTAGTCCAGCAGAGGGTTCCCCGGGCGGCGGGAGGGGTGGAACCCGGTGCGACCGTCCGGCCACCCGGTCCCCAGCACCTCCGCATCGCATCGCTCCCAAGAGAGGGAAGGCATTGCTTGCTCCAGAGGCCGGGGATGGTTTGGAAGCGGAGAGGTAGGCCGGCGAGAACAGAACAAAACAAAAAACTGCAGGCGCAGGGTGGCTTCGCCTCCGCGAACCTGCCGCAGTCGCCCGCCGGCGGTCAGCAACGGGTCATGGGATTCCGCTTCGGCCTAAAGCGTGAGCGCCAGCGCGGCCGCCCGCGGCGCCGCGCAGAGCAAAGGGCTCGCGGGCCGCGGGAGGGTGGGCGCGGAGGGCGGAACGCGGCGGGCGATCTCGAAGAGCCAGTCCCCACGACCCCCGAACGCCCTGTACCCTCGGACAGAGCGCCGGCGCCCGGAGATCCTCCGGGAGGCGGCCGATGAGCGCTCACCTGTACTGATCGAACTTGGAGTACTGTGCCCACTCGGCGGGGTCGCTTTCATAGGCTTCCATGACGGCCTGCACCTCCTCCACATTGACGTCCTCGCTGGCGAAGAGCTGGTACAGGATGTGGATCAGATCAGTCAGGGTCCGTGGCTTGAGCACCTCGGTTTGCTCCATCCTTTGCAGAGCAAGCGGCGCGCGCGTTCCGGCGAGGCTTCGGTAACCGAGCGGGGCGAGTCGAGACGGCGGCGACGGACCTTACCCGCCAGCTAGACCGCACACACGCACACTCACAACCCCCAAACGCTCGGGTACCAAAGCGTAAAAACAAAAACCCTTGCCAAGATAGCAGGAGACTCCCCCAGCAGCGCCACGGAACGCTGCTCGCGGGAGGCGCGCAGCGAGCACAAATCACAGCCAATAACGCCGGGTGCAGCCTCGCCGGCCCTTTTATGCTTTCCGAGGCGGCGGGACTGTACCAACGCCCCTTGGAGGGTGGGGAGAAGCTGGGAGAGACTTGAGACCTGTGGCGGAGGCGGCGACAGTGTGCGGGCCAGGCCCACGCCCTCGCCCCGGGCCCCAGAGCACTGCAGCCGTCGCGGGAGGCTGTCTCCCGTGTCCCAGCGCGCGCGCGGGCATCGCGCAACCTCCCCCCCACGTTAAGACGACGCGTTCTAGTCGCCCGTCCCAACCCCTCTCCCCGCGCCCCTACTCTTTCCGCCACCGAGGTTCCCGACGCTGGGACGTAGGCTGAAGGGGTCGGGAAAGCTTGGGGGTGAGGGCCTGCCAAACAGAGCCAAGGAATTGCCGAGTGCTGGGCGAGGTTGAAGTTGATTCTGCTCCCAAGCCGGAGGACTATTTTTTTGTCAACAGACATTACCTGCTTGCTCCAGGCTAGGTGAAAGTAAATCAAAGTTTTGCTTAAAAACCTTAAAAAAAAAAAATTACCGAAAGTACATATTGACAAAGATTAGGGTTACCGATCAAGATTTGTGAAATGATAGGCCAGGTATACCTTTTTAATTTTTAAACCCAACATTTTCTCCCAAATAATACATTCAGCGCAAAGATCTGATGTTTCAACAATTGGTGAAAAGGAATGTGGGGTTTTTGGCTCCTAAAATGGCAATTGAAAGGATCTTAAACGTTGGATTTAAGTGATACATAGAAGGGACAGCATCACACTTAATACTTTGAGAAGACAAATTGAGGATGAATTAAAGAAAACTGTGAGGGGCAGAAGAAATACAAGTATAGATTCCTTCTCTCATAAATGGACGCAGTGACTAACTTGGCTTCAAGATTATTCAAGATCTAAACTTTAAGTCATCTATTTTCTAGACTATGCGTCAATGTATAGCATTGTAAGTGTACATGTGTGTATGTACGTATAGACTGTATAACTATATATAATATATGTAGTTTGAATTCACTGCATCACCTGTAGTCTCATTCTAAAATATATAGTTAGGAAGTAAAACTGACAACTCAATTATCATTGTTCGAAAGGGCTCTAGGTAAAAATCTCTCTAGAAGTCAACCTTTTGTAAAGCGTGTTGGGAGGAGACATGGTTAATTATTTGGGGATAGATTAACTTGTAGTTTTCATGGTCACAAGTATTTTTTGTCATTTTCTTTTGAGTCCCTTAATAACTTTCAGTTATTTTAATCCATGAATATTTGGAATGAACAAAAAAATCTCACATAAGTTTAGCTTCTCTGCCTTTCAGTGGATTATGCTTCTCTACATTCTTTGGATAAGTTTTTAATAAAAATAGAACATTCATTGTACAATTGTTGAAGTCCTTGAGACAACTGGATGCTACAGCTGCCATCTTGGGTTTAGGTGTTCCTTTATGAAATCCATGCCTGAATCTGCGGCATACAATTTTTAGGTGTTTCCTTTGACTGGTCCTGGTGGCATCTTGTCTTTTAGCCTTAGCGCTCCATTCCATACTTTCTCTTCTGTTCGGCAGGGCACCCACATTTCTCACATCACCTCTTGAAAGTGGTAGGCCTTAGAGGCAGGGTGGTGTTACGTGTGTCTTATTCTAAAGGGTGATGTTCCCTTTCTTATCCTGCTTCTGTGGGCAAGACCATAGGTGATTATTTTCTTCCTCTTGCTCTTCTTGACCTTCAAAGACCTCAAGAATCTTTGCTAATACTGTCTTTTTCACACATTTGATTCCAGTGCCTCCCCAAAGTCCCTAATTTTACATGCTGAGAACAATCTATCCAACACTTCTTGGCACCTCAGATGCAAAATTTAACTGCTCAAGTATGCTTTCAACATCTGCAATAAAGCTACGCAGGGTCAAAAACCTACCATCCACCACTGCCTACTCTGCATGTTTCATTCTCCAGCCCTTCCAGAACTTCCAAGCAATTGCTCAATTTTCTATCTCCCTATCTTTGATATTCCTTTCTATTACTATTGCCACTCTTCTCATTCAAGCCTCTGGGCAGGGTTACTGCACTGTCTCCTCCCTTGGTTCCAGCTTTTATCCATGAATATCCTTTATTCTGGCACTAGATTATTGAAAGGGGTAATTTATTGTCTGGTTAGAAACTTTCAGTAACTCTTTCCTACACACACTAGATTTGTCAGCCTGGCATTTGAAGTTTATGTTTTGGCTTTAAATTACCTATTTTTCACTTTTTTTTTTTTTTAAGATGCAGCCAGGGATAAAGGTGAGCTGGCAGGCAAGTGTACAAGGAAGAGGAAGAAGCATTTGTTTTCCTTTTTTGTTCACCCATCATGGGACATAAACCCAGGTCCTTGGCATGCATGTAGACCAGCCAGAGGCAGGAAACCCAACCACTACTCCACCAGGGTACACCTACTTTTTTCTTTTTTAGAGGACAGAAGCAGGCATGAAGGCAAATAGGCAAGCAAGCTGGCAGGAAGAGAGGAGGAAGCATTTATGACTGGTTTTCCCTCTATTTCTTATTTTACCAAATTAATTCTTTTGCTTAGGCTTTTCTCTCTGCCTCGATTCTAGGTCATTTAGATATATGCAAATCCCACCTTAAGATCTTAGCTCAAATGCATTCCTCCCAAACTGATAGAAGACCTTTTCCCTAACCCTCAATGCAAAAGTGAATCTGCCGGGAAAGTTATACCAGAGGCGGTAGCTAGGTCCTGTTCTAAGGAGACTGTTTCTATGTCCTGTTATCCTAGACTAAGGACAAACAAGCATTGCCTCCGTACTCTGCAGTTGTACATAAGTGACAAGGGTTGCCAGCAGAAACCACAGGTCGCCAAGGAGATGAATCATTACCTCAGAGTCATTGTCTGGTAGACTCCCTGCTGCTCAGCTTCAGGTAAGGCTACCCCTGGGCCAGCACCAGTACAATAAAGTGCTTTTCTCTACTTGAGTGCTCAACTGGCAGTCTTCTCGCCTTCTGGATTCTCTGCCCTAACAAAACTACCTTTTTCTGAACAACTGGGGCGATAATCAGCACTTTTCTGCTGGCACTGAATAATCTGAAATAGATATTGCAGTTCTATGTATCATTTTGACAGTGAGAATGTCTAGAATGGGCTCTACTTATTTTTATTTTTCCCTCATGATTCCCACACAATGTCCTGTGCATGTATGGTGAAGTTAGGAAAAGCATATTGGTAATTGGCTAAAATAATTCAATTGCTAATTTTTCTTTTGGGATTATGGGACTGAGTTCATATCCAGTAAAGAACTCTTTCTCCAAGGAATGGGGCACCTATACATGTTATTTTAATGTGTAGAATAATTACAATTGAAAAGATTTTCCCCCCCAAGGACTTCTTCCCGAGTTGCACATTGTAACAACTGCAAAAAAAAAAAAAAAAAAAGTGATTAAACATTACAGGTTCTATGAACATACATAAAATATACCTAGAACCAGATCTACTGCACTTTGTATTGAGCAGGGCAATAACTGTCTCACATTTTAAGACAATGACATGGGGTAGACAGACATCCAGAGAAAGAAACGAAAATTAGAGATCTCGAAATATTCAGGTAAGTATCCATTCAATATTTTTTTTTTATATAAAGAAAAGGTGTAGGCAGGAGTGAAGGCCAAGTAGGCAGATAGGCTGGGAGAAGAGGAAGAAGCTTTTCATTTAATTGTTGACACTGTTTCCCCCAGGACCCAGGACTTGAAACCAGGGGCATGTGGCCTTCCCTTGGAGGTGACTGACCCAACCACTAGTCTACCATGATGCATCCAACTCAACACATTTTTAAAAAGCATGTACTATATGCCAGACCTACTCACAAAGAGGCCATATAGTCTAATAGGGATGATGGGGGAGACACTCCAATAAACATTATTTAAGCATACAGAGAGATAGAAATACTGTATCCGATATACAATGAAAATAAAGCAGGGAAAGGTGGGAGAAAGTGGTGAGCAGCTGTCATTTGAGAGGAAGTGCCGGGGAAAACACTTCCTTGGTGAAATATCTGAGCAGGTTCTGAAGGATATTAGTGAGACATGTCATCGTGTGGGGGAGGTTTACATACAGAGGCAACAGCAAGTACAAAACCCCATGGTGGGAACAAGCTGGGTGTTTCAGTAACAATGCAAACAGTGGCAGGGATGTGGGAAAAGTAGGGACTAGAGATTGCATAGGGCTTTGTGGGACAAAGTAAGTTCTTCAGCTTTTACTGTATATTGAAAGCCAGTGGAAGATTTTGGTTAGAGGGAGCAAATAAAGGGAAACCAATTAATCATCAATTACAATTTGAATGAACAAGTGATTCAGAGAAGTTTTAATGAAAAGAGTTAAAATTTGAATTAGGAAGCTAGGGTTTGAAATGGTGATGGATTATTTCCAAAAATAGCCCAAGGCATCTTCAGGAAATAGTGGTTAATTCATTTTGGGTTGAATAATATAATGTTGTAGGGAAACAGTATTGCCTGACCTGTTTTGAGTATGTTTCTTTCTATTATATAGTCTGTAACTGGTTTCCCCAGTGCCAGAAGTTTACTTTGTATATTATAATCCTTGTAAAAGGGAGAACTTGCATTAAAGGTGATTTTCATTTTTATATTCCTTGATCACTGCAGACATCCCTCCTTTGAGTTAAATACAACTAAACTGGTGACTACAGATACATAATCTAAGGCAAAGTCTGCATTTCTTTTTCAGTTTCCTAATCTGATTGGAGTAAATGATATTTAACATCCCTTCTTCAGAGTTAATGTTTAAAGAGAATTATAGATTTCAAGAAGTATCCAATCTTATTTTGATTACAGATAAACATTCTTAGCTACTATGGAGAATTCATTATAATTTTCACAGTTATCTTCAAAGATGGAAGCACTATATTCTCATATTCTATAGACTCTGCTGTGGGTAATTTTTACATGATAAGATAAAGCATGGTATTACTGATATGTATTTTCAAATACAGTTTGAAAATGTTTAAAGTTCTGTATATTCTTCAAGATTAGGGAAGAAAACAGTATATATTAACACATATGTATAATATACACACATATTTAGCTTAACCTTAAATTTAATCAAATAGCCATTAAGATGAAAAAAGACAATTTAATTGATGTCATAAACTCAAACTCAAGTAGTTTTGATTGCCGAAGTAGTATTCTATCATTCTATCACCTGAAACCATAGTGGAAAACATATTAAACACACTTTTACTATGTGTTAAATATATATGTAATAAGTTATTATATTCACATTTTTCAGTAACCCGTAAGTGAGAAGAGAACTTTTCCGTATCCAATTTAACAGATTAAGATAGTTTCCAGCTTTCAACATATAAATATTTCTTAGCTAGTTTTATAATATTTGAACAATTCAATCTGGATTATTTCAGTGATGACTACTAGATATAATACAATACCTTTTTACACAGAGACATCCATATAAGAAGCCAAGACTATATTCTTGAACAGAAACTGAATTTTGATGTCATCACTGTGAAGAGCTGTCCGTAAGCATACTAATGGTAATGTCCGGCAGATCATTAACTGTAAGTGCATTCTGGGATTGAAGTGACAGAGGGTCATGTAGTTCACAATCATTCCATTTACACGATTCCCATTACCTCTGAAAATAAGTATTTAGAATTATCATACATACCTTAGTTTCAGTTTGGACATTCCATTCAATTTATTGAAATGCTTTTTAAGAAAATGCTGCATTACAAATACAATATAGAATGACCTTCAAACAACTACCAGTCTTACAGCATCAGTAAAAGTAGTATTTTCAGGCATGAAATAAATATAAAAGCTATTTTTCAATTATTCTTTGAGCATTTTCAAGTTGGAGAATCCATTATAAAAAATTCAAGGAAGGCACATCCTTGCGGAGCAACAGTTTGGTCAGCTGCTCTTGGTCGGTGCAGTTCACATGCATCCCAAGGATCTGGGTTTGCATCCTAGACAGGGGTAACCAAGAACAATAATTAAATAAAATGAAGTGCTTCTTCCTCCTCTCTCTTCCTGACTGCCTGCCTCTGCTTGCCTCCATTCTTGCCTATACCTTTCCTTAAAGAAAACAAAAAAACAAAAGACAACAACAAAAAACCACCGCAAAGAAACTCAAGGATGTTGCTAGGTTTACTAATTGCTTCTGACACTGCAAGATAATAGACAAAATACCACAATTATAACCATCAGTACACAAGAACCATTCTATGACAGGACTAAAAAGAGCTGAATGATTTGCCCAGAATTTATAAAATTGTTTTCCTATAAAATAATTAAAATATAAACTATGCATATTCTCTAAAGCAACCTTCCAGTGTATCAATACACTTGCTCTCTTGGATACATATTTATAGAAATTAGCAGCAGCAGCTTTTTTCCTCTATTAACGTTTGGCAAAGATATAAAAAACAAACTGCTAAACTTTCTGCCAGCTGGGCTGCCCTCTACCGGACCATGTAAGGTGTAAAGTCAGCAGGTCAGTGTGACTGTTTCAAAATAGGTATGAATACCACAGAGATAAATGGGAAAAGGCATACCCCATACTCTAACAATCTGAATAAACACAAAAAGAATCCTTTAGTACTGACATTAACAGTGGAAAAAAAATCAGAGGAATGCTAATTCTACAAGTAAACAATTCCAGTCACTTTGAAGACTAGGAATAAAGCAGCTTTATGCAATTTGGGTCTTTCTTTTCAATACCTTAAAACAGATCTACAGCATTAGTTGTAGCAATAGGCATAGGCCAAAGTCAATTTTTTATGACAATGTGCATATTAACGCAAATAACATTTTTGAGTCCATCCATTCCATGTATATTTTTTTTACATTAACATGAGTCATAGCAGATGGATAATGAATAGGTCAAAATTCTTCAGAGCTGTTTCCTTTGTGAAGATTCAGTTTAAGTTAGTCAAATCTTTCTGTAGTTCATCCCCATGCCTGAGATTTGCAGTAATGAAGAACCAGTTTACCATCACTGCCAAAACACTGCAAAAGAAAAAAAAGCAATAAATTAAACTCAATTTTTATTATTTTTAGATGAAAAGGAAAAAAAAAGTCTTATATATGTATCAGAGATACCTTACATGTACATTTCTTTCAACAGGTGCAGTTTTATCAGACACACCAATAATCTTAAGTGTTTAATAAAGGCTGTCCATCTTAGGCATGGGTAGACTGACATATTTTAATCTTGTTCCATTGCTACACCTCTCACTACAATGTTGGTACTATTTACTAGCAGTGGAACTTGTGTGTATATTTTAATAAAATCATTCTTATGTAGTTTCCTTTTCCAGTTTCTTGGAGGCAGATCTGGATTATATAAACAATGTAGAAGAAACTAGATGTAAGTTAAAAAAAAAAAAAAGACCTTGCTTTCTGAGGATACTCCAAAGTCATCTTCTCTTTGTATTATTTACTATTTAATTCTTCAATCACTGTATAATTCATTGAGGTCCAACTATGTTTAAGGTCTTAAGAGATTTTTACCAGAACAATAATCTCTTTCTTCCTGATAGACAAGAATGCCATATTAGCTCTTAAGATAATGATGTGACCGCTCACACTCTGGCACAGGGGTGCACATTCCACCAAGAAAACAAAGCAGTAATGTTTTACCTCATAGAGGGTTCCAACTTCCTGGTCTGGGGAGGGTGCAAAAGACTGATTCACATAGATAAACTGCAAGAAAGGAAAAACATATACAGTGATTCTTTTTCAATGGTGCCTTGACTTTTCTGCAACTATTTAAAATTCTTTGTCTTTAGAATTGGGGAAAACTTCCCTAGATTCTAATTCTCATAATTTAGTCAAATTAATAAAATCTTGAGGAAAATCATGTCTCCCCTCTAGAGGAAAAAAAAAATTTTTTTCCTAGAAGAGTGGTTCCCAACTTTTTATAAGAAACAAACAAAAGTTAAAAGAATGCATCAAAAAACCCCAGCCTTGTAAGAAATACTAAAGGGATTTCTATAAAATGACTGAAACTCCACTTAGAAACAGCAAGACACCAAAAATATGGGGGTAGGGGGTGGGGAGAGCAAAAACGGACTGTTAAAATTAGCTTAACTAGCTTTTAATTTCAAATAGGCAACAGGTAAAATGAGAGATCATCTCACAATTATGAGAATGGCTATTATCCAAAAGACTGGAAACAGTCTTGGTGAGGATCTGGAGAAAAGGGAACGCTTATGGTCTGTTGATGGGAGTGTGAACTGTTGCAATCATTATGAAAAGCAGTATAGCTATTCCTTCAAAAAATGTGAAAACAGAAATTCCACACAATGTTATTATCCCTCTTCTGGGTCCTTACCCCCAAATATAAAGACACTAATTTGAAGAGATATATGTATCCCCATGTTTACAGCAGTATTATTTATAATAGCTAAGAGTGGGAAGCAACCTAAATGCCTGACAAATGAGTGGATAAAGATCACAAACACACAAAGCAATACTACTCAGCTATTAAAAAAAAGATGAAATCCTGCCATTTGCAACAACATGGATGGACCTAGAGGGAGGAATTATGCTTAGTAAAATAAATCAAAAGACAAAAATCACTTAATTTTATTCATGTATGGTATGTAGAAAAACAAATGAACCAAATCAAACAAAAGTAAACTATAGGTTCAAATTAGTGATTACAGAATAGAAGCAGGAGGGGAGGGAGGCAAATCTAGTAATGAGTCAATTATATGGTAACACATGGATTAGACTGTTGATGGTGAATTTAATGCAGTAAATCCATCTGTTGATGTGCTGATTTACAATGATGTATGCCTTAAATCTATATAATGCAATGTTTCTTCAATAAAATAAAGTAAAAATATCTGAGAAACTCTCAAAGGTACCAAACTTAAGTCTGCCACTTCTGTGAAGTCACTTGCAGCCAAATGAGATGGAAAAAAATGTAACATAATTGAAACCTAATGTCCTTATACAACCTTGTTCAAGGATTCACTGTTCAATGTTTCAGTTTAATCTGTTTCTACTAACACATATTTTCAGTACTTAAAAGTTCCTGAAGATACTGAAGCACACATCACAGTGCCAAACTGGATTTTGGTAATTTTATTTTTAGAAAACATTATTTGCAGGTAACATACTCAATTTTCCCTTGTTTATAATCAATTTCAAACTTGGGAAAGTAACATTTAGTATTAAAGAATGATTTTAACATTATTAGTTTTTATGTCGATGTCTTATTTTCTTACTTTAATAGTTACTTTATTATAAAGTTCTTTCACTAGTGGATTCCTCAGGAAGAGTTCATGGGAACATCAGTCCCTGACTTTTTTTGTTTACTTGTTTTTAAAGGAAAGGTGCAGGCAGGAATGAAATTGAGTAGGCAGGTAGGCAAGAAGACAGAAGTCCCTGGATTCTTGCACACTCTTAGTAGTTTGTGCCCTGACTAAAAAAGTCAGTTTTGTTCTAAATAATATCTTTATCTCATGCTTTCTTCTTTTGTATCTTTGCTGTCAAAAATCTGAAAATAACCCAATTTTCTAAGTTATATCCCACACCCAGATAACCAAAGAATTTTTTTTTTCAAACTTCAAGTTCAGTAACTTTACCAGATTATGTCTTGGTGCTTGTTATTCTGGCTTGATACTCTAAGGAACTTGGTCTATTTATTTGTTTCAATATCTAGTTCTAACCCATTTTTAATTTTAAGAAATTTCATCTGAATTATGATATGAGTATTTTGCTTTGTTTCTTTGGTTTTCTTCTTCAGGGATTCGTTAACCATCTGTTCACTCGGCAATATGTCACTTTCTCTCAAACCACTTTTACCATTGGTTTTTTATTTAAAAATTATATTTTTTGCCAATACCCCCCCCTTTTTTTTAAAGGGTGCAGGTAGGAATGAAAGCAACTAAGCAGGCAGGCAGGGAGAGGAGGAAGAAGCATTTTATTTTTGTTTAGTTCTTCTTGGTTGCTGCCCCTGGCCTCAGGTTGTAAACCTGGTCCTTTGGATGTGGACTGTGCCAACCAGGGGTGGCGGAGCTAACTTCTAGGCCATCAGGACACCAGGACCTTTGCCTTTTATTTTTAAAACATTATCTGTTGGTGGTTGGTTGTTTTTTTTTTTTTTTTTCCTTTCATGTTCCTTCTAGTTTAGTTTCCATTTCTGAAATGACTTATTTATATTTCTTTTTCTGAGCAGTCACTTCATCTGGGCTTTACGAATGCTGACTTATTGTTGGAGGTAGGTAGGCAGGTAGGAAGGAAGGAAGGAAGGGAAGAGAAGAAGGAAAGGAAGCACTTTTTGTTTTGCTTATTCCCCTTGGCTGCTGGTCTTGAACTTGGGTCCTTGGGTTTTACATGGTCTACATCCCAAGCACAGCCTTAGTGGCTGAGCCACCAGGGCACGTCTTGTGTCATTTAAAAATTAAAAAAAAAGATGTCTTCTAGCTTGTTTTTAAATAAGAAGTGTTCCTTTTATTGACAAATCACTGGCACAGTATTCTGGCATGTCTTCATTGTCTGTGGGTATATTATCTTGCCCACACCAACTTTCCCTATAGGGTTCGTGGGATACTGCATAATGTAGTTTTAGTATAAATACTAACCACAGGTTTTTGGTATCGCTATCTAGCTGGCTCTGTTTTTGTTGGAATTCAGAGGTTCAACTATGCTTCCTGACACCACTGTTATCTTCTCACACCCTCTAGCATTACTGTTTTCTTTAACATCTTTTATAATATATAATAATATGGGGTACAGCTAGATGACAGTCTTAAGATGAGAGTTCTAGTTTAATCTAGGAAAGTGGCAAAATGATTCCACTTTTGTGTTTCCTACTGCTTAAAAGGGAAGGGATAATCAGATTCCTTACAAAGATTTAAAGCTGAACCATTTGAATTATGTTTTTACAGGTTAGTGGTTGATATAATGGCAATTTCACATGGTTCAACCTAATACATATGATATCAATCAAGTGCTCTCATATTACTGGATATGGGCAATATAAAATGTCAAGACTCAACACAGAACACAGTATTATTTCATCTTTTCTTCTATCTAGACATTTCTAAAAACAAAGCCTTAATCACCTGGCAGTCCTCTGGTTTTCTACCTCTGCCCATTTCTTTCAAGTGTATGCCTTCAATCCTCTTAACTCTTCCATTCAGATTTGGACTCAAAGCAAAGTGCTCTTTCCTGACGTTTTAGCTACGTACACATGTGGATAACACTGTAATCTTTTTGATAATCTCTGACACTCAAATTCTATGTGGCATGCTTATGAAACGAATGCTTTTCTTACTCTGATCAAAGAAGATGCTCACCAAATCATTTCAAATTAAACTCAAATATTCCCAATCCTTTCTCCAAATAACTTCCTTGGGAGGAATCCCTACCTCTATGCTATTTTGGCCTCAAATAACATAGTGATTGACCTATTTGCACTTACATCCTTTTCATGAGAGCCACTTATAGCCAAACTCTTAGAGTCAGTTTCTTCCTCTTCACTGACAAAAGTATAAATGCCAACATACTCTTCCATAATAAATTAGTTTACTCATTTTACTCTTATGTTCATAAGTAACTATATTCCTTCTCAGTGCTTACACATACAAATTCTTAATTTATATTTTGAGAATATTTAGTGATTGTTTAACTACCTAACTACTCATACACTTATGTGTGTTAATATTTAACCACCAAAAGGGTTATGATGGGCAGATAAAGGTAGCAACACAGTAATGTAAAAATGGCAAGTACAGAGATAATTAAATTTCTGTGGTTGAATACCAAATTAAAAACCAATGACATTTAAAATATCAATTACAGTTGCTACCACAAGTGCTTAACTAATCTATGTACTAATCTATGAAATAAGTATCTTAGTTCTTCCATGATATATGGCCTACCTCAAGAAGGGAAGGAAACAATGATACAAAAATGAAACAAACAAACAAAACACATCAAAATGTTTCCATATTAATGTTCTAGAAGTGCTTTCTACATGGGTAGTCAGTGATTTTTTGAGGAAAACAACCAATAATGTTAAAAAAAAAAAAAAATCGGTATGAGTTATTCATTGTTGCCCATGAATGACTGAGTATCTGGAGGGAAATGATCACTAGTGGTTTCATACCAACTGTTCGGAGGCCACAAGTTTAAGGAACTTCTTGATGAAATCAATGAGTCCTTGGATGGTTCGGGTTCGCTCTACAGCCCACTTCTTTGTTTTCATAATAGGAGTGTCTCCCACAGCCTTTAGTAGGATATCAACTGTTAAAAAACAAAAAACAAACAAAAAAATTGTGATACAAAGGACTGTAGAACACTCAAACCTTTTCTCTTTGTACAGTTTATATATTTGATACCAGAGGCATGTCCAAGACGTAAAATGTTAGATGACATTCTTTTTCATATTTTTGTGTTTTCTTTTTCCCTTCTTGATCCCACAGTACCAGAAAGGTCTCCCCATCAAACTAATCTTCAACAAAACAGGCAATTTCAGAGAGAGAAAATATAATGCTGAGGCTTTTTTTTTTTTTCCCTCTATCAAACTAGTAAAGGTTACCATAACAGGCTAGAGATTATACTGTTGGAAATACAAAATGGTATCCCCTTTCTAGAGAACAATATGGTAATACTTATTGACATTAATGACGTATTTTGACCTGAGAATATTCTGGGAATCCATTCTAAGAAGATAAAAGATTAGGGATTTCGTCTTCATTGAAGCACTAAATAAGTACTTCAATATTACAGAAATATAGCACCCCTTGACAGAGCGGCAGCTGGGTCAATTGCCTGCAAAGGAATGTAGGTCACATACCCCTGGGTTCGAGCCCCGGGTTTAGAGGGAAACAGCCACTGTGAACAACTAAATAAAAAAATAAAATAAAAATTCCTCCTCTCTTCCTGCCTGCCAACTTGTCTTCATTCCTCTCTGTACCTTTCCTTAAATAAAAAAAAAAAAAAAAAAAAAAATTATATTAAATATATTTATGTGTATATACACATATATACACATATGTTGAAAATTATGGGAAATAAAAATAGCAAACTTAAATATCCAACAAGGTTATTTAGAGGGGATTGGCTAAAGGTTATTATTCTCTGAAGTAGAATTTATATAATGTAATAAAGAACACATACTTAACTCCCTAGATTCAACACAGTGGTTATGCCACTTGCTAAGTAGATATGCTTTTTAATCTCTCAGGGCCAATTTCTCCATTTGCAAAGTGAGGATGAAAGCACCTACCTCATAAGGTTGTTACGAGGATTAAGTGAGTTAATACATGTAAAGTGCTTAGAATAGCACCCTAACTCATACATACTGTTCATAACTCATACTTAAGTGATCTTTAAGATTATTAAATTGCCATTAAAATATAAAGCACATATAACAGCATGAAAAAATGTATCAAAATGTATGAAATATAAAAGTAACACGTACAATGTAATCTAAATTTCATTAAAAGCATCATAAGCACATACTCACATAAATGCAAAATATGTACCAAAATGCTATTTCTCAGTAGTGATAATATAGGTGATCATTTTTTGGTTTTACTTGTGCTTTTTTGTAACCACAAAGTTTTCTACAATAAACTTGTTTAGAAAGGTAAAAATGAAAATCTGAAAGAATGACCTTTGTATTGCAAAGTACCAATTTTTTAATAAAAGAAAATAATTATTAAAAAGAAAATACAAGGGCCATAAAATTTTCAGATAGAAATCACAGGTTTAAATGTCCAAAATACAAGGATACAAACTCAAGGATTATGACTCTACCTCATCAAGTTATTTTGCTTAAAAAAAAAAAAGTCAAAACCAGACCTGCATCGGCAAAATCAACACTGAATGCGGAAAAAGTACACTGCTGCCCCCTAAAGTTTACTCTATTTCATCCTCTTTGTCTTTGGCATTAAACAATGGGATTCTTGAGATCAATTACTCATTTATCCCTAGAATGAAAGCACCAAGAACACATAATACACATAGTTAAATCTTCCATCCTGCACCTAATAACTCAGCTTCATATTTTGAGAACAGGGATGAGCTGGCAGACAACCTGTACAACTCACCTTACATTCCTTCTCCCTCAATTCCCCAATGTTATCAATAACTCTGTATAATTGGGCATTTCAAGTAGAAAATATTATGAGCTGCACTACTGACAGAAGAGTGGGAAGGCAAGAAAGGAGAGGAAGAAATATATTTACTGTAATTATAGCTGTATAATTTGTAAAGCGATTGTGCCTGTAGCTCTAAGCCTGAATTAGCTATACAAGAATCAATTTTAAGAACATTTATAATACAGGTGAGGTGTCTCTAGGAACTAAATCAGAATCTTTTGGAAACAGGGCCATGGCACTGGGATATTAAATAATCCCCCCCACCCCTCCACGATTCTAATATGTGACTAACAACTCTGGTTTGCTACAATCTTTCTTCTGTAGGTTAAGCAAAGTACACCTTTGCACATGAAATTAATTCATTCCTTTCATCAGAAGCAGTTCTCAAATAAATGACAATTTCAAGGTGGAAATTCAATAGCTAGAAAGTAAATTTTATATTAGAAAAGCAAACTCAGATCCTCCAGGGAGCCAGAAGTGGGAAATCCAAATTTTAAATGATTAAAATATATATTGTTCAGACAAAAAAAAGCATGCCATATAACAGTTCCTATCTGACTAGTAAGCCATCTTTTTTTAACCTCTGAAAGCTTAAACTCTTTGAAAGTTTGCTCTGCTTACAGTAAATTGGCAGGAAAAAAAAATGGAACAGAAAAACATTCGTAAAATAAGGGATTCTGCTGCAGAGAGATTTTAGGGGCTATCAACCAAAAATCACAGGTTTCTGATTCTCTACTAGTACATCATGTGGAAATAACAAGCGATTTTTCCAAGTCGATGAAATCTGACTTTAACGGGGGATAGTGCTAGAAGATAATGATCCCTCCAAGCAGCAGAAACTGAAGTTCCAACAAAGAATGAGATCACTGAGCAGAAAAGACCCACACCTACACTTTTAAGACTCCGGACAGAGAATAATACTCTTGAGGCCCAGAGTCATCATTCTTTTTGCAGCCTTTCTACAGGCAGCACTATATAGAATGCTCCAGAACAAGTAACCTTAGGACTTTCTATATTTTACAAAGTAAAAGGTTGAGAGCAGCTAGTACAGGTAATGAAATGATTCACTTACAACGGTGCCAAAATGGTTAAAAATAAATAAAAGCGACGTGTATGCCTTTAATTTTCCCTATAGGTTCTATACTGTACAGTGGATAAAATTCTTTTTTTAAATTTTTTATCGAGGTGTGAGTGAATTCACATGCCTTTGGTATTAAAAACCGTCAGGAGGGGTGGATTTTAATGAGACTTTGCTAACGACATCCCCGTCACGTTAAGTCATTATTCAAACCACCAGCTCCGGTTTTAAAGTACTCAAGTCTACCGAGATCCCACTCAGCTTCTGCCTTCAAAGACGTCGCAGTCTGCACAACTCGAAGATCGGAACACGGGGTACTAGTTCCTGCGGCTGCCAAGTGCCGGGCACCACGCCGCCAAGGTGCGCCCAGAAATGCATTTCTTAAATAAAAACAAAAACCAGAAATGGATTTCTGGAGACGCGCTCGACAAAAGGGTCTCGACAGGCTGACAGGACATCTTCTCTCTCCCGACTGGTCAAAAATCACGTTTGGGACGCGCCTTTCTCTGAATTGTGCTTCTTTATTGGCCGCAATCCTAGTCGGCCGCAAACGCAATCTCCCACCACCTTTAGAAAGGAAGTGCTGTCAAAATTACTTTTTTTCTTGGTGTCGCCGGTGGCTTCCTCTGTTCCCGGGGAGACTGCAGCGGAAGAAGGGGGCTCCGGAGTGGCTGTGTCTGGGGAGACCTCTGCGGGTCCTTCGCCGTCAGCAGCAGTCGACCGAGGGAGCTGCAGCACGGACTCAAGCTCCTCAGCCATCTTGCTCCGCGGGCGGCGAGGGCGGAAGTAGTGATACGACACGTGCAGTGGGCGGGCTTTGCGCCGGGGAGTGTCACTAAGGAGGTGCCCGAGTGGAGGGGCAACCTTAACTCAACAGTTAAAGTTGGAGTAGCCGAATGAACCTTTATAACGATACGGTCGCAGTTCCCTAATCACTAATCCCTCAATTTTTGCATCCCCCTAGCAACAAGCCTTGGGAAAGGGAGCGTGGGCGAGAGCGCCACGCAACACCTAGTGCGCAGGCGCCCCTCCAGCCAGGAGGTTCACGGGCCGGGAAAGGTTTCCGCTTCCTTTTGCGTGAGTCCCGCCTCGGCCCCGCCCCGGCCCGGCCCCGCCCCATGGCTCGGGGGCGCGCGCGCGCGTGCGGAGGGGGCGGGTGGGGAAGGATCGCCGGCGAGATCCCTAGGCGAGGCTCGCGTGCCCGCCCTCGCCCTGGCCCCCAGCGCCCACCCGGTCGGCCCGGCTCAGCCATGATCAAGGCGATCCTCATCTTCAACAACCACGGGAAGCCGCGGCTGTCCAAGTTCTACCAGCCTTACGTGAGTATCCCGCCGCCGCCTATTCCGGCGCGAGGGCGCGAGGGAATCGTTGGCGATAGCCAGCGCCCTCAGGGCGACCCCCTCGGGCGCGCCGCGGCCCTTCTCGTGCCCCCCGCCGCCTCGCGCTCGGGCTGTCAGCCTGCGGGTGTGTGTGAGGCGGACGCCTACCTTTCGCCGCGCTGCCATCCTCCGACGTGGCTCTGCCTCCGCCCGTCTGTGGGCTGGTTGGATTCCCGGCTGCGCGGCCGAGGCCCTGGACACTTCCCGGTGCGGGGCCCTCGCGGGTCGGCCGCCGCAGCCCACCTGCGCCCCGAGCCCCGCGTTCCGAGGCTTCTGCCGAGCCGCTGAGGCTGACAGCGCGGAGCTCTTCGGGCTCACGGCTCCACCTCCCTGCTGCCAGCCGTGCCGGCTGGACTTCTTTCTCCTCGCGGTTGGACAGATGGACCCTGTTTTCCCAGTAATCCTCTCACCGCGCAGGAACTTGGGCTGCCTGCGTTGGGCTCGCTGCGTGCCAGGCTCAGTCGCCTCTCTGCTGTACTACGGGATGGACTGCCCAGTGCGGCTTTCAGGTGTCTCCTGAAGGAAAAAGATAAGCAAGGATCTAACATTCTTTCCGGGCTTTCCCGCTAGTGGCTGTAATATAGTGACTCCTGCAATAAATGGCCACGTTTTCAGTTGAACGATTAGAACTGTGATTCTAGGTAGTTAAAATGACAGCTGTTCCTTTGGCATTTTTCTGCTTAAGGGAATTTGCCCTAATTAACAGCCTTTCTTCTACTTATGAAGAATAGTTATATTTGTGGAACTCTTTTAGAAGTGGGTGCAGACACACACACACACACACACACGTATATTTAAAGAAAGGTGCAGAGAGGAATGAAGGCGTGCAGGCAGGCAGACAGGAAAAGAGGAGGAAGAAGCATTTATTTTTTATCTAGTTGTTCACACTGGTTGTTCCCCAGGGAACCGGGATGCAAACCCAGATCCTTGGGATGTACGTGGGCTGAGCTCCTTAGGAGGAGGCTGACTTAACAGCTACTTCACCAGGACTCGCCAGAAGTGTTAATATTGTTGATAAATGCAGGAGGCTTTAAGGTAGTAAATACAAGGAATAATTGATGATGGAGAAATTAATGCTTGAGAGACTATTAAACATATCTGAAGACAAAATAAAACGTTAAGAAAAAAGTAAAGTTGGATTCTCAGTGATTGGATTAATGTAGAGATAGAACTGCATAGTATTGGGGCATTTTGCTTCTAACAAGAAATGAACCTATGTTTAAATATGAAATTATGCCAAGGCTAACACGTTTATGTAGATAAATCCCTGATGAAAATCATTCCTGCTATTAAAAATGGGATGTGAAAATGTCACTTTGCCTAAGATAATGCAGTCTGTGGAGGTGTTAGTTGAAGTGAGAAATCTTGAGCTTATTCCTAATTTCGTTAAGTAGTTTTGTTTTAGTTAGCAAAAAAGAATATTTTCTACTACTCCTATTGGGTTTTAGTACAATATGACTTAAATACTGGTACTCTATTTAATAATTATGCATCACTCTTCAATCCAGGATAAAATTCTAGTTCATCTTTCTGAGTGAGAAAAATGCCCTTGACTTACATTGTTACCTATTTGCCTAGAATATAGTACTGGCTTTTATTTAAGGAATCTCTCTCTTAATCATTTTGCCTGTGCCATCTGTTTGCAGTGTAAGAAAAGGTATGTTCCAGCCTTGAAGCAATTTGGTTTTTCATATCTACACTTAAAAATTAAGCAATGTTCAAATATTTTCTTGGCAAATCCATAATATTGGTTTAAGTACTCCTATAGTGTAGAATTTAACCATCTACAAAAAAATGAATTAATTTTGAATCCCTCAAATATGTATTTCTCTTACCTTGAATCAGTAGGTAGCAGCGAAAATTAAGGTGAAATGAGACAAGTTCTGGCAACTCTGATAACATTTCTGTTATTCAGGAATACTTTAAGATTATTTCTTTATTTGCTTTGCTAGATCATAACCTATTTGAGGGTAGAAATCTTTTTCATTCATCTATTCCATCAATCAGTTTGTCAGCAAATACTGTGTCAGGCTTACCATGTTAAGGCAATGTTTTAAAATCTGGAGAGGAGCAAACATTCAATTTCTGCTTCTTCCACAGGGGACAGATAAAGCTAATAAGAAGAATATATAGCATGTCAGATACTTGTAAGCTTTGTGGAAAAAATGAAAAGCAGGGAAAAGTGAAGCTGACAGTTTAAAATGGGATAGTTGGGTAAGTTCTCAGTGAGGAGGTGACATTTGAGAATACTTGAAAGAGGTAAGAAAGCCAGCCTTGTGGATATCTGGGGATCATTCCAGACGGAGGGAACTGTAGATGCCATGGCCTCTGGAAGGAATTCCTGTTAGAACTGCCCTATTTGAGAACACCAAGCAGACTGACAGAGCACAAGCAGGCTAGGTGAGGGAAGGCAGTTGGGAATGAGGATTTTTTTATAAAATGTGTCCATGTTTCTTCTATTCTTGCTGCTTAGAATGTCTTTCCCTTCCATTGTCAAATGTCCAGATTTGACCCCTTCTCCCAGGCCTATTTCAAACATCACATACGCATTCCCTGAAGGCTTTTATCTTGCTGAAAAATTCCTTTTGATTCTTAGGTCTTTATTTTTTATTTTTCCTATCCTACAGTATTCTGCTACACAGCCTTTACTTCCTTAGGCTACCAAATAGATTCCTTCAGGGACGCCGTCAAATTTTAAATATATTTGTGTCACCCCCAGTAATCAAAATTGAGTCATGAATAGAGAAAACTCTTAGTGAATCTTTAAATACATTCATAAAGTCTCCTAGCTTGGGATGGAGTTTGGGTTAGAAGCAACTTCCTATGGTTCATTCCAACTGTTAGTCCTTCATTAGTAGAGGCTTTTTAAGAATTCATGTTTTTAGGACAAAAGTGATGGTGGCATAGCTGTTACTTCAGCTGTTCTATTTTAAGTTAAAAGGAGTCTCTAAAAAATATACATCTAATAAGATTCACTGTTTTGAATTTAGTTTATAGAGGAATATTGAAGAACATTGTTAACCCAGTTCAGTACTCTGATAGGATGCTAATGTTAGAGTCTAAGAATTATGAGTTAACACTGAACAGTGTATAAACTGTTCAGCCTTTTGCCAATCTATTTCCCTTACTGCATTGGGTTTCCATTCCTCATTTATCCTCCCTCACACTTTGACAATTTATATGTTCATCTTTATCCTAATAATAGTGCAGATTTCCATTTCTTGCTGTAGTAGATTTTTAGGTTTGCTTGTGTCTCAAAGCTGCTGTTGTGTGAGACTTGAAGTCACACACCTATTTTGCTAAACTGAAGTTTTTGGTTTATTCTGCTAGAGTCAGACATTAAGAAGAATTCAGGGGTGGAATCCGACCACTTCCTTTTGTTTTGCCTCATATCCTCCAGCTATAACTGCAGAAGTTCAAATGTTCCCTTGGTTTAATTGTCTCTTTAATTGATGCTTTGACACTGCAACTTAGTAACAATAAACTTTAGTCTTTTCATTTTTGCCTGGCAATATTTGCATATTATTACAAATGACTAATGAGACTTAACATTTCATAAACCAGATATATCTTTATGTAGCCATCAGACAAGAATGAAAACCCCTTGGGTTATGATTCTTGCGTTTTAATGAACCATGGCATATCCTTTCAGGAATCCCTTTAATAAAGTAACAATTATTTTTCGTTTATATGAATTACCTTAGTAGTTTCCTTCCACAGATATAAAAGATGGTGCATACACATACACAAACACAAAAAGTGTACTCAGAAAAAGTTTTCAAACTCTTACAAGCATGAGTTGCCTCAATTTTCTTATAAACTGTACCTAATTATTACCTTAATGTTTGTCAACCAAATGCAAGCCCAAGAAGGAGCTTTAAGGTTGTCCTTTAAAAAAATTTGTTCATATGAATTATATAAAGTATACCTTTTTTCTTTTGAAAAATCCTTATGAAAGATGCTTTATGTGGACTAGGCCATGGCTGCAGGCTTAAAGCCTGAGCCACCAGGTCATGAGGAGGAATGATTTTTGGTATGAAGTTCTGAACATGTCATATAAAAAAGCGTAGTTGAAGATATTCCTTCTATCAGAAGATCATTGAAGAATTCAAATCATAGTATAATTTTTGCTTGAAGACTGGCTTTAAAAAATTGAGACTGAACCTCTTGAAATTAAATTATAAAGGAAGAAATAAAATGTTCAAAATTACATTGACTTTTGGTTTGGGGGAAAGGGTTATAAATAAGGCAATATAGATTATTCTCCCATTCTTGTCAACAGAGGAAAGCTTTTGTAATAAGGTGATGGTATTTTTGTTTCTTTAGCATAGCTGAATTATTGTTTTGATTTTTATATGATCTTTTGTGTGATTACATGAAAATATTTACGTATTAAGATCGCTAAGGACATCCTTGATTTCGCCATTCACAGATAACTACCAGCATTTGGTGTATTTCCTCCAGTCTTCTATTTAACTTCCAGAGTGTCTCAATGAAGAGTATGTACCTTTTAGACATTAATAATACAAACTGAATTAGTGAAGCTATTGGTGGATTTATCAAACATTTGTGACTTTGAGATAACCAAATATGTTATTTTCTGGCTAGTCTGTTGTTTAAATGTTTAAAAAAAGCAATATAGGTTAATAGCACTTGAATAGTCTGAATTTTTTTTCTATGTATGTTGGGGTTTTTTAAATTTATTTTTTATTGTAGTAATTATTCTACACATTAAAATAATTTCCTATGTATAGGTTTCCCACTTCTTAGATATATGTCAACACACCATGCCCTCCACCAAATCACCAAGTGTTCTTCCCCGTTGCCCAGTGGGCTCCACCACCACTGTGTGTTGTTTTTATAAAACTGAACTCGTATATGTAACCTGAGTGTATCAGGACTCTTTGCTTTTCTGATTCTGAAGTGTTATCTTTGCTAATTTTTGTTGGAAAGTCAAAAAGTTTATTCTTTTCTTTGTATTTGTGGGCTCTGGATTTCTTCACTGCTGCTTATATGCCAAAGTGATCCTGAGTTGTAGCCTCTTACAATGTAAAACTCTCACATTCCTTGCCCATTCTGCCCTGTCAGCCTTTCTCTGACCAAATTCTTCGAACTGCAATATAAAAAAACAACATCCTTTTTTGAAGGATCAGGCAGCTCTCAGCGTTGAGAGTTGCTGTGTAGCAGGAGTAAAGGAAAGGAGCAGGCAGGGAGACAATTTTTTATTTTATTTGTTCATCTTGGTTGTTCCACTCAGCCCTGGGTTAAGAACCTAGGTCCTTAGGATGTATGTGAACTGTGCCAGCTGGAGATGGTGGACTTATCCACTAGGCCATCAGGGCATGCCAAATGCTTTTGTTAATATTTTCATTCATTCATTCATTCATTCATTTTGCAAGCCCTGGGTCTCAAACCCAGATCCGTGGTCTTCATACCCTGCACCTTAGCCACCTAAGCTACAGTTGAGGCGGAGAGATGATATAAGATCTCTTAGATAATCAGGGAAAGACTCTTTGAGGACCTTATATTTGAGAAGAGAACTGAATGAGGCAAGGGAGTAGATGAGAATAACTGTGGAAAGAATGTTTCAATCAGAGAGAGATGCAGGAGCCCTTCTATAGAACCAAAGGATGTGTTGAGGAATAGCAAGAAGAGAAGCCTGTGATCATAGAGACTGACAAGCAATGAGGTCAGAGAGAAAAGACAGGATCAGATCATTTTTAGGGTCTTTTGAGTCTGATGACCAACTCCGCAAAATGCTTTCGGCAAGAAGAGACTTTTCTTCTTGAACCTGGCTTGTTTTTCTGCAACTGAACAGTGCCTCTGTCCTCTGCAGGAGAGGTGGTATTTCTCTATTCTCGTTAGTTTCTTCTCTCTACCCAGTTATTCTTAGTCTTTCAGAGAAAGCAGTGCTAGCCTAATGAGTGAAGGTAAAAGTGAGTGTTCCAATTTCATACAACTTCAGTCGCCTATGAAGCAATACAACTTAGAAAACATTAGTTTTCACATAGTTCACAGGCATCATTATAGGAGGGCAAAGTTAGGTAAAACCCACTAAATCACTTTGTGATTGGGCGAAGGGTTTATAGCTTTCTTGCCTTGCTTCAAGCCTGGTATAATTCCAGAACCGCTAGCTGCCAGTCATTGTTCTCTTCATTGCCTGGAGGAAAGAGCCCTTTTTTAATGTGTTGGACCCACTGAATTGTTCCACTGAATTGTTGCCACTCCTTTGTGCTATCTAATTAAGTGGGAGAAGATTGCCAGCTCATCCTACCACATATATAACCTATTTCCTGTTATTAGTATGTCTTAGTATGATTATTATAAAATAATTTTACTGTGGTAAAATATACACGTTTTAAGTGTACAGGTCTGTGACATTAAGTACTTTCACATCGCTGGGCAGCCATCAGTACCATCTTTCTCTAGAATTTTTTCATCTTCCTCAATTGAAACTTTATACATGTTAAATATTAATGCCATTTTCCCTTTCTCCCATTCTCTGATGTAACCACCATTCTCCTATCTCTGAATTTATGCTAGAAATTTCATTTAAGAAGAATCATGTGATATTTGTTCTTTTATAACTGGCTCATTTCACTTAGCATTATATCTAAGATTCACACATGTTGTACTGTCAAAATTTACTTCCTTTTTAAGGTTGAATGTGTATGTATGGACCATACATATATTCACTTACCTGTTAATGTGTGTCCATTTTCTTTTATTATTGTGAATAATGCTTCCATCACTATGGGTCCTTAGGTTTATATGGGGAAATGGGTGAACAAATACCTGTCATTGCTTTCTCTTCTTTTAGGTACATACTCAGAAGTAGAATTTGCTGGATTGTATGGTAATTCTATGTTTAATTTTTTGAGGACTTGCTATACCATTTGCCATAGTAGTTGCACCACTTTATTTTGCTACCAGCAATGCACTAGGGTCCCAATTTCTCCACATCCTTGCTATTGCTAACACTTGTTATTTTCTATGTTTTCATAATAGCCATCCTAATAGGTGTGAAGTAGTATCTTATTGTGGTTTTGTTTAGCATTTCTCCATTAATGTTGAACATCTTTTCATGTCTAACTAGTCATTACATATCTTTGGAGAAATTCCTAGTCGAATCCTTTCCCAATTTTAACCTGGTTGGTTGTTTGTGTTATTGAGTTGTAAGACTTCTTATATATTCTGGATGTCAATCCCTTATCTTAACACGATTTATAAATATTTTCTCCTATTCCATGACCTGCTTATTCACCCAAGGAGTGATAACCTTTTTCAAAGAATTGTGTCTCAAAGGTTTGATGCACAAAAATGTTTAATTTTGTCCTGATCGAGCTTAACCTTTTTTTTTCAAATTTGTCTCCTGTACCCTTGATATCATATCCAGAAAAGTTTTTTAATGACTGCATAGTAGTTCATTGTATAGTGTAGCATAATTTATTTAACTAGTGTTCTGTTGTGAAGTGTCTCACTCCCAACCCCATGAAGATTAAGAAATACTTGTACAGCATGCCCTGGTGGTCTAGTGGTCTGGTATACTTAGGTGCAGTCCCACATCCCAAGGCCCCAGGTTCAGGACCTGGGGCGGGGGCTACAACCTATGTGAACAGCTAAATAAAAATAAAGTGCTGCTTCTGCCTCTGTCTCCTACCTGCCTGCTTAACTGTCTTCATTTCTGCCTTCACCTTTCCTTTAAAATAAAAAACAAAACTTGTAAAACCCTGACACATAATACAAACTGGGTAATTGTAATCTAAGTTAATAACAGTAACTTTTGCTGTTATTGCTACTTGCCTCTTCCTACCTTTGCTTGGAAGGTTGTGTAGAACATTCCAGATACTGTTTTTAGAGACTCTTTGTATTTCTTCAGAATGAGTTGTCTCTTATTTTTCTTCTCAGAGACCCTATTTAAGTTATGCGGATCTCATTTTAAAATGAACTTCCTTGCCCCCCACCTGCTTTTTTTAAGAGGAAGGCAGGCAGGAAGGAATGGGGACAATAAAACACACTCACTGAGCTTAGACTGGGGCCTTCTCTCTTTTTTAAAATCATTCCTCAGTGTTGGAGTTCTCTGACACTTAGTCCTCAGCGTCTCCTCTTTTTAATGCAAAATGAATGAGTGATTATTTCCTCATAAATGCGCTTTCTTAATTCAATGTTTTTTCCCCAAATTTTCCTTTCTGCTTCAAATACCATGTGACTTTATTCCCCCATTCCTCTGCATTTCTGGATTCTATTCCTGAAGGCCCTTCCTAGTATCTGTTACTTTTCTTTGAAAATGATAATCTTGTTGCTGAAAAATATTAACCCCTCTGACTTCGTGTGATAGGTTATCTGTACTGATCTTATGTCAGAGATCGCACTCTAGCTTTTATTATAGATAGATTTTTCTAGTAGCTCTAGAACCCTAAATAAGATTTTTCATTTATCGTATTTTATCTTTTGTATTAAGCTCTTTAAGAAAAGGATGTTTTTCTTTTATCTAGGCTGTTCTCAGTATTCTAGCATCTACTGGAGAAAATGAATACACGTTAAGAAAAAAATTTTCTTCTAAGTGTGGGTGGGTGGGTGGGATGTGGATAATGGCCTAATTGATTAGAGTGAACTTTTGGTTTAAAGTTGTCTTTTATAGCATATGTCTAAAGACCAGACAGTATAGAGAAAGAGGAAATTTTATTAATGGGTCACTGAATTTTTAAATTTATTTGTCATTAATGCATTAAGAAGTGTTTGAAATAGTAAATGTTTTTGCTTCTCTGTAACCCTTGTCTGTAGACTGATGTAATTTAAGAGTTGTGATCAGCTGAAATGCATGTCTTTTGATTTATGTTATGAAACTATAGTGTTGGGAAATATGATCAGCCTGAAGCAAGCTCCAGGCTTTTTTATGAAAGCTATTTAATTAAAGTGATTATTAAAGAAAGGGAAATTGTCTTATGTCAGCAGAGACTTGATTTGTTTAATCTTAGAGTGTTTGATTAAAATTTTAAGGCATTCTTTCTAATATTGATTTTCCTACATGAGTATTGCTAGCATTTTAAGAAAGATCATTGCCATCTTGAAGTTCATATGAGAATTCTTTTCACTGTTAAAATAATGAAAATTATTAAGATTTGGCATATTTAACCTGTCTTTTGTTTATAACACCATTATGCAAAAGGAGAACATTTCTTAAAACCTTGTAAGATCTTTACACCATCGTTAGAATTTGTTTTTATAGAGGACAGCAAGACACAGAAATCTTTTTTTTTTTAAAGAGGGGAAGAAGCATTTTTTTTTTAAGAGAGGAAGAGCTTTTACTTATTTGTTTATTTATGGTTGTTTTCTTACCACTGACCCACGTCCTTGGGGTTTTCATGCTCTACACCCCAGCTGCCTGCTTAGTGCCTGGGCTGCCAGGGCACACCGATGTAGATGTTTTAAAATAAGTCAGGGTTAATGCATCTTATTTTGTGCCAGGTATTGTTTTTAAGAGGTTTTTGTATATTAACTTAATCCTGACACATCTCCATGAGGTAGATACTGTTTTCTCCATACTGCTAATGAAGAAAACTCAGGTACAGAGTTTAAGTTAACTTTTCAAGGTTGTACAGTTAATAAAGAACATATCAGGAGTAAACCCATTTAATCTGCTTGCCAGTGGTTCTCTGCTCTTCTCCCTACCTTATTCTTTAAATTCCACTTGAAGGTGTCTTGTTACCGTTGTCTTCTGATCTAATATACACATTTCGGAATCAGATCAGGTTTTCAAGTTTCTTTTTCTCTCTAGGTTTTGATTGGAATTGCTTTGACTTTTGGGGAAGCATTGATCATTTTATGATAATGAATCATTCAGTCTGTTAACATTGTACATTTTCCCTGTTACCTAGGTCTTTAAAAATTTTTTAAACGTAACTCCATAGAACTCTTGCATGCTCTTATTTCAGTAATTCCTAGTCACTGCATTTTTAAATGATACTAGAAATTATATTTTTTCAGTTACATTTTCTATCTGATTGTTGCAATAAAATTTTGTGTACTGGTTTTATGTTCTTGTTCTATTAATTGTACACTTTCATATAAATTATGTTAGATTTTGTATGTGAAAAATCTTGACCTCTGCCAATTACATTTTTTTTTCTTTCAAATCCTCATATTTTTAATTTCTTTTTCACTTTTGCACTACTGACAGCTGACGTGGCACAATGGATAGGAAAGTTATTGTCAGTTATCTTGTTTCTGATGTTAAAGAGAAGAAACTAAACATTTGTGAATGTTTGCAAAGGATATTTTGCAGGATACCCTTCATTACAGACACTGCTCTCTTTTATTTTGCTAAGAGCTTTTTATCGTTTTACTCAATAATCGATGTTTAATTTTTATTAAGATGCTTTTTCTGCATCTATTGAAGTCATGTTTTTCCCCTCAATCTGTTCATGTGAAATTATTTTTACCAGTTTTGTAATATTAAATCAACTTGGCATTATAAGAATAATCTCAGTTTGGTCATAATGTATTCATTAAAAATTAATTTTTGTAATTATGTTCTTTAGTGAGATTGGGGTGTAATTTTCATTTCTCATACCTTGTCTCTTTGTATCAGTTAGCCTCATAAGATGAATTGGAGTTATTAATTATTTATCTGTGTTCTGAAAGAGTTGTATAACACTGGAAAAATCTATTTCTTGAATCATTGATAGAACTTGGGGTTAAAACCATCAGAACTTGATTTTTTTTGGTGGGGATTTTTTTTTTAATTTATTATTTATTGCAGTAACTGAGTTATAAAATGATACTAGCCCATATGTGTAGGCTCACCATTTTTCAAGTATATGACAACACGTCATTATCTACCACCAAATTACCAAACGTCCTTCACTACTGTCCTTTGGACCCCATTAGCACTTGCCCCCCTCCTGGTGGGGATATTTAAAACTATTCATTTTTACAATCATAGAATTACTGAAGTTTTTCTAATTGTCCTTGGGTCTGTTTTATTAAACTTTTTTTTCTTTTTGAGGAAGTTTTGCCATTTCAACTTAGTTCATCACATTAAATTTTTACAGCATCTAGAACTAGGTCTTTCTTTTTACTCTTTATGTTGTTTATGAATAGAGTGATATCTTTATGAGGGATTATTGCTCTTCTAAGAAGTGACGCCAAGAAAGCTTGTTCTTATTCTCCCTCTTTTCTATGGGAGAAAACAATGAGAAGGTGCTGTTTTCAGGCCAGGAAGGGAGCACTTACCAGAAACCAACTCTGCTGTCGCCTTTATCTTGAACCCAGCCTCCAGAATTATCAGGAAGTAAATTTCTGTTGGTTTAGCTACTTAGTCTATTTAATTTTGTTATGACAGTCTGAACTTAAGATACCTCCTCTTTTCTACGTTAAGCTTTTGAGACTCATTCATATTTATGGATGTGATTTACTTCTTTAATTTTTCTTCTTATAGAATTCCATTGTATGAGCGTATCACAATTTATTCATTCTGTGATTGGTGGAATTTGTGTTATTTTAAACTATTCTTGTTGACAAAATGCCTTTCTGAACATTCTTCTGCAAGTGTCTTGGTTCAAAAGTTAATCAGTAATATTCAGTTGTTTCTGGACCTTTAAAAACAATGGTTCCTTACAGTTTGGCATAGTTTCTACGAGAGGAAGTGCTGGGTTATAAGCGTTTTCCCAAGCCATTGTGCTGTTTACCCTCTCACTGGTGGGCTGAGAGTTTCTTTGGCACCATGTATTTCCCAGTACTTGGCATTGTCATATTTTCACACTTTTGCTGATAATGATGCACATGGAGCTCTATCATTGCTACTTAATTTACATTTCACTTAGTTACTAGTGAGATTTAGCATCTTTTCGTTTGTTAATAGATCATATTTCCTTTCCAGTGAAATTCCTATTTGTGTTTTTTTCCATCTTTTTCTTGCAATGTTTAATCTTTTTTCTGAAATATGAATTATTTTGTGAATTTAATAAATATTTGTTGAGCCAATTTGGGATTTTAGACTATGCTTAAATAAAGATGAATAAGATGAAGAATGGACTCTTACCTAACTTTGCACTTAAATTTTCTTAATTGGAAAATTCAGACTTCTGTATCTTCCAATAAAATCTAGATTAGCTATATGAAATATTCATAACTTCTTATGGATGTGTGCTTGTCAAACAGTAAACTTTGACATTAATATCTAGTGTTTCTTTCACTAGTGTCTATAATTAATCAAATATTTTTCTTGTTGACTTTTGAAACTTAGACATAAATCAATTTCACTGTAGTGGTAAACTCTAAAGGACCTTTTGTGTTTCATCAAAAATAATGTTGGGTTTCGTTTCTGTAAGATACAGAATGTTAGTTCTCTCAGGACCTCTCTTTTAGTTGAATTTATCAGATATTGCTACAATTTCACTTCTTTAATAAATATTGTTAAAACTATAAATTTGATCCTAACATATATGAATTATTCCTTCTCAGAGTGAAGATACACAACAGCAAATCATCAGGGAGACATTCCATTTGGTATCTAAGAGAGATGAAAATGTTTGTAATTTCCTAGAAGGAGGATTGTAAGTAAAGCATTTCATAAGCATATGTAATCTTTGACTATATGATTAAAAAATATACGTGTATATACATATATATATATATACTATTAAATAGGTTTATGGTAAAAATTTTCTGATTTTGCTTAATTGGATTAGGTGACTTAATTGCCAGTGATGTTGTCTATAAATCTTATTACTTAAAGAACATTCTTAAGCAATATTTTTCTCTTTAAAAATTTTATAAAGGTAATATATTCATATAGAAAAATTCAAACATTACAGGAAGTATAAGATGTAAGAGTCTCCCTTACCCAACTTTTATTTTTTTCAGTTTCTTGTGCATCCTTCTAGAAAATTGATTTTGTTTTGATTAACATATAAAAATAAAACTGAAAAAATTTTACAATGGGATCACAGTATATATACTAGTTTGTATGTTCCTTGTTTTCATTTAATGTTTTGAAAAGCTTTGTACATCTAGAACGCATCTAGAGTATCATATTAATGAATACGGAGTATTCCTTAGGGTGAATGAATCTATTCATAAAAATTTAAATAACATACTTTATTTTATTAAGACTGAAATTTGCTTTTAAAATATGTATATACATGTATATATACACCATATATAGACATAGCATATGTTGCTTGATTCGCATTCAACAAATGCATTTTTTGTTTTCAAAATGAGTAAATAAAAATTACTTATAATAAACTTGTCAACTATTACAAACAAATATTTTTAAATTAACATAATTCCATGAAAACTGCGCTCAGTTTATATAATTAATTTCTTAATAAGATACTTGTTCATTCACAATTCAAAAACTAAACTTTAGATGAGCTTTCACATGAATAATCACAGATAAATTAACCTTTACTTTTCTGTATTTAAATGTATGATGCATGTTATGAAAAATAGTTCAGATACTAGAGAATTCATTCTTATATGACCTTAAATTAATTTGTATTTATTACGTAGAAAGTTTACTTGGATTTCTTAAAAGATTATATATCATGCTGCACTTAAATTTAAAAACACATTTATAATTTGTAAATTATGCTGGTAACTCAGCACCTCTAATTTATTAGTTGAGACTAGTGCTGCTGCATTCTGTTTTTATATTTTAATTGTACTTATTTTCTTAAACTCTTTGTTTGTCTTTCCCTTTACTTTCAGTTCCCTTTACAGTAGCCTCTTAATCTCTTATCTCAAAAGAAACTTATCACCCAGCACAATACAGGGCATGTCGTAGGCGTTTAAGAACCCAACTGATTTTCCAGGATACTGTTTGAACTAGAGATTATGACTTGAATTTATGAGTTTTTTTTTTTAAGAGGCAGGCAGTAGGCAGGAAGGAAGAGAGGGGAGGAAAAAGTATTTTTATTTATTTAGTTGTTTATTTTAATTGTTCCATCTTGGTTCCCAGCCCCCAAATCTGGGTCATTGGGCTTTATGTGGACTGCATCCCAGGTGTGGGCTTAACACCTGGACCACTAGGTCACTTAAATTTTTGAATTTCAGTTTTCTTCTCTGTAAAAAAAGATATTTGGACTAAATCTATTTCAAAAGGTGTGTAGTTTTATATAGCATATTTCATATGCAAATCTGTATCAGTGTTCATTAGTTTTGCAGTAGTATACTTTAAGAACAGACTATATACTTAACATATTAATATCTTTTTTTTCTTTTAGTAACATTGGTAGCTATTTTGAAACCAATGCTTTTCCAAAATTTGGTATTTGTCAAAAGGAGAGCAAAACAAATTTAATATAATCACTAAGTTGCTGATTCAGGATGAAGTGAAGCCTGTTTGTGCTCTTTTTGTCTCTAAAGGAACTATTGGAATCATAGTCTATAAATGTAATCTCAAAGCCTTTAAAGTACACACATTTTTAATTATCTTTTGTAGAAACTAGAAACATTTAACATAATAGAAATTTTTAATTCTTGTCAAAGATCATTTCCTCTTTTGCTATTAGAGGAGATTCGGTAGTGTATACTGAGAGAAATCATTTCTATGGAACTTGTAAGTTGAGAGTCTCTTTGACAGGGTAAGAAATAGATGCTGTTTTTCAGTGTTCTGTGGAGTGTTTATTAGCTTTAATTACATTTAGCTTTGACTTTTTTTTTTTATATTAGTTTTAAAGGATCTTTTGAGGAGGTAAACTGATTATTGTAAATGTAACTATGAAATAACTGAGCTATATTTAGAAAAATGTTTGGAATTATTCCTAAATTATTATTTTAGAAATATTGAAGTTATAATAAATATAAATAAAACATTTGCTGAAAGAATCGAATACTTAACTCAATTTTCTTGCATTTGTATTCCAGAGAAAAATATCTTGATGATAAATCTGTCCAAAACTTAAGAAATGTCTTTTTTTTTCTAGTTGATAATCAGTTGTAGACAGTGTAACTTGCTGTGACCTATGAAATTAAATCCGTAAGAATTTACAAAGGCCCCATAATCTAATTTTTGCATAGTTCTCTGACCTCATTGTTTACTAATCTTTCCTTGTCCATAGGCCTGCTTTCTCTTCCTTGAACATATATATTTTGGTTTTAATGAAATGACCTTTTTATTAGTTGTTATCTTTGCCTGTAATGCTCTTCTCTAGATATTTTCATGACTGACTCATTATTAGATCTCAGTGGCAATATCACTCTTTTCTGTCTGAACGAACAAATCCTTCCATGTGGTATCATTCAGTTTTGCTACTCTGTGTAGCACCTTCCCTTCTGATAATTCATCCTTATTTATTTGCTTATTGCTCCTTACCCACAATCATTGCCTAACACATAGTAAGCACTCAGTAATTAGTCTGATGAATGAATGAACTAAAATTAAACACTGGGTTCTTTTATTTGACACTTCTGAAAATGGCCATCTTAGTTTTCACATAGTCTCTGATATAAGTAGACTTGAATGCTATGCCATTAAATATTACCTTTCATGTTAGAAAATGTTTTTCATTTTTTTCCCTGTAACATTCCAATTGTTTTGTTTTATCACTTAGATTAATTGGAGGATCTGACAACAAACTGATTTATAGACATTATGCAACATTATATTTTGTCTTCTGTGTGGATTCTTCAGAAAGTGAACTTGGCATTTTAGACCTAATTCAAGTAAGTCAACACTTGCCTCTTAACTGTCTTAAATTGCAATTTTGGCATTTATATTTTTTTAAAGTTGTATGTCTTAAATTCATTTAAGTGATGTTTTCTTTGGCAAAAAAGTAGATACTGGAAAGATAAATGAGGAATGAGACTTATGGAAACAGTAGACTAATTTAGTCTGATTAAGACTAATGGCAGCTAATTTCATTATATCCTTTTTTCTTATTCATGTAAGTTATCACAAGAATCCCACAACTCATTGATCTCTTACCTTATGTATACAGATCTGATCCCAAATTCCTTCGCTCCCAACCCTCGTCTCCTGAAATTCAATTATATCCCTGGATTCATCAGCAACTACTTTATCTTCAGCCTTTACCATTCATATTGCCTTTATCTTTTGCTCTAAATTAAAGTTGATTTTTCTGATTATACTACCTGTACCCCTCTCAAATGGTAGCACTTTCTCTCCTGCTTTCTTCATACCATTAAGCCTGGAGGTATTATCTTTGCTTCCCATTGCTTTTTCTAGATCATTTTCTCTTCTAAAATGCACCCAAATTTTATCCCATGTTATCAGATGGTAGCAGCTCCCATCCTGTTGTAATAATCTCTCATCCCCTATCTCCCATTCATTGGAGATTTTGTTATAAACTTTTGGGGTCTGAGATTTTTAAGTGCTAACCAGTTACCCACCACAGTTTCATGGATACTGGCAGAGGACAGGCGGCCTCTGGGCCAGAAAGAAAGAATTTTATTACTAACAGCAAAAGCAGCAGCCAGAATAGTAGCATTGACTTAAGACTGGGTCCCCAAGCCCCATTTCCCACAGGACGACTTGAAGGGGGCCAGGTGATTACATAGTTGCATATACAGGGTGGATTGAATTACAGGAGAGGAAGCTCATGTCACAGAGCTTGGATCTTTCACAGTGGACAGTAAACCTGTCTGGTCTTGTCCTGGAGGAAGTGACTACCTTTCTAGGGTATAGATAAACCTATTCCTTGCTTCGGAGAGAGACACTGTCTGCTTTCTAAGTTAAACTTGCTATACAAGCTTGTTTGAAAAGGTAGTCCACAATAAAGGCAGTCAGTACCTCTGCCCACATCTCGTGCAGAAAAGAGACCCCGAGAGAATGTTTCCTAATAGATTTTAGTTCTTAGTTCGTTGACATGCACAACAGTTCTGATGCTTTAATTCTTGGTGATTCAGTGTTTGTGTAGATAATTCTTACAGTATGCTGGTGTCTGAAACCTGGAATTTCCCTCCTCTGGTGAATTTTGCCCTTGGTTTCACCCCACTCTTCATTTCTAGACCTTGTCTTTATCCAGATTGCAGTCCCGCCATAATCTCAGCTTCGCAGTATCCACTCTGTCTGCCGCCTTTTCATATCACAATTGCTTTTATTTTGACAGTTCCTTGAATCTGAAACCTCCTTCAATCTTTTAAATCTCTCATTTTTTCACTGTTTTTGATCTTCCTGCTTTCTTACTTTCCCTACCCAGCTTAAATTCCATGTACATTAGGGCATAGCCTTTTATACATTGAGCTTCTTCCCTTTGCCCACATATTCTTCCCCATGCTTGAAGGGGGAACAAACAAACCATATTTACTGTTCTCGCTTTAACTTCATGATCCCTAACCTCAGTGGGTCTAGTGCTACCCAGTAATTACATTTCCTGGGTTCATTCACTCTGCCATACTCTAAACAACTATATATTTTTCTTTCTCCTCCAACCTCTAGCACTTTTAGCATCTTAGTTATTCATCTGAGAAAATCTGAAGCAATCAGAGGAGAATTTCTGCAGACTCTAAATATGTGTCCATATAGTCTACTTTTTATGAGAGGTGAACTCGCGATGCTGCAAGCGAAGGCCAACCTACCGCTTATATACTAGTTCCCACCTTTCTATTACTCTGGCAGTTCTGTCCTGTACCATTTTCCTCTTTTCTGGATCATTCCCACTAACCTATATTCTGCTCTTCCATATTAAAAAAAAAACAAAGTCCTCTTCTACTTTCATCTCCAGCCACTGACTCATTTCCTCCCCTCCTTTTCCAGTAACATGCTTTTAAAAAGTCTACCATTTTTCTTCTTGTTTCTCTCTTGAATCAGGTTTTCGGCTCTACTGTTGCTAAATCCAAATGTTCTTATCAATCCTACTTTATGTGACTGTAATTGTTTATTAATCTTTTCTCTGAAATATTTTCTTCATTTCACTTCTTAGGACTTAACACCTGGTTTTCATTCTACCTCTTTAGTTTATTCTTTTTAATTTGGCTATTTCTCCTGCCTCTTCTTCAACAAAGCCTGTGAATATAAAGAATCTGACCACTTACTGCCCTCTGCACTGCCACCACATGGGTCCAAGCCACCATCACATCTTGCCTGGATAATTATGGTAGTTTCCTGATGGGTCTCGCTGTTGTCACTGTCTTTTCCCTTTGCTCTTTTCTTAGTAAAACAGGCAGTGAACTCTTGAAGTACTTTACAGCTTGTAAGCTTCCATTCTGAACTCTTCAGTAACTTCCCTTCTCTCTTGAGTGAAAGCCAGATAAATTCCTTTCACAAATGATTCACGAGGCCCTGGTGATCTGACTCCCTTCTCCATGTCCTACTTACTTATCTCACTTCATTTCTATTCCTTTCCCCTTTGCTCCAGCCGCACTGGCCTCTTTACTGTTTCTCACATACACCAGATATGCTTTTACCTTGGGACTTTTGTACCTGCTGATCTTTGTATCTAGATTGTTCTTCCACTTGATATCCCCTTGACTAGCTCCGTCATTCTTTCATTCTTTACATTTACCTTCTCATTATAGTATTCTCGGACCCTTCTTTCTAAAACTTCTCCCTTTCTCTGACATTTTCTAACCCCTTTCCTGATGACTTTATGCTGTTTGTTGTCATTTGCCCTTACAAGAAAAGAAGATAAGCTCTGTGAGGGCCAGGATTTGTGTTTATTTTATTCACTGATTTACCCCAGTGCATTGAGAGACACCTGTCATATAGCAGGTCCTCACTAGATAATTGTTGAATTAATGAATGCATTTATTGTCTAATATTTTAGCATTCTCTGTGACAACTGAAAAAACTCAGAAGTTAATTAGAAGGCCGTTAGCAAGAAATATAAAATATAATATTTGCTACATGCTAGTAATTTCTTCCCCCACAGTGCTGGCTGGTTACATTGGTATGCTTAATTTATGAGAATCATTAAGCTCTAGCTAGTTAAACCACAAAGTAATGATAGCAGACATTCTCAGTATGTTTTTTTTCTTTTTAAATTAGAGATAAGGAAATGACAGTGTTAAGATAAATGTGTATATATTAAGAAAAGCACGTATATTCTGATGTAAATGATAGGCTTCTTTTAATAATAGTTGAAACACTTAAGAGGATACCGGAAAGGAATTTCGAGCTGGAGATACATATATACTCTTGGATATAATTTCACTTTCCTCCTGGGACTACTTGAGAAACACTACTGACTTTCGTTTTGTTTTTCCAAAGGCTTTTTTAGTAAAGAAAGAACAGGCAAGTTTTACTTTTATATGGGTTGGTAACAGTTAAGGCTTGATCAATACTTCATAATGGATTGTGTTTTCACTTTGTTCAGTAGTGCTTTTCTTGGTTTGTCCCATATATGGAAGAGTTAATTTATTAAATTATTATTTCAACAAGCATTGTATTTTTAGAAAAAGCTTTTTGTTGTTGTTGTTTAATTTTTTTTAATGTGGAACCGTGCTTCCTTTTTCTTCATCACTCCTGCATGTTGGTTGCTATCTTTCCCCGGTGATTACACATAGACCATTCAGTGCTTAGTAGGGAGTGCTGCGCATGCGTGAGTCAGTCACTTTACAACAGTGGTTGATGGAACCAGATAGAAGGGAGTGTCTTACTGTTTTGCTTCTGCTTCATCAGACAGCTGGTCAGAGCTTATTTAGAACTGATTTCCTTGCTTTTGTCCATCCTCTAGTTTTAATTAAGCAAGGCAAATGTAGTGTAACAAGTAAATGAAAAATTAGAAACTAAGGAAGGTTAGATCAGAATCTCTTAGTCTGGCATATTCTTTAGAGACCTGATCAAGAAAACTTAATAAACATCAACATATAATTATTAAACATATTTAATTTTGATTTTTTTAAATCTTAAAAATTTTACTGTAAGAATAGTTATTGGCAGCATATGTATTTAAACAAAGTCTTTGTGTTTCAAAGTTATGCATGTTGTCCCAGATTTGACTTTCTGTCTTTTATAAAGACATTGTAATTACTAGAAAGTTATATACAGCATTTAGAACAGTATGTCATCTAACTGAATAGTCAACTTCTCTTTTTCAGTTTTAAAAATTCTTTGTGAGTTGGAATAAAAGGTGGTTCTTTTTTATTTCTGCTCTATGTGCTATTTTAGTGCGATACCGAGGTGACAGTTTGCTTTTTTAAGAGTCTTTTCTGTTGTAGTATATCTTCACTGAAAGTGCTAAAATATTTACAGAGTGAAAATAGAAGTTAATTAAATATTAACATTGGTTGTTTGAGTTATTTATAAGCAGTCATATTGTCTTCAATTAATTTATTATGCTAAGCTGGTAATGGAGGCATCAAAGTTCTCTCGATAATTCCAGGTTCTGTTATATTTCACTAGACCACGTGGAAGCAGTTGTCTTAGCATTGGTCTCGTTCAGTTGTAGTTAGGGAAAATTTGAGAGCTAACAGTAAACCTTTCGTCGTATTTCGAAAGATGTTTTCACCACTGTTTTAGAACAGATGTATATCAAGTAGAGTTCCATGTGTAACATCTGTCATTATGATGCTGCTGAGCCTTACTCTAGCTTTTGTGAGATTCTTTTACTCGTGGCTGCTAATGCTAATTTAGTATGATGCTGAGCAAGTCATTTAACCTTTATGGACCTTGAATTCGGTAGCTGTACAGTATGACTGTTACAGTATGCTGCCCATAAACTTTATGAGGTTGTTAGGTCAGTGAATTAAATAAAGTAAGTTCATGTTTAAAACCATTCATGCTCAGTTTTGCATTGATTGTATAACTTTGGGCAAGTTAACTTCTTTGACCATGATTTTCCTCAATTACCAAATGAGGATAATAATAATACCAACTTACCATAAAGCTGAGAACATTTCAAAAGACATTGTACATGAAGCCGCTGGCTGACTGATAGATAGTGATTTTCAGAAAACGTTAGCAATAAACATGTACTTAAAAAAGGAAGGTGTATAAAGAAGTCCTTTTTCTTTTTCATTTTTAGAAAAATTTATGAATTTTTCTATTCTGTATATTGTGTTATGACATAGAATAAATTCTACATGGTGATAGAGTTATCTGATAAGATGCTTAATTGGGAAAACTTGTAAGCCAAGAATTCCTAAGTGAAGAAAGATTCCCCGATCTTCCCATTATCACATAGCAAATTGTGCTGAGATGGGCGACACTGAACCTGGAATGGTGCGCGTGTATGGAAGTCTCCTCGCATCCACCTTGCACCATTGTTTCTTTTATTATGAGGGTGGGCTTGAGAGCATCTTTGTGGGGGACAGATTAACTGCTTAAACTTTGATCTATCTAGGTTTAGGTGCCACCTGTTTTTGAAGACTTCTCTGGAACATATAGCTGATCAGCAAATTAACAATATCCATCGTTAATTTTCTTGTGTGTAAATGCTGATATTCATACCTACCTTGCCAGCATTGTTGTAAGAATTAATGTATATAAAGCAGCCTAGAATATACTGGACACAGTGTTATTATTAATTATACAGAGGTGAAGGAAGCGTTTTGGAGCTCAGGTACTTAAAGTCAGAATTTTGGACTGGAAGCAAATTAAAATTTTTTTCCCCTTTCAAAGTCGTTTGAGAAAGAGAAAAACTCAGCTTATTTTTATGTTTTTTCTTTGATTTAAGATAGATCTTTCATTTTCCAGTGTAGAATGGTTAGTTTTCAGAGAAGAATTAGATATAGAGGAGAATGACCTGTGAGCTTGATTTTATAAATTGTTTTTCTATAAAAATATTTTTCACTTCGTGTTGAAATTTACAAAATGCAAAAACACACAATGAAAAAAGTTCGTGCATGCCATCTCTTCACCCAGATGCCCAAATCTGACATCTTCCATAGGCATAGTGCAATGATTAAAATCTAGAAATTTTCCAGTTGTCCATTGATGTCACTGTTCTCCTTTAGTGTCCAGATCAGGTTGCAAATTGCATTTAGTGTTCATGTCTCCCTTAAGTTTCTTTTACTCTGTAGTAGTTATTCATCTTTGCCTTTCATTTCATGTCTTATCATACCTTGATCATTTTTCAGTCAGTTATTCTGTGAAATAGTCATTCCTCAGTTGGGGGTTATTTAATGTTTCTTTTCTTTCTTTTTTTAAAGGAAAGATACAGGCAGGAATGAAGGCAAATAGGCAGTTAGGCAGAAAGAGAGAGGAGGGAGAAGCATATTCATTTTATTTTTATTTTTTTGTTCACACTGGTTGTTTCTCCCTGCATCCGTAGCTTAAACCAAGGAGTATGTAGCCTGCTCCTTCAGAGGTGATTGACTAACCACTGTCCCACCAGGACACCACCGATTTGGTGTTTTAATGATTAAATTCAGGTTCTGTATTTCTGGCAAGAATGCCAGAAGTGATGTTATGTCCTCTTGCATCATGTCACATAAAGTCTAAGGTGGTGTTTTGTCCCATTACCTGTGATATTTATTCTGATCCATCTTCATGTTAACATTGAATATATTAGCCTTACAAATTCAAAAATCTAGTTGTTCCTTAGACTTCAAAATCCAAAGTACAAATCATATTAAGTCACTTTGATGGAGGAGCTGCAATATTGTTAAATTTCCAGAGTACAAGCAGTCTGCTTTGCACAGTAAGTACTATGTTAATGAGTGTGTAGAAGTACAAAAAGTAGCTCTTTTCTGTACTTTCCAATTATCTAATAATCATCTCTTAGGACATTAGAAATAAAGTACAGTTGTTTTGTTCTTGGAGGGCGTAGGCCTTGTGAATAAGAATGCAGGTTCTGCAGGAGACTTTTCTGGATTTGAATCAGTATTCTCTTGACCGAAAATGCATTTTTTCTAAGCACTTTCATTGTAGCTTAAGCAGCTAAGGTGCAAGCTATGAAAGCCATTGGCCTGGGTTTGAAACATGGGACTTGGAGAAAAAAAAGAAAAAAATTATCAATAGAAATGAGATACTATGAGATAATATGGTAGAAAACATTTTAAAATATTTTTTAATCTCGTCATAATATTAACATGCCTCTTATTCTCAGGCTTAAGATTTTTCCTATATCAGTTTGACATTTATAAACTTTATTTATTATAGATGAGGAATAGGATCTACTCCTCCTGAAATTTGACAGAAGTCTGCAAATCCAGAAATAAATTAATGTTTTTTTTTTAACCTAGAAACTCTTAAGGGAGCCTGCCATATAAATGATAATGCCTTAAGGACATCGATTTTTATTTTATCTAGTGTACATTTTTGTTTCTCTGTATGTGTGGAGTATAATGTATAACATTGAATACTTTTTGAGGACAGACTCTGTTCTAAGCACTTTGTATACTCCTTATATTTATTAATTTATTCACTAAAAAAACTCTATGGCATACTTAAAATTATGCCCAAATGAAGAAACTAAGCGGACATTGAAATAGAGACACACACAAGCTTGTGCTCTTAAGTACTAAGCTTCCTCATAACAGAATTTTGTTAACCTTTATGACCTAGATGTACTGATTTATAAAGATTAAGAAAGCAAGGAAGTTCTGTTGGTGGAAGGGCACAGGAAAGATTATATGTCTATGGCATTTTTCTGAATATCTGTCATTTGTTTTTTGAAAACTAGATCATTATTAAAATGAAGGAAAACTTAAAATACAATTATCTTACTAAGTTAAAATCATTTTTTTCTCTCACTTGTCTTTGAATTTCTTGAAGACACAAATTGATGAGTTGCTAACTTAGTAGTTAAATGTTACACTGGACTTGACTTTAAACTTTACATTGTTTTAAAAACAAAACACAAGAGGGTGCTATTTACCATGTCACTTTTATTAGTAGTATCTGTTTTTCTTAATTTCTTTACTTCAGTTTATAGATTATTAGTTTTGATTTAGGCTTGTCCATGTAACAGATCAGAAGTGTGTAGCTGCCTTGGGTTATTAGAGTCCTAATTATATTTAGTCATCTTTACTAATTAAAAAGTAAATTAATGGAAATTTTTTTGAAGAGGGTATTTGAGTATTTTAGCCAAACAGCATTTGAAAGTCTTAAATTTTAAGAATTCTTTTCATAAATTAAGAATGTGTGGTTATAATGACTATAGAGTTGCAGGGCACTTTTAAAAAAACATTCACATTTTTCATAGGTTGTCTGGTTATTGAGAACAATTCCCCCTAGGTTAACGAGCACATCACAATGTCTTGGCAGTCTCTGCATGTATTAACTTGCTGTTTTTTAAATCAGTGTTTATCCACAGAATTAGGCTTTTCTATTTCTGTTTTAATTTTGCAATCATAGCATGTTTTGAATAGCTAGATAAACAACACTGGCTTCCATTTATTTGATGTGTTTTTTGGACTTTTTTCTAAAGTTTTGAACAATTGCATTTTTAAGGTAACCCAGAAAGACCGTATCATCACCATTTTATAGTTCTAAAGCAGAAGAGGCAACGCTCGAGTTCACATATGCTGGGTGAAGACAAACAGGAATTTGAACCCAGTTCTTACTGGTTTCCTCACCACTCACTACACTACTGCTGCAGGCGGCCCATATTTTTTGTCAATTCATAATTTACCAATGACATACCTAATGCTATCAAGAAAACTATTTTTTTTTCTTAGCCCAACATAATCTGCACATTCAGTGGGTTCCACTGATCTCTCGTAAGTATAGGTAAGTGAAGGAAACTATTTTAAATAGCATTTTCATCGAGATAGTCACCTTTAGATACTCAAAAAAAGAAAACTGCAAATATACAGGTATCAAACCAGTGGAACTGACAAAAGTAAGCATGAAAATATAAAGGCATTCTGGAAACGTTACTCTGATTAGAAAGTGTAATGATAATTTTTAAATTAAGGAAGACTACCCCACACCACAGATAAAAATCAATTCAGTAGATTTGGTCTAAACATGAAAAATAAAATGAGGCTTTTGTTTTCTTTTAGAATATTTTCCTGACCTTGCTATAAGCAAAGATTTCTTGAATGGGAAATAAAAAATATTAACAATAAAGGGAAAAGGCGATGAATTGGACAGTCTTGAAAATTACAACTTTTATATAAAGAACACTATTAGGAGAATAAAAAGGCAAGCCTTAGAGTGAGGGAAGATCTGTGTAATATGTATTTGTGACAGAACTGTGTCTAGAATATGTGAAGAACTCCTAGATATCAATAAGAAAATGACCAGTAGAAAAATGAGCAGAAATCTTAAAGAGACATCATGTCTAATACCTAAATGTCTGATAAATATGAAATGGTGCTCAATCTCAGTAGCCATCATGAAAATACAAATTATCACAAAGACATATCGTGACACACCCATGAGAATGAATAAAATGAAGATTAGCCATGTAAAGTACTGACAAGGATGTGGAACTGTAGAAATTCTCATATACTGTGATTTGAAGTGTAATTTTAAAATTGCTTTGGAAAATCTATTTGGTACTGTCTACTAAATCTGAATATATTCCTACTCTGTGACCCTGTAATTCTGCTGTAGCTATATATACTCAGTAGATAAGTGTACATATGTTGAGTGGAAGACATGCATAAGAATGTTCTTAGCTGTCTTACTTTGGCCATAAATTGGAAACATTTCAGATTTCTGTCAGCAGGCTAGATGAGTATATTATATCATATTCATGCAATGACATACTGTAAAGTGAGAATGAATGAGTTATTACTGTATTATATAATACCATAAATGAATAGCACAAAAGTGATGATAAATAGGAGAAATCACTCACAGAAGATTACATGCAGTATGACCTTACTAATATAGTTCAAAAATGGACAAAATGTTTCTATAATGTTAAAAAGTAGGTTAGTGGTTGCCTCTGTCAGTGACAGTGATGATGAGAGGGCTTCTCTTAGTTCTGATAGTATTCTAAAACTTGATTTGGGTGTTGTTTACACAGATGAATTTGTTATGTGAAAATTTATCAAGATACGCATTATTACGATTTATATACTTTTCTGTATGTATGTTTTACTTCAGTAAAATGTTACTAAGATTGTGGGTGTGCACTGGTGGAGCAGAGGTTAAGTCGGTCACCTCCAAAGGAGCGCAGGTCACATACCCCTGGGTTCAAGTCCTGGGTCCAGGGGAAAACCAAATAAAACTAAATAAACTATATAAAAATAAACTAAATAAAATACAATAAATAAAAATAAAATAAAATGCTGCTTCTCTCTCTTCCTGCCTGCCTGCCTACTCACTTTGATTTGTGCTTGCACCTTTCCTTAAAAAAAATTTTTTTATAATTTTAAATTTTATAAAATGTTTCAGATCATTTCCAGTTTAAACATAGTTTCAAAGGTAAATAGTTTCTTCTTTCTCAGTGGGAAAAGTTTTCTCTTTTTCACCCTTTGATCCTATGGACAAAAAGTAAAATCTAAATAATTTCTTGCTATAACTGCTCCATCTCAGGTCAACTTACTTTCCCCAATAAGTTAATATTTGTTAAGTGCTTACTCTGTGTCTAAGCAGCATTATCTTGTTTATTCTTCCTAACAAGAATCTTGTAACAAGAAGGAAAGTGAATATGAATTAGTTAGAATGAGTAGTCATTTCAGGAACCATGGCACCAAGGCCTTGAGGAGAGAGATGAAGTTGGGAGCTTGGGTGAATACTCCACGTTATTTATTTGCTTCCACCACAAAATTGAAATAAACTCATAATTTACTTAAAGCTGACTTGTATTTGCCCTACATTTAATAATCTTAATAACCTCTCCTCATGAGATAGAATGACGAATAAAAGTTTATTTTCTTGGTTTCCATACACCTATTATTTCTCCCAGTGACTTTAATCTAAGTCATTATTGTCAAAAAAGATAATCTGCAGATCAAATTCAGCTTGCCATCCATTTTTATAAATAAAGTTGCACTGAAACAGAACTATGCTCATTTACTTATTTATTTTAAAGCAAAGTGCAGGCAGAAATGATGGTGAACAGGCAAGTAGGCAGGAAGAAAGAGGAAGAAGAAACATGTATTTATTTTACTTAGTTCATCTTGGTTGTTCCCCCATTCCCAGGTCACCAGCTCAAGTCCTTGAGATTTGTGTGGATTGTGGTGGCCAGAGTCCACAGACTTAAGTGGTAAACCACCAGGGTCTGTCTGGTCGTTTGTTTATGTATTGTCTCTGGCTGCTTTTGTACTATACTGTACAACCCAGAGAGCCTAAAATATTTATTCTCTGGTCCTTTGTAGAGAAAGTTTGCCAATAACTGGTCATATTGATTATAGTCACATAATTGTCCACATACATTGTTTACTTGTCTACTTGTCTTACTCTTTTATATGGAGGTGTGGAAGGAACGTTGAATTGTGATCTGTTAAGTTGACCTTAGATTGGAGCAGTTATAGCAAGAAATTATTTAGATTTTATTTTTTGTCCCATAGGATCATTTATGAATAGGTTCAGCATACCTGTCAGTTCGCTTGGAAGAGTTCTGGTGTATTTGTATTGTTTCAGGCAGTTGTTATGATGCCATTATATACCATTATGATAAACTAGTAATAACCAGTTGCTGCTCCCTTTTTCTTTTAATACTCCACCATTTCCATAATAAATTATATGGTCATTCTGTGAGTTACTATACAGAACAGAATAGTGGAAAAAGAAGTATGAATAGAATAGTCAATAATAACTATGCAAGTGGAATTTAAGAGTTTAATTTTTGAAGGTATGTATCATATGTTCCCAAGACCATCTCAATGATTTACTAGCATTCATAGAACTCAGAAGTTTCTATAAACATGGTCATGGTCTGTTACAGTAAAAGGATGCCAAGAAAAGCCATCAAGGGCACACAAAGAAGTCTGGAGGAAACAAACCAGCTATAATCTTCCAGGTGTCTCTTCCTGCTTGAGTTGCACAAGATATGCTTAACTCCCCCAGAAATAATGGGATGTCGTATGCAAAAGTTCCCAGCCAGAGGAAGTTCACTGTAGCCTGGGTGTCCAGGACTTTTAATGGATGTTAGTCACAGCCATGTAACACCTGAGTGACTGATCTTGGTTGCATGTGATGCTCAGAGAAAAAGATGTGTTCACGTCAAGTGACATTGTTGGCGTATACTATTTTCTCAGACTGGTACAGTGGGCCAGAGACCTCAGACATGCAGAAACACTCATTGGCAGAATATTCCAGGACATCAGAGCTCATTTCCCAGGAGCTAGTCAAAGCTAGTCTGAAGCAGGCCGTATTAGGGAATATGCAGGGTTTGAGCAATCCAGGTTGACTGAGTTCATCCTTTTTCACACACGGTCATATAAGATATTTGAGCTAGAATTTGAACCCAGGTAATTCTGATTCCAAAATCTGTGCTTTTTTCCATTAATACATTTTATTGATTTTTATACTAATTTGTAATTAAAAATTACTGGCTATATACATGTGTTAGAAATTTGGACTTTGATGGCCTATTTTGATAAATATTGCTAATAAGCTTTTATTTTTGTCCCCTCACATGAAGATAGGGATCCTTATTTGAGTAATTTTAAGTGCCTTTATAAATAATGGTGATAAAAATGTTTAGTTTTTAGTTGTTTTCAGCAACGTTTATTTTCTTTTAATACTGAAAATAAGTTTTCATGAAAAATAGTCCATAATTATTCCTTTGTACTTAAATACAATCTTTAATTAAAAAATAAATGTGATGATGATAAAAAAAAAAGTTTTGTTCACAATTAAGAATTGTCTGCCTTATAGATAATCAAGTTGAAAGAATTTATATGGTTCTCAAAAGCTTTTAACTTTTTTCTTTTCTTTTTCTATAGGTATTTGTGGAAACATTAGACAAGTGTTTTGAAAATGTCTGTGAACTGGATTTAATTTTCCATGTAGACAAGGTACTGTTTCTATTTCAATATTGTCAAATATTCTAAGCTTTTTATTTAAGAAAAACATTAATTTGTATTTGTCAAAGTGAAAATGGATTTAGTGAATAGTACTATTTTTATCCTTTATTATTTATTTCATAAATTATTTTTACTATGAATCAAGCACGGTGCTTGGTGAAGAAGATTCAGACCCTGCTCTGGGGGAATTCACATCTAGAGAAAGATGCATTGGTATTAACAAATAATAGTATATTCAGTGTGTTCGTGGGAGTACAGCTTAACCATTTACCTCTGCCTAGGAGGATCTTGTTGGAGAAAATTAGACCTAAACTGTATTTTAAGGGATTAGGAGTTACTTCACAGGTCAAAGAGAGGATGACCCTATAGGCAGAAATATATAACACAGGCTTTTGCCTTTAGTGGCAAAGATTTTGGACTTCATTCTGAAGCGATTTAATATTTTTGACAAGTTTTTATTAGCATTGTTCTGGCTTTGTTTTTGTCTATTTTTTCTTCTTAGGTGAGATGATTTTTTTCCCCCAGCCCCAAATGGATTAGTACATGTACATGTCCCTACCCCTTGCTCCCCTCCCTATGGTGATGTCAGTTCTATTGCTAAATATCTTGAGGTTTTTTTTGTTTGTTTAGTCTGTTCCATTATATTCCACATTTGAGTGAGTTCATTTGGTGTTTGCCTTTCTTCTTCTGACTTACTTTACTTAGTCTAATCCCCTGTAGTTCCAGCCATGTTGCAAATGACAGGATTTCATCTTTTCTAAGTGCTGTGTAGTATTCATTATATATTTATTTATACCCCATATTCATTCATCTAACAATGGGTACTTAGATAATTTCCAGTTCTTGACTATTGTAAATAGTGCTGCAGTAAACATGGGGGTGCAAATACCTGCGAATGAGTGTTTGTGTCCTTTGGGTAAATACCCAGAAGTGGGATGATGGGATCATATGGGATTTCCATTCTCAATTTTTTAAGGACTCTCCATACTTCTTTCTATAAGGGTTGCACTAATTTGAACTCCCACCAACATTGTGATGTTTCCTTTTCTCTGCATCCTCACCAACATTTGTTGTTTTCAGACTTTTGAATAATAGCTACTCTTAGGTATGAGGTGATATATCATTGTTGAAGAACATTCTTTCATATGCTGTTAGCCATCTGTATGTTTTATTGGACTTAAACTCGTTTTAATTTTTTCAATGCAGTACGACAAAAGTTTCAGGAAGCCAAGAGTTAGAGACCACATAGATATTTTCTATTCCTACATTCTCTGTCCATACCTTTACTAGCCTTGCTTTTAGCCCTTTGACGAAAGTAGAATTATTTTTACTTTTCAGCCAACCCTTGGATCTTTCAGCAGTCTGGGATCTCATTTTTTCTTAAAGGCAGATACAGAGAGTTGTACACAAAGCCTTCAGCTTGCCTTTGGAACACAACTGGGTAGATGATGGGAGGAAGTTGGAGTCTTGTCTTTTGTTACTGTTGGGTGGCTGGTTTATGTTGTCATAACTAGTGTAAAATATTTCTCATTCATATACTATGTTTGTCATGTTCCACATTCCTTCACTTTAAGATTCATGTGATAAAGCTGCCACTACCTGGAACACTGTCAGTTTCTTTATCAGGAATGAAAAGAGTTTTTAACAGTTTTCATGTGATCTGCTGTCCAGCCCATAAGCTTTTGTTGTTTTTATTGTTATGGTTACGAACTTCTTATTACAGATCTTTACCTGTATCACAGAGAGGCTGAGTATAGTCACCTGAAGCAGTGGGGAAGGCCCACCCTAACTGAAATCGGTAGAGATTTTGAGACTGAAGATGTCACACATGCACCTAGAGAGTGAAAAGGTTTATTACTGACATAGTAAGGTTTCCTGGGGACAGCAAGGAAAAGCAACTAGCTTGGGGTTTTCTGGTGATTCAGAGGTAGGACTGGGGTGTGAGGGTTTTTACATGTCTGAACATGGTTTTGATCTTTCCACCTACCAGCACAAAGGAAGGGGCCCCTGACTTTCTAATCAGCTTGCCTAGATGTGGGGCAGAAGAGGGAGGAAAGCCGCAGGGCTTAAAAACTGTCAACAGTCAAATATAAAAAACTGGAGTCTGACTCTTTATTACAGCTAAGCTATGCTGTGGAAATAATCTCTAAAATACAGAGATAACTCCAGTTATTTCTTACTGTGCTATCTGTTCATTATGAGTTTGCTGGGAGAATCTGCTTCTTTGCCTGTCTGAGTTGCCTGCTCGTGTGCTGCACACTTTGGTTTGGTTTGAGTTACCACTTTTGCAACACAGCATGGGAACCCATTTTAAAGACGGGAGAGCTAGATTCTATGAAGAGCTTGATTTGGAAGTTGTATGTCTTTTAATGTACTCTGTCCACCCCTCCCTGCATTCTGCCCCCACTCACCACACCCCTCCTGGCTCCCTGCATGATGAGGGTCAGAGAGATCTGATGGAGGTATAAGTGCCTTTCCTACCCTTGAGGCTAGGAGAATGAGGAGTTAAGAGCAGAGTGGTTTTCTTCGGCCCAGTCCCTCTGAGGAGTTTGATGGCCTATCCTTAAACCACAGGACACAGAGCAAGAGACTCCTTTTCCTTTCTCCAACTAAGGAGTATAGCTGTTAGCATATCTCAGCACCTAGATGCAAGTGTCAGTGAACCAACAAAGAAAAAAAATGCCAGCTCAACAAGACAGATGAGGAGCAATATGAACAACCTGCTCCATGACAGAGCACTGGACGAGGTAGATGAACACTTGGTATTTAAAATGATTGAAAAGATACTTGAGATGCAATTTGGAAAAGTCTTCCTGGAGCTCAAAAACATTTTTTTTTTTTTCATACTATAGAGTTTGAAAAAGAGAGCGGTCTTAGTTGAAGCTTAATTTAGAGGTAGAAGATCAAGTGCAGAAAATAATCTCAAAGTATAAGACTAGAAGATTAAAAGATAGATATATGAAGGGAAGGATAAGAGACTTTTAAATGAAATGTACATTACAAAAGCATTTTAAAGGTCTTTGAATTGGAAGAAAGGAAAATAGGAGATAATTAGAGCATAGAAACAAGACATCTCAAATGGTAGAAAAAGCATATGTATGCATATGTATACACATACATACACGTATATTACAAAATAAAGTCACATGTATATTTGATTTAAGAGAGTAAAGAAAGAGATAATAATGAAAGACAGGATAAAAACAAAACTTTTTTTTTTAAAGGAAAGGTGCAGGCAGGAGTGAAGACAAGGCAAGTAGACAGATAGGCAGGAAGACAGAGGTGGAAGAAGTACTTTATTTTTATTTAGTTGTTCACAGTTGTTGTTTTCCCCCAGCCGGGGTCTTGAACCCGGGACCTTGGGATGTATGTAGGACTCTCCCAGGTGTACTAGACTGCTAGGCCACCAGGGCGTACCCTAAATAGAACTTTTGATTTAAAAGAGGGAAATAATATAAATAAAAAATATTGGGGGGTAAAAGAAGTACATTTAAAGGCAATAGCAGCTCGATACACTAAACATGAACTGAATTAAATAATTAAAAGATAATGGGTTTTAAAATGAAGTTTGTGTAGAAAAGACAATAAATTCCAGAGTAATTCCTTCTGTATGCTAGTTCATAACAGTTTAATTCCCTAGCGCATAGTCACAATTGTCACTGAATTTTTTAGTATCCTGTGACATATGAGTTTTAACATATTCGATAGGTTTGAATCCACTGAAAATATTATTCTATTTTGATGCTCATTTTGCCCCATTTTTGGCTAGTTAGGAACCCATTCTGGTTGTCTTCTGATTTTTTTAACATGACTGTTACCTCTGTAATTCATACCCACAGACACACCATGTACTTTGACTGCTGCTTTGTGTTCTGGTTCAGCTAGATACTCCAGATTAATTTGGTTCATTTCCTGAGTCAGATATGTTATCAGTCATTTCTTTTCAGAGCCCTTACTCCTCTTAGTGAGAAGTGGTATATAGAAACCACAGTCTACAGGGCCTCATAATTGTGGCAATTGTTTCCAGGTCTTTTTTTCAGACAGAGCATCTTATATATATTCTGCCTCAGTCCTCAAGTCAGCTGTTTCTTCAAGGAACCTTAGTTCTTTTAATGGAGAACGATGTTTAAAAATGGTGATCTGGCCACAGACTATGTCAGTGCTACAGGAGTGGTAATAACTTCTGAGTCTCACAAAATCAAGGTGAGAAATAAGTGTGTGTGTACACGCACATGAAAACACACACACACACACCTCTTTCTGTATCTTTACAAAAATTCCAAGTTTGTTTCAATATCTCAGAGTCTAGTGTAGCACTGGAGAATTTATTATAGCTTTCTTTTCCATATTTATAGCGTGTTCTCTGACAAGTTGTAAATAATCAGAAATCACTCTGATTTCCATTGTTCTTACTGTATTTACTCTTTTGTTCAATCCTTCCATTCTGTATCCAAATTTCTGGTTGGTCCATTTGAAAGCTCAACCCCAGACATGCCAGCGTCCACCCTTCCTGGCCAGCACTAGTCAAAAGCTTGGCTCTAGGTACTTCCAACCCCTTCCCCACCCCATGAGCCGGGTGTTAGAAAGTTCAGTCCCAATAAAGGAAAAGGAAGGAGCTGCTGTTGCCTTTAGATAAATAGAAGTCAATCCTGATGAAAATCAGTGAACAAAAATTTCTTAAAAAGACCTAAATAATTTGTAGAGAGGAAAAAAGTGTCACAATTAAATTTTTCAGTGAATGAGTTTAAGGCACATTAGATATGTTGTCTCAAATGCAGCCTAAAAAGTTATGGAACATTTGAAAATGCAGAAGATCATGGAGGATAGAATGAGAGAAGCATAATTAACATTTATTTTCAGTTTCAGAAGAAGAAAGAAAAAATGAGGTAGACTCAATAACTTGAGTATCTAATGACTGAGATTTTTCTAGAGTTAAAGATAATTCATAGATAAAAGAATCATAAGCAGAGTAAATTAAAAAAAAGTATATCCAGACTAATAATGATAGCAAAATTGAGTAAGAAAGGTGCTCTTAAAAACATCGAGCTATTGGCATGCCCTTATGTAGCAATGGTTAGGTCGATCACTTCCAGAAGACGCAGACCACATACCCGTGGGTTTGAGTTCTGGATCCGAGGTTGGGGGCAGGGGGCGGGGATGGGGGTGACAACCAGTGTAAACAGCTAAAATGGAAATAAAATTAAAATGTTCTTCCTCCTCTCCTCTCTTCCTACCTGTCTGCCTGCTTGCCTTCATTCCTACCAGTACCATTCCTTAAAAAACAAAACAAAAAAAAAAAAAAAACAAATAAAACAAAAATCCTCACAACAAATCATCCAGAAATAAAAAGCTATCTTCACAGGAGCACTGGTTAGATTGGAAACTGAGCAGCCACAGAAGTTAGACGATAACGTATTGAAAGAAAGTAGCTGTCAAACTAATTCTAAAATCAACAACACTGTTTTTCAAATGCAAGGGTGAAATTAAGACATTGTCAGAGAAACAAATGAGAGAATTTGCTACTAATAAGCCCAAATAAAGAAAATTAGAGGGCACGTTGCACAGAAGGAAATCTGAGAGATAGGAAGGAATGAGTTGAAGAAGGAAGAAGAGCAAAGAAAGCAGCAAATCTGGGTAACTATGAAAGAATATTGACTATAACAGCACTTGTAGGTTTAAAGCAAAAAATTTATAGCATTAAAATATAAGACAACAATAACACAAACTAAGAAGAGTAAAAAGAGATGAAGTCTTCTAAGGTCTAATAAACAACTGTGACTTTTATAAGAAGTTTTAAAAAAGAGATTGCTGTTTAATCAGCGCACAAGATATAGAATAGAAAGAACTTTCTAGTTTTTAGTCAGACTCGAGTGTTCAGATTGCGACTCACATTAATAAATGTGCTATATACCCAAGTGGAGCCTCTCCTCCCTGTTACTTTGAGTAAAAACTCAGAGCTTTCCATTCGTTGCTAGTTAAGAAATGTCTTTGTTATTATCATTATATTATATGCTTTCTCTTCCTATTCTTGTTTTTAAAATCAAATTCCAAGTTTTTGATAGGCTAACAAAATATATTACAAATTCTTTCCAAGATTATTTTCAAAATCTTCTTACTTTATGATTTTCTTTCATGATGTAATGTTAAAGAAAAAAGGTAGTTTTAGGGAGGATAGTACTTCGTAACTCAACTAGATAGTACTAACCTAAATACTGTAAAATTGATTACTTTCTTGGCAAATGCTTTTTTTAAGTTAATGACATAGTCAAGTGTAAGTGTTGAGTTATATAATATTTTGATATATGTAGAATACCCTGTTGGAAAACAATTATACTACAATTTTAAATCTTTTCAAATTTAATGAAATTTTGATAAATATGTTTTGGGCAGATATATTTCTGAAGCTAAACTTTATTGTTATGATTATTATTTTGAAATTTTTTATTTATTTATCTTAAAGGAAAAGTGCAGGCAGAATGAAGGTGAGCAGAGATAAGCAGACAGGAAGAGGGAGAGAGAGAGGAAGAAGAAGTACTTTATTTATTTTATTTAATTGTTAATCTTAATTGTTCTCACCAGTCCCAGGACACGAACCTGGGAACTTAGGATATATGTGGGCTGTGCCCAACCTGTACTCCACCAGGCACACCTCTTTGATTTTTATTAAGTTGTTCATCTTAGTACTTCCCCGGCCCCAGGCCTTGGGCCTGGTCTTTGGGATGTATGCTTCTTCCTCCTCTCTCTTCCTGTTTGCTGCTGCCTGTCTTCCTTCCCCTCTTTTTTTTAAAAAAGAAAATGTATTTGATTTAATTTTCATTTTATTTCATTATGTAGACTTTACTCAAACCAGAATGCTGTCTTTAAGTAATATATATATACACATACATATATATAGTTAATGAACATAGTTTACTGTAGGGATAGTAAAAACTATAAAATATAAATAAATGCCTTATTCTTTAACTTTTCAACTAATTAAAAGAAATGAATTTGAATAAAATGTAATTAATATTAGTCATAATATCAGTTATAATATTTTATAAATAATATTAAAATAATGGTGACTATTTAATCTTGGTATGTTAGAGTAGTTTTAAGCAAAAATCTCCAGGTTATACATGGATAGACATACATATTTATATATATGGACATATATATATATACACACACAAAAATATATATTGTATATCTATATGATAGAATTCTTGCTAATTATTAAACACATGCAAAAAGTGACATGCTTCTCTTTTCTTATTACTGATATTCAACACCTTTGCATTATTTAAATATATGCATGACTGTTGCTTTAGTTTAGACATTGTATTCCTCTTAAATACTGCATGATCTTTATTTTTTAGCAAGATTTTATTTTAAGTAAATATGCACATGTTAAAAGTTTTCAAACAAATAAAATAATATACTATTAAATGAAAGCTAAATCTCCATCTTCCTCAGTCCTCCATACCATTCTTAAGCAACTACTATCTATTAAAATACATGTTTATTTATGCAGCAAATGAAAATACACCTTTATTAAAACGGTTAAATCTGAAATACTGATAACACCAAATGCTGGTGAGAGCAGCAAACTCTTATTTCATTGCTGGTAGGAATTCACGTAGGCAGATCAGCAAAGAGAAAAAATAATGAAATGAAACAAAGATAGCATAGGAGACTACACCCAAAACTCACTGTAATTAAGATGAGAGAATATTAAAGAGATAATTTTAAAAGTAGGTAGAGAAAAATGAGTCACATACAAGAGAATCATAAGACTGAATTTTGCAGCAGAAAATTTATAGATGGGGAGAGAATGGCACGATGTATTCAAAACGCTGACAGTGAAGGACTTTAAAACAGGAATGCTCTGCTCTGACAGGTTATTAGAATGGAAGGAGTGACAAATGACTTTACAAACAAAAGTTAAAGGAATTCATCACAACTAAGCCAGCCTTGTAGGAAACATTAGAGAGATTTCTAGAAAACGGAGAGGAGCCCTACTTAAAAGCCACAAGACACCAAAAATATAAAATATGGGCATGGAGGGAGGGGAATCAACGTGGACTGTTGTGAGCTTAAGACCAACCTGCTTTTAATTTAAAGTAGGTTATAAGCAAAACAACAAGATACCATCTCACTTGTGAGAATGACTCTCTTCTAAAGATTGGAAACAAATGTTGGCACGTATTCAGAGAAAAGGGAATTCTTATGCTCTGTTGATTGGAGTGTAAATTGGTGTATCCATGATGGAAAGTATGGAGATTCCTTAAAAACATTGAAAGTAGTAATTCTATGTGCTTCTGTTTTCTAACGTCTGGGTAACCTGAAAAGTACAGAAAATTCACGTGAAGAGATATATGCATCCCCATTGTTTATTGCAACATTATTTACAATAACTGAGAGCTGGTGGTATAAACTGAGTATCCATCGGCAGATGGCTGGATAACGAAGATGTGACATATATACAATGGAATGCTAAACTCTTAAAAAAAGGATGACATTCTACAATTTGCAGCAACATGAATGTAATAGAGAGAATAATGCTTAGTGAAATGTGTCATAAGGAGAAAGGCAAACCTCATGATTTTAGTCAGTTGTGGTACATAGAGAAAACAAACAAATGAACCAAATCGAAGCAAAAATAGACTTTTAGCATATAGGACCAAATTTGTGACTACCAGAAGGGAACATGGGAGCTTGAAACTGGGAAAAAGAGGTCAATTAGATGATTGCGGACAGAATTAGACTGTTGGTGGTGAGCTTAATGTATTATATACAGATGTCGATTCACAATGGTGTATTTACCTTAAAGCTATGTAATGTTCTAATGCAATAGTCCTTCAATAGATTTCTTAAAAAATAAAGATAAACATACACACTCCAGCAGTTGTACTCTTTATATCAGTATTACAAATTGTGCTTTGTCATAAAAATTTGTTTTAAAAAAGAGAAGTTCTACTCTGCTAAAACAGAAGTTTTGATGAATCTCTCAGACAGGCCTGACCTTTCTGTACATTTTTTCTGTGTAGAGTACTTATCTCCTTTTCACCGTCTTGAAATTTAGTTATATTTTTATAGACTGACTAAAAATTAGCAGTGTCAGTTTCATTTATTTATTTGTTACCTGACTCCAGATCCATTTATTATATTTATCAATGTTTTATTGGTTTTACAATATAAGTTTCAGGAGAATAAATTCATGCCTTGGTCTATAATATGTATATCACATTGTACCCACTTCTAGAGTTCTAATGCCATTCAACCTCTGTTATGTTTGCCCCCTCTATTCGAGTTTCTCTCCCTGTTTACCCCTTCTCCTTTGGGTAACCACAGTCTTGATTTGATAGTCTTAAAAGAAATTATTGGGTTTTATTAGTTCACTTGTTTGGTTTCTTTTTATTCAACATGATGAAACCATGGTTATTTCTTTTTTTTCTTTCTAGTTTTGCTTAGCACAGTCAGCTCAAGCTGCATTCAAGTTGCTGCAAACGCAGAATTTCATCTTTTCAAATAGCTGATACTGCGTCTTCTCTATCTACTCATACATTGATGGGCATTTAGGTTGATTCTATATCTAGGCTCTGTGAATTGTGCTACTATGAATATAGGGGTACATACATATCTTTTCTGATAAGTTTTTGTAGATTCTTTGGAATTTGGGGGATTCACTAAGACTATATATTGCTTTAGGTTAAGGTAGCCATTTTAACAGTGTTGATTCTTCCCAACCATGAGTATGGAATATCTTTCCATCTCTTTGAATCTTCCTCTATGTCTTTTAACAAAGTCTTACCGTTTTCACTGTATAGGTCTTTTACCTCCTTTGTTAAGCATATCCTAAGATAATTAATTCCTTTTGCTTCTATTATAATAGGATAATTTTCTTGCTTTTATTCTCTTCTCTCAAATTCTTTGCATATAAAAATGCAAAAGATTTTTATATATTAATTTTGTAGCCTGCCACTTTACTGTACTCAATAATTCTTATAGTTTTTATGTAGTCTTCAGGGTATGGATTTTCTACATATATTATCATGTCATCTGCATATAGTGACAGTTTTACTTCCCCTTTTCCTTTTATTTCTTCTTGCCAAATTGTTTTGGCTAGGACCGCCAATACAGTGTTAGATAGCAGTGGTAAGAGTGAACAGCTTTGTTTCATTCCTCATCCTAGAGGAAACAATTTCAGTTTTTCACTATTGAGTATGATGTTGGCTGTGGATTTACTATATATGGACTTTATTATGTTAGGATATGCTCCTTCTATCCCAATTTTATATAGAGTTTTTACCATAATGGGTGCTGAATCTGTCAAATGCTTTTTCTGCATCTATTGATATGATCATATTATTTTTTTCCTTGCTTTTGCTCTTGTGGTATATTACATTAATAAATTTGCATATGTTGAACCATTCTTGCATCCCAGGATAAATCCCACTTGTTCATGATGGATGATCTTTTTGATGTATTATTTGATTTGCTTGACTGATATTTTCTTGAGAATTTTTGCATGTGTGTTCATTAAGGTACTGGTTTGTAATATTCTCTCTTGGTGATGTCCTTGTCTGCTTTTGCTATCAGTGTAATTTTGACCTGAGATTCTTTGGATATATACCTGGAAGTAAAATTGCTGGATCAAGTGGTAGTTCCATTTTCAATATTTAAAAGAAAAATATCTGTTTTGTGTTTATTTAGTTGTTCACACTGGTTGCTTCCCCCCATACCTGGAACTCGAACCCAGGAGTATGTGACTTGCTCCTTTGGAGGCAGTTGACCTAACTGCTGCTCCACTAGGGCACACTCATTTGCAATATTTTGAGGAGTCTCTCTACTATTTTCCATAGAGGTTGCACTAATTTACATTTCCACTAACAGTGTAAGAGAGTTCCTTGTTCTCCACACTCTCGCCAACACTTTGCTTGCCCCGTCTTTTTTAGATAGGCCATTTTCATGGGTGTGACATGGTATATCATTGTGGTTTTGGTTTATATTTTACTAATGATAAATGAGATTGAGCATTTTTCATAAGCCTGTTTTTGCCATTAGTTTATCTTCTTTGAAGAAGCATCTGTTCAGATCGTCTGTCTAGTTTTGATTGGATTATTTATTTTGTTGCTTTTGTTGAGGTGTATGAGTTCTTTAAAATGACCATCTTACCCCAAACAATATATAGATTCAGTGTAGTTTCTATCAAAATTTCAATGACATTTTTCAGAGGAAATAACCAACAATAGTAAAATTTGTTTGGCACCATAAAAGACTGAATAAATAAAGATATCCTCAGAAAAAAAAAGAAAAAAGGGAGAAATCACATTCCCCAATTTTAAACTGTAGTGTACTGAGTGATTGTAATAAAAATATGACATTGGAATGTAAATAGATACCCAGACTAATGGAATTTAATTGCAGGCCTAGAAATAAAACCACACATATATGGACAGTTACTATTCAACAAAGGAGCCAAAAACATGCAAAGGAGAAAGGAAAATCGCTTCAACAAATGCTGTTGAGAAAGCTGCAGCCATGTGCAAAAACATGAAACTAGTTTACTCTTTAACACCACACACAAAAGTACCCCAACGAGGATTAAAGGCTTAGATGTTAGACCAGAAACCATAAAATGCACACAAGTAAACATAGAAAGCGTGTTCCATGACATCAACTTCAGAGGTCTTTTCCAAAATCAAAGTAATATAAAATAATGTAAATAATGATAGAATGTGTAAAAGTATTGAGAACATTTGCATGAAATCTTAAAAAGGGATGAAAATAAAATAATTATATATTTAACCAAAGAAAGCTTTTGTTTAAAAAAATGAAAGTACTTTATAATACCTGTGAGGTACTGTGTGAGGTTCTTTACATGAATCATTTTACTAATTTCTTATGGTAATTCTATGAAGCACCTATACTATTTCTATCTCTTTTATAGATAAGGTAACAGACTCAGATCAAGTAACTGCTGAAAGGCGTACTACTAATAAGTGGTAGAGTCAGTATTTATTCCTGTCTAATTTCAGAGTCTCCATTCTTAATGCAACCACATTATTAAAAATATATAGAGCAGAGCATACAATTGTGTGAAACCTAAATTCTGCTTTGAAGTGGCTATTTTTGATCCAGTAAATTACCTTATGAAAAACATCTGGTTTATTTTTCCCCCTCCCCAATGTAAAATCTATTTTTAGTCTTTGTAAGATGTTGTTGATTATAGAAAATCTAAGTGTTACATATGTAGAAGAACATTGGAGTAAAAGCACTCTTAAAGTACCTACAATGAAAAGAAGATTCTACTTTTAAAAGATATAGAGCTTATAGTAATACCACATAACCTCAGTAAGTACCTTGAGCATAAAATAGCTTTGTAGTTATGATCTCAGAATTTGGTATATAAGTGTATCATAGATTTTTTTTAGCATTAAACTTGATAGGTAATGATAGTGGCTAATGTTTATCAGTCTTTTACTTTGTTTTGTGCATCTTCCATTGATGACCTCATTTAATCCTTTTAACCATCAGAACAAAGGGAGTACTATTATTATCTCTGTTTTACAACTCATTAAACTAAGACTTAAAAGAGGTTATATAAGTGCCTAACGCTTCAAAGTAGTGATGAAAGTAAATTATGGACCCTCACTCCAAATTATTTTACAGCTCAAACTTCAAAATGACACAGCAGTATTTGAAACAAAAACTGCTGGAATCATGACATGTTGTATTAGATTTTCTTAATGAGTTCTTATTATGCTTTTCCTTTAGGTTCACAATATTCTTGCAGAAATGGTAATGGGGGGAATGGTATTGGAGACCAACATGAATGAGATTGTTACACAAATTGATGCACAAAATAAATTGGAGAAATCTGAGGTAAGAATGGAAAGTGCTCTAGTTAATGAAGGGAGTAAACTTGATCATAAATTGTGTATGATTTGTAACTTTCACTGTTTGTCCTTTAATATCACCCTTTAAGTTTAGTTGATATGCTTATTCAGTTAAACCAATGGAGTATACATGTTTTAGTATGTTAAGTGCTCCGTGACTACTACCCACCAAATATTTTTGTATATTTTAGCCACAGTGATAACTGTGTTGGGTAATAACCACAATTCCAAGTTCTTATTGCTGAAAACAAGTTATTTATTTGAAAATGAAATCATATTTTCTTTAATTGACAAGCAAACGTTAGAAATGATAAAAGCTTTGTTAGTGTTGCAAAACTATTTCTGGAAAAGGAAAGAAAAGGAAATGGAATTATCATGAGTAAGTAATGTTGTAAGTTCTATAGCCTGAATACCCATTGGAAAAATAAAATAATTGCTTTAATCTTTTAATTCTGGGTGCTTCTCAAAGATTACTGACAGGTTAGCTAAGTCACATACTTTATACAATGATACATGGATTCATAGCTTTTACTGCCATAAAAAATATTTAGTTAGCAATACCTGACAACTGTGTGCTTTAGATTGGGTGAATGAGAACCAACCAGCTCTTCAATAAGAAATCCTTTAGAATTTCAGTGACTTCTCCCTCAGGTACTAAGCTGAATAGCAGTAATAGGTGCTGTAGCTGCGCCCCTCACATTCTCATGATTTGGGATGTTTCTCGTTATTATAAGAAGTTTGGAAAGATGAATAGTCTTAAAATCTCATTCAGCAACACTATTCTTGTTTGAGGAAACTCTGGTATTTATACCCATAACCAAGAATAGAAAAAAAATTATAATTATGAGTACACGTTCAGGTGTTTGATTTATTCAAAGAAATATTGCTAGAAAAGCAGCATGATAAAAGTACGCTAGCATTAATTTACAACAGGTGAGTCCCCAAGAGTTTTTATCTTATTGGCACTGTAAAGGATCTGTTTAACATAATACTGTGCTCATGGAATTGAATGAAACACAGGCTGATGGATAAACATGAAACCTGAGGGTTAGAAAAACAGTTGAAGCTTTATATAAAAACATTTTCCAGTGTTCTATTTTAGATTAAAGTAGTTCTGAATATCTCCTTATCTCAATTTGCCATCTTCTCTGGTTTCCCAAAGGAGAATCTTGTAATGGTGAAGAACTTAAAATTATGACTCTTTTAAGTAACTGTATATATTTTGTGTGTCCTAAATCAAGCTTTTAAAATACTGATTTTTGAAAGGGGAAAGTATAAGCTAGATTATTAGAGAAAATTTTGTTTTAGGATAAGGAAAGGAGTTGAGGATATTCTTTAGTATAGTTGGGTTGCAGTATATTATTTAATATTGTGTGAGATTAACTACAAACTCTTAAGTTACTGTTTTTATAGTCCGTAGTCCTAAAATGAACTTAAAATTTAATTTGTTAAACTGTGATTTGCAAAACTGTATTTAGATTTTAAGTGACGCAGTCCATTAATAATTAGTCTCAAATGAATGGATATGTGGTCATTGTGAATCCATCTATAAAATTATATTGATCTGTGTCTGGAATTTTCACAGTTCCAGGTATTTTAATTTCTTTCCATTGATGTGCTTTTTTTTTTCCCTTTTCTTATTTTCCTTAGTTTTCCATATATGATATTGACAAAGTCACAAAGAACCTATAATAATTGCATAATGGATAGTTTTTTCTTTGTCCAGTACATTTTTCATAACGAGGCACTTTTCTTAAAGAGAAATAAAATACAGAATTTCCATTTTCAATGGAAATAGCTATATAAATACTATAACAAGAAAAAATTCAAGAAGCAGTGCGATTTAAAATAGTTTTGAATACTGAGAATACTTCTATTTTTCACTCACTGATGCTCTTTTAACCTATATAATCATTTGCTATCTGCTACCAAATTAGTTTTTTTTTTCTCCTTTGCAAAATTATGTTTTAAATCTGACTGGAAATAAACAAGCATTATATGTTTATCAAGTGTTTTCCTACATGTGATGTCTACTAATACTTTAGTTTCAAAATAGGGTGAGTCAAAATGAGGCCTTTTTGAGAAATCATATTGAAAATTATGTTTTGTGTAATTTTCCAGTGTCATGTATTTTAAGTATATTTAGAAGTCTTCCAGCTTTTATTCCAGACATTAGAATATCAAATGTTTTCAGATGGGTTCCATTTCCGTGTTATTTAAACTGGTTAGAGCTACCAAATATGAATACAGAATAATCCAAAATTATTTGAGAAAATATAAGCTTTTATTAATCTGATTATTAGTAAATTTTCATTAAAATTTATCATATGAGCAGAAGCTTACCAAGAAAGAGTTAATTACAATCCACAGTATCATTATTGATGAAAAGACTTGCTTATCATATTATAAAAAGTCATATAGATAATATAGATTAGCATTTCTCTTTAAAAATTCATTCTGGATATAATTAGGATATAGTTTTAAAAATATAACATTGAGTCTCGGTATATGTGCCTTTACTTTTGTCAGGACTTAAAAGATGATTATTATTTGGGCTTAAAGGTAGTACATTTCCAGTCATGGATGAAAGTGAAGCAACCAGCTTACTTCTCAGTACCTAGACAGGTTAAAAGCAAAGCTCTCCCAGATCTTTAAAGAGAAGAGAAGCAAAGATACATGTTGAGTGTATTTTCATCTATCCTACTCCGATAGAAAAATGGTTTACTATAACATCGGAATCTTGGGAAAGGAGGATTTAAGTTGGGAAGAAGGTGGGATTTGGGGGAGGTGTAAGAGTCACCCAGGAATTTGCCTAGGAATAAAAGGACTCCCTGGGGGTGGAGGTAGAGGGGTGGGGCTGGGGAGACTTACTAGCATTTATGTATTTCATGTTATTTTTAAGATGGATAATGAGTCTGAATTTAGTCACTACTTTTTAAAAGTCAGTCTTCTTTTTTCTGAACATCCTGATCTTTCTAGCTCTTTCCATTCTTCTCTCTTACAGACCTTTATCTTTCAATCTCCCAGACAGGACAGGTAGACAAGGTATTGCTGACTTTGAGAAAAATGTACTTTTACAAAGGGAAAGCAAAATGATGTCAAAGGCAATTAATTGTTTAGGCCAGACTCAAAAATTCTTTGTGTTAATGAACCCATATAGTCCCTGTAGCCTATTTTCCATTCTAGTTTCTCCTTGTAGTTCCTTCATCTTTTATTGGACTTAGTGTATTTTACTAGCATTTCATTGATGTCATGTTTGTTCTGTTTTGTCTGCCTGCATTGTAATAGGAAAGTTTTAATTTTTGTTCTTTTTTTTAACATTGTCATTTAACTGACAAATTATATTTGTAGAAATGACAATTTTACTTTGTTTATAGAAATTTAGAGTTTATTTTGATCATCATGTGGTAGCACCGATCTTAATTTAACTCTCAGATATTTTTCCCTATCTTTTTAAAGTTAGGATTCTATCAAATTGCCTGCTGGGTTTTAAAAACTGAATTCAAAAACCAAAACCTTTTGTTTTGCGTACAAAGTGGGAAGCGATGAAGACTTAAAATAGTGATTATTAAACAGTACTTTTTACCCCTCTAGAATGGTTTTCAGTCCCAAGGTCTTAACAGAATTGTTTTTACAATTTTAAATAACAGGTTCATGTTAAAAGTGGTCAACAAAAAGTAAGATCAGAAATTTTCTAAAACTTGAATTAACTGCCCTAAAATGGACATTAATACATAGATCAAAAGAAGATGGATTTCTGCTGTAGTGACCTTCTAATCTTTTGGCATCCAAACATGTCATAATATTAAACTCCATAAAATATTGTAAACCCTGGACATTTTTGCAAAGCATATTGGCAAATATTGGAAATGTTTACAGTAGACTTCTAGCTTTATGAAACTAGTTATTTCCTTTGCATTTTTTCACACTACTAATTAAATGTGTGAATTACTTCAAAAATTTTCCATGTAGAGGATGATAATAACTCTTTTGTATGATTTTCAGGAAAATTGATAATATAGACTTCCATTTATAAATTTCAGAATGAAAATATTGATAAGTCCATGGAAGAAAGAAAATCTATAATAAACATGTTAGATTACTCACCTTACTGTTTTACTAGAAAAATACCACTGAGAATTTGACATTGCTTTGTTGCCACGAAATTATTACTTTCTATTTGAGCAGCAGCAGCATCCAGGTGGATTTATAGTTTCTTATCCCAAGAATTTGAGCTGTATCATGAAGTAGTGAGTATCACTTTTGGTCCCTGGAGGACCCAGAATAGAAAATGCTTAATGGTCACATTCAGATGATTGATCCAAGTCATTTGCTAATTTCTATGCTTCAAACTTTAATTTACATTAAACTGCTGTTTTCTAGCAAAAAAACCTTCAAAAATTTCAGTGTCTTAACTTTTACTACAAGAACTAGTAATTGCTTTTAAAAATATCTGTTTTCCGAGAGTAGAGAATAGGAAAAGTGGCTGTCAGATACAGATGTTGCGAAGTTCGATTTGACTTGGTTCTGCCCCCTCTACCTTGTCATGTGTCATTTCTGTCGAGAAATTAATGCTGCAGACCCCTGAGGTCACTTGTGATGATCAAAACTAGTTATATTAAATCCATTAACAACATTAGTCAGCTTTATTTATTCCATACAGGCAAGTCTGTGTTAGAAATTAAAAGTATAACTGACAACTATATTAAATGACTAGTAAACTGGAAGGTTTAAAATTTGCATAATCATTTCTAACCTGTTAGTTTATAATTGTAGTATTGAAACACTACTTTAAAAGCAAAGAGCGAATCAGTTGTAAGTTCCTAGGTTAAAAATTATTCTACCTCATATTCAGAAATGAAAATACTGACGTTGTCTATTTTGCTCAAAACATGCTTTGAAAACCTGCCATGTTTTGTTAATGATTTTGAGTCTGAAACCATTTAATACTGTGTTTATTAGTGTTTATGTTCTTTACTTTGCTGTTAGGTCAAAACTATGAAGGCACATAAAGCACCTTTCAGCAGAAGGATGGGTAAAAGTCTTAGTATGTACAAGTGATTCCAACTACCATCTTATTATGCTCTGTATCAAATTGAGAAAAAATATCTTAAGATGGTAGGATGGTATTTTATATATTAGATGAAAGAAATATCTAGATTCTTTTCCTTTTCCCTTCAAGAAAGTTAATTGCTTATTGCATGAGGAAAAGGAGCCTACAGAGTCTTTAAAATATATTTTAGTAATGCTGCTTTTTCAGTTTTGCTTGCATATATTTTGTTTATTTTTGGGTCTGGCAATTTAAAAACAAAATAAAAAACAAATCATATCCATCCATTACTATTTTTGTGATTCAAGTGCTTGAAATTTCTGAGAGTATGTCTGTATAAGTCTTCTATCTGTTTGGCCTCATTTTGGTATACTTGCAGACTTCATTTTGTTTTCTTTCTCTGAATTCTGTTAATTTACTTAATCTCATGGGAGAGAAAACATGATCATTCTTTTATATACTGTACTTCATTCTTTCATCCAACTCATACTCTTAACTGCTTTGGATTCATATATTTGTTTTTGTTAGTGGAGTCGCTGCAGTTTACCTGCTCTGGTGATGCTCTGGTGTGATAACATAGATGGAAACAAGTTATTTCTCCAGTAGGATTTCACTCTTTTTATTTCTACTTTGTGTCAACTGTATATCTTAAATCTTCAAGAACTGTCTTACTGTCAGAAGTATCTTACTTTTCATTTTAAATTGTCCTTACTACCAAGAAGCCAGGTAACCTTATTGTCTGTAAATTTCAGTGTTCAAAATTGTGTTAGTAAAAGTTACCTTATTAATGTGTGTATATCTTATTGAAAATAAACCTTAACCAAGATGAAAATTACTTGATACCTCCGTGGTAGCAAACTGATTTTCTAATGGCAAATTACCTCTTTTACTTTTATTCTTTCAGAAGAATATTTCAGCTTTTATTTTGATGACAGTTTAAAAATGAAGTTTGTCTTATAGCAGCTCCATTGTTGACACCCTGAGTAACATGAAATCTTTATTTTTCAAACCTGTTTTTCTATAAAAACGTCAATAGCTCGTTTCAGCATCTCCTCACTGATCAACAGTCCTCTTATTTTTCGATTTTATATTCTGTAGATAATCTGATTTCTTAAATGTTAGTTTAATGAAAACTTAATTGCAGTACACATTATAATTTTTCTATTTCTTACCATTTAGATTCATGACATAATACACAAAAGTATTTAACATGCTTGAGAAATAATTTGATTCTCTTGATTCATTTGCGTGTTCTGAGTAGTTACCATCCTTTGCATGTCTATGGCTTGCTGCTTATGTTTAGAAGAATTGTAGCTTGTTGGACTTAGAAACTTCTTCTGGTTTTACATAATAAGAACTTGGCACATATATGCTATTTGAATCAATTGCTCTATTGACTTTATGTATTCTCATTAGCAGCCAGCAGTCGACACCATCTTTGATCACAAAGAAATGACTTACCCTAATGAAACTTAACAGGGATGCATTTTTATTCTCATTTTCTGTGCTTAAGTTCAGTTTAGCTGTTCATGGTATAGGATATGGTATGGGATATTATGGAAAAGAAGCTTCCTGCTAATGATAATTTAAATACTGAAAAAAATGATTTTACTATATACAGATGTAACCAGTACCATCCAGTAAACACACACACACACAACACACATGCACACACTCGCATATACCCCTCCCTTCTCTTTCCTTTTCTCAATAATAAAATCCTTGAATAATGTATGACTTCTAAAATATTTATATTCAGATAGCAACACTTTTCTGTAGTCTACTGATCATTTGTACCCTGTATAGAAATTCCAAAGTAAAATCAGTGGCAGATTGATTTTTCGATTAGAAAAATTACAAAATCCATCCACCTGGAAAAATAATACCAGTTCCAGAGTGTCTGTAATTTTGTAAAATAATCTTTGTTCCCGTAGCATACAGCAAACTTCCTAGTAAAAGGAAGAGTGCCTATAAGATTGTAAAGCTCTTTGAATTAGATTCTTTGAACCGAAACATTCTAAATCTTGGTAACTAGATATTGAACTTGAAATGATCAAGTTTTAAAAACCCTTTTGAATATGATTCAGGCTGCCCTAATAATAATACTCATTTGTGTCTCCATCTGTTAGAGCAGTGGGAGGGAAGAGGGTAGGATATAATAAAGTCTGCATGGCTTCAGGTAGGTATAAATATAGAGGTCAATAAAATGTTCAGTTGTACATCAAAAACAGCTAACCACCATCAAATTATAAAAACTGAATTATCCTGCCCTACCTAGTCTTTACTAGTATATGGAATTTTTAATCCATATCACCATTATCATTGCCTTTGTGGACTATATCTATTATTAATACTATTACTGATTTTTCTATTATTTCCAATTCTGAATTGATAATCCATGGTTTTTATTTCATTGCTTAACAATTTTTGTATCCTTTATTCAGCAAATAGTTTACACTGGCCTATTTTGTATCAGTCAAGATTTTTCTCAGGTAACAGCTTTATTATTATTATTTTTTTAAGTACCAAAAGAGGTAGGATTACCTAAGAGAAAAAAAGCTAAAAGTTACAAAAAGGAGCTATAAGATGAATGTTTCTAATTACATGGACATTATCTCTTATATATTTAATTGAAGATTTATTTTTGCTACTTAATTGTCTTTTAATACAAATGATGAATTTGACCGAATTCAGATGTCTGTTGATTTTATTATATAATCTGAGTAAAAATTGATGACGTCTAGTTGGTAAATAAATTAAACCGTAAAATATGAAGGCTGTAGATGTAGCTGTTTGAGAAAAACGTTTATGCATTTTTCATTTATTTTTAAGCATATTTTCTTTTAAAATGATCTCACAAATTATGAATTTTCTTGAGTCCAATGTTGTACAGTACTGGTACTTACTAGAAGTTTTAAAATTCATATATGTATATAATAACTGCAGCATTTCTAGTTCTCTAAACTTATATACTATAAGCCGAACCAGTTGTTCAGTCTACTTATGTCAAAATATTTTTAGTCAGTATATTTTTACAAATGCATTGAAGGGGTGGAATGAGCCTCTTGCAATTTTTGTTTTTGTTTTAGCAGATCTCTTTCCTTCAGTTGAGGCCTGAAAATTTTAATGTTCTCTAACTTCCCTAGGAAAGCTTAGGAGCTCTCCACACTTTATAAACTAACATTTTTTTTTTATTATTATTTTGAAATGTTTAAGGGTTTAGCCCTGAGAAAGCAAACAAGCATGATCTGTTTCAGTTTTCACAGCACATATTGATAATAAATGCCATTTTTCAAGCAGAAAACCCTCATAGTTATCATGATTGTTGCAAAGAGATGAGAAATGATATAAATTATTTCATGTTTCTCTAACTGTCAGTTAAATCAAGATATAGGTCAAGATCTAAGTATTGTGATTTGAATATAGTATGTGATATCTAAGTAGTACAGGTTAATTTATATTAAAATCTCTACATTGTTGTCATTGCATGTATTCACTGTATTTTTTTAATGTGTCAACTGTTTTCTCTTTATAGATTAGTATTTCAAAGTAACCATCCCATACCAGTTCTAACCACCATCTGATCTTTAAGCCTGTGATAGCCTGTGATTACCATTTCCTCCATGCTGAGTGTTTTTGATGAGCTACGCCTGAGTTGTACATTTTCTTTTTCTCTTATTTGCCTCTGTATACAGGCTGGCTTAGCGGGAGCTCCAGCCCGTGCTGTATCAGCTGTAAAGAATATGAATCTTCCTGAGATCCCAAGAAATATTAACATTGGTGACATCAGTATAAAAGTGCCAAACCTGCCCTCTTTTAAATAAAAAATTAAAAAGGCCACTCACTCCCAGGTAAAACCCAGGGGGAAAAGTCATCTAAGTTTACCATGCAGTTGTTTACCAAAAATAGAGGAGGAGAGTCTTTAACTTTTGCTCTTGGATTTAAGTCAAGGTACTGTATAGAAATTGTGTAAAATCCGTATGGAAATTCAGTGTTGCTTTTCTTGCTCAGTGATTTTAAAGAAATTGAGTAGTTCCGGTGTGATTTTTTTTTTTTTTTTTTTTCTTTTCTAAACTGCATTCCTCTGCCCACCCAAGGCATGCGTCTATGTGTTGGCTACTACAGTATTTTGAAAAAAAATGTTTGAGACTTTTCTTTAAATTATGTACAACCCAAAATGTTGGTGTTTTGTATGAATCACAAGTGTTGCATTCCTTAATTCCTTCTGTTACTTGTCACAATTGTTATTTAAAGAATCAAGTATGTATTGCATGAAACCATGATGACCTTTTTCTCTTAGTTTAAATAAACTCCAAGGTAACTGGACTTCTCAATACCTTTCTGTTTGCCTGATATCTACTTTAGCAATAATTTTTTTTACTACCCTCTGACTCAACAAAGTAAATAAAAGTATATTTTATCACTGTTAAGAGATGTTAATGTTGATTTATTTAATTTGTACTTATGTTTTTGGTATTCAGAAACTCACTAAATTATTCTAAAACTTAATTACTTCACAAATCAAGAGTAACGTGTCTCATAGCATATTGTGTAGGATGAGATCTTGAGAGATAAGCTTTTTTCTAAAATATGTCTTGAGAAGTTGCTATTGTTAATCTCTTACTGTACCTGATTTATAAATTAAACTTTATCAGAATTATAATTATGTATGTATATAGGAAAAACAGCATATTTAAGAGTCAGTACTATCTGCTGTTTTCGGTATCTTTGGGGACATTGAAACTTAACCCCCAAGGATGGGGGAGACTGCTGTATTTATGTGTATTAAGGTTCTCCAGAGAAATGGAATCAGTAGGGGATGTGTGTGTGTGTGTGTGTGTGTGTGTGTGTGTGTGTGTGTGTATGGAGAGAGAGAGAGAGAGAGAGAGAGAGAGAGAGAGAGAGAGAGAGAGAGAGAGAATTGGTTCTTTTAAATGTGGAGGCTGAGAAGTCTCCAGATCTGCAGAGTGATTCAGTAAGCCAGAGACCCAGGAGACCAGTGGTGTAGTTTGAATCTGAGTCTGAAGACCTGAGAACCAGGAGAGTTGATGGTGTAGGCCCAGTCTGAAGGCTCTCAGTCTTGAGACCCAATGTTTCAATTCATGTCAAAAGAGGAAAAGGCCGTTGTCTCAGTTCAAAGGCCGTCAGGCAGGAGGGATTCTCTCTTACATGAACGGGAATCAGCCCTTCTCATTTATATTTGGTCTTCAGCTGATTGGCTGAGTCTCACCCACCTTAGGAAAGGCAGTCTTCTTTGCTCTGTCAACTGATTTAAACATTACTTTCAGCCCAAAGCACCTTCACACAAATACCCCTTTGAGGACCCACCATGGCCCAGTCAGTTTGACACATGTAATTAACCATCATAGATCATAGTATGCTACTAATTATCTAAGAAAAAGGGGTGTATGTGGGGGGAGGTGTTTATGTTTTTTAAATGGAAGGATAAACCATTTAAATGTATATGTGTAAGTATGTGCATGTTTATATGTACACATACACATTTTAAATATATCTCTAGGTAGAGGAGGAATCAAGGCCAAAGGTTAGAGATTAGAAGCTAGACTAGTTGGAATATACCTTGCTTCGGAAGCATGTAATTTTACATAATTAGTAATCAAAATTAAATTTTTTAAAAGTTCCCCTAAAAATGGAAAACAAAGCTGTTGAACTGGACTATGCAATGAGCTGGTGGCATAATCACCCAGAGGGAAAATATTTCACATAACTTTAAAACACTTGTCTCTGCATTACTAAAGGCTAAAAGATCTTCCTCCTGCCCCCCAATTAAATTGTTTTCTATAATCATGGCATTGGTGGGGTAATTTTTGGTTTGTTTTTATTTTTTTAAAGGAAAGGTGCAGGCATGTAGGCAGGCAGGAAGAGAGGAGGAAGAAGCACTTTAATATTTTATTTAGTTGTTCTTCTTGGTTCCCCGCACACTCAGGACACAAACCCAGGTTCTTGGGATTTATGTCGACTGCACGGCTATGGTAAACTATCCATTAGGCCTCCAAAGTGCACCGGGTGGGGTTGTTTTTGTTTTTGTTTCAGTTTTTGTTGTTGTCCTGAGGCCTTATGTGTGGATTGTGATACTCTGAAGGGCTCATTCTCTCAGCTGTTGGCAGTGTTGGTGGCTGGAACACTCCTGTGAGTTGCTCTCTGAGAATTGCCACCAACAGAAGACTTCACCTCTCCAGGGACACCTTTCGTCTAAGTTATAAAAGCCCAGCCTGCTTGGCTAAGGCAGGACAACACTGAAAGGCCATCCCAGTTCTAATTCTACCCCATGGGATTCCATGAGGCCTTTGCTGTAACTGCCTTGCAGTCTAACTCATTGTCCTTCCTTCAGATCCTCACCGACTTTAATTAATCCTAAGGGCACACTATGTAAATGTCTTGCATGCAAATCTCCATCAATCTGTTTTTTTGGGAGGCCCATCTAAGACAGTTAAAACCACCAGTGATCTGAGGATGCAGACTGGAACCTGGGATTTTGGAGCTGGATCACCCACTGGCAGGCTAACAGGAGGACCCTACCACTGCTGGCAGATGGAGTGCACTGAAGCAGTTCAAATGTTGAAACTTCCACTGGTAAACTTTGAGGTGAATATGGGAATGCCTCCACAGGCACAATGTCTCAGGCATCTGAGAGGTTCAAGAGAATAAGTGATTTTTTATAGAGTATGTAACCCTTGGATGGCTGATGTTGGGGGCAGTCAATGCATAAGAGAAATGCCAAGCATGATTAATGACCTGCAAGGGCTATGTATGAAAGCCAAGGAGCCTCCTTGACAGCATATAAAAAGACTCATCTCTTGCAGCTGGAGGACAGAAAAAGCTGAATATGGAGTCTAGACTCAACTGTAAGGTTAGCACAGCCCAAGGGAGGATAGGGCCCCAGCCTAATCATGTATGCTAAGCCAGGGTCAGGGACGTGATTCCACCGAGTAGGACTCGCAGAAGTAACCTGCCTCTTCCTGTTAACGCTATCATTCCCTTGCTTGAAGAGGATGAAGATGTTTCTGCCTTGCAGGATGACATGCACCCACCTTAACACTTGGCATCACTTGCTCACCAAACTAATCACTAAGGTCAAGACACAACGTAATTGGGCCAGAGAAATGCTCGACCTGTCAGTGACTGCAGAACCTTGCCAAAATAAACCCGGAGGAGCCAAGAAAGTATATATGGGCCTGGATCCTGAGGGTTTTGGGTCAAGGGGGAAGAACATACAGTTGAGTGATAGAAAGCTTATTTATATGAATAAGACTCTGTCCAGGACCTGAGGTGACGTGATGACATACAGCTAGGGAAGTTCTTGGAAGCTTGGAGAAAGCCTCAGCTACTTAGCTTAGGTCAGCAAAGTGAAATATGCAAGAACTGCTAAGAGGCATCCAAAATCTCAAGAAGTTTTCGTGCAAGGGTGAGTGTGTTGTATAAGACAGGATGATGAGCCAGAGAGTCTTCCACTTACTAAAGCAGTAAGAAATGCACTGTTTCAGGAGACACTAGTGTCTCATAGATGCTTAGTAGTGGCAGTCCACAGAGGGCAGGACTGCTGTGGGAAATGTTTCAGAGCTTGGTGCCATCAGTGAGGATGATGAGATCATGAAATGAAATGATAGAGTTGTGCCATTTAACTGAAGCAAACTGGGTAAATTATCTTAATGAACTTCAAGGTAGCAGCCATGTATCTCGATCTGCAGAGAGCCTTAGAGGTGTGGTTAATGGGACATGGTTTCAGTAAGTACAAGATTGATGGTCAACCAGTAGGGGTTTCACCTGATCTATAAAATCAAAAGAAATCAAGAATGAATGATCAGGAAGCTGAGAACAGCCACCACTCTAAAAAAACGTCATGAGATCTTGGTTAGTTTCTGATCCTAAGGCAGTTCGCAGATCCAGAAGTCATTGACAAAAAGAATCTCCAGGAAGAAGGCTTCTGTAGCACCATGGTGGATGCATGTTAATGCTTGTCTCATTGCTTCCATAAAGGAACTTATCTGAGTAGTCTTACACTACAAAGTGGAAGTACCCCATATTTGGAGGATTAGTGGGCACAGTTTACAAGCTGGCATTGATAATTAGGGACCAAACATCTTCATGCTCCCCTCTTTTCATTACAGTGGAAGCTTATGGGGGCTGGGTAATAGATTTAGTCCCAGCTCAAATCTAGCTCATAGTGTGTCCACTGGGCCCAGTGATCCACATAGTGGTTAGCTTCCCCATTCCTAATGTGTCCAATTGACATGGACACATATTTGGGGATAAAAACCCATTGGTTCACTATGGAAACCAATATGGGGGTACCTCAAAAAGTTAAAAATAGAACTGTCATCTGATCCAGAAATTCCACTTCTGGGTGTATATCCAAAGGAATTGAAAGCAGAATGTTGAAGAGACACGTTCACTTCCATGTTTATTACCGCATTATTTGCAACACCCAAGATACCGAAACAACCTAAGTGGCTGTCAGTGGATGAATATGTACAGAAGAAATGATCTATATATAGACTAAGGAATATTATTCAGTCATGAGAAAGAAGGACCTCTTGCCATTTGCAATGTGGATCAAACTTGAAGACAATGCTTAGTGAGAGAAATCTGAGAAATACAAATATAACTAGTAAGTCCTGGAGACATCATGCACAGGATAGTGATTATAAATACTGAATTATAAACATCAAACTTCCTAAGGGCTTAATAAGCCCTTCATTTTGAGTGTATTGTAAAATAAACTTTTGGCGGTACATGAAGGAATCCCACACATTCCATATTCCAGGATTATTGGCGGGGCCTCTGGAGTAAAACTGCCCAATTTCTAGTTCTAGCTGTTCCTTGGTAAGCCAAATGCTCAATTCCTGTAAGTCTCCGTTTTCTCATCCATAGGTACGAATACATATGGCACTTTCCTCATAGAATTACTGTAGTGATAATATAAACTAGTCCAGGTCAGCATTCAGTGACATGGTGGCTTTATTTATTTGTTTAATGTGCCTTTGCTTCGGGAAGAGGTACCTACAAATACGAAAAGAGCCGTCTAGTCAGTAGAGAATCTTATTTCTACTTTCAAGAGTTTGTTTTCTCGGAACATGGGCCTTCTGGAATTTTCTCTTTCAGACACCTTCCTTAACTGATCAAGCTTCTGAATTTTGGCTTGCTAAGAACTGTTTCAGCCTTCCCCTGGGATTGGGGAGGGACTGTGTATTGCAACACAGAAATTAAAATCAGAGTGTTTTCCACTGAAGCTATGGTAGTTGCAGAAGGCAGGAGTTGTAATGATTATGTTTAAAGCCCTCTTTGTAATGTATCTTTGACTTCCTGGAGTTTATTTTTATAGGTGCTTTCATGTTCCTATGAAAGCAGAGGAGACAATAATACCCACATTGCAAACCATTGATTCTGGAATTAGAAGTACCTGGGAGACTTTTGTCCTGAACCGCCTCCCCAAACAAATACGAAAGGCTAATCAGATTATTCACATTCCACCCTTTGACACTAAGCACCACCACACCCTCCGCTGTCAGTGCCATTGTCCACTCCTCCCAGCAGGGAGCTCGTGACTGAGCCTCAGCCTCCCTTAGCATGTCGTTCCAAGGTGGCTCTCATTAGATGTCATTTCCAAAGCATGTGGTTCATCTTGTATCCGTTATTTATTTGTAGAGCCAACAGAGCCCAGTTACTGACTATCCCTTCTATCTTTAAACTGCTTAGTAGTGCCCTATCGTGGAGCATGGAGCATTCCAAACACTGGTAAAGATCATTTTTAGTGAAAAAACGCTAGTCAAGAGTCTTTGTTTTTGGTTTTCAACAGACAAATGCTATCTGTGGTCCCTTCAAGTGACTTTCAAGTGGAGTTTCGGTCTGTCTGCAATAAAATCTGATCACCTGAAGCAGTAGATTTGAGAGGACTAGAAGAGTAACTTGTGTGAAACAGTTTGCAGATGTGGTTGCTGGTTCACTGAGAGCAGCAGCCTAGAATGAGCTGCCATGTGTCAAGAGCTGGGTACATTTCTCCAGTCACTGCTCTGAGGGTTCATTCATAAACTCTTTTTGCTGTAGCTGTCACTTGTCACAAGCTGCAGTGGTCTGAATTTTTGTGTACTCCCCCCGAAAAAAGAAAACCAAAAAAACCAAAACAACCTCATGTTGAAACCTTACCTCCAAGGTGATGTCATTAGGAGCTGGGGTCTTTGGGAGGTGATTCGGTAATGAAAGTGTGGCCCTCAAGGACAGGCCTTTATAGGAGACTGCAATTTGCTTGCCTCTTCTACCATGTGAGGACGCAAGAAGCCTGCCACTTAGAAGAGCTCTCTCACTTGACCGTGCCAGCACTGACTCGGACCTTGGGACTCCAGAACTGTGAGAAATACATACCTGTTGTTGATAAGCCACCCACTCTGTTCTGTAGTACAGCAGCTCGAATGGACTGAAACACAACCTAATTCACAGCCGTCTTCGAATGTAGAAAAGGCATTATTTTGGTCTGTAGAACATAACTAAAGGAGGACAGTCCTGGAGAAAGGCACCAGAAGAGATCAACACAGTCATTCTGGACACATGGTGAAGAGAAGATACATCTAGAGATTGGTTTCTCCTTCTTGACTCTATTGACATTGAGAGCTGGATAAGTCATTGCTGTGGGGCCATCCTGTGCATTATAGCATGGTTTAACGGTACCCTACCTGGCCTCTACCCACTTGATGCCCGAAGTGGCTTCCCTATAGGTTGTAACAGCAAAAATGTCTCCAGATACTACCCAGTCTCTTGGGCTGCATATCGCCCTCAGTTAAGAACCATGGAAACAGAATTCATAATTCCCTTTCTGTAATCTGAGTGACCCTGCTACCAATGTTATCAACTATGAGCTATTATGAAGCATTTGTCACATGCTGTCAAAAGAGGGTGACATTTAAAGCCCCTCTTAGTTATATCTCAGTCTACTCTCCTTAGGGCCTGATCTCTTCCCTGAACTCCACTGTTTTTCAAGATAATCATTAGGAGATTGCAAAACTGATGTAGTGGGTCCCAACTAGCATTTTTAATGAAATAATGGAACTATAAAATAATACATATTTTATATTGGAGTATACTTTGTGGTGCAAATATTACTTTGCAAAACTTTGATTATGTATTTATGTGTACAGCTATATATTTGCTCATATTGGGTTTTGATCTAAAATGTCTTTCCTACCAAATGCTAGCAGTCAAAAGAGTTTGAGAATGCTTGTACTGTTATAACATATCCACTGGACATACACTTCTCTTCTGATGCACAATGTATTGGTTTCTCTTTGCTGCTGTGACAAACTACTATAAGCTTAGTGACTTAAAGCATACACTTTCTAGAGGTCAAAATCTAAAATCAGTTTCATTACACTAAACTCAGTATGTTGACAGGGAAAGGACCTCAGTCCTACAGGAACTGAATTCTGTCAACATCCAGTGAGCTTAGAAGAGGATCGTGAGCCTCAGATGAGCTGGCAGCTAAAAGTGACATGTTGATTACAGCCTTGTGAGGCCTTTAACAGAGGACTCAGCCAAGTTATGCCCAGATGCTAGACCAGTGGAAATTGTGAGGTAATAAATGCCTGTGGTTTTATATAATTTATTATTTCTACAATAAGAAATTAATTAAAGCATTCAGGGCAATCACTACAGTAAAATCTAAACTACATTAATGTAGTACCTGGATATTAATATTAAAATTAAGCGATTTTAATAGAACATGGAGGAATTTCAGATGCATTTTTGCTAAGTGAAATATACTAGATCCAATACTCTGATTCCTATATGGAATCCATATATATTTTGGAGGAGATAAAATTATAGGGATGTGAATAGCTCAGCAGTTAATAAAGATTGGGGAGATGGGGAGGGCATGGCTACAAAGAACAGCAGGAGGGATTTCAGGGGAAGCTAACTGTTCTATGTCATCTCTGTGGTAGTGGGTACATATCTATACATTGGTCCAAATCTATGGAACTGTACATCACAGTGAATTTTTTATTTGGGTCTAATTGGTATGTAACCTTGTATTAGCTTCAGGCATACAACATAATAATTCAATATTTGGGTATATTGCAAAATGATCACATTAATTCTAATTAACCTCTATCACCATGCAGAGTTGCAATTTTTTCCCTGTGATGAGGACTTTCAATATATGTTCTCTTAGCAACTTTAAAATATGTAAGAGTATTATTAACTATTGTTCTCATGCTGTACATTACATCCACATGACTTACTTATATCTGGAAGTTTGAACCCTTTGACCACCTTTACCCATTTCTCATCCCACCACCTTCCTACCCCCTCTGCTTTGGCAACTACCCCTCTCCTCTCTGTCTGAGAGCTTGGTGTTTTCTTTTTGCTTTTAGATTCCATATAATCGATGTCATACCATATTTGCATCTCTCTTGGTTATCTCACTAAGGATAAGGCCCTCAAGGTTAAATCAAGTTGTCACAATGACAAGAATTCCTTCTTTCTGACAGAATAATATTGCATTCTGAGTATACATACATACAATATACATATATATGCATATATATTTATATTTATATCATCATCTTTACCCATAGATCCACAGACAGGTAGGTTGTTTCCATAACTTGACTGTTTCAAATAATGCAGCAACACACATGGGAGTGCATCTGTCGCTTCAATATCCTGCTTTCATTTCCTTTGGTATATACCCAGAAGTAGGATTGCTGGATCAGATGACAGTTTGTTTCTAATTTAGGGGAACATACACGCTTCTTCCATAGTGGTCAAACCCATTCACATTCTTAGCAACACCGCACAAGGGTTTCCGTTTTTTCCATCCTGGCCAACACTTGTTATTTCTTGTCATTTTTAATAATAGACATTCTGACAAGTGTGAGGCGAGACTTCATTCTGGTTTTGATTGCATTTCCCCGATTGGTGGCGGTGAGCATCTTCTCATGTACCTACTGGCTATCTGTGTGTCTTCTTTAGAAAAACATCTATTCAGATTCTTTGCCCATTTTTAATCAGATTGCTTTTTGCTCTTGAGTTCCTCCTATATTTCAGATTTCCTCTTACCAGATATTTGCAAATATTTTCTCCCATTCAGTAGGATGCCTTTTCATTTTGTTGATGGTTTCCTTTGCTGTGTAGAACCTTTTTGGCTTGATGTAGTCCTTGCTTCTTTTTGCTTTTGGAGTCATATCCAAGAAATCATCACCCCGACCTATGTCAAAGAGCTACTGCCTGTTTGCTTTGAGGGGTCTTATGATATGAGATCTTATGTTCAAGTCCTTGATCCATTTTGAGGTTTTTTGTGACTGATGTAAGAAGGATCCAGTTTCATTTCTTTGCGTGTGTTAATCTGGTTTTCCCAAAACCATTTACTCAGACTTTTTCCCAGACTTTGACTTGTATTCTGCACAGATTTAAACACAGATTTAAAAATTAACCAGTTTTAAAAGAATTGAAAATTTCTGTGTTCTGGAAAGCAGTCTATCTGCCAGTGTGTAACAGGGGCCACCATGGAGCATGGGGTCTGTGGAGAAGGTGCTCCCTAATCTTGTCCTCTGAACATCGCTGGAGTAGGGTCTGACCAAATGATCAATATGGGGTCTGGCAAATTTACTGTATTTCAAAGTTAAGCAGAATTGTTAGGAAAAAATGAGTTATGTAGAAAAGGAGATTTTTTTTGAATAATTCTCCACAGTTGCAATATCTATAAAATGTGTGATAATGAACTAGAATTGGAGACATTAGTTGAACTCATGTTTAGCTTGATACAGGTACAGATTGGTTCATAGAGAAGTAGTCATAGATACCTACTTACACGCTGGTTACAAACAAGTGTCAATTCTTTACTCTGTCAGCTGAGAGGGTCTAGAAAAGCAAAAAAGAAAGATGCTCTGCACTCTAGAAGCAATGAGCACACCCACCATCCGGATCTTGCATGCTAAATACCAAACATCGATAAAGGAAAACAGGGCTCACTGAAGACAAGACTGACTGCAGGACCCAGGCAGCAAATATACAAGATGAGCCTGAATGCCAGAAAGTTAGGAAGTGATCAAAAAGCAAGATGCTGGGTGTGTGTCAAATGAACTCAGGAGCCCACTGAAAGAGCTCCCAGGGTTCAAATTGAAGCAATTTAAGCAACAAAGTAAGACTTGGTATGGGATTATAACCAAAGTATAAAGATCTCTGAGCCCCTACTGACAAATGAATAAATAAATAATAAATAATAGTCAGATCTCCTGTACAAAAGAATTTGAAATAATTTATGTAGGTACTACACTCTCAAATACATAGAACCTAACTCTGTTCCTTAAGTGCACTGGGACTGCCATCCAAAGATACAAAATGGAAGGAAAGCAGTCAAAGGAGAGGAGGGCCCTGGCAAGCACTGCCTCAGCCTGCAGTCAAGCCCAGCATCACTGGTAATAAGTCATGTTGATAGCATGGATCCTGGCCCTGCTCTGCTGTTTTCCTCCCAAGAATCTAATCTCAATCACGTGAAAAGCATCAGACAAGTCCAGTGTGAGGATCAGCCAACAAAGTGTCTGTCCCCACACTCCTCAAAATTGTCGAGGTCATCAAAAGTAAGAAAAGTCTGAGAAATGACCACAGTCCAGAGGAACCTAAGAAGACAAGAAGACTTCATGTAATGTGGTGTCCCACCTGAGTTGCTGGCACAGAAAAAAGACATCAAGTAAAACACTAAAGGAATTGGAATAAAGTATGAACCTCAGCTAATAATAGTATGTCAATGTTGGTTCAGTAGTTTTGACCTGTAGCATACTAGTGTAAGATACTAACAGTGGGGACAACTGGATCCTGGGTATAAGGAACTCTGCTGTACTACCTTTGCAACTTTTCTGTGAATCTAAATTTATTCTCAAATTTAAAAATATTTAAAAGTATTTTAAAATCTGAAATTTAGCAAGATTTTCTGTTTCCTTCCTCCTTTCCATCCACCCATCTGTTTATTTATACATACATCCATGCATCCATCTCTCCTTCCATCAGTTCTTCTCTCTGTTGTTATAGATGACCTATAATGCTGTCTACCACATCTCCAGGACCACTGTGACTAGATGATTCTCTGCACCAATTTATTTATTTTTAATTGTGTTATTTCTGTCAAAGAAGCATTGTGTTTTTTAAATGAGGTAGTTGGAGAGGTAAGTGCCAGTTATCAAGAACTTTATCTTGATAACATCCTAGTTATGATAGGAACCAACAGACTGTTTCATTTTATAAGGATTCATAGGGTATTTGGTCCAAGAGAAGGGTTGCTAATTTGCCATAATCCATCTGTATATTTGAGTGCCCATATATAAATCAAAACCAAAAAGCATGCTCTTATTTTTTTTCTTGTGAGAACTCTCATAGGCATCCCCCCCATATATACATACATACCTTGATTACGTGATTTTGCTGTTAATATCTGCAATATCTTTCACAATCAGCCACTACAGGGAGGAGGAATGCTCAGTTGCTCCTATCTCAAGTGAGTAGAAGGTAGAACTCAGTTCATTTGTAGCCAAGAAATAAGACATACGTAATGTCAAGCTGTGCATTTAAATTATAGCAGAGCGCTGCATAGTGTGAAAGGTGTGTTTGGCTTGATAGAAAAAAAAAATTGTTATTTCAGGTTAATATAATGTCAATAAGGAGTTGGTTATGAATAAATGAAGACAAAAATAGAGATGAGTCATTCTCTTCCCCTTCCCAGCCCTTAAAGTAGGAAAAGTAGCCAGATCACTCAATTTCTAAAATTTGATTTTATTGGAGGTAGATTCTAAAACTTACAATTGTAGCACTGGAAAGAGTATCTAAAATCACTGAGTCTAACACCCTCATATTGCAGACAAAGAACAGAGGATCTGTGTACTCTACTAGAGTCCAGTGCTGCTTACAAAACAGAAGTCAAGGCGGATTTTAATTTTATAAAATTTTTGTATAGTATTCCTTTAAATGTGTTCCCCATATGTTTTTTTTAAAATGAAAACCACATTCATTGACAAGTTAGGGTCACAAAGGACAACTTTATAGAACAAATAAAATCTCAGGAAAACAGAATGTATAATTGCAGCAGACAGGTTGATACTCTTCACTCTCATCCTCTCCATGAGCACTATCGGCTCAAACCTCCTCCTCATCCTTCCCAAGGGCAGCCATGTCCTCATGGGCCTCCGAGAACTCTCCTTCCTCCATGCCTTCACCCATGTATCAGTGGACAAAGGCACGCTTTACATATATCAGGTCAAACTTGTGGTCCAAGTGAGCCCAGGACTCATCCAGGTCGCCACTGGGGACCACAGTGGGAGGCTGGTAATTGATGCCAACCTTGTAGCCAGTGGGGCACCAATTCACAAACTAGATCCTGTGTTTGGTCTTGATGGTGGCAATGGTGGCATTGACGTTTTTGGGAACCACATCACCACGATACAACAAGCCATGTATTTGCCATGGTGAGGGTCACATTTCACCATCTGGTTGGCTGGCAAAAAGCATGCGTTGGTGATCTCTGCAACAGTTAGCTGCTCGTGGTAGACTTTCTCAGCAGAGATGACTGGAGCATATGTGACCAGAGGGAAGTGGATGCGGGAATAGGGCACCAGGTTGGTCTGGAATTCGGTCAGATCAACATTCAGGGCTCCATCAAATCTGAGGGAAGCAGTGATGGAGGACACAATCTGGCTAATATGCCGGTTAAGGTTAGGTAGGTTGGGCGCTTAATATCAAGGTTTCTACAACATGTCACAGATGGCCTCATTGTCCACCATGAAGGCACAAACAGTGCTCCAGGGTGGTGTGGGTGGTGAGGATGGAGTTATAGGGCTCCACTCTAGCTGTGGAAACCTGGGGAGCTGGGTAAATGGAGAACTCCGGCTTGGACTTCTTGCCATAATCAATAGAAATTCTATCAGCAGGGAGGTGAACCCAGAACCAGTTTCCTCACCCAAACTGTGGGAAACTAGAAGCCCTGAAAACCTGTGTACTGATCAGCCAGTTTCCAAATTCAGTCCAAGTCAAGGTCAATGAGCTTGCCGGTGGTGTAGTGACCTCTGGCGTAGTTCTTGACAGCATCTTCCTTGCCTGTGATGAGCTGCTCAGGGTGGAAGAGGCGGTGGTAGGTGCCAGTGTGAATTTCAGTCGTGACCGTGGGTTTCAAGTCTACAAACACTGCCCTGGGCACATGCTGGCCAGCGCTTGTCTTGCTGAATAAGGGGTTAAGTCATCTCCTCTTCCAGTGGTCTTGTCATTGCACATCTGGCCATCAGGCAGTAGAGCTCTCAGCAGGTATTGCCATTCTGGACACCCGCCTGGCCAACGTGGATGGGGATCCACTCACGCACGACTGGAACTTGGAGGACTCCTTGGGGCTGGAGGAGACTAGGGGACAGGGACGAGGATGTCCCACCGACAGACTAGCAGGAGTCCAGGGAGAGGTAGGGGTCCCCCACCTGTTTGTAAAGTGTGGTTCAACTTACACAGGTGGAATTCACACGTAACCTCCAGGAATGAATCTAAATTCCATAAAGACACATTCCTGGAATGTCTTGTGTGCAAAGCTCTGTGCCAGACACCAAGGACCTTGTAGAAATGGACACCTTCATTTTGTCTTTCTGTCATATGATGGGCATGTGTCTTAATGCTTTACTTCCCCTATATTACTGGCTTGTAGGGTTCAGGAAATCATACAGTCTGAACGTACACGTGACTGTACTGTTTGTCTTCTCAGAAGGACTGCGTGAAGATTTTACTAGCAGGGGAATGTTAAAGTCCACCTAATTATGGGTCAGCACCTTCTTTTGAAGGTATTTGCATCACAGGCTAGTCTCCAAATTCTTGGAGAATTTGAAAACCAATAGATTCATTTTAGGACTAGAAAAACAGTGGAAAGCAAATATAATAATCCTTTCTAGAAGGAGCGCAGCTCTGTGTAAGTCGAATCGATTACTTGTAAAGTGTTGACAACTGGGGCAGAGAGGACAGAAGTACAGTGCTGCTTACATCACACTAGTGTTAATCCTGAGGCTATTATGCTAGTGGACGAATCTAGAAAATCCAATGTACATAAAACACCTGGATCTAATTCCAAATAATAGTGCATGTTCAAAATCTCCCTGTTCCCAGTTCTCTGTCCTGCACCCCTGGCCCGCTCACAGAATCAGCAGTGGTAGCATTTTTCTCTCTGTGTCTCCAAGTTGAAGGGTCGAGTAGTTCTGAAGAAACTCTGACTAAAAGAAAAACACAGCCCAATAACAAGAACAACTTATGAAAGGGAAAAAAGTCAAGGTGAATTCAGATTTCTAAAGACGTGGAGTTTCTGGCCAGAGAAAATAACGTCTTGCCAGCTGGATTCCTGGGATCCAGAGGCAGACGGACCAGCTGCTTCCTGGATTGTGTGGCCAGACTCACGTCCCTTCGGATCCCCAAACGTAACCCTCGGAAAACAGAATGGTCCACAGTCAGTCCACGTACACCCTTGTCCAAGGTTGACGATACCGAGGCTGCGCTCTTCCTGTGTAAAAAGTGCACCGTGTTCCTGGCAGTCCCCGTGTCCCCATGTGTCCCTTGGCAGATGCTGCCACTTCTGGGAAGCCCTGTTGTTGCTTGTGTTTCAGCCTCACCGCCGTCCCCTCCCTCTTCCTGTCAGTCACCGCTTTCCTTGCTGCACTGAGAATGCCCCCTGGGCTTTTGCTGGAAAGGGTCAGTGAACGCTAACACTTGTGGGTCTGGCCCACATCCACATGCCCTGAGCAAACTAGAAGTCTCGGACAGACTTGAGGGAAGTTCATAAAGTACCAGCTCACCACCCGCATATTTCATAACCAGGAAGGCCTCACAGAAACCAAATGTAAAGGGGATTAAACTGTCAAGTTGAGAAAGAGCCCGCAATCTGAGAGAGTTGCTCACATCCAGATGTTCTAAGCAACTCGCACCCTGGAGGCGAGGGATGGAGCAGAAGGTGGAAACTGTCAGCCCTAGTGGTTCTGGGCCATAGTTCTCACAGCAGAGCTCTGGGACTGGCAGGAATCTTTCAGTCAAGCTTAGATGTCTGAACTGCTTCTTCATAACGACATATGCATCATATTGTGCTCAACTTTCAGTTGCTTTACGTACGCTTCTTTTTGGGGGGATTTGTGTCTTTCCAACTCGACATTACAGATCTGAGACACGGGTTTCCTCTGGCAGTGTCTGCACCAGCTAAGTCACTAGTAGTAGGTCGGCAGCAGAGTATGGTGCTTGAGTTATTCACAAAGCTAAAATAAAAGCCCTAAGTAAAAATCTCCAGTGGATTCTTTAACTCTCCAGAAAAGATATTTCTGTCTGCTCTTCTTACACATCCCTGGAATTGAGAGACTGAACACTCAGATCTCCCGGTCAGGTCTGATAACTAACTCGTACGTAATGTCAGGGCCAAACTGGTAAAACGGGCAAGTGCTTTCATACCCGTTGCTACGTAGACATTGTCCCAGGTCTCAAGTGGTCTCCTTCGGCCACCAGGCTCCACTCCAGGGACCCCCAGACCTGTTCACCAGCTGTATTAGGAATAATGACGGACTGCTGCAGCAAGTACCAGCAGCTGGTAACCTGCACAACAGAGATTTCCGGTCTGAGATCAAGGTGCTGGCAGGGTCATGCTCCCTCGAGGTGCTCAGGGAAGGGTCCGTGTCATCTAGCTTCGCTTGGTTTGCTGACAGTCTATGGTATTCCTTGGCTCTTAGACCCCTGCCTGACCCCTGCCTTCCTGTTCAATAGCAATCTCCCTGTGTCAGTGTTTGCGTCCAAATTTCCCTTTCATAAGCACATCAGTCTTACTGTTCCACTATGATCTCATCTTAACTAATGGCCCTGTTTTCAAATAAAAGGAAGGTACCAATGTGCTGTGGGCTTAAGATTTCAGCATGTGAATCTAGAGTGGGGGACAAGTTCAACCCATATCGTGATTTCCCAACTGAAAATCATCGCTTGGTACCACAGGACGGTTCTAGGACCCACTTCAGTGCCTCATCCATTCTGATATGTCCATTCACATGATGTACTACTTAGTCGATATTTTAAATATTACCTTGCCCCCTAGAAGTTCACAGGGCTGATAGATGGACCGGCTTTTCAAGAACTATGTAGAAAACCTTTTTGTTCCACATTTGGATAATATTGGGAATGCAGCTGATCAGTACTTCTGTGGTCTGAGCCAGCTGCGTGCTTGGAATTCCCCCTTTATGTTTTACACTAGCTGGCGAATCAGGGAAGGCACCCAGTGGATCTACGTAAGCCCCTCCTAGGAAAGGCAGAAGAAAATGCAGACCCTCAGAAGGTAATGGCAGCATGTTGAAGGCCAGAGACCTTTGATACTAGTCATGGGGGTCTCTGAATTCTTCTTCTTGGTTTTTTTTTTTTTTTTTTTAGGAAAGGTATATTCAGTCATTCATATTGGTTGAATTCTTGACCTGCTGGAATGAACCAAGGAGGAATGAAGGTGTTTTTAATGTAGACAGGAAACATACAAGAATTCACAGAGCAGAAGAGACCTTGGCAACCCTCTTAAACTTTAGCCAACTGAGGATCTCCACTCTAGAGCCCCAAATGGGGTCCCCATTTTCTCCTGTGCAAAGTCATGATAGACAAACTCAGACAAAAGTCCACAATACATTTTCTTTTCCCATTTTATCAAGGGTTACTCCTAGGGTGGCTACATTTACAAACTGCTGTCATAAACTGTGGTCCTAAGATCATTTGTCATCTTCTTTTCTGCCAGGATAGAGTAACAATTCTGGCATTTGAATATCACCTTACAACTTTAAAATTCATGAGGGTGGATCTGTTTTGCATGATTCTGGTGGACAAAATACCATCCGTTTGGGGGTAGGGCACAGGGCTACCAGAGGAATATTCTGGGGCCTTTCCTGTTGAGGACTTTAGCAATCCTTAAAAACAGTGTTCAAGTTTAACAAGGGCAGGTTTTTTGTTTCTTAAAGGAAAGGTGCAGGCAGGGGTGAAGGTGAGTAGGCAGGCAGGCAGGAAGAGAGAAGTGGGAGAAACACCATATTTTTATTTAGTTTTTCACATGGTTGTCCCTGCACCCCGCTGGCCCCAGGTCTTAACCGTCCAGGACCTCCAGGTGCTTGTAGGACAGCCCCCAGGGTGTAGTACACTAGCAGACCACCAGGGTGCGCCCCCAGATTTTGCTTTTTGGTTCTTTTAAGGAATGGTTCAGGCAGGAATAAAGACAAGTAGGTAGGTGGGAAGAGAGAGGAGGAAGAGGCATTTTTATTTTACTTCACTTAGTTGTTCATACTGATTGCCTCCCCCCAGACCCAGATCTGGAACCCAGAGGCATGTGCCTTGTGTCCTTCAGAGGCTATTGACTTAAGCACTACACCAGGGCTTGTCCAGTATTTTTTTTTTTTTTTAATTAAAATCTGAGTATTCAGCTTTACAGCAAGCACTTTGAAAGCCTCTGTTAGAGGCTAACCCCTCATTAACAGAGATAAGATCCTGTATTTCTGAGAGGTCTGGGCCTTACTGCTGTACACCTAGAACTTTCTCTTGGGAGAGGATTCAGGTGGCCTCCTTCTCAGCCCAGTGCTCTTGCTTCCACATCACTCATGTCTCTGCCCTCAGTTCCGGATGTTTAATTCAAATGGGCTTAGTCCTTGTTTTATTTCCCCTACCATTTGGGAAAAATGCTCAAAGTATGGCCCCTGTCCTCAGAAAGAAGCTGTGACTTAATAGGAACCCACAGTAAGGAGACATCTGAGTGCAAACATCTGGACAGCTGCCTCAGGCCTCTGCCGGCACAATCACCGCCTGAGGGCTAGTCAGGGTCTGTGGTTGCTTGTGATTTCTTTGGAACCCACCCACGCTGGATTCTTTGGTGGAGCTTCTGTTTCTGTAATGTGGGAGGATGGCGGGAAGGGAGAAGGAGGCAGAGATAACAGAGGCTTCCAGAGCTTTAGGCAGGTCCTGAGGAGCCTGCCACTGTCCCGTGGATCACAGACCATCCTGAGAGTAAGGGCTCCTCACCTGGCTGAGGGGAGCAGCAGCTTCTATGCGACTCCCAGGTGTCCAAGTTTCTCAGAGATGCAGAGTATCTAGAGATGGTCTGGGGTCTTCTGGGAGTGTCACAACCTTCTTGCCAGGAGACTAATCTTGCCTTCTCTTCCAGCGATGGAACCCCAGGCATAGGTATCCCAGCCCCTCCCCCTTCACATGGAACAGCTTCCAGCGCCTTTAAGCTGAAGAAGGAGAGAAATAAACGCTTTCATATTTAGCAGGTGATTCAGCTACATGATTGTACATTTAGGCTCAACTCAGCTGCTGAACTAGAATGACACTTGAAAATAAGCTCCATTGCCAGGAGCCTCCATGTGGTGCATTGCATTGGTCTGGTAATAATCTGCATGCAGTTGTAAATCACACTGTTTGGTATAATAGACTTCTGTTTTTATTTGAGTCAGTTTCACATGACTCCAAAGAATTCCTCATAAAGGCCTATCTGAAAGTACGCTTGCAGGTGTGTCAGAGGGTGGCTCTTTGAACAATGGAAGAAGTGATTGCTCTCAGATACCAGATGAAGGTTCAGGATATAGTCATCTTTCTTGCTCTCTAGCTTCTTGAGTTCCTCCACCTTAAAAGAGGAAACACAAGGACAGTCAATCATTCCAGCATTCTGAGTTGGGTAAAACAATGACATAAGTACTTTTCTGAACTTTTCATTTCTTGATCACAGTGAACGCAAGGGTTTAAGGCAAATTCCCAGGCGTTAAAGCTTTGATTCCAAGGGAAGGTGGGAAAGGGACAGGCTCAGGATCTAGATTTTCTCTGTAACGGGTGGAGCGTTGCAGTGGGGAGTTTGTTTCTAACTAGCAGTCCTGAGGACTAACATTTGCACATAAGCGGTGTTTTGCTGTGTGGGAAATTGTGATCCCACATTTAGCTCTAACCTAAGAAACAAGCCATGTTAGCCAGGGTTCCCCCAAAGAGCAGAGCTTGAGGCTTATGTCCTGCAGCTTTTTAAGAAGTGCTCTTGTGCTCATTATCGCACTTCATCCTTCCATCATGTTGTCCCTGCAGCCTTTTTGCCAGTATTTTCGCCCAGTTAAACTAGCATATCCTTAGAAGAGAAGTGAAGCAGGGTGAGCACTGAGAACTTGCTGCAACCATCTCCTCTCACTGTCCACGTTCACTGGTCCCAACACAGGGTGAACACTGCAGAGGCAGTGACAGGAAGCTCCCTGTTTGCTCCGCGCTACCGCTGCAGCCGGCGCCCCACCGGCGCCCCACCGGCGCACTCCCGCTGTCTGACATCGCTCCAAGTTCTGCCCTCATTATTCATACATTTTGTTAGAGTTGAATTAACAAGAAATTAGGCCAAAGAGAGCCAAAGGAATTCAGAGACAAGGCACGGGTCAGGGGGTGTTTATGGCCAACTGTCCATGCGCGCTCCCATCTCCCAGTCTCCTGGGAGGCTGGGCTGGGGCCTGTGGGCCTGTGATCAGTTCTGCCCAGAGACTGTAAGCGCATCAGGGCTAACGCAATCACAGCTACTGGGCTCCCCCGTGGTCTTTCTCCTGCTCTAGTGAGCTTTCCACGTGGCAACACTACAAAATGGATCAAGACCACAGTAGGCATCGTCTCTCCCCGCATCTTCCTCGATTGCTGGAAACTTTCAGGCTCCCCACTCTCTTGTCTCCTTTCCTTACATGTCTCTCTTTGGTAAAGAGAAAAAAAATCCTAGTACTTGACAGATTTGTGTGTGTGTGTGTTCCCTACACATAATGACAGAACATATTTAGATTTCAACCATTTTAGGAACGCTTATTGACTTTTGTCTTTTAAGCTAATCAGATTTTATTCCATATAGTATTAATTACAATTGAAAAAACCCGTGGTCCTTTCTAAATCTTGATCAAACTAAACATATAATTTGGCCCTACATTGTATAGGCTTTATCAAGGAAGTCATTGTTTAATCCACTGACTGTGGAAAATTAGCTTTCTCTACGCTTTCACCTGTTTCCCAGCCTGAGATTCTGCCAGAGTCCCACAGGAGAAAACACCTTTTCATCTCACAATTGAACAAATAGGGGCTCCTGGACCCAGCCATGAATTTTCAGTGTTATGTGAAATACAGATCTCGCTCGGTTTCCAACCATTGAATTCTCTCATGGCTCCTGGTGTTTTCCTCCGGCTTCTGCCGTTGTTGACTTCATAACAAGAACATCAGGACTCCAAGGACACTGTGTCTTCTGGATTGATCCAAGGGCCCTGCGCTGGCCTGGCTTCCTGATGGCATCCACACAGGTCATTGTACTCTCCTCGTCTTCCACCCCTCTCTCCTTTTGCAGCTGTTCATCTACCAGTACTTGCCAGATCCTTGCTATTATTACTCTTTGGGGCCCTCTCAGAAGAAGGAGTGGGCAAGTTTACAATTTAAACCTTATGGGTCTGAGTTTTCAAGTTGTGAACCTAAACCTCTTGGTAATTATTCTTGTTCAAATGCAACTTCCTGCCCTCGTGGAAAAAAAAAAAATCTCCAAAGACATTTGGACATCTAGTAGCTTTTGCAAAAGAACATACTGTTGGTGATTTAAGTAAAGGAATGAGAAACATGTGGGTTATATTTCCTTTTAAATGAGCGTGGTTTTAAAATGAAGGCAGTGAATGAATTATCTGGCAATGTCCAGTTTGGAGGTGGTTGATAGTAGAGTATTTGACAGGTACGACAGGGCACCAGATCTCCATCCCTGAATGAGTGAGGGGACCATGCGGGGCTGCTCTGTTTGGTTCTGTTGAGGCCACTCCCCAGCTGGGAGACTTGTCATGCAATGTTTCTACTGGCATGGACTGGGAGACCATTGCTGTTCAAAGACTATAACTCTAAACGCTGTCACACTCATAAAAACAGGACAGAACACTGATGGCCGTATTGGGTCTTTGACGTCACTATCATATATCAGTCACCGGCCCAGTCTTTGTAAACAGAAAAGTCTGGTTTCATGTAGTAACTGAATGACCTTGGGCTAATCCTTTTTGCTTTCTGAGGCTGTGTCCTCATTGGTATGAGCATTAAATAAGACAATGTACATAAATTACCAGGGTGAGACCCTGAGACCTTCATCACTGTGCCTTCAATCACTGTGACTGTGATTCCTCACTAGGGAGAAAGAAAAGTGAGTTTTGGTCACAGTTGCAGAAAGAGTGGTCATAGCCTTCCCCGTATCAGAACCAGACTGACATGGGTTTGTGTTGTCAAGTTTTACACAACGTATAGAGATCGGCCACTGATTTAACAATCATCTGTATATGATCAAGTATGACTTACCACCTTTCTCTTCGGGTATCAGTGATTGGTTTTCCTTGAATTTTTATTATAAAATAAAGGCAAGCCAGAAATGAGGAGGCAAGAAATAGAGGATGAAGTCCCCTAAAAATGTGTGCTGCTGTTCCACAAATTCAAGTATTTAAGACTCAACAATAGCACTTAGAGAGTGAAAGTGAGCGTGTACATTTGAATTTGAAATAACTAGAAGAATTATCCAGTAGCCCTTAAATGCAGGACAACAAGCTGCTGGGTGGGGAATGCAGACATTTAGATGACCCAGCCAGGACCTGTAATCAATAGACATAATTCAAGAAAGTATTATAATAAAATCAGCATTATGTTATGAATAACCTGTCATCTAGCTTGTGTGAAGATGGCAATTTTTTTGAAATCAGATCTGATGTGTCCCTCTGATGTTCTAAAACAAGCCCAGGTCCCATGAAGAGGGACTTTAGCTTGTCCAAGAGTATTCTCACTTCCTTTGGTTCTAGGTTATTTTAATAACCTACCTGGCTTTTTGAAAGTCACCGCAGACTTAAAATGTGTAGCAGCTAATGCAGTGTTTTTACTGCCTCCCAACCAGGTTCCTTGTTCTGTCTTCCTTCTTTTCGTCATGACGTCTCCTGGGGACCCAGTTGATTGCTTAGAACTACCTTAGACTTATTCCTCACCTTCATTTCCCAATACACAAAACTGTCATATCGTGTTGGCTTTTTTTTCTTTTTTATTTAATGAGAGGAAGGAAGAAACAGGAGTAAGAGCATTTTTACTTGTTTATTTTGGTTTTCCCTCTGGCCTCTGGTTTTGAACCCTGATCCCTGGGTTTTACATATTTCACACCCCATCCATCCCAACAGGACCTGTCAAAACAACCTTCTCACGCTTAACTTTCTATCTACACTGCATTGCATCCTTTTCTTTTCTTTCTTTCTTTTTTTTTTTTACTTTCTTTAAGGAAAAGTTTTTTATTTTGGCTTTTTAAAAGGAAAGGTGCAGGAATGAAGGCCAGTAGGCAGGCAGGCAGGCAGGAAGAGAGAGGAGGAAGCATTTTATTTATTTTATTTAGCTGTACATCATGGTTGTTTCCCCATCCCCAGGACATGAACTTGCGTCTTTGGGATGTATGTGGACTGGGCTGGAAACAGCAGACCTAACAGCTACCTCACCAGGGCACGCCTAAGAACAGTTTTACATGAATCTCATTCACATATCATACAATTTACCAATTTAAGGTACATGATTCAGTGGTTTTTAGGGCAGTCACAGATATGTGCAGTCATCACCACAATCGATTTCAGAACATTCCAAGAGAATGTTCTAAACTTTAAGAGAAACTCTGTTCCTATTAGCTAACACCCCTGTACTCTCCCATCCCCCACCACACCTGCAGGCCTGAGCAGTCACGACTTTATGTCTCTATAGATTTGACTATTCTGAACTCTCACATGAATAAAACCATGCAATATATGTTTGTGTGTTTGTTTTTTTTTGTTTTGGTGACTGACGTATTTTACTAATATTTTCGAGGATTATCCATATTTTAGCATGTATCAGAATGTCATTCCATCTTATGGCCAGAATGTCAGGCATTCTTATGACCAAACAATATTCCATTTTATGGATAGACCACATTTTACTTATCTACTCATAAATTTGTGAACATTTAGTTGTCTCCACTTTGGGGCAATAATAAATAATTCTGTTACAAACATTCACGTACAAGTATGAATGTGGTGGTCCGTTTTCATTTTTCTTAGATACAGAGGAATAGGATTGCTGGATCATGAGGTAACTGTACATTTATATCTGAGTTGCTGCCAGACTTTTCCAAGGCAGCAGCGCCATTTTCTATGGCCACCAGCAGTGCATGAGGGTTCTAGTGTCTCCATATCCTCTGCAGCAGTGTTATTGCCTGACACTTGATTCTGGCCATCCTGTTGATTTCTGAAGAATTCTTTCTTTCTGAAAAAAAGGCAGGATCTCATTCGCCTAGACCTTTCTCTCCTTTCTCAGTGCTGTCTTCCCTGTCTGTCACTTCTTTGTCTCATGCAGCATTCTGGAATCTAAATTGCTTATCATCTCACCCCTTTCCAAATCAGGTCGCCCGGCATGCCTGTATGTGAGATGTGCATCATCTCTGCTTCATTTTCTTCAGATCCCTGCAGTGGTTTCTACGTTTCTAAGACACCAACTCTAAACTCTTGTTCGCTTTCCAAGGAACCCTAGAAAATTCAACTCTTTCCCTCCACCTCACACAATCCTCCTCCTGATCAAATTTCCAGGCATTTTCACCCTCCCACCAGTGGTGTGCTGCCTGCTCGGTTCTCCTCCTCAGCCTTAGATTTCTCACTGTAAGAACCCCCTACTCTTCTCCCTGACCAGGAAAATACCACAGCTTCCAGGAAGCCTTCCCTGACTCTTTACCCTGTTCTTCCCTTGTGCAAGAGGCAGGGGTGGCCAACCAACATGTAGACCAGCCCTGTAATTTCTGCCTAAACCAAGTGATATTAGGATGAAGAAATGGTGACCACGGTCTCCTAAAAGGACTCTCCCTCCATTACTATTCCATAGGTCCCTCGTAGGCCTTGATGACCTTATTCTTGAACTCTTTTCTCGAGTCTGTAAGCTGTCCCCTTAACTTAACAATACATTTCCCTTTGTGTATATTAGCCAAAGTCAGTCCTTACTGATTAAACCTGATAAACTTGATACATCAAGCATAATAATACAGGTATGAGTGCTTCTTCAGCACTTACCATGGGCCACACTCTTCAGAACCCTTCTTCACCTACCTTATTTCAGTTAATCTTTGTGATCACTGTCTGAAGTAATAGCATTTTCTCTCCCCTTTATGCGTGATAAAATCCTGTCTTTGAGAAGGCAGGGAGGTGTCCTAGCTGACACCGCAGCTATTCCCAAGTCTGTGCTCTTAGTTACTATGCACTCAGCTCTCCCATGGCATCTGTTCCTATCTACAGAGTGCCTGCCGTGTTCCTTACTGGCGGCAGTTTCTATTTCTCTGATGGCACTTAATCATAGTCTATCTTGTATTTCAGTTATTTGTGTACATGTCTTGACTTCCTTAGCCCAGAATCTAGTATAGAGAGAGGTAATCAATGAACATTTCTGAGTGGACAGGTAAAACATATTATTGTATCTAATGAAAGCCATATGAAATTTTCAGTTGTTTTTTTAATTTTCTCTCCCAAAGGAAAGGTGAAAACGGGAATGAAGGCAATTTGGCAGGTAGGCAGGAAGAGAGTAGAGGAAGAAGTACTTTGTTTTATTAGGTGGTTCATCTTGGTTGTTCCCGCCACTATCCCTGGTCTTGAACTGGGGACCCTGGGATGCATGTGGACTGCGCTGGGTGTGCTAAACTACTAGGCCACCAGGATGCGCCAAAATTTCCAATTCTAACTGAAGAAGCAATATTATCAGCTAAGCAGAAGTACCCCACCCTGGTAAAGATGGTGGCAGCTACCCCTTTCTCGTGAACCTATTTATAATTCCCTCTGTAAAAACTTGTTATTACAATACCAATGTCCTTTCTAGTACTTTACACACAAACACTTAATAGTGGATTGTGGCTTTGGTCACCAAATTACTTTAATTAAATTCAGTAAGTTAGCAAATATTTGTGGCAAATCTTCTCCCAGGTTACATTATTGGCCAGTGGAACAAACTTTCTTTTTACCAGAGTCTCTCTACTGGGATATTTTCTCCTTCTCCTCCTTTTCTTTCAAACATTTTTATTTTTTCTCTTTTCATCTTGGCTCTCTTAGACTTTCATTATAGTCCAACTGAACCAGCTCCCTCTCTACTTATACACTTAATGGTACATCCTGGAAGGAAGTGGAGGAAGAACAATTTCCAAGTACTGACTGTTCGGGAAGGATAAGAACAGAGCCTGGGAAGAGTTCTGTTGGGACAAATGATGCCAATGGACCAGCACCAATGATGTCAGTAATAATGTATAATGTTCCCATAAATTGTATGAGTTGTCTAATTGAGGCAATTTTTCTAAATTTCCATGGGAAAGATGCAAAATCTAAGTTTTCCTTTTAAATATTCCCAGCTGGTACCATTTACTCTCCAGATTTCAGTGGTTTAGGATTTCTGTGCCCCTTATACAGGCCATGGAACATAACATTTGTATATTTCATGTCCTTTTTGGTGACATGGAACACTTTAACTGCCCCCATCAGATTGACCATGTGTTAGAAAACGAACGAGCATCTTGCTGATAAGTGAAAGAGGAACTGAGACTGTCATTGGAGACAGTGGCCAAGGCTGTGGCAGACCACAGGACCAGGTAACCTCCAGGAAAGACGAGATCAGTTAATGTGGAGAATGAAAGACGTGACGACAGTCGCCTCCATTTCAAAAGGTGAACCTGCTCTCCACACTTGGAAAGATTTCTTTGTTTCATGTAAATGTCCTTTCTCAATATTAATGACGAGCAAGAGGGCTCTGAAGAGAGGCTGCCAACTCATGGGAATAGCACGGACAGACTTCAGGGCCCACAGACCTGGACTTAACCCTGATTTTGCCATATCTCAGCTCTGAATGCTTGAGTATATTTCTGAAGCTCACTGAGCCTCAGTTTCCACCTTTCTACAATGGAGACAGCTGCCTGAAGGTCTGTTACAAAAAGGAGTACCCAAGAGGTCTATCTCTAAAGTTCTTTCTCTAAGAAGTGGCATATGGTAGTTGCTTAACAGATGATAGCAATTTATGTGCTTGTTTACCCCACATTGCTGACCTCATCACCAACCTCTTCTTGATCAACGAACTAGACATGACAGATTTACTGTCTGATGCAAAGAAATATGGCGAAGGAATTGCTCCCAGGACACTAATCCGCTAGGCCACTACAGTGCGCCAAAATTTCCATTTCTAACTGAAGAAGCAAACAATGTTAGCCAAGTAGAGGGACCCTACCCCGGCAAAGATGGTGGCAGCTACCCTTTTCCCATGAATATATTTATAATTATTTTTTTTAATTTGTAATTATTTTAGTTTAAATTTTTTTTAAAAAAATTTTAAAGGAAAGGTGCAGGTAGGAATGAAGGCGAGTAGGCAGACGGGCAGAAAGAGGAGGAAGAAGCATTTTAATTTTATTTCCATTTTAATTGTTCGCAATGGTTTTTTTTCTCCAGGACCCAGGACTTGAACCCAGGGGTATGTGGCCTGTGTGTCATTTGGGAGTCAACTCACCTAACCACTGTTTCACCAGGGCATGTCTATTATTTTTTATTAAATTATTTAAATTTGTATATTTGAATTTTATAAAAATTAACTTATCATTTTATAACATTTATATTAAAAGATTAGGTAGAAAATTTTCTTTGACAAAGAACATTTTTTAAAAAGACAATTTACATTTCTAATGTAATGTGTTCAGAACATGGCAAAAATACCTGAATGTCTTTTGGGAAATTCGTTGCAACTGTACCTTTCAAACAGAATCGCAGACTAAGTACACTCCGTAAAGTGGAGGCTGCCAGTTTGTAGGTACACTCAGTGCAGTTCTACCAGTTTTAATTCTGGCCAACCTTGGCCAATCTGAACATGCAGAAAAGATAACCTGATTCCCAGAAAGAAAAAGAATTTTGGAAGCAACAGTGACTTTATATTATACTAAAAATAAAAGGGGAAAAGTTAAAGGACTTAATAACCTGCATAATAAATCAACAATCAGTCCTATGAGTTAGGGTATAGCTGGGGAGACTGGTAGTCATGGCCATAGGAGCACAGGAAACCACAGACCTCTGATTTTATCTTGAAAGACCGTATGATTTGGATTTGAACATTTAAATTATATGCAATAATTTCATCTTCCTCTGCCCTCTAGTCTGGAAATAATTCTTGGCCTTAATACTAACATTCCTGAAGCTGAGTCCATGCTAGTGGATAAAACTTCCATGGAAACAGAACTGGAACATAAAGGAAAAATCAAAACTGTTTAAAAGTTTTCATCAAATGTGCAACTTAAAAACAAAACAATAGCTTATAATTGACCAGTTGCTGCTAGAGAATGCGCTACCCCACCCAACTCATTTTTGCAGACAGGAACCAAGTGTTTTCACAAAGCCCTGACTATTCCCAAGAGGCAGTCATTACCTTTTCATTGGTTAAGCAGTCAACCTTTCTTGACTTTGACCTGGATGAGAGAAGTGATGTATTAGAAGAAAGATCCAGAGATCCAGTTCCATCTAACTCTGAAATGCAGACAAGTCCCTTCATTTGTGTCTTGCTTTTCGCATCTGGAAGACTAGGCAATGATGTCTAAGGCTCCGTCTTTCCAAGGAAGCCTTTGATGGCCATGATCAGTTGCGGGGTTACGCTCTGAAGCTGTGCGCTGTAGCGCAACCTCGTCCGCGTTTCACTCAGTCCTCCAGCAGTGTTTCACATAATTGGTTGTTCCCTCCTCAAAACACCTCCTTCACTTGGGTTCCAGGTCTGTACATTCACCTGCTTTCCTCCTGCTTCCCTGTCCTCTCCTGTTTGTCTTTCGTTGAATCCTCCTCATCTTCCCAAAGTCCAAATACGGCACCGTCTCCTCTCTATATATACATCTTTTCCAGATTATTTCACCCAGTTCTGCTAAAGCCTTAAAAATATCTCAACTGTTGATAACTTTCAAATTTATATGCATCGTCCAACTACTTCTGTTTCTCCAGAACTCCAGACAGTCTATACAACAGCTCTATTTGAATATTTAATAGATATATCAAAACCAGTGACCCAGACTCATGATTTTCCTCCACACATCTAGTCCTTGCCAAGAATCCTTATAACTCAGTCTTGGCTTCTCTATCTCCCTCATATTCCACGTGTTCTCTACTAGTCAATCCTACTCATTCCCACTTCTCAATACCTTCCACTGATGCCACTCTTGTCCAAGATACCATCATACGTTGTTGCCTTGAGATGGCCTCCTAACTGGACTCTCAGCAGCTGGGTGATCCTTTTGGAACACAATGTGATTATATCCTTTCCCTGCTCACAACCTTCTAGGGGCTTCCTGTCACAGAGAAAGGAAAACCCTGAGACTCCCTTGCCCTGGGTGACCCGGCCCTGGCGGCACTCTGCCCCAGCTCTCCTCCTGTCTCACTCCACCCCAGCAGCACTGGCTTCCTTGCTGTTTCTCAACTCAGTAAGCACACTCTTGGCTCAGGGTTCTTGCTGTCCTGCCAGGAATGCTTTCTCCCCAGATCTTTGCATGGCTTGCTCCCTAACTTATGCAAATGTCACTTCTTTAGAGTGGTATTGTCTTGCCATTCGGACTTCCATCACGCTTTCTTTCCTGACTTCATATTTCCTTAAACATTTATTTCTACCCAGTATTACTCACTTGCTTGCTTGCTTATTTTTTCCAAATTTTTTATTGCAATAACTTTATTACAATAATAAATTAAACTCATGTGTAGTTCCCCATATGTGCAGTTTCCCCTTTTCTCAGATACATGTCAACACACCCTGCCCTCCACCAAATCAAAAAGTGTTCTTCACCATTGTCCAGGGGGCTCCATGACTACTTACCATGCACCCCCCCACCATACCGTCCCATTCCCTATTGTTAACCTCAGTTCTATTGCAGTTGGCCAAGCATTGGTTTTGTTTCATCTGTTCCTTTGTTTTGTCTATTCACATTTCACCTATGAGTGAGCCCATGTGGTATATAACTCCTTTTGACTTATTTCACTGAGCATAATCCCCTCTAGATCCATCCATGTTGATTCAAATGACAGAATTTCATCTCTTCTATGGGTGGTGTTGTATTCCATTGTATATATTCCCACATCTTCTTGATCCATTCAAGTGACATTGGGCTTGGGTACTTAGGTATTTTCCAGTTCTTAGCTATTGTGAAGAGGGCTGCAGTAAACATGGGGTGCATCCATCTCTGCGAGTTAATATTTTTGTATCTTTTGAGTAAACACCCAGAAGTAGGGTGGCAATCATATGGGATTTCCATCTCTAATTTTTCAGGAATCTCCACTGTTTTCCATAGGGGTGCACCAATGTGCACTCTGACCAACAGTGTAAAAATGTTTCCTTTTCTTATCCTCCCCAACTTTTGTTTCCAGACTTTTGAATAGCAGCCAGTCTCACATTGTTGTTCTGATTTGCGTTTTCCTGGTTTTCTTGCTTATGGTTCTTGTCAGTCCCCTGACTGGAATATCATCTCATGAGAGCAGGGACTGGGTTGTTCTATTCGCTGCTATATCCTCAGTAACTACAGCAGCGCCTGGCATTTAGCAGGGGCTCCATCAGTGCTTGTCAATGAACCATGGAGATCTTCAACTGCTTGCATCTCACGTAATTTGTCCCAGGATGTTTTCAAGCATGCTTGATGGCTCTGTACTTCTCAGTGTGCTAACCCTGCTCTTCTTCCACCATTTTTATCATCTGAAGCGCCTTGTCAACACAGTTATCACCTACAAGGAATTCTGGAGGAGCTAGATAAATGAACTTGGACAGTATGTTGATGTTATGTATAACGGAGCACTGATAGGTCCTGTCTGTGGTAATGTGTCAAAAGGGAACTGAATGGGAGCCAGAAGCCTGGAGTTCTGGTTTTCACTCTTCCATCAACCAGCTATGTGATGGGGGCACGTCTTAGGGTTTCCTATCTGCCCACCTTGGTCCCTAGGTCCCCAGGTTATCTTCATGTGGCTGCTGAAGAGCAGAGTACGTAAATTTGTGACACCCATTTCTATCACTACTGAAAAAAAAAAATTCCTTGCTTTTAGTTCTTGGGTTGAAAGATGTGTGTGCTCAAAGTGCCATAGAAATTGACCGAAATTCTGGAATTTTATATTCATTTATTTTATTAAAGATTGACTAGGAATACATAGATGCCAAGTTGTGTAACAGAAACTGTAAATAAAGTGGGGAGGAGGATAACTCTTATCTTTGCCAGCATGGATAAAGCATTCAGTGAATAAGACAGGCCACACGCAAGCAAGCACAGGCCAGAGACCAGCTAAGAGCCTGTTGCAATGTTCCAGGTCAGGGATGATGCTGGCTTGGCCTGGGAGTGTAGGGAGTCATGAAGAAAGAAGGTTAGAGAGACATTTTGGAAGCAAAACTGATCAAACTTGGCAACTGATTAGATGTGAGGAATGCTTAAGAAGGCAAGATATGGGTAACCCCCCAAATCTGGTGATTCATTAAATGCGAGAAATGAAGACGACAGAGGAAACATAGCCAACTCTCAGCTTCCTGACTTGAACAACAGGGTGTGGGAGTCAAGACGCCATATCCCAGAGACCAGATGCACTGGGAGAGGAGCAAATGTGGGCGGAGGGCAGGTCAAGGAGCCTCCGAGCCAGTCCATAGGGACATCACAGAGCAGGTGGCCCTAGGTGGAAAGTGCAGACACACACATAGGATTCATCAGCCTGTGTGTGATGTCTGGACTGATGGTACAGGGGGGCATCCCTCAGGGAGAGAGCACACCGAGTCAGGAGAGAACAGGGCCCACAGAACTAATGTATTTAATATGGAGTCAGAGAAAGTTGAGCAGAGGTCTCTGAAAAGATGAGCCAGAGAGGAAGAAACCACAGAGAACTGGGTCCCAGAGGTCAAGTGGAAGAGAGTGGTTACCGGTGAGGGACACTGCAAAAGGCCAAAAGAGGGGAGAACTTTCCATTCAGTGGCAGGACAGGAGAGTAAACGAAGGGGGAGCAGTGACAAGAGATAACAGGGTTGGAATTCCAACTGGGGTGATTTTAAGAGTGACAGGCAAGAAAACAGAGAGCAAAAGTGCACAACTTTTAAAAGAAGTCTTGATATAGGGGAGCCAGAATAACAAACGGAGAGGCTGAGGAAGTCAGGGGGACAGCTTGCTTTCTTTGAAAGTGCAGACTTAAAATGTGTTTACACAGGAAGAGAAATAATGCAGCAGAGAAGGGGAGGAAAGACAATAGGAGTAAACGTGAGAAAGAATGAGATTAATGTCATAAGATTTCCAAGAAAATGATCCCCAGCGTTTAAGTGGATGAATTGACTTTAGATCAGAAGCACATGTTACTTGTGTCCAGAGGGAAGAGGGAAAGATGGGTGTGGACACAGATAAACCTGCTGGTATGGAGAACTGAAGACATTTCCAGCTGATGACGCCACTTTTCTTTGCAAAGCAAGGGGCCTGGGGGCGGGCGTGTGGAGGGCAGGGTTGTAAGTGAGGAGAGTGGAAAAAGTTAAAATAGTGGTAGCGGAGAGTGAAAAAGCAAGATGGAGAAAAATGTAGCACTGAGAAAGTTACCAACAGAGGCGGAAGCCCATGAATTTATAGTGTTACCAATCTTCCCAGTCATGCGACCTCCTAAAGCCCTGGGACATTGGGGGCAGGTAGTCTCCAGACAGGATGCGCCATGAACTTGCCAAGGGCATGGAAGCTCGGGGGTACAGTAGGTAGTGGCAATTAAAAAACACTCCCAAGTGCTTGGCTGATTTGCATTTGCTTCTTCACATTTTTCTCTATTTTACTTTTACCATAAAACGAAAGTTTTATAGCAGATATTTGTTGTTTGCATAGCCCACGCGTATACCGCTTCCTCCAGAAACAGCTGCAGACCCTCCTCTACCAACTCAGTCCGCAAGGCCCAAGGGGGGCTCCTCCGAGACCGAGAAGAGGAGCGCATGATCCAACCGACCAATCAGATTACCGCATCTCCCTGACCTCAGTAACAGGTTCTGGTATTGGCCAGAAGCTGGTCCAATCAGAGTGAATTTTATGCTTCCGAGGCGGCCAGGCAAAGACCCTTTCCTGGCAAGAGCTAAGGCTGAAATCGCTGTGATCTTGTAACCGCAAGGAAAAGTCAAGGAGAACTAACTTTAAAAAAGCAAATGTTGCTGAGGTTGGAGAGGGAGAGAAATCCTGGTGACCATGAGCTCTGGACCTATCATTGCCTGAAGTGACATGTACGTTTTCCAGTTCCCTGAGTCAATAACTTGCCTTTTTTTACTTGAGCTAATTTGGGTTGAGTTTTCAAAAAATCTTTAGCTGATACAAGAGTTTAATTTTTTTAAAAAAGTCTCCCTTCCCCCACTCCCAGCCATCCCTACTTTGGAGATGATTGTGTGCACACGATTTCTAAGAATCGACGGGGCTACTGATCAGAGGAATGCTATGCAGCTATTAAAAAGGTTGTGAAAAATTTCTTTGCAATGATGTTAGGTTAAAAACAAAACCGGTATTTAAGTTGTATATACAGTGTAGTTACAATGCTGTTTTTATAAAGCATGCTGTAAATGCAGCAAAATCTTCCAAGTCTTATTGTTTTGGGTTATGACACTTTGCATGATTTCTCCAACCCTACTTTTTCTGCTATTTTCTGCAAGTATCAGTTGTGTGCACATATGTACTTACTATTGAAATTAATTTACATTTTAGCAAAGTAATGTAGACACATAATTTTTAAAAATCAAACAATACTGAACATAAGATAATTTAAAAAACTGAACTTCTATCAAATCCCTCTCCACCCAGCCCCCAAACCTGCTTTCATGTTTCTTTTGGCTATATTTCCGTATTTCTAATATTTCTATGCATAGACAGCTATTTTTTACTGTCAGCTTTAGAGAGTGCCATTTGACATTGTGTTCCATCAAATCAGAACATAAACACTTTTCTATAATGTCACTTTTTCATCCCTTTCTTCCCATCCTCCTATAGTGGTTATGCCCCGGTTTAAATCAGTAATGAATTATATGTGCATTACTCACCAATAAGCCAACAGCGTAGCCATGAATATGTATGGATTTAATAAGTGCCTCTTATTTGCACTTGCTTCTATTCATTTATTTTCGTGTATCCATTAGAACTTTCTTAAAAGATTCTACCCCACCAGTTAAACCCATGGTGGTAATGGTAATATCTGTCAAAAGATAAAACACAACAGATACCCCACCATCACGCCCACACCTCACGGGGGTGCAGCCGCAGCCCTCCACCCTCCTGGCTTGGTTTCCCTCTAGGTCTGCCGCATAGCTCACCCCACTCCCAGGACATTGGATCCATTGTCTCCTAAACTCCAGGTCTTCATCTTTCTTCAGTGTGTGGGAATCACATCTTCATTTGCTTCTAAGAAAGTGTTTGGAAGACATCTTTTATAAATTCTTGCATATTTGAAGAAAAGAGAGAGAAGAGATTTGCACTAGGATGGCAGTAATAAAGGTGGTGAAAAGGAGTTGGAGTCTGGATTTATTTTAAAAGAAGAGTCAATAGGATTTTCTGATAAAATGGGTGTCAAGTCTAAGATAAAGATGTCAAGCAGGAATCCCAAGTTAGTGAAATAAGAATGGGCCCTGCTAAGACAAGAGGAGTGTTTGCTGTCGAGTTTGCACAGTGTGGAGTTTTCCTGTGGCTTCCAAGGTCAGAGTCATATTGGTTCAGTTCTTCCAAAGTAAAAGACTGCATATGTGGAGGGTGGGTAGGGGCAGAAGTGTGAAGTCTTGGAACCATAAGGAGTGAACCAACAGACTGTGGAGAGGTGAATTGTTCCATATGTGTTTAACCAAGCCCTCTGTTTTTACCCTCTGGAAACAGAACCTCTAAATCCTAATTCCTGGGGTGTGTGGAGGTGGAGTTCATGTTTCTTATTGCTATTCTCTGCAGGGATAGGGTTTTTAACTTCCTTAGCTTTTTTGAAGCATCTAGAAATTCTGTTGAAATTTTTATCCAGTGTTGTCTTTTTTCATCATGCGTGTGTGTGTGTGTGTGTGTGTGTGTGTGTGTGTGTGTGTGTGTGTGCTGGAGAGTAAGAGGACGTAATGTGTGTAATCAATCTGCAAATGTTGAAGTGAAAATGTACATTACAGGAAAAATTCCTCGTTAAAAGCCTGCATGGTTTTGTTATTTCAAATTCCAGCCTTCAGAACTGTGAGAAATAAGTTTCTGTGGCTTATAGTCTATGCTATTTTGTTGTAGTAATCAGGGCTGACTAAGACCCTACCCAGCCTCACTCTGCTAGGAGGTCCTAGTGTGAGGATGAAAACCTCTGTCCAGCTAACCTCGGAGGCTGTGCAACACAGCTTCTCTGATGTAGGGCTCCCCTGCATAAATGCGAAAAGGGTGAAATTTGGTGACCCTATAAATTGCCACAAGCAAGCTAGTATTCTGCTGGTGTGCCCCCAGGTTCCTTTACAGTTTATTGATAACAGAAGTCTGTTCTGATTGGCCCATATCCATAGTAAATGTTAAATATTTTGAATTCCACCCCTAGCTTGAAGACATAGGGATACTTATTTAGAAAGATAAAAAAATTATCACATAGTAGTACTCTGTTACACTACTCCTGAGTAACATTTTTAAGAAAATAATATTATTTTGGAACTAGAAATATACCTAATTTAACATGTAATAACTTTATGTATAATAGCAGAGCCTTAGAAGTAATCGAGATGAACACTAATAGAATTGGTAAGTAAACAAAAAAACTATTATACAGACATTAAAAATAAAATAATCTTTGTAAAAATAGGTAGCAACAAGAGGAAATGGTTATGATACGATTAAATCAAAGGAACTCATTTTTGTCTATACTGTGGCTGTGCTTTAATTTCTTTGCCTTTTAAATAGATGGGAATGTAGATGGAAATACTTCCCCACTATTCTTAGTGACTTATGTTAGCATGATAGACTTTTTTTCTATTCTAATTTCTTGTTTTCCATAATCTGAACATTGAACATTGAAAACATTTGGGAGCTGTGGTGTGATGATATGCCAGTCCAATGATGTGGTATGCGGACAGATTGTGACCCCACAACTCTAGTTACTAGGACTCCTGGTTCTGAAGAGCAGTGACTTGTTTTGACTTGACCATGGCCTTCAACATGTGCTCCAGAGAAAAATAACTTTCTGCCTCTTCCCTTCCATCCTGTGCATCAAGTACCCTCAATAGGGAGGAAGAGGAAAGTCGTCATAACAGAAGGGACTAGACTCCTGGCCAGATACAGCTGAGTTTCATTGGTTTCATTTTAGTTTTCCTATTCTACTTTATTTTATTCTGTGATTAAGGCCATATCTATTGTGTGTTTCAGTATCTTAGAACTTTTTCCTTGATATTAGAGGAATGATTATAGTCTATCAAAGCGTCTACTATGGACTCAATTTGTGATTCAGTTTCCTCTTCCAGGGAGAGAAACACCAGAATTCTCCACCAATCGCAAAGGTATCCCCTCTGGAACAACAGGAGACATCTTGGAATCGTGCAGCGGGGCTTCCTCTAGGGAACTTGAAGTGTAGTCCCCTGGAGGCCCTGATGGTGCCTGACCCAGTGCTTCTGTGGTCTGCTGGTGCATTTGGTGGTGCCTTGTGTGAGAACTAGAAGAGCTGAGTCCTGACAGCTATAATCTTGGAGTCCCAGCATACGAACTGTCTGAGTGCCTCCACTTTCGAAGAACCCCCTGACCTGTGGAAGTATTGAGTCCATAGACATGGAGAATGGACAGTTTATAAATGAGGACCAGTGTTCAACAGCAAACCCACATGACGGAAAGAGGCAATGTCAGTCATAAAGTTAGACTCTTGCTTTCTTTCCACTTAAGGTGTGCTACCTTCTCTCATTGTGAGCTTTCAGAAAAGTCTGCCTGGAGATATGGTCAGTTGAAACAACTTTTAAGATAAGGTTATCAGTTGATTACATAAGTCCCAGAAGAGTTCCTGCCTTTTGTGTGTATCTGGAACAGGTGGGGTTGGGATGTGCTAGGTAGAAGGAAGTTTTATTTATTTTATTATTATTATTTATTTTTAAAGGGAAGGTGTAGGCAGGAATGAAGGGAGCACGCAGGCAGGAAAGAAGAGGGAGGAGAAAGAAGCACTTTATTTTTATTTAGTTGTTCATTGGCTGTTACCCCTGGCCATGGATCTTGAACCCTGGACCTTGGGATGTATGTGGACTGCATCCAGGGTATACTAGATGACTAGGCCACCAGGTCACATGGAAGAAAGCTTTGTTATGGAGGTAATAGATTTCTTAAAAGTAACTAGGGAAAACTGTGTGTCTTTTTCTCCTGGAGTGTTTGTGGCGGTTATACAGTTTATTCCCCACCGAATCTATTCCTATTTCAATTTAATGTCTCTCTCTTTAATCTTAGTCTTTCTATTTCTGGCCTGTTTTCCTTTATTTTTCTATATTCCTTATTTTTAATGTTAATTTTTTTAATTCTTGCACTCTTAGATTCAATTTTACTTCCATCTTGTAAATTATTTAAAATATTTAATGATTTCCAGTCTTTATTTTATAAAATCCATTTATTTTTCTACTGTTTTGTCCTTGAGAATTATACTACCATATATATAGTTTTCAATTATTTTATATTTTAATTTAAATAGGTAAATGTCTTTAATTAAAACTTTATCTTATTTCCTTTTTTTTTGAATTTCTTTTTATTCTGAATTTTAGTCAATCACTTTTTATCGTATTATTTCTTTTGTTTATATTGCTCTATGGTTTTTAGGATATTAAATTCATGTCCATCACTTATGAAGTGTTTACCATTGATGAGTTTTAAATCTGTTCTCTCCCTTAAACTCTGTTTGACTTCATGATTAGCTTTTCTGGAGCACGAGTTGAAGCTTGAGCACTCAGGAGCTGTTTGGAGGTTGGTGCTACCCCCACAACCACCCTTCTGAGTCCCACGTGGCCTCTCCAGTCTTCTGAGCGAGTGTGTCCAAAATCTTCACTCCCAATGACTCCTGCTAAGTCTCCATCTGGCAAGAATTTCTCTTGTAATGGGGAGTTTACAGTCTCCAGTTATCATGTTCCTTAATTTGTTAGGATCCATATTGAGCCACTGAGCTACTCTTAAGTGCTAGATCTCATCATTCCATCTACCTACACCTTGAAGAGCATGGATCTATCATATCTGAGCCAGACACCATGGTTTATAATGTTGATACTAAAATGTCAGAATTTTAGTGGGGCCAGTGGTTTGATTAACAGTTTGACTCTTTTATAATGATTTTCTTTGCTTCTCAAGAAAGGATATCAGTTACATGTTATTCTACTTGAAACTGAACCTATTAGGCACACCCTGGTAGAGACGAGGTTGTGTGCAGTCTACATACATCCAAAGGCCCCAGGACTGGCAGGAACAACCAAGATGAACTAAATAAAATAAATAAAAAATGCTTCTTCCTCCACTCTCTTCCTGCCTACCTCTGCTCAACTTCATTCCTACCTGCATTTCTCCTTTAAGAAAAAAAAATTTAAGATGCTCCTAAATATTAGAAAAAAAGTTTTAATGAACCTGTTAAAATCAAATGTAAGTGCTCTCTCAGGGTACGAAGAAAGTTAATATAATTAAATGCAAGTACTGGGTTTTCACCAGAACTATTCAAATATCTAGCTTTTGAATTTGATAATCTCATTGACTTAGCCCCTGACAGAACTCTGAAGGCAGTCTGCAGTGAGCATTTTGCTGTAATACCTGGCTCTAATTTTATGGAAAATTGATGACATGAATGCAGGAAAATTGCCCATTAAATCATCTTGTGATGTTAAAATTCTGGGAAACACTAGACAACAGGATCCACTGAAAAGGTAAAGCCAGAAAATGAATCCATGTACTCAGTGTGGGTCATCTTAATGTGTAGCCTATACCCTTAGCTGTGTAGAGGGGTTGGAGAACAACCAAGGACTGTTTCTTTGTCCCACAATGAACCTTACATTGAGTAGTTAACGACAGAAATCTATCATTGGGGGAGGTGGAAGATTGTGAAGAAGGTCTGTGGAGACTGAGGCATGGGCCTATAGAGACTACTAAAAGCTAAGGGTAGAGTAGGAGCACTGAGGAAGATCCTCTGGCACCTTGGGCCCCACACAAATCTCTAGGGAGGAGACTCCAATGAGAGGCTTTAAAGCAACAACAAAACCAAAATCCAGCTCTGCTACTGGATGAATTGACTTGCCTTTCATACTAATAGTCCGACAGAAAATAAGAAGTATGCTTATTTCCAGGTACAAATGGTATATGTCTCGTTCTCTACCACATACCTTATCTGGGATTCTATCAAAAATTATGAGACAAGAAAAATCAAGCTTAAAAAAAAAAAAAAAAGACCTATTATCAAGAGGTAGAACAGTGAATAGAACCAGTCCGAGAGATGATTTAAATGTTGGAACTATCAGGGTCTTTTAAAAGAACGATTATTAATATATCAAAGGATGTAGTGGAAAGAGGAGACAACATGCATGAACAAATGGTAACTTTTTGAAGAGATGGAGCCTGTAAGAGAGAATAAAATTGAAACACTAGAAATTAAAAAAATAATATCAGAGAGAATTTCCTTGGAGAGTTAGTGAGTTGACTGGAGACAATTGAGGAAATAGTGAACTTGATGATAAGTCAATAGAAATTATTGAAAATGAAACAAAAATATCATGGGGAAAGAAAGAACAGACTGTGAACTTTGGAGCAATATAAAACAGTCTAATATATGTGCAATTTGACTCTCAGATAGAGAAGACAGTAAGTGGACATCAGAAATATTTGAAGAGCTATGGCTGAAAGTTTCCCCAAATTAATAAAAGACAACAAAGTTATAGGTGCAGATAGCTCAGAGAACTCCAAGAATATGAAAAAGAAACAGTAACCCACACCTGGAGACATCGTTATCCAATTGCTTAAAACCAAAAATAAAGGGGCAAAGATAAAGTGCTGCAAAACCCTTGAAAAACTCATACTTTGATATCTTAAAAAGATAACTTTTAGAAATAAAGGCTAAAGACAGTCTGAGTTGAACAAAGACTGAATATATTGTCAGCAAACTTGCATCATGAGACATATTAAAGGAAGTTATATAGGAAAATGGAAAATGATAATAGATCATAATCTGGATTTACATTAAAAATAAAGAGCAATCGAAATGGTAAAAATGAGGGTATATAAAATAATTTGTTAAATATTAATCCTTGTAAAAGGTAATTTTCTAACTCAAATTAGTAAGTGATTTCAGATTTATAACATATAAGTAAAAGTGGCATAGTAAAACAAAAGAATGGAAGAAGAAACACAGAAGTACATTTGTAAGCTTCTTATACTATACATGAAATGATATTAGATTATTTGAAGGGAAATGTGGCAAATTAAAAGTGAATCATTATAAACCATTAATAAAAAGATCAGCACTTATAAACTTACATTGGATACTAGGTAAAATACTAAAGAATGCTCAAACCAAAAGAAGGCAGAAAAAAGTAAAAAGAGAGGGTAACAGAAAGATAAGAAAATAATGAAGATATGAGCAATAATATATCAAATTGAAAATAAAAGTGTCAATGAAATCCCTTTCCAAAAAATCAATAAAATTGATAGTTCCAGTTGTATTCAAGAAAAAAAAAAAGAGAGGACACAAATTAATAATATTAGGAAGTAAAAGGAGACTGTAACTTTTATTTTATTGAAAGTATAATAAAGAAGTATTAGGATCAATTTTATGTCAAAAAATGTGTTAATGTATGTTAAATAGACTGATTAATTGAAAGAAATTAGCCGCTAAAGTTTTCTCATGAAGAATCAGATAACCTAAATAGCCCCACACTTAATAAGAAAATGGAAGTTGTAGTTAAAATTCTTCCTGAGTGGAAACACCAGCTTCAGGTGACTTCATTTGTAATTCTGCTGAACATTTAAGGAAGAAGTGATCCAAATTAAACACAATGCTTCTAAAAAATTCAGGTGGAGGGAAGCTTTCCCAACTCATTTTATGAGGTTAGCAGTACCATACCATCTAAACCAGATAAAGACATTACAAATGTCAGAAGGAGGCAAATGGGGGTGAAAAAAACAGAAAAATACAGACATTTGAGTAGTCTGGTTACTGCATTTGTGCAGTAATTTGTGCAAAAATTGCATTTGTGCTTGAAGAATAATAACAGATATGAGCTGCTACCAAGCTAAATGAAAGTTTCCCTGGGAGTTTATAAAGAGGCCCTCATATCCTCTCACGTGTAGCAGAAAGGCAGTTGCAATGGAAAGGCAGACTGATGACCTAATCATGAGAGGTGCAGAGCGCATGGTGTTTGAAAATCAGCCAAAGATGCTGTTATGTGATGATCAGGATCCTGGGAGAGACCACCTGCAGTTCTGAAAAGTGGGACAAGGACATCTGATGTATGCTGACCTACAGCCTGCCTTCCAGCACTGTGGATGGGCAGAGGAACTGGTGCTTTTCTAGAAGGTCCGCCTCTTCCACTGTGCTGGAAAACGTGGCAAAGGCCTTTCCACAGGCAACAAAGCCTCCCATCTCTTCCTCTGGCTACCAGGCCAATAACTAGGGTTAAATGCCAGAATAACTCAACTGGGGAGGTTCTGTGCTTGAGAAGAAAAGAAAGAGACAATATACTTATAAAGAATTATGAGAGCACAAGGCCGCCCTCCTGGGACTGGGCTTTGAGTTTGCATGATCAAGGGATCAGACCTGGAATGTGAAGCAGGATAAGCACCTTTTTTTTTCAGTACATCTGAGTGCACTGTCTTAGGATACTGAAATGAACACCCTAGCAAAGGCCCTGCCTAGGGTGGAGCGATAAGGTTCTTAGAGCCTGCAAAGAGTGACGGTCAGCTCTCAGCCAGGTAGAAACGTGTCTTTCCCTGGTGGTACAGTAAAGGATAAAAGGGTAAAGGAAAATGGATATGCTGGAAGGCGATAGATTGTGAAAGGGCAGGAGACTCATCAAAGGATGATGTCCCATGACAGATCCCAAAAAAGTCACCAAGACCATCAGGGAGTTTTGTGGTGGCTCTCCTCTGCAGACCACGGATGATGATAACAGATTTTTTTTCTTGTTAACATCCATGTGGTTGATGGCATCCCAGAACAATAGAGACCAGATACTGCCACTTTGCCACGGGAAGTCTAGAGACGACAATTACCATACTAACTGGCAAAGTCAGAGGACCATCAGGGAGGGCATGACCAACCAAGAGTTGGGAAGGTACTTATTAGAACATGGTGTCTCTAGGAACAAAATATACCAGAACCTACTGAGGTTTCTCTTTAACATCTACTAAAATTAAAGGGGGAAATAACAAACAGAAGGCTGAGGGTGGTTATCTCAATCAAAACTCATGATCCCTGTTCAGTTCCCAGGCTCAAGCCATTTTTCAGGTATGGAACCCATTGTCTAAAGAGGTGGCAGATGGTACTAGGAGGAAGAGCCTTGTAACACTATGGCTATGTCTACTGAGATGAACCCTTTGGTCCTTACACACAGAGACCTGTGGGTGACTTTACACTGGGGCAAGGAGAATAGCCACGTATTTTAAGGAGTATTAGATATGATGTCTAATCTGACATGATATCCAAAGATCCAAATGTTATTAGGGACCATAGGGACCAGGAAATAAATGGAGTCCTAGTTAAAGTCTGGCTCATAGTCCCTGGAGGCATGGCTGAAATGTTCAAACAGTTGTTAAACTAACCTCAATATCAAATCCTTTGTTTGTGGAATAAGAGCATCATCGTGGAGAAAACCAGATGAAATCCCTGAATCCATGCCTCCCTCCTCCCAAATCAGACAGCAAATTACAAACATATTGTAATCAGGGAGGAGGGCAGAGATCAATGCCACCATTAAAGACCTAAAATATACAGAGATGGTGGTTCTCATACCTCCAAAAGATTCCAATCTGATTTCTATAGGAACAAGTGACTCCCAGAGAATGACTGTAGTCTGTTGTGGACTTAACCAAGTTCCATCTCACCTGGGACCTACTTTATAGTGGCAGAGTTTCAGGAGAAGGCCTCTGACCATGAGATTCACAGGTTATGCACATACCATGCCATGGAGAGGCAGTCGACCTAACAACTGGAAAGTTCTTCCAAAAGGTCAACTCAACTGCCAGCTTGAATTAAATGCTCTTTTAGGACTGGGTGTTGTCCTTCAGAATGCAGTGTACTTTAAAAATCAGAGACCTCTAATATGTGACTGTTTGCCTATTTGGAAAAGTATGTAAGTCTGGGAAACCATGACTGGAGGCAGGTAGGGTTCTACCTACCATTCCTTTCAGTACATTACTTGGACATTTGGTAATTCTCATTGCAGCAACTCTGGACCCTTGTGATTGGAAGTCCTGGTGTCCTAAGGGCAGGTATTCTTCCTGGGGAACTCAGCACAGGCACCACTGACGTACAAGCATGCCTGCCACAGGGCACCTTGTGTTCAGGGACCAGCAGGCAAATAGAGTAATTACCATGGAGGCAGGAATCATTGACCCTGATCAGCAGGGGTAGGCGCACTGCTTTTACACAATGGGACAGCTATGTGATCCACTTCAGTTATTTCCTCTCTGTTAGCACTGTGAGCATCAGTTGCCAGGCTGAGAAAGGTATGACTATCAAGCCATCAGTCCCCTTAGGAATGAAGTTTTGGGTCATAGCGTTAGATCAGGCTCTCCATCTGCTGCGGATGCAGGGGGTTTAGAACAGATAGTGGAGAAGAGAGGGGATGAGTATCAGCTATAGCCTTGAGATCAACTGCCACATCAGGGGCTGTAATACATTTCACAAATTCCTTTTTCTGAGTTTTCTCTGAGGAAGAGAGATCCCTAAGGAGCACAGCGGGGCTACTCCCTGAACCTCTAGAGAAGTAGATCTGCACTGGGTCTGGGGCAGCCATGAGAATGCACCTCGCTGGCCTCCAGAGCAAATCTGATGGAGGACCCAACTGCTGTGTGCTTAGAAGTCACCCCCGAAGGAAGCTGCTCCTCTCTGAGTGAGGCAGGGAGTCTTAGGGTCTTGGGGTTCCAGGGCTCACCAGCAGCAATGACAACCCTTTGACTGCCGGGCCGTCTAGGTAGCGTCCATCACCTTTCTCCCCTCTCTCCATCACTTGTGCTCAGATGCACATTGAGTCTGATGATGCTCCGTCTTCTCTAGCTCCCTGCCTGTTTCCTGTCCCACAGGCATTTCCCCTAACAAAATCCTTGTACGTTTAATCTCATCTTGGTATTTGGCATTTTGCTTCTGGGAGGAGCCAGGCTTGCACGGGGCTGTGACTTTCTTCTGGCAGACAGCTAGCTCACTTGTGAGTCAGCTTCATGCTTCTGAGGCTCGTTTTGAGACTTCGGTGGGTCTGATCTAAAACGGCCCTCTCCTCACGGGTTCGTTCAGACCTAAAACTAAGGAGGTTCCTTTTTGAGGTTCCTGAATAAGTGCTCTGAAATTCAGCTGGGATTCTCCACTCTGGCTGGTTGGAACATGAGTGTCTCTGGCAATTTGTGAACACTGGAACTGTTCAGCTTCCAGCTTCCAGGCTGTTCTGTGCCTGACTTTGTGGCATTGTAGGCACATGTGGCCATCAACTCATGCCAATTTCTCTGCAGAGCTCCCCGCTTCTGACACTCCACTCCAGGAATATGAGGCACGCCAGCCTCCCCAAACCTTGATGGAGAAATTGTTTCCAGGTTAAAAACAGGGATAATGAACTGTTGAGGTTACTTTCTTTGTGTTCCTTCTCTCAGAGAGGAGGCACAGTCTGGTATTGATTGATCTCTGAAGACGTTTCTTCATATGTGTTCTCCAGCTTTCTAGTTGTTTATCATAGAAAGGCAGTTAGTTACCTCCTAAGTCCAGTGCACTTCCAGTTGCTGTATCATGACTGGGAGGTGGGTCCCGACCAGCACTACCATGAGGCCTGGGCCAGCAGAGCTGCTGCTCTGGCTGGTACCCCTGTCATGGACAATCAGGGTGGTCTCCTCGACCCCAGCACAGGCTTCATGCCATGGTTGGGGAGTATTCTTTTCTCTAAGAGCCTTTGACACTATTGCCCTTCGACCCCAATAGGCGTGTTTATGATGCATTTAGGAGATAATCACATAATAGATCCACCCCAGTACCTTTCATAAACAAGTCTTTTTGATTCCTTCCCTTAGCTTAGTGATGCTCAATAATAGAATCACTTGGAAGACTTAAAAATAATATCAGTACTTGCATCCTGCCCTAGACTAATTAGAAAAAAATGTCTGGGCTTGGGGCTGCAGTATCATTTTTTGAGGTGATTGTCATGTGCAGCCAGGGTTGAAGCTGCTGCTCCAATCCTAGCAACTACAGGCCACTGCTGAGTTTAGGTGTCATTCACTTAATTCCAATCCAGATCTTCAAGCTACCTTATTCAGTATGGAGTCTTAGAGGAGCACAGCACTATCAATAACTTTGACCCACTTCAGTCTTATTGTTGGTCTTAAGCCCTTAGAATCCACTCCCATGTATGCTCCTCAGAGTTCTGTGGATATAAAAGCCAAAGACCCAAGGTGTGTAGATGCTCTTCTAGAAGGAGTCCTTGTACTTTGTTGTCTGGGCTATTTTGTGATCTCATTCTGAGCCTAGTGGCAATGAGGGGTGGCGGTGGTGATAAAGGCTGCTCCAGATGAGCCAGAAAGGTTTTTTTTTTTTTCTAAAAAGGAGGTTGTTTCCTCAGAAAGAACAGAATGCTGCTTCCTGTTAAAACAGGCTCAGAGGGGACTGATGGGTCTAAGTTCTCAGCTTTGTCGCTCTGTCCTGTTAGCTCCATCTCAAACTTCAGCATCTTACTCTTTCCAAACACTGACCTGACCTTTTACATTCTAAGCCTACTGAGATTGCACATTTAACTAACCTTGCAGCTCTGGATCTAATCAATACTGGTCTTGCAACCGGAAAAGATAAGGGGTTTCTTTTAGGTCACCATAGTGATTTTCTGGCTATCCATTTATACTCTGAGATGGAATTTAGAGCCTTAAATGCATCATTTTAATTAGAAGAAGTCATAATAATCCACAATCCTCCTAAACACTATTGTCACCATAACAGTCAAATCCTACAGCCACTCCACCTCTGAATGCCAGACTTTCTACCTGTAATCCAGCCTATGTCACCATGGGTGACAATCTGAATAAGGTCTGTGGCAGCAAGGAGAATAGTCATGTCTTCCTCAGATGTGTGAGCTACTATGCCCAATACTGCAACAGGAAAAAAATCATTGCAATTAGGTCATGGGGAACCAAAAATAATTCATCCAAGATACCCATCTCTTTACAAAAAGCTGTTATAGGCGCAGACCAAACCCTTATGGAATCTCTGTTGATCTTCTCCTTTGCCAACTGTGAATTTATCTTTGACTCCTGCTGGGGTGCTTCCAGGATATAGGAATTTTTAAAAAAAACTTTCTGTATTCTTTATCTTCTTTTGATTCTGTTGGCCCATGGGAAAGTTTCTTGGTGAGTCTGTAACAGAACCAGGAAGAGAAATGAAATGATCCAACTCTTAGTTTCCTGCTCAGTTCTCTACCTGAATTCCAGAACTTTTCCTAATGGCTCTTGTATAGCAATGGTGATTCACACAAATGAGGAAGCTTCCCTTAATACCGACTAAGTTATTTCTGGCCTTTGAGCAGACTGAGTGAGATGCCAGTTACAGGGCAGCATTCGGTAAAACTTCCACCTCCTCAGGTCATAGGAAATGGAGTGGAGTGATAATTTCATAGAGACATCCAGAGAACTGAAGAGGTAATCAGTAGGCCTGAGCTCCCTTTTGGGTGAACTTCATTGCTTTCTCTGGCTCATATGCTATATGACAAATGGTTGCTACACTGAGAGTGCTTTCTGTACATCCTTAGATAAAAATAATTTTTGGTGCTGCATAACATTTCCCTTGAGCTTTAGCCTGATGGTATCTTCCTCTTTGTCAGCATTTTATTGAAATCCTGAGATAGGAATATTTTTTTTCAAATATAGAAAAAAAACACCCTGCTAATTATCTTCCATTCTGTTCTTTCTATCATCCTTTGGTAATAGAAATCTTGTGACAGAAAAATCTAGCATTTCTTAAAGCTAGGTCTGGCCATATGATCTCCTTACCATTGGAATATGAACAAAACGGACATGTGTGGCACATCTGCATCACTTCCATAAAACACACACACACACACACTCACTCTGGTGTTGAACTTTCTCCTTTTCCCCCTCATGAGACCAGGTTGCAGATGTGGGGTGGTGGGCCTATGCTGGGCATGCCCACGAGGACCACCCATGGGTGGGGGCGGTTGGGTGGATGATGTCAGGGCAGAGAGCCACCTGTCAATTGTGAATCCTCCATCCAGCTATGGTCTATTGGATGCAAAAAAATAAACCTCTCTTGCTTGAGACACTGCTCGTTTCTATCACTTTCTCACAGCAGTCTACTGTAAACCTGAAGTCAGGACTCATTTGCCAATGACATATGACAACTGATCATTTTGTGCCAAGTGGTTTGAGTTCTCCTATAAGTCCTAACTTCTCATCCAAATAAACAGATGACCCAACAAAATACTTGACGGGCAGTTAAAATTTTTTTAATTTTATGTAATAATATGGTTAGCTAACAAAAGAAATGAGCACATATTTTAATGTTTTTAGTTTTCTCTAAGATCATCCTTCCCTGTATTTTTCTTCCTCTCTTTTTTATGACTAGTTTCCATACTTATGATTCTCAAATGACAATATGTGCAAGATACTGCAAAGAAGAAAATACTCATGACTCCTTCTCTTCCTTAGAGTTTGTTCTCAATTACTGTATGTGAACTGCCAGAGTCAGGCAGTGTGTTTTCTAATTTAAGAAAAGTTGATTTACACACAGTTGATCTTCATTTTAAGCACATTAAATAACTTAGCAAGTGGCAAAATTATTACAGGCAACATGACAGAGTAGGAAAAATGAAATCCTTGAGAACTCATTGTTTGAATCCCATTATCATTCCACAAACATTTCTTGAGCATATTGTGTGAGCGTGCTGTATCCAGGGCTTCAACGACCCTCAAACCAGGTTTCTGTGACAAATGCCTTTAACATATAAAAGGAAAAAGAGTAATTTTCATGTGTCTGGTGTAAGACTGTAAGTGACGAGTTAGAGGATGCCATAAAACAGTATCTCACAAAAGCTACTATTGCATCCAACCCCAGCTTGGACTAAAGTACTCTGAATCAGTTTAAAAAGGTTAAAAGTAGCACCACCAAAAATTAGGAGTAAGAATCACCTCTGGATAAAATTTGCAGGAGCTTCTAGTTATTGCCAGTTCCACACATACACCAAACAGGGCAAATCTACCCACTGGAAGTCTGTAGATGCCCCCTGCCTGCCGTTCCCTCCAGCTATGCCTACATCAGAAATAGGGGCATCGCTGTCACGTCAGACTGACCTGTGTCCCCTGCTTTACAAGTGCAGCTTCCGGCTGTGACTACAATGCTATCATTTCCCAATTCTCTTCTGTTTCCCTCTTCTACAACATCCAATACGTGACTACAACTCTTTGGAACTGGAAAGTATCCAAGAAGTGACATGTTGCCTCCCAGGTGATTTTATCCCCACAAAGAATTTAAAGTGAAAATGGAGACAAAGACTTTTGGGCATAAGAGTTTCCTTATGTAGCATCTGTCCAGAGTTAAAGAACCGAACAGCGGTCCTGTGCTTGTCGGGACAGGAAGAGGGGGCTTCGTCCAATTTTGTGTTTTTTAATTTTTCTTAATTTAAATTTTATTAAAGGACTACTGCATCATAACATTAGAGGTTTAAGGTATACTTTACATCAGTATAATATGTGGTAAGTTTATCACCAAGAGTCCAATTCTTTGCCATGTAACTGACCACTTTTACCTGATTTGTTCCCTCCCTTGTCCTTCCTTTGTGTTTGCTCACAACTTTCTGCCTTATTCTTTTTTTTTTTCCATTTTGTATTGTAGTAACTTATTCTCCACATTAAAATAAACTCATATGTGTAGTTCCCCATATGTGCAGTTTCCCCACTCCTCATATAGATATATCCACACACCCTGCCCTCCACCACATCACCAAGTGTTCCTCATCATCGTCCAGTGGGCTCCACCACCACTTGCCCCTCGGCCCCCCATCCCATTACCTACTGGTCACCTCAGTTCTGTTGCAAGTGTCCAAGCATTGGTTTTGCTTCATCTGCTCCTTTGTTCAGTCTTGTGGAGCTGTATCGAGAGTTGTCGGAAGCCCACTCGCACCTCCCATGGGTTTGCTGGACTCTTGATTTCATTCACCAACCTGGTCAAAAACCTTTCTCAGAACTGAAGAGACCATCCTTGACAAAATCTCCACACTAAATAGACTTCTACTTTTGTGCAACTAAGTTGTGGGGAGGAAATTGTTGATCAATTCTCCAGGAACAACAGAAGAAAATGACATAAGATTAAAAACAAAGAGAAAGAGCATAAGAGATAAAAAGACAAATGACAAGAGAGTATACCTAGAATTATGGATGTTTCTAATGAAGGAAAGTGAAGAGGCAATAATTAAAAACAGAAGTCTGAAAAATTTCTTAAACTGAGGGAAAAAACCCAACTGATTACCAGTCTCCAGAGAGCTCATGATGTTCTAATAAAAAATATCCATCAACAGGGCTTCTTCTTAAACACATCCTAGTCACAGTTTTTGAAATATGAAGATTCAGAAACAAATTCTCTGTGTTGCCTGACAGAAGTGTAACAGAATTTGAAACAGCACTTTTTCTGGAGTGTGTGTGTGTGGGTCTATATGAAGCAGACTTCAAGATGGGGTGAGATGTGGAAAGGATTTATTGGAGGAAATAACTGTAAGAGAGAAGGGCAAGGAGCCAGAGGAGGTGGGGGTTGGGGGGTGGGCTTCAGGCTGTGATGCTGCATGAGCTTCCCATTGGTGGGCCAGGAGGAGGGACCCTGGATTAGGAGAGTCTCCCTGCAGGGAGTAAGTGCAGGGGTAAGTTTCCCAGCCAAGGGTGTCTATCAGCACCTTTCTTAACTGCTGGAGCAGCCCAGGGGACTTGCGACCTCAGTGTCAACAGGCCATGCACTCAGAGCAGCCACAGGGACTGTCAGTCAATTACTAGTTCCTACAGGAGATCTGAACACGTATGTCCATGGCCACCACAAGCAATCTGCTAACCCCCTAAAATGAAGGACCCGGATAAATAGTGACACTGTAAACTTTTATAGATGTACGAGGAGAGGACTTGGTAAAGAACAGAAGCAGTCTACAGCGTGCTACTCCAACCAGGCTTTAGGAGAGAAGGCTACCATTTACATATCAAAAGAAAAATATGTGAAAAGAAATTCTTCTCTTCCTGGAAGTGTCTATCCTGCTTTAATGTCAGAAGAGGTATTTACAACAGAGATATCCAACAAAGGATGCAGATCTAGAAAAAATGCAAGTCATTAAGAAAAAATCAACCAGGAAAAAGTGTGCAAGACCAATGAATGAGAACGTCACAAAGGAAACCCAAAGAGCTAATGATTATGCAAAAAAGTCCTTAGCCTCGCTATAAATCAAGGAAGTGAACATTTAAATCACACATACATCAAAATGACTAAAATTTAGCAGATTGATAATATTAAACATTGGCAAAGTTATGGGCTGTGGAAACTCTTAGACAAGACTGATGGCAATGTAAATTGGTGTCACCAATAGCTTTGTATCATTTGCTTCAGTTGAATTTATACTACATCCAATGGTTTAATAATTTCGTTCATAGATATATATTAACAAAAATATATACCAGAAGACATTTATCTCTATCTCTATCTTCATATCTATGTATCAGCACTTTTCATAATAACTACACATTAAAAGGAACTCAAATATCCATCAATAGTAGAATAGATGAATCGTGGACCTGCATGCAGTGGGATACTATATAGTATATTTTATACCATATACTATATATTGGTAAGAGTAAATTGGAAGTTAAATGCAACATCATGAGTGAATTTTACAAACAATATTAAACTAAAAAAAAGCAAGCCCCAAAGAGTACATGTTATGGTTATTTTTATATGAAATTCAAAAATATAAAATCAATATGTAAGGATTAGGAGTACACATATAGGTAATAAGACAAAGAAAACAAAAGAGGTGACTGTCAAAACTAGAGAACAATTGTTTGGAGGGAGGAGAGTTTCTCATTGGGAACATATTGTGGACGTTTTCTGGAGGTGTTTGGTAATGTTTTTTTTCTTTTTCTTATTTCTTTTAGTCTTATATTCCACCATAATATTCATTTTCAAAAGGACTTATGCTTTTTCCTTAGCAGTTCAATTGTTAAATTTATAAAGCAACAGATATAATGGTAAACATTTATGGACTGAAAAACCCGGGGAGTGATAATAATGTGTAAGGTACATGTTGCCTGCATATTTTGGGGTTTTAATAAGTAATAGCTCTTGATCACTATAAATAATAAGCTCTTACTATTATGCTAGTTTGTATATACATGGATTTATAGTATGAATGTTTTCATTATGGTGAGACATATGTGACAATATCTTTATCATTTTAATCATTTTAAGCACATAATTGGATGGCATTAAATAAGTCACAATATTGTGTAACAATCATCATTATTTATACCTAAAACTTTTTCATCTTCCATGACAAAATTCATACATAATAAATGATAACTTTCCCTCATCCCAGCCCCTGGTCAGCTCTAATCCACTCTCTGCCTCTGTGTATTTGCCTCCTCCATCTACCTCATATCACCTGACACCATCCTATAATTCTCATCCTTCTGTGTCATTATAAGTGTAATGTTTTCAAGGTCCATCTATATTGTAATATGTATAAAAAACTCAATCCTTTTTATGGCTAAATAATATTCCATTGTAGGTATATACCACTGTTGGTTTATATATTCATCTGGTGATGGACATTTGGGTTGTTCCTGCCTTTTGGCTCTGAAATGGTTAATTTTGACAATTTTCCAGTGTTCAAGTAGCTTTCATGGAGGAGAGGATATTATTCTCTGCACTTTACGTGCCTTACTTTAAGTATCTTTTTTTTTTTTTTTTTAACTAGATCTTTTTATGATGCGCTGATTAAGGTCTGAATTCCCCCAGGAGATCCCTAGTATTTTCCTTTATTAATGGTTTTCAACTGGATTTGGTGATTTGACAAATCTCACTTGATTATTTAAAGGGCTTCTCTGAGAGTTCTCCTTTGAACTCTCTGTGAGGGAGATTCCTGTCACTGAGGTTGGTGCTTTAAGTTAGTGACACAGCATAGTCCATGTAAGCAAGTAAGGGCCCAAAGGGAGCTTGCATTTCAGGATGTCCTCTGGCCACCAACACTTACCTATGTTCTCTTTCTCTCATTGCATCCTATCCTTTAAATAAAAACCTGAAGGTACTCTGTGGAGTCTGGTGACTCCTTTCAAATCACCCAGCCTGGAAAAGCTTTGTAATGGCATATCTGTAACAACAGAATACTCTGCAGCTATCGGAAAGCATGTGAACCTGTATATGAACTATGGAAAGACATCCAGAAGACATTGTGAAATGAAAATGCAAGGCACAGAACTGCATATTTAATATACTCTATTTTCTGTAAGAAAGTGAAGAAATGCAAGAGTACATAATTGTATTTGATTTGCAAAAGAAGACACTGAAAGGATACATACACCCCAATATCCTAATAAAATGATTAACATGGAAGTGGTGGCAGCAACATATCTTAACAAAAGTTTTCATATTGTTTTGATTTTTGAATCTTATGAGGGTTTTACCCATTCAAAAAAAGTTAAAAATTGAAGTTAATGAAGAAAAAGAAAAATTAAGTCATGTGGTCCAAAGAAAATATTAAAGTAATATAGCGGTTCATATGTACCAAGAGATAGAGGACAAAATAATAGACATGCGAAACATAAAGTCAAGAAGGAAAGTAAATAGCAACACAGAACGCAAAGGAGAAGTTTCACTTGGGTAGAAGAGAAGAGGCTTGGGTTTTCGCAAGAGCTAAGAAATTTGAACAGCAGCACTAAAGACGTTTCGGGAAGGATATTTCTTTTGTGTAGGGGGGCTCTCCTGTGTGTTGGAGGATGCTTGATATCCATGGCCTCTATCTACTAGATACCAATAGCAACCTTCCCGTAACCGAAACTGTCTCTAAACGCTGCCAAATGTCCAAGGTGAGGCACCGAAATTGCCCGCAGCGGAGAATCACAGCTTGAACTGATCTGAATAGTAAGTAGAGTTTTTGAACTACTCATTAAAAAAAAAAAAAAAAAATTCTAGTGAAATGTTCTTCAGTCAACAGATCTATGTCTTACAACTACTTTCACTGAGATGTCAAATATTTCATATAATTGTAGTTTCTGGTTTTTAATGATCAGAAGCCTGACTAAGTCAGTATATTATTTGGCAACTTCTTTTGAGTGACCTTAGTGATTCATTAGAATAGTTTCCCTTTTAATAAGAGATTTAAATTACTGAGTCATTTGGTGTGATGTGATTACTTTGAAACATTTTGTTTGGTAACTCATTTCAATTTCTTCAATTACATTTAGAGAAATGGAATTAAATACTTATGTCCACTCATGACCTTTTCTGTAGTTTTTAAATGTAAAATTGAGGGGAAGGGCATGTTAAATAAGAGTTCGAAGTAGTTGTCATTCCTTAAAAAAAACCCACCACCTTTCTTTGGGAATTTGGAGTTCTTCAAAATCCTTCAAGAAATGATCCAGGGTGTTAAGGACAGTAATTAATTAGCTCTGCGTCCGTGAAAAGCCCCCTGGGACAATTATGTAACCCCAGAGACCCAGCGAGCTCAGACACAACCTTCTGGCAGTCTGGTGTGCCCTAGGCTATGTGGAGAGAAATAGAAGGAACTTCTCAATCCCTCAACTCCTCCTACCCAGGGTCTTCTGAGGGTGATGCATGCGGCTCATAATCCTTTTTAAGTATGACTGTTCCGTTTCAGAAGAAAGCAAACCAAACCTGGAATCAGCAGACCGGCCCACAGCTTACTGAACAACCGTTTGGTGAGCTTCTTATTAAGTCTCCTTCCCCTCCAGGTTCTGCAAGTCTCTTTGTTAATGTGATTAATTTCAGCTCCCAGAACCGGGGAAGATCATCTTTCCCAGGAGAATCTCAGTGGTTTACTCCTTCTCTGAACTCGGGTGGGCTTCCTCATTGGAAGGGGCCGCAGAGCTCACAGCAGGGAACGAAGCCATTGCAGCTGGGACGGTAAATGTCCCTTAGTTCGGATTAAACTGACGGAGTCTAAAGACAGGAAACGTTCGATACACGCTAAGCCACCATCAGGATCCGTCTCTGGCCTGGGTACTCCTGGGTACTCGCTACGTTATTCCCAGGTCGCCTGGTGAGCGCACGTGCAGACTTTGAAGAGGTCGGAACTCCTCCAGGATGTCGGTCTAAATAGCAAACAGCTGCCCGCAGGCTGAAGAACTTGCCTACTCGGGCACCGCCCGGGAGACGAGTTCCAGCCCCCCGGCTGACTGGTGAGAGGCAGACCGCTGGACTGTCTCATTCTCTGCTTGAAACGGGTCCTTTTTGAATACCTGACGTCCCCTTTCCTGGCCCAGGGTTACCGAGGGCCAGGCAGGATCCGCCGGCTAAGTGGCGGTACCCCCACAGGTTCCCCAGCCAGGTTTGGCGCCTTTCCCCTGTCCAACACCACGGAGACGACGCAGATGCCACCTCCCAGGCTTTGGGTATCCCCCAACCGTCCCCGCCCAGCCCCACCCAGCGCAACTTGCGGAGCTTGGGAAGGGTCCACAAGTTTCCGACCTTATCGCATGTTCGCATTTGCACCTGGGCTGCCTGAGCACTGAGCTAAATAAACCAGGAGGAGAATTTAGGGCTAGAGATTTGGCTCGGTGTTAGTTTCGACAGGCTGCGGGTGCCCCTTGGTCATTTTAGAAGCGCAAGCCCCGAAGCCCTGCTCCTTCAGCTCCTACCCCACGAATCCCCCGGAGGTGGCCTGTAGGTGTGTGGCCGCAGCCCAGCAGTGCAGTTCATGGAGGTGAGGGTCCTTCGTTCCTGTCCCTTTCTGGACAACAGCAGAAACCACACCGGGGCGCAGCCACCATCCCTAGGAATCCAAATAGCCGTGTCCGAGGTGTTCAGACTGAAGTTTGGTTCGACCGCCCACTCCGCCTTCGGACACTGGAAGTCTCTCCCTTGAGGTCATGCCCTTCAGACTCGAAGGGGCGCGCGCCTCTGCATGCTGGGTCCGCCTCTTCCCCAGGCAGTCGCGGGGGCGGGGGCTGGGTGGGCAGGGACCTGGATCTGATTAGCCGGGAATGGGAAGCCGTGGTCCCAGCCGCTGTATCCCAGGCTCCCCTAGGAGGAGGGACAATACCAAAGAGTTGGGGCTGGGTGGGGGGTCGCATCTCAGTGCATCCGGGCCAGGGGTTTGAGCCGCCGACCAGTCGCCTTGTTCGCACCTCACCGGCCGCTGCCATGGGACCCCCCTCCAGCTCTGGCTTCTACGTGAGCCGCGCAGTGGCCCTGCTGCTGGCTGGCCTGGCTGCCGCGCTCCTGCTGGCGCTGGCGGTGCTGGCCGCCCTGTTCGGCCACTGCACGCGCGTCTCGACGTCGGAGCTTCAGGGCGTCGGGGATCCGAAAGCCGTGCCCTCCCCGTCCGGCAAGCAGGAGGAGCCCACGCCAACCTCAAAGCCCGATCCCGCTCGGGAACCGCAGGCGACGACCATCCCACCTCACTGGAGACCCCCGGGGCCCTGGGACCAGCTGCGCTTGCCGCCCTGGCTGGTGCCGCTGCACTACGAGCTGGAGCTGTGGCCTCGGCTGCGACCCGACGAGCTCTCGCCGCCCTCGCTGCGCTTCACCGGCCGTGTGAACATCACCGTGCGCTGCGCCGTGGCCACCACGCGGCTGCTCCTGCACAGCATCCTGCTGGACTGTGAGAGCGCTGAGGTGCGGGGTCCTCTGGCCTCGGACGCGGGAGACGCCACCACGGGCGGCGTGCGGGTGAATGACGTGTGGTTCGCGAAGGACATGAACTACATGGTGTTGGAACTTGGCGAGACCCTGCAGCCCGGGAGCCGCTACCAAGTGCAGCTCCGCTTCTCGGGCCGGGCGTACGAGGACAGCAAGAGTGGACTCTTCCTCAACGTCTATACGGATCAGGGTGAGCGCAGGTAAGGGCGTGCTGGCCAGCCCCTCCCGGGCTCCGCCCCCACGGCCGAGCGCCGGCCGCCAGCCCTTCCCAAAGCGCCCCCGGCTCGGCAGCCTCGGGAATTGTCCTCCCGAGCCGGGGAGCGAGAGCCTCCCCGTCCCCTCCGTCCCGGGACCCCGCTCAGAATGAAGGTTTCGAGACCTTGGCCCTCCTCTGGCCAGTGCTGGACCCTTTTCTGCACACCAAGTTAATTCTATCATTGCCCCCTTTAAGCGAGGGGCTCCCCAGAAGTTGTCGTCTCAGAGATTCCCTTTCTCCTCTAACCTGGAAGTCTTCACTAGTGTGAGCAAATCCCTGGCTTCTCAAAGTTAGCTACGCGGACCCGCAATAGCGGTAAAGTCCCAGCACGCTTTAGAAGTGCAAACCCCGAGACCCCTCCCTCCACCGTGGGCATCAGAATATATGTTTTGGCCAGAGCGACACTGTTCAGCTTGGACAGACGTCGGACTAAGGCAGCCGGCTCTCTAGTCCCCTCTTCAGGTCCATCCACGTGCCCCTCCACGCTCAGCCCCCAGATAGGCTTCTTTCTCCCCAGCGGTCTCTTAACTGCTGCCCTAGTAACAAATAGCTCCAGTCGCGGCTTGTTTTCTTCATCATAAGCCCTCCCTCCCAGAGGCTCCCCCGGGTGCGCCTACCGTGGCCCAAGGCTCCCCAGCCCGTCCCGCTCTGAACAGCCCTGCACAGTTTGGAGCTGGCGCTGTCGGGATTTCTCCACGGGGAGAGCGAGACCGCGATGACAGAAACCTTCCCTTGGAATTTGCAAGCTCCCAAGTAGTTCTCTTTATACTCTTGTGAGAGGGTATCTCCTACACAGATGTTCCCAGCCCGAGAATGGCCTCTTTCCACACTCTGCGACCACGTTACTGACCTCGGGCGTTCGCCAGGGAAATACCAGAAAAGTCTCCACCGCCAAGCTGGCGCTCTCCTTCCCTCGCACACTGGTGGAGCATTTGCGGTTTACACAACTGCATGTACTTTGCCCTTTAATATTAAAGAAAATGTTCTCAGATGTTCTCTGAGGGAATGAAACCCACTAAATTACCCCCTAAATCATCTCCTGCACTATGTTAAAAACTTCAGGGGTTTTAAAATAAGTTTAATAAGCTGCCTTAGTGGGTGTGTAACCTGTAGTTTTTGTTTTTAAGAACAGCATGCCTGGTCTTTCTTTCTCTTTCAAAAATGCATCCGTGCTTGGGGGAAAAAAAAGTTTTGCAAAGTTTTTTTTTACTAGGGGAAGTGCCTGACTTCTGGGTGCTAGAACCTTTTTGAAATAACTGTGTGTAATTTAGGCTGCAGGATTTTACAAAGGAAAAAAAAAACAAAACAAAACAGGGTGCTCTTTGCACACAAATCGGACAGTGTTTTCTGCTGCCTGTCTGTACATTCTGTCTGTCCATCTATTGCTTTCTTCTTCTTGTATTAATGGGACTGTGGTCCACACTGCATAGCACACATGGGAAAAACAAGTCCCTTTCTAATTTTCTGCTGTGTTGCCAACTCAAGTGGTATCTTGAAACCATATTTTGAGAAGGGTAACTCTAAATCCAGCAAGCAGAAATCTGCATTAAGTCCTATAGCTGTTCTTAAGCCAAGATTGACTTGGACAAGTGTGGCATCTTAGAGGAGCTGTTGCCTGGGATAGCTCTCTATGCCTCTGCTTGTGACACCAGGAGGCAGGGCCTCCAGCCCTTGAGATTGAACCCCATCACAAAGAACCTGGACAAAAGGATGACTTTTGATGAAGCACATTTTGGAAGCCTAGCAGCTTTGAGTTTGAACCTCAGCTGTGTGACTGGAACCAATCCCTTGACCTCTCTGTATTTGTTGCTTTTTTTTCTCAGAATAGACACAGTAAGTACCAACTTTGAGCATGCTGTGAGAGTTAAACGAGGTGTATGGAGGGGTGCAGTGACCTGCACACACCTGTGCACTGGTTTCTGTTATTATTACCTCAGTTTCTAATTGTTAGGAGAAGCTTCCTGTTATCTAAACATAGAGTCTTCCACGCTCCTGGGAGACATGCATCTAAGAAGGTTCCCAGATGAGGAGAAACTGGCTGCTGATTTCACATTTTGGGGATGTGTCTCTAATTCCAGCTGCAGTGGTTGGAACATGCTTTCCTTTCTCCCTTATGACAAACCAACATGCTAGCATTTTTAAATAATTGTACTCAGTGCTAAGGAAAGGAGAAAGAAAATGATTCCATAATATAAAAATCAACATCACTAGTTCTGATTTCTAAGGTTTACATAGTGATTTTCCACTTCAGACATTGCTTGGGCTACTTCCCTCCTGTACTTGCTTTTTGAAGCTTCCCCGGTGCCATCACATTTCTGTCATAGAGGAGCATCTGTTGGATGCCTTGAACCTGTGCTTCTGTGTGACAGTGTCTGGATCCCTTGTTCCAGATGTTGAAAGTTTGAGAGCTAGGTCTAAATGTGACTATACCTTTAGAGCACTATTTCCCAAACTTCATTCATGAACATACCACCATTTCTGGTTTCACCAAGTTCACATACCTCAGGCCATGTTACTTATCTAAAAAGTTATTTGACTGAGACAATGACAATGTTATAAGTTCTCCCTATTACCTGATGACAATCTGAAGGCTCCGAATCTACAGACTGCTCTTTGTTGAAAAGGAAAATTAGAACTGGGTGTTTAAGGTAATACCAGATCAAGATTTTTGCTTGACCTAATAAGAATGATTCATAAAATTGGAAAAGGACTTTCTCATGTGTGAATCAGATCTATGGAATAGCATTTACTGTACAGAAGGCTACCAAATATCTTTCTCCATCTGTATGTTGAGAAATTTTGCCTTGAAGCAGTGATTCATAGTTTTTCGTGTCCATCAGAATCTCAGGAGGAAACAATGAAACATGCAGACCTCAGGGCACACCCTCCTCAAAAACATGAGACACGTCCTCCTATGTTCATACACCATCATTCACAATAGCCACAAAGTGGAAGCAATCAAAGCATCTGCTGACGGATGACTGGATAAATAAAACCTAATATACATACATATATGTGCGTATATACACATAATAGATAATGTATAAATGGAATATTATTCAGCCATAAAAGGAAGAACATTCTGATATGTTCTGCAACATGTGACTCTTGAGTACATTATATGAGGCACCTACAGTAGTTAAATTCATAAAGACAGAAAATAGTATGTAGTTGCTAGTGACTGGGGGAGTGGGGAGTTGTTAATGAGGGATCTTTTGGTTGTTTCCTGATTTGGCCGTGACAGATAAAGTTCTAAGAGTAATCATGTATATGCTTTTGTGTGAATGGGAGTTTTCATTGTCCTGGGATAAATACTCAGGAGTGCAATTGCTGGATTATATGATAGTTGCGTGTTTTTGTTTTGTTTTTAAGAAACTGCCAAGCTGTTTCCCAAAGTCTCTATCATTTTTACCTTCAGCTGGCAATGTATGAGTGCTAGAGTTTCTGGTTGCTCGTTGGAATTGTCACTGTTTTTCCTTTTAGCTGTCTTGGTAGGTATATAGTGAGATACTGTGGTTTTAATTTGCATTTCTCTAAAGGCTCATCATGGTGAACATCTTCTCGTACTTATTTGTATCTGCATATCGCCTGCAATGCGATGTCTCTATGTCTTTTTTGCATTTTCTAACTGAATTGTTGTTTTTTTTTTACAGTTGCATTCTGAGAGTCCTTCTTGCTTTTGTTTTTTGAAAGAATATTTTATTTATTTAGAGGAAGGAAGCAGGCAAGAATGAACACAAATAAGCAGGCAGACAGGAAGAGAGAAAAGGAATAAGCGTTCCTCCACCCACTTAGTTGTTCATGTTGGTTGTTCACCCTGGTCTGGCCACGAACCCTGGTCCTTGGGCTTGATGTGGACTACGCCACCTGGAGCCACAGACTTTAACCCCTAAGCCACCAGGGCTTGTCTGAGAGTTCTTTATATATTCTTGCTCTGAGTTCATTGTGAGACAAATGGTTTACAAATGTGTTCTCCTAGTCTGCACCTTTTCTTTTCATTCTTAATAAGGTGTTTCAAGAGCAAAAAATTCTCATTTTAATGAAGTCCAATTTGCAGAAATGTTTATAGATTTAGAGATTTCTCAGAAACCTCTGGTCCTACACATGCATAATGTCCCCCAGTATCAGCATCACTCACCTGAATGGTAACTTTGTTTTAACCTTGGAAGAACCTATGCTGACATCATAATCACCCAAAGTTCATAGTTTACCTTAGTTTACTCTTGTTGTTGTTGATACTTTATGTTTAGACACATGTATAATGGCATGTATTCATCGTTGTAAGTTTACACAATATTTTCATTGTCAACCTCCGTCACCTGCCTACTTATCTCTCTCCAATTTGCAACCATTGTTTTTTAATTGTTGACCTTTTGGTGTATTTTGTATCATCTCATATAGCTGGAATCATATATTGTCTTCGTGTACTTAGTGATAGGTACTAAGATTCCTCCATTTCTTTTAATGGTTTGATAGCGTGAGTCTTTTTAGTGCTGAATAATAGTCCATTGTCTGGATGTATCACAGTTTGTACACTCTAATGCACTCTACTAATGTACTCTACTAATGCACATATTGGTTGCTTCCAAGTTTGGGCAATTATGAGAAAAGCTGCTATAAACCTGTGTACAGTTTCTTGTGTAGACATACACTTTCGACTCCTTTAGGTAAATACACAGGAGCATAATTGCTGGATTGTATGGTACATTTCCCTTATGATGCAGGATGTGGAGTATCTTTTCGTGTGTGTGTTTGGCGTCTGTATAATACCTTTGGTGACATGTTTGTTGAGGTCTTTGGTACATTTTTTAATCAAGTTACTATAGTTGAGTTTTAAGAGTTATTTGCATATTTTAGATAATCTTCATTGGATCTGTCTTTTGCAAATAATTTTTCCCAATCTGTGGATAATCTTGTTATCTTTGTATTATCTTATGCAGAACAGAATTTAAATTTTTAATTAAATTCAGTTTATCAGTTATTTCTTTCATGGATTATGTTTTGGTATAAAACCTTCAGACCCAAGGTTATTTAGGTTTTCTGCTATGGTTTCTTTTAGTACTTTTGTATTTTACATTTAGGTCTACGACCCATTGAATCAGTTTTTTGTGAAAGAAGTTAAGCTCTGTATCTAGCTTCATTTTTTTTTTTTTTTTTTTTTTTTGCATATGTTCAGCGTCGTTGGTTGAAGAGACTGTCATTGCTGCATTATATTGCCTTTGCTCTTTTGTCATAGATTAGCTGACTCTGGGCACACCTGGTGGCCTAGCAGTTAAGTCCTCCAGGAGTAGTTCACATGCATCCCAAGGACCTGGGTTCAGTACTTGGGGCCAAGGAGCACAACTACGTACAATAAATGCTTCTTTATCCTCTGTCCTCCTGACGGCCTGCTCGCCTTTATTCCTGCCTGTAACTTTCCTTAAAAAAACCAAAACCATTAGTTGACTCTACAACTGTTGGGGCTACTCCCGGGCTCTGTGTTTTGTTCCAGTGATGGATCCTTTCACCAATACCACACATCTTGATTACTGTAACTTTGTAGTAAGTCTTAAAATCGGGTCGTGCCAATCTTTCCATTTGTTTTCCTTTAACATTGTGTTGGCTGTTCTGGATCTTTTACCTCCCGTTAAAAACTTAAAAATCTCTTTGTCAAGTGCACCTTTATGGCTGTGGTGCTAAGTCCAGCGGTTGAGACTTAGACCATGTAAAGCCCAGGGACCCAGGTTCTTTACCTGGGGCTGGGGGAACAATCAGAAATAAAGGTGCTTCCTCCATTCCCTTCCTTCCTCTCTTAAGAAAATTAGTTTGTTAATATTTACAAACTTTACTTGTTGGGATTTTAATTGGGATTGAGAGGGTTGTTTGTTTTTGTTTTTGTTTTTTATCATGAATGGGTACTAGATTTTGGCCAATATTTTTTCTGCCTCTAATAATAAATGATTGTGTGATTTTTCTTATTTAATCTGATTTTATGTTGGATGAATTAGTTGATTTTCAAATGTTGATCCAGTGTTGCAAATCTGGAAAAAATCTATACTGATAGTAGTATATAATTCTTTTACTATATTACTGAATTCAGTTTGCTAGTATTTTGTTAATGATTTTCACATCTATGTTCATGAGATATATTGATCTGTAGTTTTCTTATAATATCTTTGTCTTGTTTTGGTATTTGGGTAACTGGCATTTGGTTATTGGGTATTCGTTAATGCATAGAATGAGTTAAGAAGTACTCCCCCTGGTTTTATGCTTTGAAAGAGATCATTAAAAATTGGTATGATTTCTTCCTTCAAAGTTTGGTAGAATTAACCAGTGGACCTGTGTTTCTGTTTGGAAAGTTATTGTTGATTCAACTTCACACACATATGTATATGTACATATACATATATATACATATATTCAGATTGTTTATTTCTTCTTATATGAGTCTTAGCAATTGTGCCTTTCAAGCAGTTGATCCGTTTCTCCAAATACTTGAACATAGAGTGGTTAATAATATTCCTTATTGTCCATTTAATATGTAATGTCTCCGATGTCTATAGTGATATTCTTTTTCATTTCTGATATTGACATAGTTACATTATTATCTACCTATTTCCCACTTAGTGCCTTTGTTCTTTGATTCAATTTTGTTTTTCACTTTTTCCCCTTCTTTGCTATGCTTAATTTTCCAAGCCAGAAATATAGAATGTCTGTCCATTTATATAGATTCTTGATTTATTTCATCAGTATTTTATTGTTTTCAGCATATAAATCCTATACTCAACTTGTTAGATTTAGATCTAATTTTTATAAGGAGTTGTAAATGGTATTTTTTAATTTTAGTTTTCATGTGTTTGTTACTACTATATCAAATACTGAATTTTGTATATTTATCTTATAGTCTGTGACTTGCTAATCTTGGGGGACAGATTCCTTGGGATTTTGTAGGTAGCTCATCATATCATCTGCAAATAGAGAGTTTTATTTCTCCCATTCCAATCTATATACTATTTATTTTATTTTCTCCCCTGATTGTGCTTGCTGAAATTTCTAACACTAGGTTGAGTAATAATGGTAAGAGTAAACATTTTTGCATTTTTCCTGATCTTAGTGAGAAATTTTTCATACTTTGACAAAGTGTGATGTTAGATGTAGTATTTTTGTAAATATTCTTTCTCAAGTTGGGAAAATGTCCTTCTATTCATATTATTTCTAAGGACAAATTTTTTTAATTTTAATATTTTTTTAATTGAGGTAACTTTGATTTACAAAATGCTATAAGCCCATATGTGCCTACATGACAACATGTCCTGTCTACAACCTGAGTGCCAAAAGCCCTCCACCACTGTCCACTGGACGCACCACTCCTTTCCTGCTGGTAACCTCAGTGACATTGTCAGTGTCCAAGGGTTGGTTTTTGTTTCATCTGTTTGTTTGACTTGTTTCTTTATATTCCAAATATGAGTGAGGTCATGTGGTATTTATCTTTCTCCTTCTGACTTATTTCACTTAGCATAATCTCCTCTAGTTCCATGTTGTCGCAAATGACAGTTCATCTTTTTAGGGTTGTATAGTATTCCATCGTGTGTATCTACCACATCTTATTTATCCATTCACCCGCTGATGGGCATTTAGTTACTTCTAGCTCTTTGCTATTGTAAATAATGTTGCAATAAACATGGGATTCATTTATCTCTAAGAATTAGTGGTTTTGTGTTTTGGGATAAGTATTCAGAAATGGGATGAGGGTTCTCTGGGATTTCCATTCTCAATTTTTTGAGGAGTGTCCATACTGCTTTCCATAAAGGTTTGCACCAATTTATACTCCCACCAATAGTGTAAAAATGTTCCCTTTTCTTTTCTTTGCATCCTCACCAGCATTTACTGTTTCCAGCCTTTTGCGAAATAACCATTCTCACAGGTATCAGGTGATATCTCATTGTTGTGCCTTTTGGCTCTCTGTATGTCTTCTTTGGGGAAATGTCTATTCAGTTCTGCCCAATTTTCGATTGGATTGTTTGCCTTTCTGTTGAATTATATGAGTTCTTTATATATTTTGGATATTAAGCCTTTGTCAGATGTATGATGTGCAAGTAACTTCTCCCATTCAGTAGGATGTCTTTTTGTTTTGGTGAATTTCTTCTACTTGCAAAACTTTTTAGTCTGGCATAAACCCATTGGTTATTTTTCTTTCCCTTGCTGCTAGAGTTGAATCCCAAAGACCTCTCTAAGGCCAGTGGTGTATATAGATTTTTTTTCTAACTTGTTTTTAAGGATAGGTGCAGGAAGAAATGACGTCTAGTAAGTAGGCAGTCAGGAAGAGAGGAGGAAGAAGCAGTTATTTATTTTATTTAGTTGTTCATCTTGGATGTTTCCCCCTACTCTGGGATGCAAGTTGGCATCCTTGGGACATATGTGGACTATACTGGTCGGAGGCCACATACATAACACATAGTTAACTGCTAAGCCACCTGGGCATGCTCAGTTTGATTTTTGAATATTGAAGAAGCCTTAGTGTCCCCTCACTTTTTGACAAAAGCAGGGGCTATGTACTGTGCATTAAGGGAGAGTGGTAGAAAGTCCTTCCAACATGGAAAGGAAAGCTGGGAAGAGAGAGCAAAGTAGAGAACAAGTGTCTTCACTTTGCTTCCTCTTCCTTCTGATGACTATTCCTTTGAGATAAATTTTCCTGTGAAAGTTATTTCTTAGCAAGTGTTCCCAGTAAAAACACTGGAGAATGGGAAGGTATGACCGGGAAGGGAAGGAGGTCAAGCCAGGATCTCAGATCAAAGTCCCACAGAGATTTCTGGAGTGAGAGCCACGCCTCAAAATTGTTCTTATCGGGAGCAACTGACAGGAACATGTGTGTCCCCTACATCGGGCCCTTGGGTCAAATTATTCCCAAGTAATCTGATTACTAGGTGTACAGATAATGCAGTTCCAAAAGGAGACACAGTTTCCGACTGTTCAGTGAGAGAGCAAAAATGATAGTGATCTGAAAGATCTGGACAGAGTGCTGCTTTAGAACGTAGAACATGATGAAAGATGGAAGACTCAGCAAAAAGATCTAATGATCTCAGAGCAGGATCCTTGTTCTTGCCTTTATGTTCAGCATGACTCTGCAGCCTTTGTAACTTCTAATTCATGGGCTAGAAATGGCTGAGACCAATGGGCCCTAGAGAGGGTAAGTGGTCTCTGTAATTGATGTGAGGCCTAAGGGAATCTAGAATTTTCCACCTTCCATATTAAACTGGGGAGCTACAGAGGGGCCACCATGCAAGGGATCAAAGTCAGTGTGTCGCAGTGAATGCCACAGACAGGTTGTCTGAAGCGCATTCCAAAGGGGGACTCAGTCACACTTGGGACAGGCTATGCAAGATACAGCCCAGGGGAGGCCTTATCATCATCAGGAACCCCTGAATCTCACCTGTGATCAAGGAATGGTTCATAAGTCACACCAGTCAAGAGAACGCAGTCACACCATTCTGGCAAATCCAAGTCCTCTCCTCTTACCAAGTCTCCTTTTTCCTTCTCCCTTTCCCACTTGACCTCTGAGTATAGAAGGAAAGCTCTTAGTTGTCAGCTTATAAGGAAATGAGTGTCCTACTTGGGAACTTTGAATAGATCATTCCCTTGACCAAGAATATTTAAAACTCAGTAACAACAAAAACTTCTACTTGCATTTCCACCTCTAACATTGGTAGAACATGGTTCTAGAATATGAAGACTTAGTCATTTGATAGTTTGCTTTACAATCTGAGTCTGGTAGATATATTTTGACAAATAATCCCCCTTGTCTAAAATAAAGGGCACATCTAAGACAAATAAATGGAATTTATAACATTTTGATTTATCCAGGGTTGCCAAACAATTATTAGCAAGGGCTTCATAAAATACTATACTATAGAATCGTGTTTTGTAGAAGTTGCTTCTGCAACTGAAGCCCATTGTTGAGAATATTTATGCTAAAGGTTAGCTACTCAGCAGCTTTTTGAGGCTTTGTTCATCATCTGATAACAGGGGCACAGAGAAAGTAAAAAAAAAAAGTTTATTTTTCCTGTCCTGGAATATAGATCTCTCAAATGGCCCCAGAAAGGCTAACAGGTTGTCTTTCGTAATTTTAAAGAGGTACGAAGACTTTTTCTGAAATCTCTTCCTGAGAATAAAATTAGCTCTACTGATGCTGAGAATATTGGGGAGCCATGTTCCACTTGGAGATGAAGTTGGCCTTTCCTGAAATCTTTATTCATAGCACTAATCCTCATTAATAAATAGGATTCACTGAAGGTCCCTTTCATGAGGATAAGGTACCATTACTAGTTATGAGAGTTGCTTTCTACCTCCATCTCTTTTATTTACTGTGTCAAGAGTTTGTAAGGGATGGTTGTGAGAAGCGTGGGGCCTGCCTTTAGGAAAACTATTTAAAGACAAGGCCACCTTCCTTACTTATTGGCAAGTAGAGCAGGAAGGTTTACATTGAGATCTGTTAAATTAACCATGAAAAAAATGCCTACCTTTTGTTTGAAAAATCTGAAGTGAGGATCCATGTTAAAAAATGCCTGTCCCTGCATGAACTGCCCACTGCACTTTTGAGAGAATGTGCCTTGTCGGCCATGTTTTATAGGCGTTATCCTCTCCCCGCCCTGGTTTCAGCTTCCTTACAATTACTGTTTCCACGACACGAGTTTTTCTGCCTTTTTACTGTTACTCTGTATGTGTCTTGATATTAAGAGTGGATTTCTTATCAAAACACAATCGTGGGTCTTTGCAGTCTGAAAATCTCTGACCTTTAATTGGTGTGTTTAGATTATTTATATTTGATGTAGTTATTAATCTGGTTAAATCTATTATCTTGTTATTTGTTTCTTATTGCTCCATCTCGTCTTTGTATTATTTTTCACCTTTTTTAAAAAATGGGACATTGATGCTATAGTTTATTTTTGTTTCTCTCTTTACTTTTTAAAGAGTATGCTTTAAAAAAAATTATTTCTTTTGTCTACATTGCTACATACGTTCTAGGAAATTGAAATAGCAGTCTTGTTTTTTGCCATGGATTGAGTATTTTTAAATATTACATTTAACTCTGACTTGGGTAATTAGCAGTGTGTGTGTGTGTGTGTGTGTGTGTATGTGTGTGTGGTAATGGGGGAAGAGGACAGGAAGATTGATCTAGGGTTTACAACATGCATTCCTAATTTATCACAGATGACAATCAAATGACATGACACCACTTCACATGTAATGTATGAATCTTAGAACTCCAGTCTTTCAATTATCCTGTCCTATCCTTTGGGCTATAGATGTTTCACATTTTTTTTTTCTATATGGGTTATAAACCCCACATTATATTGTTTATTGTTTTTCTTTAAGCAATCAATTACCTTTAAATATATTTTAACAAGACAGAATTTTTATTTTTGCTTTGTAAATTTTGTTGCACTATTTATTTTAAATGTTTTTATTGAAGTAAAACTGCATTGTAGCAATACTTTGTTATAAATCAACATCTGTGTCTAATATGTTCACCACTAAAAGTTTAATTTTACCCTTCACCATACCATTGACCCTCTTTTTTTTTTTTTGAAGGAAAGTTGAAGGCAGGAATGAAGGCGAGAAGGCAGGTAGGCAGAAAGAGAGAGGAGGAAGAAGCACTTTATCTTAATTTGATTGTTGGCATTAGTTGTGCCCCCAGCCCCAGGTCTCGAAGCTGGAACCTGGGGATGTCTGTGGCACTGCCTGCTAGGTCACTAGGCCACCACGGGGCACCTGGTCTTCTGATAAACACGTGAGTTACTTGGTGATCCTCTGATCCTTGTATCTCTCAATACCTAGGTTCAAGTCCATTGAGTAAGTCTGCAGTTCCCTTTGTTCTAAGGCTACTTTAGCTCACTGTTCAGGCATCACCGTCTGTCTCTGCTGTGAATTCAGTTATTCTGGAGATTTCTTATACCTCACTTGTGGGAATGTGGACAACTTCCAGCACTGTTTATGAGCTCTGGGAATTATTCCGCCTTCTCTTCCCTGGAAGCTGTTCTTTCCCTGACAGTTTTTCTTTACGTGACCTCATAAAAATACAAATTAATATTTGACCAAAGACTCCAAGGGGGGTTCTATGCATATTTCTGGACATTTCTCTCTGTGCAGCTACTTCCTCTCATAATCTACTGTGCAAATTCTACCTGTCCAGGTCTCTGAGCTCCAATTTCTGCCTCCTCGGGTAAGTGATACGACTCACCTCTGCTTCAGTCCCCCTTCCCTTTACTGCACTTACAAGTTGCTTCCAGGTGCTCTGGTGGTCTAGTGGTGTCATACACCTGGGAGCAGTCCCACATACATCCCAAGGTCCCGGGTTCAAGACCCAGGGCCTGGGGAACAACCAATATGAGCAACTAAATAATAATAATAAAAAAATAGAGGCCATCTGTTAATAAATAGAGGCTCTCTTCTGACCTACCTACTCACCTCCATTCCCACCACACATTTCCTCAAAGACAAAAAGAAAAAAGAAAAAGAAAAGAAATTGCTTCAAGGTATAAAAATTGCGTGATTTCTAGCGTTTACCTAGTTTGTTCCTCCTCTCTTGGGAATCGCCTCCCTGAGCTGTTGTTTCATAGAGTTTGTTAGGTTTTTCAGCCGAAGGTTAATTTTAGCTCATGTTACCCTGGTGGAAAACAAGTCTCATGGTTTCTGGATGTGGTAATACTGATAAGGCTGTTCTTCAGTCATTTTCCTATGTAGCTCTCTTTTCAGATGTGTTACATTATTTACTTCAGAGCGGACTGTCCCCTGGAAAGGACTCGAGCTCTGGGAGCAGGAGCCCGGGTTTTGGTACCTCGCTGCTGGTACCAGTTGTCTAACCAGCTTCCTAACTCCCAGCTTTCACATCTTTTCATTAAGATGCTGGGACTCTCCAAGGTCTCTTTTACTTCTGAAATTCAGTGAAACAGAGCCCGTAGGAGCACATTCTTGTTCGAAGCATCCTTTAGGAATATTTCTTGCATTTCCAACCATGCCATTCCCTTTAGCAAAGGTAGAAAAGAGGTTGGCCACGTTTAGAGAAATGAAAACAGAAAAAATCAAGAGAAAGGAGTGGCTGGCTAGCCTGAAATGCCTGGAGAAATTTAGGAACCGTATTTGGTAGAAATTAACGTCAGCCCAACACAATGACAGTCAGTCAATTTGTTCAGGTGTAGAAAGAGTGAACAAAGAATTGAGAAAGATTTCCTTGTGGTTGCAAATTTGTGCTAAGAAACCTGGCATGGGCCCTAGGGTGTGACACAGAGAAATTCTGAAGCAATATTAGGAAAGAATTTAGAAGTCTCAACACAAGGTCAGTGAACTCAAGTGCCAGGCACATGAGGCTGTGGGTGTCACGGAGGAAAAAAGGATCATTTCATTATCCTATAGAGGTGCTAAAATCACATGTTTCATATGAGGGAGCCGTTTTCTCATGGGAATGGTTTTACTCTCAAAGATTTAGATCCTGCCTCTTTTGAAAAAGGTGTTAGTGATATATGGGAAAAGGATACCTATAGTTCCGTAAAAATGTAACTGTGTTTCTCTCACTGTCCTTTACAGTTGAGTTTCTGGGATAATCTTTCCTTCTCTAGCATGAATGAATATACTCACAGCTCACAAATTCTTGTTAATTCTTACCTGAACTGTGGTAACTAATTCACAGTCACTGCTCAGATCCAAGAATTAGAAAATCCTTTTTGATACTCAATACTTTGAACTTAATTTACTGTTAAGCCTCCCTGTCTCACTCACTTCCCCAAGCTTTAGTTGGCTTCTGTCCCCTGCAGTAAATTGGTGGGATTGTGATCCATCTTTTCCCCACTTGTTTATAGTCCTCTCCATCAATCTTTTTTTTTTTTTTTTTTTTAAGTACTTTATTTTCATTTTCGTTGTTCATCTTGGTTGTTCCTGCCAGTCCCGGGACAGGAACAAGGGACCTTGGGCTCAATCTCGAGAGCTGTTTTTCAATCCCACCAGGACCAATGGGACTCGGGAGGACAGGGAGTGGTGAGATCTAGGGCATCTGCTTATTCTAGTTGAGCAAACATTCTTATCATTTGGTCTCACTCTGGTCTAGTAGATGATTTTTCCCCTTGAGATGTCATTTTCGTGGATTCTCCAGAATTTTCTTTTTCTCTTTCTCCCACAATTCTCTTGACCCTGCAGGATGTGTCTCTTATTTCTCTGTTCTAATGGTCACTTGAGACTCTTTTTTTCAGTCTCTGGATATGGGTAGTGCATCTCCAAGCTCCTCCAGACTCTTCTGGGTGGTTCTATTGGACAAAACCCAAGACAGTCTCCATACTGACTCATGCCGTGAACCCACAGTTCTTCCAGGAGCACTGGTACCTCTCTTTACTGGGGCTATATGGGTTGCAAGGCAGAGACATGCTTGACTCTGCCTCTGAATCAACCAGGTCTTCTCTTGCCTTTCAGATTCCCACCTGGTAGGCATTAGACTTTGCTCAGTGCCCACTGTAGCGCTCACAGGAGTCTGTTGGGCACCGGCCTCCATGTTTCTCAGCCTCGGAAAGAACTTCTGATCTTGGAGTGATCTTCTCACCCAGTTCAGGTTTGGAATGCTGCACATCCTCCCAACTACCTGAGAGCAAGAGAACTTGGCAAAATAATGTTCCCTTCAAGAAGTATCTTCTCTGATTTCTTTAGTCTCCATATCCTGACCTTTCTTCTATGTCCTTCAGGTGACAGAGTCCAAGGGGACCCAGGTTCTTGAGGCCATGTACTTTGAAAAATCCTCCTAACCTGGTTTGATAGCTTTCTTTGGAATTTTACATTGATTATGTTGTTGCTGTCGTTTTTTTCCTGGTAGTGGGTTCAGTTTTAAGATCCAGTTACCCAAGTTATAAACAAATATGATTCATGGACCAATCCTTGAACCACAGTCCAGTGGTATAACATCTGTCTTCACTCAACATTGATTTCTGAGAGTGTTATTGTGTAAAAAAATTGAGGTGGGGATCAACTCCCCAAAGACTGTCACTTAATCCTTGACCAGCTGTTATTTAGCATTTGTTAACTAGAATGATACCATACAGACTTTACAAAATAATTTGGAATGAAATACCTTACTCGAATGGATATTTTTTTAAATGATAGTAGACTAATGCCTAAGAACCTTATATGTGGTCTTGACCATGCTTTTTCCAGGACAAGAGAGTAGTGAGTTCATGATTCTCTGTCTATAGAAGAGGACAGGAAAGTGGCTTTGTAATACTGAGTCACTGGGACACAAATTGTCCCAAATTAACTCTGTTACCAGCTGGCCACTCTAGACTCAGACTTCAGGGGTGCCATAATAGCATGTTTCACTAGAGGCTGAAAGGAGGAGGGGTGGTGAATTTCCTGAGGTCAGGATATCCTTCCAGGGTTCCTGGAGTCCAAAACAGAGGGAGAGGGAAATAAATGGCAGCTTTAAATCCCCAGATGTGGCTTAACCAGAGTTTAAGTGCTGCTGGTTGGTCCTGAAAGGCTTTTATTGTGGGGATCCCTTCCCCTTTTGTTTGTTTGTATAAAACCAGGGAGGGAAACGGTTGAGTTCAATAAAAAAGAGTGTCCTTCGTTGTGTATTTTGGAGTCCTAAACTAAGGAGTTGGAAGGCCCTTGTTTGATACTTGATTTGTGGAAGTGGTGACTTTTTTAGGCTGGTGTCGCCTCATCTTTTTGAACGTGTAGGCCCTTCGATGGGCCTAAAAGCATCCCACTTCCTTGAAGGATATGATTTTCCTCCTTCTTTCCGCCCTTGTGCCCTTCTTGAGATACATATACTTTGTGAAGTCTCATGGCAGGGGGAAGATAATATCAAGCTTTGCTTTCCCTAGTTTCTGTTGCAAAAATAAATACACATCTGTTGCTTTCCAAATACATGCACGTGTGTTATTTAACGAGATGTGCTTTTTTACTCTACATTGCACTTTTCCATGATGCTAATATATTGCTGCTGTACAACATGTCCTATGACTTCAGAAGCCTCTCAGACCTCCTGGAGGCTGCGCTTGAACCCCCAAGGAGCTCTCCCAAGCCTGGAGGACTAGTCTTGGCCAGCTCCCTGGCACTTTTCCCATCCTGTTGGATGTCTTTATCCCTGTTAGAATCAGGTTGAGCGCTCTCTGTGGACTTAGATATTATCTGGTCTCATACCTGCATTTTATAGAAAAGAATGTGTGGAAACTTTACGCAAGTTTTCCAAAATGCTACCACTGTGTTTTTTACTGCAAATCCCGAGCAAGAACCCAGGCAGCATATTTCTGCAAGAGTCCCTGCAGGATTCTTTACATTATTTTGTCAGTTGCTTGAATCTGCTCCACCTTATCCCATTCCTTGTAAAGAAAACCATCAATGCTACAAGCAAATGCCCATATTTGCCCACAGAGCAGTGGGCACACTCAGAAGCCTCTCAGAGTCAGCTAATGTGATATGTGTCTAATCTCTCTGTGATAAAAACTCTAATGTTCAACAAGTCGATCTTGCACTGTTTGCTGTCCCCTCTTTTTTAGACTCTTGTGTGCATGGACCCCAAGGAGGCCCGCGGCGCTGACACCAGCCACTCTGGCTACAAGATTCTGCTCCATTTCCTACCAACTGAGCAATCCTGGACAAGCCACATCATTTTGCTGATCCAGTCTTCCCGTCTAGAAAATGATACTATCCACCTTTGAGTGCTGTTTGAGTTTGCAAATATATTTCATATTCTTGTGGAAGTACTCACAGCAAGCTGCCTTGAATTTTTAGTGCCTCTAAGGCTCAAGAAATACTTATTCAATTGTTATGAATCTATATTTTTGTCAAGCCTTATAAATGACACAGAGAAAAAGTACCTATCTCCTCACTTCTGGTAGTTTAACATTTATCAGGTTGACAAATAAAGTTCATCATCAGCTTGTGGTCATTCATGACCTCTGGGACCTTTTTGAAATGCATTTGTAATGGGTGATCTCCAAGCCTCTACCCCTACTCTGCGGGTCACCGCTCCTTGAATTCTTCTATAGTTCAGCTACCTCGGGAAAAATTTGTACGGAATGGAAGGAATGTGGGACAATTCAAAGATCATTTATTCATGAATTTAGTTGCTGATAACGTGAAAACTCAAACAGCAATCAAAGGTGGATAGTATCATTTTCTAGATGGGAAGACTGGATCAGCAAAATGATGTGGCTTGTCCAGGATTGCTCAGTTGGTAGGAAATGGAGTAGAATCTTGTAGCCAGAGTGGCTGGTGTCAGCGCCGTGGGCCTCCTTGGGGTCCATGCACACAAGAGTCTAAAAAAGAGGGGACAGCAAACAGTGCAAGATCGACTTGTTGAACATTAGAGTTTTTATCACAGAGAGATTAGACACATATCACATTAGCTGACTCTGAGAGGCTTCTGAGTGTGCCCACTGCTCTGTGCATCCTTCTTAAAGATGTGAGAAGTGTTACAGAGCAGGCACCTTAGTAATGTGGAAGGGAGATTCACAGAGGTGGGTGCTGTGCAATGCTCTCCCATGATAGCTTTATTTTTTAAATTTTTTTAAAGGAAAGGCACAGGCAGGAATCAAGGCCAGCAGGCAGGCAGTGAGGAAGAGAGAGGAGGAAGAAGCACTTTATTTATTCAGTGGTTGGTCATTGGTTGTGTCCCTGGCCCTGGGTATTGAACCAGCGACCTTGGGATGTGTGTAGACTGCCTGGTTTAGCATACTGGGCCACCAGGGCGTGTCATGATAGCTTTTTTGAATTCACCTTCTCTTAATCTAAAAACAAAACCTGAAACAATAGTAAACCCATCAGAGACACTAAGTCTCAGGCCTCTTGGGGAAAAAAGGGAATTTGGCAACCTCAATTGTCATCTTAAAATAGGTCCCCTGGGTCCCTGAGACAGGGAAAAAGGGGTAACAGGTCTGTTTTGAGGAGGAAGTAGTTTGCTAGGACTCAGACTCAGGCAGTGTTTACAGAGGATGAACCTGAGCATCTCCTTGTTTGCTCAGTGAACTCATAGCCCTAAGTTTTTCTGTGTAAATCACCATGCATGGTCGGGTAATCTGATTTTTGTTTTTTTCCATGGAGGTAGGGGAAGGCCAAGCAGGGCTTTGATAGATCTACCCACATATAAATGGAAGTGATTTTGATCCGTTAACTCACGTCCATCTTGGCTACCCCCAAAGTTGTGCAGATTAAAACTTTTTGTAAGTTTTCAACCAGGAAGAAGAGGGAACGTGTGAGGAAAAAAGGATAAAACTGTAGACATTCTTCAGCTGACTTGGACTTGGGTGGGAGATGAAAAGCAGTAGATCTTTCTTAAAGAAATCATTCTTGTTTGAAAATAGTTGGTTTTCAAAAGCCTGGCATTGTGTATTTGCTGTATGTGTTCTGATTTTGTTTGCAGAAATTCTCAGAGACCTGCGAAGCCATGAAGTGTTCTTTCGTATTCTAGGTCTTGCAGGAATTTTAAAGTGCAGTGTGAGTTGGCATGTGGTGGTGCATTAGAAAGGGCAGAGAGGAGGAGAAAGAGAGAACATTTTAGCTCCTTCCTGGATATAATTATAAACCCTAATCCCACAATGCTGTTTTTTTCCTGCCTCCACTGATGTGAGATAAAAATAGATTTTTTTTCCCCCAAAATGTGTTTGCAGGGCCCTGTTAGCATCTCAGATGGAACCAACATATGCCAGGAATGTGTTTCCTTGTTTCGATGAGCCGGCTCTGAAGGCAACTTTCAGTATTACAATTATTCATCATCCAAGTTATGTGGCCCTTTCCAACATGCCAAAACTAGGTGAGTAATGTTTCCCGTCACCTGAAACTTAAAGTTTATTTATTTTTATATATTCATTAGACAGTGGACCTTTGAACAACCCAGGTCTGAACTGTGGGTCCACTTACATGTGGATTTTTTAAAAAATAACCTTATATCTGTTATCTCCATAGTTATTGTTCAGTAAAAGTTACACATACCCAAGTTTTTCTGTAGAACTCTAAAACTGAAGATGCTTATGATAATCTGAAATCAGCTATCTTCAGTATTTTAGGTTAAAGAATATTTCTGAGTTATTCTTTTTTCTTTTAAAAATTATATTTTCTTATTCAAAAGTAACACACATTAAATGTAGAATTTTTACCGATATGCAAAGAAAATAGCTAAATCTAATTACCTGGAGATAAATTTGAAGCATTTTTATATGCTGTATGATCTTTCAAATTTTCTTTCTTAGAAATGTTATTGAAGGAAACTTGCTTCATAGCATTATGTCTGTTTAGGGTATGACTCACAATAAATCAACATCTGTATAAATACAGTGATTTTTACCACCAAGTGTCTCATTCTATTCTTTACCATGTAATTGGCCCCTCATACCAGCTTTGCTCATCTTTTTCTCCCTTCCCTTCTGATAATTAATAACTGGAATGTATAGATGAATAGTCTATTTTGTTTGTTTCTTTGTTTGGTTTCTTCCTTGATGATATAAACTTATGGTATCAGTAAATCCAGGGCAGTGCTATAAATGTATTTTCTCTTCCTTATGATTTTCTTAATAATGTTTTCTTTTCTCTAGTTTACTTTATTATAAGAAGAGTACATATAACATAAGAATACATATAACATGTAAAATATGTGTTAATTAGCTGTTATTGGCCAGGTCAGCAGCACGTTATTAGTAGTTCAGTTTGGGGGAACCAAAGTTATATACAGATTTTTAACTACATATCGTCTATCTGCCTACCTATCTATCCATCCAATTGATCCTTGAACTACACAGGTGTTAGAGTTGAGAGATAGATAGATGAAAGATATAGATAGATAGCATATATATATATATATATATTTTTTTTTTTACTAGCTTTTATAGCAATATCTTTTCTAGACAATATGTTGGTCATGTATTAGGGAGAGCAGTCACATGGGGGTATGTGTCAGCACCCACATCTTAGATTCTTTTTGTATTAGAATCTGGGGGTATTGGCAGCCTGTCTCTCCATTAATTTGGTTTCAACTATTGATCATTAACAATAACAAGCTAGTCTGCTTAATCTGAATCTGGCACTTATACGTGTTCTTTTTTGGCTCCAATGACTTTGGTGGTTGAATTAATACTCAGTTTTTAAACATCGAGAAGACATGGAAGTCAAGACTCTTACTTGGCCTAACAGCATGGGGCTTGCAGGTCCTTCAAGACAATGCTGGTGACAGCCTTAAAGAGACTGCCTCCTGCAGACCGGACCTGTGTCCCACTACTGCCCAGTAGTGGACATGGCCCATTTCACATCAAGCACTGGGCCTTGTGGGCATCTGAGTTTGTGATTTTGGTCTTAAGGGCCCCACATGGCCTCCACGAAAGACGTAAATGAAACCTGAGAATATCAGAATGTCACCTGGTTGACCTACCCTGGGCCTAGGAAGCTCTAGATGAAATGTTGTAAGAAATGGGCTCAAGTAGAAAACAGGAGAAATGTATTAAAAAAGCAAGGAGGCAGATTGTGAACCTTACTTAAATGCTCATAGATGTGGCCCTCAGCCAAGACCACAGGACTCAAGATACTAAGTCAGGACTAAGATGCTCTCCACAGATCTTCTTAGAGGATGGGGGGCAGTTGGGAAGAAGTTGCCAGGTGATAGCTGACAGATTATTTCAAAGGTAGATATTATTCTTAGGTTTATAGCGATTTGGGCTAAAATCAATTTCTTTAGGTCAATCTGAAAAAGAAGATGTGAATGGAAGCAAGTGGACTGTTTCCACCTTTTACCCTACACCCCACATGCCAACTTATTTAGTCGCATTTGCTGTATGTGACTATGACTCTGTCAACAGAACTGAAAGGGGCAAGGAGGTGAGTAAGCAGGAGTCTCCAGGTAAGAGTACATTTGTGCTGGGTACAGACTATCCATCCACCCCTCCTGCATCCAGATGTCATGCCTATGTGTCCCACTGCCACCAACCAACCGTGACAGACACCTGCCAGGAAAGAATTCCTGGGGTTGAAATGATGTCTGCAAGTTAAATATTGTCCCTACCTAGCATGGGGCTGCAGGGTTTCTCAACTCTGGGGCATGCAACACTTCCCCAAGTTATGCTCAGTCCTGAAATAACTAGTTTTCACTCCATTATGCTCTCATTATATAGTCCCTTTAAGGAAATATCAAAATCACTATAGCACTACTTTACACACTGGCTCACTCCACTCCCCAGGATAGAATGTGGGAGTAAGTCCAGTGCCTCAGGCCCAGTTCTTTCTAGTCAGATCGACCTCACAGGGCTGAGGAAAAGCAGACCCCCCTGTGTGCTGGGTCCAAGATCTCCCAAGCTCAAACTGTTGACTTGTGAGGACAAGGAAGCTGTGTGTGAGCCAAGCCTATCACCACGGGAAGAAGCGCTCAAAGCTACTCCTCCCACACTCATCTCACGATGAATTAATAACAGAGTTGGGTGCACACAACAGCTCATTATCTTCCTCAGCTCTTGACCCCAACCTGATTCCCCATATTGAGTAACCACTCTAGATCTTTGAGATTTACAGGCATAACAATGACCACATGTAACATTCATGACTTACCTTAATAATTCCGCTCAGGTATGATGTAGAAGTAGTGCTTCCCATCCAACAGGAAGAGGGCCCTGCAGCTACCAGTGACCCCTGGTGGTTGTCGACATCTGCATCTCAGATGGCTTGTCGCTCTCGATGCTGCTGCACAAAGAGCAATTCTTCCAAAATGACAAATCTGTTTCTTCACCAAAGACCACCCTGAAAAGAAAGGCAGCTGCCATAGAAGCAGCGAGGAAGCAGAGTGTGCCTGAGGAAGTTGTGTTCTTTGCCAGAAAATAGAAATTTGGGATGGGTTCATCAGTGGAATGTTGCATTTGGCTACGGCTCAGCTCTACGAAGAGGCGCCCACCATCTATCCTATAAGGGGACCCGAATGTGCTCTTGGCCTAGCATCTATCTTACTATGCTGCTTAGGAAGAGAAACACATTGAGTGAAATGGAAAATGGGGTTCATGTGTGGCATGAGGAAAAACTCAAGACACATGTAACTGGGGTGGAAATGGCATCTTTTGAGTAGAACATAGTACACATGGGCCGGTGTGGAGAAATTGCTCTCTTGGATGAGGTCTGCAGCATCTGGGCAGCCCCGGGCACACACTGGTGGACTGCATCTCCCAAATAGTCCTTGTTGCCTTGTCGGGGGTCCCCGCCCCTTCTACCCATGGAAATCCGTATCCTTTACCTGACTTCCAGCTTGTAGAATGGCACGGTGTGGGAAGAGCTTTTTACACCGAAAATTAACACAGAAGCCTTCGTTGTTATTGATCTTATTTTCCAAAAGGCTGCCATTAAAATGCACACATTTCCTTTAAATGGGGAGACCAATTTTCACTCAGCAGTGTGGGTTTTGGCTTAGCAGCTTTCCTAACCATGGCCTCAGAAGTTAGAACTGGAGGTGGCCTGGCTGGCGGGCTGGCTGTTGGGAGGGCTAAGCCCTGGCCCCTGTGTCTGGATGAGGAGGCTCGGGGAGGGGAGGGTGCTGAAAGGAATAAGGAAATCAAGGCAGGAGGCTTAACTCAAAAACAGGTGGTTGTGTTTTGTGAGAGGGGAGCATTCCTGAAGACTTCACATAATTCAAAATTCACATAATTCAAGACAAATTTCCCAGCTGAAATCCCCCTCCAGGGGACAGAGATGAGGACTCACTGCTTCAGCAGCTGTTAGCATGCGACTTTCAATGTCATTCTTGAAAATTAAGGGTATTCCCCTTAGTTCAAATTTGTAGAAGTAAGGTGGGGCTATTACTATTTTCATTAAACTTTCAAATGTGTTTAATGTATCCCCTACTCTGTACAATTAACCAGTACCCATCACGGCACAATTCTGTTTCTGATCATTGAAAAAGGGTCCTGAAAAGAAGAGCAAGGTTCAAGGTGACCTTTTACCCTAATATAGAATCTACATTTTCTTTGGGGACACGTACCATGCCAAGGCTGGTGTTTGAATAGCAAAAGTTACCCTTGTTGTTGTAGAATTTTGAAATGGCACACTTCTTGGAGAGCCACCCTTCACACCTTGTAAACAGCCTTTCCGGCTTTCTTCACTACCTGGGGGCACTGTGTGCGGGAATATCTGGTGAGAAGAAAATGTTGCTAGAACATCAGCGGAACTGGAGCAAGCAGACAACCACCTGCCATAATCACTACTCATTTGTTTTGGCCTAGATACGTATCTGGGCCCAGAAAGACGCCATCGCCAATGGACATGCAGACTTTGCTTTGAACATCAGTGGTCCCATCTTCTCTTTTCTGGAAGATTTATTTAATATTAGTTACCCTCTACCAAAAACAGGTGAGGCATCTGCCCTTCCAATGAGATTGATTGACTTCTATGGGGGGTAGGGAGGGAGTGAGATCAAAGGGTACCCAGAGGAATCTTCATGGACAGGTCTGTTGTCATCAGTGAGCTGCTCTTCTGGAGATTGTCTCACAGGCCTCCCATCACCACCCTAATGCTCAGTGACCTGTCTGCAGTGCCCCATGCCCTCAGGGGTAGGCAGGAGTGTTCAGAGAGCACTCCCCCTTTCTTTCCCTCCTAGGCTCTCCTCTGCAGCCTCCATCCTCCAGACTCTGCTTGCTCTCTTGCATGCCGTCATTTTCTCTCATAATACAAGTGTGCAATGTGATGTTCTGAATCTCTGAATCCTTTTAGTGGGTCTGCATGAGTTAACTCCCGTTCCTTTTAGTAAGTTGTTTTGTTTTTTTTTTAAATATTCTTTAGACGTGAGTCATTGGATTAAGACTTGGGGGTCCCATCTGTGATTTTTTTTTTTTGCTGTATAAAATTGGAATCATGTGTGAGCCTCATATGATCTTTGAAATATGTAAGCATTTTTATCTCTCCTAGATTTGTACAGTATGGCCTTAGAACTGTGTAAGACACTCAGCTCAGAAAGTTGTTCAGTGTTTTTCTCTCTAAATGGAGGGTATTGTGTAACTGCATTTTATTTCTTTGACATGTTAGTTGAAGTCTTAGAAAAATCATGCTCTACTGATGCTGGCAGGTGGTGGGAGAAGATGGAAAGTGAATATGGTGGCATGCAGGCAAGTGGGAACCAGCCTTGGTCAATACAGGATCCCAGAGGTGATACCTGTCTTTGACATGTTGGGAGGTCACAGGAGCCTGGGATACATCTCTTGTGTGCCTGGAGGAACTCAAGATGGCCCTTGTCTAGGAAAACAAAAAGTTGTATTTGTCTTTATTTAGAGGAGGAGAAATTTAGAAGTTCTCTGGGATAGCCTGTTCCTTCAAAGCTCCTCCTCCATCCAACTCAGCACCTCCTTTGCAAATCCTGCATCCACCCTTCTTCCCAGGCCCCTGTTCTCTCTCATTTACATCACAGTCTCCACCACAACAGCCCTCACCTGGTTTCACCACCCTCCCTCTTGCCACTTCTGATCTGTCTTCCACGCTGAAGCCAGAGGATCTTTCTAAAACAAAATCTGATTATTGACTCTTAATGTCCCCCTGTGGCTTCCCAGTGTCCTGAGGCTGAAGCCCAGACTCCATGCCTGTCTTTACAAAAAAGCTTCTCTTGCAAACTCTTTGGCAGTTCCTCTCTGTCCCCTTTTACACATTCACCCTGCTCTCCTCCCCTCCAGGCTCTGGGGCACTTCACCTGCAGATCCTGGAATGCCTTCTGAACGACTGGTTAATGGTATTGACTAACTCATGCTTCCTCCTCCAGGAAGCGTTCCCTGACTCCTATTGTCAGTTTCCACAACATCCTGTACAGCCCTCCATTTGAACCCTTGACCTATGAGATCTGAATGCTTCCTTATTATATCAAGAGTAACTTGGGGTCGGGATCTTGATTGTCTTTCTCCTGATACCCCCAGAGCCAGTGACAGTAATTCTCTTAGAGTAGCAGTAACCTTTTGCAGAAAAAGTTTGCCAGCCCCTCTTCTAAAAAGGAACTAGTAGATTCATGGATACATATAGTATCACTTTAAAATACTCATTATTTTAATACTCATTAACTCAAGAAACATGAATTTTGCTTGATCCAATTCTATGCATCTGCAATACTTTTTTAAAAAAACAGTCATCATGGTTAGTAAGAAATGGCTGCTTAGCATGAAGAGACAGGAGCACAAGTGCTGGTAGTATTCACAGGTTATCAAGTGGGGGGTTTCCTGGGGCAGCAACTCCTTGAACAGAGAGGACTCGGTGGTGGTAGAGACAAAAAGGATTGTCTTGAGTGGAGCAGAGCAGTCGCTCATGAGGAAGGTGTGTGGGAATGATGGAGGAAGAAGGACAGGAGAATGGGAGCAACTCAGTTTGTGTGTTATTTTAAGGGAAGGTGCAGGCAGGAATGAAGGTGAGTAGGCAGGCGAGCAGGAAGAGAGAGGAGGAAGAGGTGTTTTATTTAGTTGTTCACACTGGTTGTTTTCCCCCAGACCTGGGACTAGAACCCAGGGGTACGTGGTCTGTGCTCCTTCAGAAGCGATTGACCCAATTGCTACTCCAGCAGCACTTGCCTTTTCTTCTAGTTTTAGAAGTAACTGATAATCACAATGTAGAAAATTTGAAAAAAATAAGCAAAAGTGAAGAAAACTCTCCTGTAATATTACCACTTAGGGACAACCCTCTCTCATATTTGGTGTATGTCTGTCTACTCTCAACCTCTGTCTTTGTATTTGCTTCTTTGGTTTAAACCAAATTATGTCTTTGGTGAATTGTTCACATTTATGTTTTTTTCATTTTATTTGTCAGAGTTCCTTTAATATTAGAATATTATGGTCTAGTTGTTTATTGCAATATGCTATGCTTCAAATATTTTTCCCAATTGTGTCTTGCCTTTCAAATTTATCCTCTTTTGTTGAACTAAAATATTTAATTTTAAATAGACTTGATATTTTAGAGCAGTTTTAAGTTTACAGAAAAATGGGGCAAAGAGTTCTCATGTTTTCCTTCCCTCTGCCCTTCTTACTGCTGTTGTGAACATCTTTCATTCATGTGATATGCTCATTATAACTGATGAGCCAACAATGATAAATTATTATTAACTAAAGTCCATAGTTCACATCAGCATTACAGAGTTTTGACAAATGTATATAATACATTCATAGACCATTCAGTTAACAGTACACAGAATGGTTTCATTGCCATAAAATCTTCCATGCTCCATTTCTATATCCTCCCCTTCTGTGCCAGGTCCCTGACAACTATTGATCTTCTTGCTGTCTCTATAGCTTTGATTTTTTCCATAATGTTATATGGTTGGAATCCTAGCATGTGAAACTTTTCAGATTGGCTTTTTTCAGCTTATGAGTATAATCTCCCTCCATCTTCCATAACTTGATAACAACTTCCTAATGACACACGATGTTGAGTAACACTTCATGTGCTTATTTGTATGTATTCTTTAATAAACAGTCAGTTTACATCTTTTACAACTGATTTGCTTATTTTCTCCTTGTTGAGTTTTGGGAGTTCTTTGTATATGTTGGATCTAGGTCCTGTCAAAAAGTCTTTGATTTCTTATGTAGTCAAAACAATTTATTTTCTGGCTTCTGGCTTTGGTATTAGTCATTAAGGCCTTCTGCATTTTCAGATTATATGTATTCACTTGTATTTTCTTTCAATTATGTTAGTGATTTCACTTTGAGCTATTTATACCTAGAGATTTCAGTTTGGGGGAAGACATGATTTCATTTTTCCCTCCATTTAAATCTATTTAGATATAATTGCCTTGCCTAATTTTGATGGCTACGCAATGGAGAACTGGGGACTCTTGATATTTGATGACTCATTATTGTTGCTGCAACCAGATGATCAACAAACAGAAAAAAAGATGATGATCTCCTACATTATCTCCCATGAGATTGGACATCAGGCATGTGGTAAAATGTTCTTTCTTATTTTACACGAAGATACTCTCTAGCTGTTTTACGAAAAAGAGCAAAAAAGAAAAACCCTCCTGTATATCAAATTTAAAAAAAAAGTCAAAAAGTGGAACAGTGAATAAAAACAAGGAAGAATTTGAGTAATCAGATCCTAGGTAAATGAACTCTTGTTGATGAAATATAGTGATGAGAATTTAGTTCATTGGGGGGCAGGGTTGTTTTTTTTTAGTGTTTTATTTTTAGTTTGCTAGCACTGCTGTATACATTTTAGGATATTGAATTCACATTTCAGTCTGTGTGCATTTGACACCACCCCCACCACCAGAGTTCTAGTGCCCTTCTCACCACCTTATCCCTCCCTGCTCCCATCCTTCCTTCCATCCGCTTGGTAGCCAAATCTTGTGTCCTGTGAGTTTTGCTGAGAAGGTCAGGTATTTCAAGCCCAAGAGTAACTTTGCTCCACCAAGTTCCCTTCAGGAAAAGCAAACCAAGCAGAGCTTTGATTATTTGCTTCATTCCTTCTTAAAAGAAGAAATATTTTAAAACGTGTGTAGAAAAGGTATCTACATTTCTTCAGAAGATTATTGACTTTTAAGAGAGGTTAAAGGGTTGTAGGTAATACACTGGTGTCAGTGAAGTTAGGAATAATTAATCCTTTTTCATATCCCCAAAAGTAGAATAAACAAAGATTACTTCATTAGATCTATATGCATTCACTCTGTAACTTTAGAAGCTTAGCTATTTGATGTGGTGGAGAGTCTTACATCTGCATCGTGACCTGACCTCTCTCTGTTTGTCGAGAGAAAAATCGTCTAAACTGTGAAATCATTGTTTTCTTGTTATGTGGATCCATGAAAAGTTTTGAGAACGAATGATTTGCTAGGCTAAAATAATAGCCTATTACATAGTCAGTGCACACTTTCACCAGTTTTGATCAATCACCCAAAGCGTTATTTTATTCTAGCCTAAGTGACACATTGTTTTGGAATATAGGCTGCTAGCTATTAGAACATCACTGCTGTTTTAAGAATTTAGTTAAGTAACAGGGTGTGAATTTGTTGATTTTGGAAATTGCTGTATTTTTCTGTCCTGATTCTATTCATCATCCATTTGACACTTTCTTTCTGTGAAGCTCAAATAGAAAATAATTATAGCTGGACCACTTTACAGAACTTTACTGTTACCTAAATGATTTATACATAGTGCAGATAAAATCATGTTCTGAAAACATACTAACTGCCCACAGAAAAATCCTGATGTAGTTCATGTAAAGTATCAATGCTAGAGTTAGCAGGAGTTAAGTGACCATTCAGGATTAATGCTTTATTTGACTTAGTGTAACTCAGACAAAGTGGGCAGTTTCAGAAATGCTACTCTAGCTTCCAATAATTTTGCACATCACAGTTTTAAAACAAAAATTGTTTTCAATCATTTAATCTTGAATTATAATTTCAGAGATATGCACGACTGATACCTCTTCACATTAAAATGAAAACATGTTTTTGAAACTCCTCTTTTTGATTTTTTTTGATAGCAAATGAAGTATTGTATCTTTGACCTTACCTTTTACTTGACATGCAATTACAGTAAGTATCACACAGATTAAATTTAAGAAAGCTCTTTTTCTCTCCCATCTCCAAAGTGGTTTGGAAACTTGGTGACCATGAATTGGTGGAATAATATCTGGCTCAATGAGGGTTTCGCCTCTTATTTTGAGTTTGGAGTAATGAACTACTTTAATCCTAAACTCCCAAAAGTAAGTATGCTTGTTAAATTTGTTTAGTTATTTCTTCCTGATTATAAAAGTATATCCATTGTTGAAATGTATAAAATACAGAAAAATAGAAGGATTATTAAATTTTGTGTAGTATCAGAGATGACCTGCATCATCTTTTTGATGTGCTTTCTTTTTCTAGGCTTATTGTAAGTATTCATAAAATTGGGAATTATGTGCAAATGTAGACTGCCTTTTCTACTTCATATTATATCATGAGCATTTCCATAAATCATTAAATTGTTTTTGAAAGAAAGATTTTTAATGATTAAGTATTTTATCATCTTATAACTATATATATGTACATTATTAGGTTGTTAGATTTTAGGTTATTTTCTCTTATTCCTGCCTAGACTAAATTTTAAAGCAGCTATAACCAGCAGCCTAAGACTTAAATGATAATTAATGTGCTATATTACATAATACATTACATATAATACAGGTGAAGTTTTATAAATATTCATAGCTGATATCGACTGCATGATAGCTGAGGTGGTTTTAATAGTTTGAGTAAGTAGTAGTATTGAAAAATACATTCATGGATATGCAAATCTGATTATTTCAACTGTAAGCTATTTTTCAAATCACATATTTTGAGTCGTCAGGTAGTGCTTTTGGAATGGTCTGATAAAACCAAACTAATTTTATTTGATTAAGAGATGTAAATGTTTAGACTCAATGTCATGGTTGACAACAGATTTGATTCCTTTATAGCAAGCATGGTTTTAGCTTTATCTTCCCCCTTCTATTCCTGCCTTTCTCCTCTCTGGGCTCAGACAGACAGACAGACAGACAGACAGACACAAACACACACACACACACACACACACACACACACACACACACACACACCCCACCCCGCTCCCCTCCCCGCCGCTGCTTCCTTCCTCTTGCCTCCTCAGTGCTTCCAAGTTCCATTCTTGGCCTCTTTCCTCTAATCCCTACCCTCATTCAAAGAGTTGTTTTGTTTTATTTTTCTTTTAAGGAAAGAGATGGGCAGAAATGAAGTGAGAAGAGGCAGGTAGGACGGAAGAGAGTAGGAAGAAGCATTTTATTTGTTTATTTTTATTTAGTTGTTCATCTTGATTGTCCATCCCCCCACACCAATCCCCAGAACAGAAACCCAGGTCTTTGGGATGTGGACTGTGCCCAACTACCATGCACCAGGGCGTGACTCTTTCAAAGAGTTTATTGATATTTGAAATACAAGTCTCTACCAGCAAGATCTTTCTAACAAGCTAAATTTTTTTTCCTTTTAGGAGATCCTAAGAATTTGTTCATTCTGTTCTATTATATTGCAGTCAAATGTCCCTTCTTTTGTGAAAGGATAGAAATGGTAGGTAGATCCTTTGCTGACCTCCATAGAAACTAAAGAAGAAATTCTTTTCACCTATATTTGAAATTGCAGTTTTTCTGGGAGGCACTGACATAGCAACCTCCTAAGCCCCCAGTCCTCTGCAACCTCTCTCATCTCTGTAGACCTGCAGGAGGCCACCTGCCCTGCATTGCAGCCTCTTGGTGGCCTCTGGGTCTTCCTCCTCTGGACTGTGCAGAGGCTGCTTTGTCCCACAGGGGAGTTGGGACATCATTATCGAGATCGAGTGGTGAAATGACTCGTCCTGGGGCGTCTGCCTCAATGGGACGGAACTGTGATTGTAATCCAGTTGTCTGGGCCTCCTCTAATGAGGAGAAAATGACAATAACATCGCCACTACTCTACTCCCCACTCACGGGGCTCTCAGGACTTAACATTTCAGGGAGTGGGAACTGTCTATGCACATCATCTTATCAATCCTCAAAATAATCAGGAGTATAGTTTGTTTGTTTTTTCTATTTGACAGTTGAGGAAAAAGGTAAATTGTGGAGGATTTCAGAGTTATTAACTGTCAGAGATGAGGTTCAATACCAGGCTTCGCTGAGCGCAGAACCCCTGCCTTTAACTCCTGTGCTCAGAAGGAAAACACCAGGGGTTCTCATCCTCAAGATGCTATTGGGGGAGCCGGGGTCATTTCATGGATCTTTCACATAGATAACTTTATGTACATATTATAAACTTAGTTATCCTGAAAAGTCCTTTTTACACACCCAATATTTACAGAATTGTTTGTGTCCCTCTTCTACAAAATAGAATCTACATATGGTGAGCATAACCATTTTTTGAAATCTTCTGGTTACATCCCAAATTAACCCTGTGCTTAGAGTTCATAAGGAAAGACGTTCCAGCCCATAACATGATAGATTTTTTCCTCTATATTTTTAATTGAATAGAACTTATTCACATCAGTTACCTCAAGATAGGATACTATTATATCAGAAAAAACTTTGGTATTTTAAAGTTATGATAATGAGATTAGTTTCCTTTTTTTTTTTTTTTACCATTTAGTTATTTCTTTTTATCATTGGTTTCTTTTTTAATTAAATGTGTTGAAGGAACATTGAATTATAACATCATATATGTTTAAGGTATACATCATCTTGAGTCAACAAATCAACATCTGTATATAGTAAAGTTCGCCAACAGGAGCCCCTTATAATTTTCCCTTTTATCCAGTTTTCCTCTTCTCCTCCTTCCCTTCTGGTAACCTCTACTTTGATCCTATGACTTAAGGTCCTTTTTGTTTGTTTGTTTGATTGGGTTCATTTGTTTGTTTGGTTTCTCTATATACACACATGTGTGAAATCATGTTGTGTTTTACTTTTTCCTTCTAACTTATTTCACTAAGCGTAATTCCCTCTAAGCATAATTCACTTATTTTGTTCCAAATGGAGGGATTTTATCTTTTAAAAAAATAGCAGTGTAGTCCTTCATTGTGTATGTGTATGTATGTGTATATACATGTGTGTGTATGCATGCATGCATTTCACATCTTCTTTATGCATTCACCTGTTAGTGGGCACTTCCAGCTTCCAGCTTTGGTAAACATAGAAGTTTATATGCTTCTTCAAGATGGTGTTGGATTTTCGAGGTGAATATCCAGAAGTGGGATAAGAGAATCATGTGGAATTTCTCTTTTCTTTTTTTGAGGAATCTTCATATTGCTTTCCAAAGTGGTTGCACCAATTTGCACTCCCACCAACAATGGATACGGTTTCCTTTTCTTAGCATCCTCAACAGCATTTGTTGTTTCTTGTCTTTTGGATAATAGCCATTCTCATAGGTGTGAGATGATACTTCATTTTTGTTTTACATATAACCTATTTTAAATTGAAAGCAAGTTCGTTTCCAGCTCATTCTAACAGTCTACATTTTTACTTTCCTCTACCCCACATTTTATATATTTGGTGTCTTGTTGCTTCTAAGTGGGATTCAGTCCACTAAGGAACACCCTTTAGTATTTCTTGCAAGATTTGCTTAGTCGTTATGAATTTTTTTAACTTTTGTTTCTCTGGAAGTCTCTTTATTGCTCCTTCAGTTCTAAGTGATACCCCAGCAGGTAGAATATTCTTGGTTGGAAATCCTTTTCTCTCAGCACTTTGAATATATGGTGCCATTTCCTTCTGGCCTATAAACTGTCTGCTGAGAAATCTGAAGAATCTTATGGGGGTTCCCTTGTATGTGACTCGTTTTTCTCTAGTAACTTTTAAGATTCTCTCTTCAGTGTGCTCTGATAGAGTAGTGCTTTGGTTAATTGTCTCCAACCTAAGTATAGTCCACATACACCCCAAGAACCAGGGCTCAGGGAGAACAACCTAGATGAACAATTAAATAAAAATTAATAAAATGCTTCTTCCTCCTTTCTCTTCCTGCCTGCCTGTCTGCTCACCTTCATTCCTACCTACAGAAAAAAAAAGTCAGGGATAGATTTCTCTCTCATCATTTAAAAAACAATTTTGGTATCGTGTGTTTATTTCCATGGATTAGCTTGAAAAACTCTCTCTCCCTGTTGATGTAATAGTCTTGTGTTATGATTTCAGGTCACAGAGTATATCCCTGGAGCAGGAGTTCTAGTTGTCAGGGCCTGAGACCTTTAGGCTGCATGCAGTAGAGCTTATGGGTCAAGTGCGCCCCAGGCAGGGAAGAAGCAGATGTTTTGTAGACTTCTGGAGTCTTTTGTAATCCTCCAGTCACTGCAGCAGAGCTGGAACCCCCACAAACAAAGTGTTGAGCAAAGCACTGAGTTTTCTGTGCTGGAGTTGCCAGCTGGATACTTGCTGCCATCCTAGGTGGCTGCTGCCCTGGTATCCAGGGGAACAAACTCCCCTATGGCCTGCTAATGGTGGAGAGGATTTTGACCTCTGACTGTTCCAGTATGGCTTACGTCAGTGCCAACCCAACTCCAATTTGATGTTCAACAGTGCCACTTCCAATAGACAAAGAGGACACCCAGCATCATCTCTGTTCACTGGAAGGCCATCTCTTCTGTTTCTTCTGCTGAAGTTCTTGCTTCAATAAATGAAAATCCTTCAGTTAGCTCTGTGCACAACTCCTGTGTGGCTCCCCCTGCTCACTGTCCTGCAGTCTGCGTTCCCAGTAGTCCCACTGCTCTTCAAAGGAAAGCCCCTTTGTTTTCCACACCAGGATGTATGTGCTCCCCTCTTGGGTGCGGTCCCTAGATGCTGGGCCACCCAGTGTGGAGTCAACCCTCAGTCCCTAGGAAAAGGTTCTGTATCACTGGTGTCCCTCTCGACCTTGGGTCACAGTGCCTGGGCAGCCATCTTGGCAAGATGGTATCTCAACTTCTCTTGCCTTTTCTGATTTTTTTAAATTAATATTCCTTGTGGAGATTCTGGTCCCTCAATCCTCAGCTCTTTTTTCAAAGACCGTAGTTTGTATCTAGATGTGATTTTCTTGTGTCTGTGGAGAGGCGTTGAGCTCAAGATCTCACTGGTCTGCCATCTTGGGTGTGTCCCTGTCGTTGGTTGCTTAATCATTCTCGAGTCTACATTTTTCAATGGCTTGTAGAATGAGTGAATATGATCTTTGCCAGAAAAGCTTCAGCTCCTGTCGCTTGAGGAAATCGCAGTAAGCTCTGTTTTTTAAAAGTTTGTCCTGTTTTAATAACTTTCAAGACATCAAGAACTTTGACTTCCTGTTAATCTAGTAGTTAAATTGAAATTGAGTAAGAGAATCACAGAGCCATATGCAAAAACAGATTCATATTTTCTTCTATTTCTTGGTCTAATTCAGCTGCAAGTCATTAAAACAGGAGCTGAAAGACTTATGTCAGGGACTCAGAGCATTAGGGACCCATTGGTTTCTTGGTCTCTGAGGCTCCAGTTCCGACATTGCCAAGCCCGCGGTAACTTGGTTCATCTCTCCTTGGTCCTCATCTGAGGAAGCAGCAGACTCGGTGAAGGGAGAGAGCACCTAGAAGCAGTGTAGTCAATCAGGTCTCGTTCTGCTATATGATCCTTGTAAGCTGCTGTGACAAGTCGTCGACGGTCTGTGAGTATTAGCTGCTCATCTGTAAAATGAGTTTCATGAAGTCATTCAACAGATTGTTGAATGGAAGAAACTTTTCTAGTAATTTATTACTAGGAACTGTTGTGACAACTACCATACTAAGTTTTTGTTGTATGTTTATAGAATAATTAATATATATATACATATATATTGTCTAATTCAATCTTCAGAGCAATTGAAGAATCACGATGATAAGGAGGAGGAGGTGGAGGAGGAGTCATCATCACAGCAGGGGTTAACCTTATTGAGCAAGTTCTATTTTCCAGGCACAGTGCTAACATATGATATACATGAATTTAGTCCTGATAATAATCTAGTGAGGGCAGTGCTGCTTCTCTCACTTTCACATGAGAGAGTTCATGGAGCTCTCAGTTACTGTTTTTTCCCCTTTTTTCAATGTCAATTTTGGAAAATGTTTTAGAAACATCAAATTTCATGTTTTTCCAACAGTTCAGAAGTTAATGTGACTTAATCTTTTCTTTTTAGAATGAGATCTTTTTTTCTAACATTTTACATGGTATCCTCAGAGAAGATCATGCCCTTGTGTCTAGAGCTGTGTCCAGGAAGGTGGAAAATTTCACGGAAATAAGTGAAATAAATGAAGTCTTTGACTTATTTACTTACAACAAGGTAAAATCAGTTTTGTATTTCCTTTTGTCCTGTACTCCTGCAGAAAGTAGCATTAAAGGGATTCTAAGGGTCATAGACTAATATGTTACTATACAACTGTTAATTCAAATAAGCTTAATATTCTTCAGTGAATAGATTTCAGGAAATGTGGTTAAGTCAATTCTCATCTAGCAAAAACGAATCATGACCGTAGAAGGTGTTTGATGCTTTCTACCATTATGAACTTTTACAACTTATACCATTTAAGGAAAATCCTTCTGTTGGGTGGAAATTTATTCTCACTGTGTTAATATCTCAATTTATCTTATTTTTTAAAGGAAAGGTGCAGGCAAGAATGAAGGCTAGTAAGCAGACAGGCAGGAAGAGAAAGGAAGAGGAAGCAGTTATTTGTATTTAGTTGTTCATCTTGGTTGCCCCCCAGCCCCCTCATCCCTGATCCATGAACTTGAGGCCTTGGGATGTATGCGCACTGTTCCCATCAGTGACAGTGGACTCAGCTGCCACTCCACCGTGGTGCGCCAATCTCTCAATTTTAAGATGTGTGTACCCTTAACTCTTTGTAAGTAGGATATTGGCTCTCCTTTTACATATTACCTTGTGACAGTCTAATATTTTATTAGCATATTTGGGGATAACCCAAAATTCAACTGAAGTTCACAGTGCAGTCAAGAGCACAGCCTAGAAATTGTGTCTCAAGATGGAGTGTAACTGTATTTTGATATTGGATTTTGTTTGACTAATGGGCTATATATTATGTCCTAGGGAGCCTCTATGGCCCGCATGCTTTGTAGTTTCCTGAATGAGAATTTATTCATCAGTGCGCTTAAGGTGAGTTGATGAAAGTATTGCTCCCTAGACAGCAGTGAACATAAGTTGCTCTGGCATGTTATTTACTTTAACCTTAACTTTTCTATATTTACAGTCATATTTGGAGACATTTTCTTACTCAAACGCTGAGCAAGATGATCTATGGAGGCATTTTCAAATGGTAATTGTCCTCCTACTTGACACTTTTTTTTTTTTTTGCAGGGGGCCGGGGGGCGGTGTTTTGACACAGTACAAGGTAAAGAGGCCATAAGCGTGAGGTATCGTGGCAGGAAAACAATTATGCTGTATTTGTAACACTTCCTGAGGCTGGGTTTGTTCCTTTATCTTCAGCACTCACTATATGCCCAAGTCTCAGAGCAGAGCTCGGCACACAATGAATGAATGAACTAAGGCATCATTCATATGTTGAGTTAAACACAGCTCTGAGTTTGGTCTATAATTTCATCCGTGGGGAATAATCATATACATGAGAATTAGAATCACTTTTCTTGTAGGAGATTGCTACCTCAAAAAATGTTGACGGTAAATATCTGCTTCTGTGATGACTTTTTTAAAAAACAGGCCGTAGATGACCAGAGTAAAATTCTTTTGCCAGCGACAGTGAAAAGCATAATGGACAGTTGGACACACCAGAGTGGTTTTCCAATTATCACCTTAAATGTATCTACAGGCGTCATGAAACAGGAGCCGTTTTATCTCGGAAAGGATAAAAATCAGACTCTCCTACCCCATAAGTAGGTGCATGCTCTTCTCTGTCTTTACCTTCTTTGGGGCTGAGCTCTGATTAAATGGAAACGAGCCTGTGAGTGAAGAAGCATGGTCCCTGCTGGGTACATGGTTCTCTGCATAACAGCTCTGGGTGATGACTTACCTTCCATGAAGAAAGCTGGCATGCCAGGAGGAGGCAGAGCCCCTGATGAAGCCCTGCACTGAGGGCTCAAGGCAGTATCCCTCCCCGCAGACTTAGGGACCAGAACTGTGGGTAGTATGGATTCTTCTTAATCCTTCACAGAGAGGTGATGCATTACTCAGGATTCTCGGTGGGAGGCAGTAAGACAGAGCTGTGGATGGCCGCCTGTTAGTTAAGACAAAATGGTTTTCTGTTATAAGGTCATATTCTCTTCTCTGGAAACAGAACTACATGGTAGCTAGATCCCTGAGGAGTCGTTTTGTGCATGTCTATACATGCATGTGTGCACTTGTAGTCATACCTGTAATATTAGAATTATGACCTTTAGATTCTGTTAGACTTGTGTCCAAATAGCGACTTCACCAAAATTCAATCTTGGGGAAGTCTTATTTAAAATTTTTGTGTTGAAAAAAAAATCTCTGTTTCGGTTCCCTGATCGATAAAGTAAGTGTAATAACACGTATCCCTGGAGACTGCTGTAAAAATGAAGTGACATCCTGAGTCATCCCTTTCTCCTCCTCTCTCCTTTCTTGTTAGATAACTTTTGACTGTTTTTTGATAGTTTTGGTCCTCACATCTCATTGTAATAGCAGCACAAACGAGTAGTTAATTTTCAGATACCGCCACTCAAGTTGTCAAGTCTTACCTCTTTCTTTAAAGCTCCAAAGGGCAAGGCACAGATGACCTACACTACAAAGTCCCTGTAATATTCGTGACTCCTGAGAAGAGGTGTGCTATGCAGATAAACACATATATACAGACTCACAGTTCAAAGGCTTTGAGAAACCAGACTGTGGGCAGTTAAGCAAACTGGAAAGAGTGCCCAAACTCAAGTAGTGTGTCTCCTTGGGTGACTCATGTCCTCCCTTCATGGCTTCATGTTGGCGCCTTCATCCAGGTCATGTCTGTTAGTGTGGGAAGAATATCGGCATTCAGCAAACTGTGCATGACCTGGCTGATTTCTGTTTAGCACTTGTTTAGATGGGGAGAAAGCTTGAGACAGAAAAGTATTTTGAAATGTTTGTCAAACTCTTTCTTCTTAAATTGCTCTTTTCCTTTCTTGGCACGGATGAGGTTGGGTCTGTTGGCAACATCTGAGTGGCCTCTGAATGAGGCCTGGTGGCTATAATTGGGCATAAACAGGCCTTGAAAGTTTCTGATAAAAGATGGTCTTAGTAGCCACCTAAGTTATAAGAAGCAAATCTAGAGAACAACAAGAGGTCAGCAACTAGTTAAAGTTAAACTTGCTTGTGAAAACAAGGGTGAATAATCCTAAGAGCAAAGTTCTACACATCCAGAGGGAATGACCAAAGATTTGAGTCTATTGTTTTATAATATCAATCAGTGTTGGCTCAGAGTTTATATTCTTACGTGTGAAAATTTCAATTAATTGAATTTTTACTTGTTTTCATTAAGTAATACGTGGATTGTCCCTATTCTTTGGATGAAAAATGGAAGTACACAATCTTTAGTCTGGCTAGATAAAAGCAGCAGTAAGTAGCAAATTTTTGAAATATCTTTACATAGACATGAATATTATTTATGTTATATATATATACATATGCAGAGCGTAAAATGTTGAAATGTCTAACTTTTGAAAAGCTCTCTCCTTGAAAATTAAAATATTTTATCACTCTTATTGAACAAAGAATTTGATATATATTTTAGAATTCCTTTACTTTGGTGGGAGATTGTTCAGAATTAAGACTAATATTGAGCAAATTAAATGCGTATATACCATTTTAGTTTTTCACATATTCTTTTGTAGAAGTATTCCCTGAAATGCAAGTTTCAGATTCCGATCATGACTGGGTGATTTTAAATTTGAATATGACTGGATATTATAGAGTTAATTATGACAGGCTGGGTTGGAAGAAACTAAGTCAACAGCTTGAAAAGGATCCTAAGGTAAGATCATTTTTGACAGCTTTTATTAAATATCAGTAATACTGTGACTTTTATTGTTGAGTTTTCATAAATCTCTCTGGTGGAAAGAGATTCCAACTACATTGGCTGTCGTCACCTGCAGACAAACTGGATTCTTCCTCCTTACTGTTAGTAAGGGGAGATTTGGGTTGAAAACATTATGATTTTGAATGTGAATCTCACTTTTTTCAGCAATTTTACCTTTCTCAGTAAAGAAAACCAGAATATATTTTACCTGTTAATTGTTGACTTTTCAATTTTAGGTAAGTTACTTCAGCATATTGCTCCCATTTCTTCATTTTAAAATGGGAACGTTATACATCCCCTTGGTGGAGTAGCGGTTAGGTCAATCACCTCTGAAGCAGCGGAGACCACATACCCCTGGGTTTGAGTCCCAGACAGTGGCAGAAACAACCAGTGATTAGATATGATTCAGGAAAACTTATACTGAAATAATTTAAGCCCATACTAGATACTTACTATATGAATTTCATAATGGAATACTGGTTTTATTATATTCATCAAATTGGTGGGATGGAGAGAGAGAAATGGATTTAATTATTTTGATAAGTAATTTTAAAGACTTCTGTTTTATCCCATTATTAGGAGAAAAAAAAAACAAAAAACTTCTAAGAATCCTTTCTCATTCCATTTATAATCCAGTTAGAGGTAATTACTTGAGGTTTTTATCACCTCAGCAGTGCTGATTCTAGAGTGTGATTTGAATTTGAGTCTGTGTTTGTATTAGAAATATATATGTACGAGTATATGCTTTGAAATGACACATTCTTGATTCTTCAGATGACACAGAACGGTCCGCACCCTGGTATTTCCCCCTTCCCTTGAGTGTAGGCAGGCCCTCATCTGTGATGGGGTGGCATTCTTTCGATTAGGGTATACTGTGGGGCAAAGATAAAAGGTTTTACAGATGTAATGAATGAGCTGATTTTGAGTTAACTCATTGAATGGGGTCAGCCTTAATCAGATGAAGCCTTAAAGGAAGTGTAAAACTGCAGCAGACCCTATTCTGTTGGCCTTGATCCACGTTGCTCTACTGAGGAGAGATGACAGAGGATGGCAGCGGGTCTCTATGGGCTGAGGGACTCAATCCTTCAGCTGTAGGAAACTGACTGCTGCCAGCAACCAGTGAACCTGGAAGAAAACCTGACCCTCAGAGGAGCTGTGTCGCCACCTGACCGTTTCTGTGTAGCCTCCAAGACCCTGAGACAGAGGCCCTTCTAAGTTATGCCTGGACTCCCAACCCACAAAAAACGCAAGATAATAAGCATGTTGCTTTAAACTACAAAGTTTGTGATGATTAATTTTGCAAAAAATACACTAAGTAAATTCTGTATTTTTATTTGTGAGTATAAAAATTATACAATTAATTATAAGCATATGCACCAGAGTATCAGAATTATCTGTATATATGTGTGTCAAGAACACCTATATGTATCAGAATTTTCTGTTAATTTTTATTGTGTGATTTTTTTAAATACACATTTCAGCACACTAAAAAAATATGTTTTTTATACATCAGCTTGAATCTGCTTCTAGTTATTCCACCTAAGGTAAGAATATTCTTAATCAAATCTAGTGATTTAAAATCTATATTTAGTCCATTTGGGAAGCACAAATTACTTCCTCGCTTCTCTGGCTTAGATGATCATGCATATATATTTGCCTGTTACTCTAGAAAACCTGCTTAAGTCTTTGTTGAAGTAATTATTACCACACCATTTCACTCAACCATTTCCATGTTTGGATGATAAAAGATGTGATGCCCCATTTCTGTCAGCATCTCATTTCCAGGGTGAACGCAATACCATGGCATCATGGTGACTGTCACATGACAGTCATATGATTAATGTATGGCTGTTGTACGAAAACAGGGTGGTTAAGCTACTGCTATGTGATTGACATTTGACAGCTATGTGATCAACACAAGAATGACATGTGTCCAACATGCGGAGAACATGTGATTAACATCTTTCATGTGACTGTCATGTCATGATGTGAAGGCAATATGGACATGGGGATGTCATGGAGTGAAAGGTGACATTCATGTGACCATCGTGTAATGACTATGTGATGATCACATGATGTGCCTTTGACAGTTATGTGACCCACATGTGACTATCATGTGATCAATATGTGGTTGTTGTGGGCACACACGTGAATATCTAATGTCCGGGTGACCTGCCTGTGATGATCATGTAATGGTCATGTGACTGCCAAGTGCTGATGGTCTGATAACTACGGGAGCAACATGTGATGATCACAGATGATCACAGGACTAACACATGACTGACTTGTGTTCATATTCTATTCACTATTTACCAGATGTGTGACCTTTGGCCTTTAACATGTCTAATCTTGCCTTACTTCCCCTACCTGTACAAGAGCGAGTCTAATAGACCAGTCTTAAAGAGTTGTGATAAAGATTAAATAAGGTGATGATTTTGTTATATTTCTCAGAGGCCTGACACAATCCAAGCATTCAGAATATGTTCAGTAGTTTTTAAAAGCTTGAATTCTGGCTTTTGAATAATGTGACAAAAACATTTATACTGTTCTTTTATTTTAAATCTTTTTCAGAATGATTTCATTTGATTAATTCCTAAGGGCATGCCTAGCCATGGAAGCACTAGTCATGATTTCTTAAAGCCACTATAGATATACTTCAAGAAGAGCTCAAGTTAGTTATACCTACACATCATTAATGAGCAGATAAATTAGCCATTTCTAATATCGATATTAGTCTAGAAAATGTGTGACTATTGCCAGAAAAGAAATGAGATGACTGCCAAGGAAAGAATAAAGCATGGATTGCTCAGATGCTCAAAGGGTTGTTGTGAAATCAATGTTCTAGGACCTACTGTACGGACATTCTGGGAGATGTTGAAGGAAGGCAGTAGGAGGCTTTGAGTTTCCTCAGGACCTTGAAGTGGAGACTCTGTGTCCCAGCAATGGTGGCGGAGAGAAGCCTAAGGATGTAGGTTGGCAATTGACCCATCCTTTTTCATGACTCAAAGGACCCCTTTGATAGTATCATTATTTCACATTAGTGAAATCTTGAGAAGACAGATAACACTTTCAAAAGTACCCTCGTATTACTGAAATGAAGCTAAATAATATTTATTTAAGGCCTCCTGTGTCAAGAATCCCCCTGAAAATGAGTTGGATATTGTAATTCAGTTTAATGTATACTTTCTGTTTTGAAAAGACCTTTTAAACTTGATTTCCTGTTTTATTTTTTAACGTGTTTTCCAGGGAATATTTTGCCATGCTTAAGCTTCATGATTAATGTCCAGGGGGATCTTTTATCAAAAGCAGATGCATAATAATAAATGATGGGGACTGGCCTCCATAATTGCCATTTCTGTGCACACGAGACAATTCATGTGGCAGTGTTTTCTGAGCAGCCAGAATCTGTAATTGCTACTGTTTTGAAAATTATTTTTTTTAACCCCAAAATATTTTAATCTTTTCCTGTGCCAATTTGGATTTAATTTGCAGGCTATTCCTGTTATTCACAGACTGCAGTTGATTGATGATGCCTTTTCTTTGTCTAAGTGAGTATATTTTCTTCTCTCCTGGTTTTACAATGTACCCCCAAGGGCTTGATAAAAATAATAGCCTCATTGCTATGAAATGGGTTCCTTCGTATAGACAGATCCTATCTTGTTAAGATTAGAACCCAATTCTGTGGTTTACCATGGAATTATATAACACAAATGTTGTTACTGGTCTATGCATCACCATGGGTGAACATTGAAGATATTTTCCTAAGTGGAATAAGCCAGTCACAAAATAACTGTATGATTTCACTTATGTGAGCTACTTCGAGCAGTCAGAATCTTAAAGGCAAAAGTAGACTAGTGTTTGCTAGGGGAAGGGGGAAGGCAGAAGGGGGAGATGCTCTTTTGTGGGTGTGGAGTTTCAGTTTTACAACATGAAAAGAATTATTGACATGGATGGTAGTGGTGGTTGCCCAATATCATGAATGTAACACCACTTAAAATGGTTGGGATGGCTAATTTTATGTTACATGTATTTTATCACAATATAAAGGAATTGAAAAAAATGCCCATAAAAAACATCCTATCAGTAAAGAGCAATGATGTCCCTTGCTGTTAGAAATAAGTGCCATAGAAAACACATATTTATCACAGTTTGAGAAGAAGGACTATGTTCTTCCCTAAATCCAAAGTGGCACACAGTTATATCAAAGTCCTATATTTTTTCAATCAAGTTACCTTTGGTATAATGCAATTTTAAATGATGAGGGAGAGTTTTAAAATAAAATCCTTAAAGAATAGCAAAGATGATCCAGTGTTTTAAAAAGAAGTCCTTAAAGTAAAATGCTTGAAGGAGGCAGGAGAGAAGATGTAAATTTTTAAAAGAAGATATTATCATTTAAATATCTATATAAACTATAAGAATCATTGTGTTAAAAATCTCAATCAAGAAAAACAACTTAGGTATGATGCAAATGATTTAGACTTGTATTTGTGAAGACTATTAATATTAAAAGAGGCTAAATCTAAAAAGTTGTGTTTATATTTTTTTGTGATATTGGAAATTAAGGAGATAAAGTAACTGGTAAATAAAAACAATTGCTGGAAATAGATTTTTAAGTGAAATCTTGAAGTGATTTCTGTTAGTGAAGGGTGATGACTAAAGGCTTAATATTAATGAGCTATGGCCTGCATTTTAATATATTACAGAATTATTGGTTTAATTTATGTTGAATTTATTCAGTCTAGTCTATGCTGGTAAGTGTTTAGCTAGAAAAATTTATGTGCAGAATTTAAATTTTCAGAAAATAAAATTAGGGAGAATGCATGATAAATTACCCAGTGTGTTCTGTCTTTGGCATGTTCTATATCTTGAATAAATGTCCATTTATTTTGTCCTTAATTTCTTGAGTTTTTCCTCCTCTGTACCCTGTGGCCATTTCCTGGACCACTACTTTGCCGAAACTCCTCCTGAGTTTGGTGCTGTGGACCATATCCTTCTGGGAGCTTCTTTCTGGCTTCCTGAAGTTCTAATATGCAAAACTTATTCTCGTCATGTGTCTGACGTCTCTCCTTCCTGATTTTAGCATACTGAAGACAAAGCTTATGTTATTTTCTTTCATTTTCCCTTTGGGTAATTCATGTGTTCCTATGACTTCATTGATCATTTTATCATGTCCATGTACAATGCCCAGCCTATAAAAGATATTTGATAAATCCTTGTGGAAGGATGACTTGGTGACTTGTAAATTGACATCTCTGCTGTCTCTTCCTTTCTTTTGCTTATTTTGTGGTTAAACACTGAACTTTATTTCTGTCTCTAAATTGCTCCCACTATCAATTTCTCTCTCTCTGTGTATGTATATCAAAGCTTCAGTTATTCTTCCTATCACACCTACTTAAAAAATCAGACAGTCTTGACTTCTCTTTCTCTTCATCTGCTATCGAATCACTGTGTCTGACCTATTCATTTGGGGAATGACGATTCTTACCCTACTTATCAGCTTCACTGCTTCCATACTAAGCAAAGACTTCGTCATCTTTTGCCTGACCTATTGCATTAGCTTCCAGCCTTTCATTTCTTTGACTTCTTTTTTGTCGTCTTCAGTGTCTTTGCAAAAGACTTTACGCATCAGTTTTATGATGTTGTCCAAGTAGTTAAAACACCTTCCCACCCAGTGTAAACGATCCCTCCTGACATTTAAGATCTCCAGAGTGTTGACCCGCCTTCCCAAACAACCCCACCTCTCATTATATGCAAAAGTAAGTAAATACATAAATCCTCTGCTCTTGAGCTTGGTCTGCCCATCACACTAATTCCCAAATTATCTTCTCTGTCCTAGATTACCTTTCTATATTTCCTCATTTCACTCCTACCCATCCTTCATTGTTCTCAAATTCCCCCTCCAACACTTCCCTGTGTTCCAGCACGTCTGTAGATTTCCTTCTTTGCTGATTGACTGTTTCCATTGACATTTCTAGGATCTTTCATTAAAATCTTTTTGTACAGAAATCTCAGCTCCTCCCTGAAGCAATCCATTTCTCAATGGTAGGCAGGAGTAATGTCATATATACTTTATAGTTACACTAGTCTGTGTTCTCAGCAGTAGTTGGCAACACATTTAACAGAGAATGACTTTTAATGAATACTTATTGAATGGAAATTAATGCATTTATAAGAATGCATCCTAAATGCACAAGTATTCTATTTCTCAATTATCAGTCCAATATTTGATCTGGATTTTCTATAGCCTTCGAGAATTTGGGCACTTGAATGCACCAAACAGAAATAGAATGTCTCTTGACATTGCCTGGGTTCCATCTTGTCAATGAGATGGAACCTTTACCCTCTGGCCTTTTGATGTCACATACCTTATTAAGAAGACATTGGGGCATGGAACAACAAAGAAAGTGTGCCAATCATTTCTGAGTCAAGTTTTTTTTAATGTGTTTTTTTTTTAAAAAAACAAACAGAGACAATTATATTGAGATTGAAACAGCTCTTGATTTAACCAAGTACCTTGCTGAAGAAGATGAAATCATCGTGTGGCAGACAGTCTTGATGAGCCTGGTGAACAGGGATCTTACTCCTGATCTGAACAACTGTGAGTTCTACCCATTATTAAAGGTAAATTCATCCTTTGTTATGTGGTTTTACAAAGAAACCTTCCTTTTTTTATATTCTATCCAATGTCTGTGAAACAGATCTTTCTCTACAGAACTAATAGTTCCTTAGACTTTTTGTTAGGCAAATCTTGATTATGAAAATAGGGTCTAAATATTAAATAAATGATACATATTAGAACGTTTTCTCAAATTGCAGATAATGAAGTTAATAGATACAAAATAGTCAAAGAATTTATATATATGTATATATATATAATTTTCTTAAGAATGGCTCATCATTTTAGAAGAAAATACTTTAATAGTAAATCTGGCCAAGTAGATGTTTGCAAAGGTACTTAATATTTTGCAAAGGTACTTAATAGTCCTAAGTAACAATAGTCCTAAGTAGTCAGAAGTGAATGGAAATAGCATATCTTTTATTTTCTTATAGAAAAAGATAGTATCTATTAGCAGCTATTTCTGTAAAGATTGCTAGTCAAACTCAATAGTGTTTAATACCCTGTGTTCATAATTCAAATACTCTAATATATAAGACCATTACTAAAAACCAGAGTATATTCCAGAAAAAATAGAAATGACATGCCACTGTGCCATTATAAAATGGGGAGATGACATTTGGAAGACAATGAAGGGGGAGTGTTTCATTATGAGATCTTAAACAGTGATAATGAGACAGATGGAACAGGTAGAAATCAAAGCACACACTGAAGAGCAGACCTTCAGAGCACTGTGGGCCCGCAAGTATGTGAGGTGAGGATTCCAGGTTGAGTTTCTGGACAGTCTCAGGGCAAAATCACAAATATTCAGCATTCAAGACTTTCTTTATCTAGTGTCCAAAGTGTAGGAACCGACTTGAATATGGGAATAATTACCCAGAGAAGAAGGCACTTAAATGTTTGAGGCTGCTGATTGACAATACATGGTTATTTTTTTCTGGATTTATCCAGAAATTTACTTCTTTAGAAGTAAAAAAAGAAAGCTAATAGTTGTTTTTAAAGAATTTCAGTGAAGGACATCTAACTTATTCTTAGGGATGTGTTGGTAAAATTGTGACTTTCATAATCTTATTTTTTCAACCAGCTGATAGCTCAATTGAAGAAACTTTCTTTCAGACTTAAATGCATCCAAGGATTAAATTACTACTTTCTTGGAAGTATATATGCTAAACATCCAAGTTTTAAAGGAGACAGTTGAATCAGTTCATATTTTTATATTTTTCTCTATTTTAAGACAAGTGGAAATGTTTGGGTGGGGGTAATATTAAATGATAATAACAGCTGGTATTTATTGAGTTTACTCTGTTCTAGATGGTGTGCTTACATATATTATTTATGTCTTGCTTGCATAGGCATAAGTTGATCCCAGAGAAGTTAAAAGACAAACCAGTTACACATTTAGTAACAAATCATTTCTGAAGCAGTATCTGTCACTTCTCCAGTGTCTTTCCAGACAGAGAGAAATAGAGTGCACATTCAGTGTTGTGAACTAGAACTAAACAATACATATTTTTCATTGTTTACAGAAGTACCTACTTAAAAGACTGATGTCAATATGGAATGTTTATTCAACCATAGTTCGTGAAAACGTAGCGGCGCTGCAGGATGACTATTTAGCTCTGTAAGTGCATTTTGAGCAGTTGAATAAAATGACTCCTTATTAATTCAGAGTCTTCCAGATCCAGAAAGTGAGATCTTAATACCAAGGATTTATTGAGAGATTTTATAGGCTATTTGAGAACAGGAGCTTTGGAACTTGGCGAGCTACATGCATACTGATTGGAAATAACAGTTTCGGCCCTTCATTTACCTGTAAAACACGCAACGTGTTTACCCAGGGATTTGTAGCTCTGCATTCTTCTATGTGAAGCTTCTAATTGAAGTTGTGTGCCTTACTCTTGGTTGTGTGATGCAAAGCCATCCTAGACCAATGGATCCAAGGGCATGGGAAGGCCTCAGGGAGGAAAAGTCCCCTCTGTGTATCACTGGTAACATGAATTCTACCATTATGCAAACAAGATGCAAGAGATTGACAGTGAAATATATCAGTCACTCAAAGGTGAGCTTGCATGGGTGCTGCTAGTGATTGTCGCAACATTGGGTGAGGGGAACAAGCATGTTGTGAAGGGGAAGGGGGTGCAAAGCCAAATAGGACAGCTGTACTGCTAGTCTCCTTATGTGTGGGGGGCTGGGCATCTAGAGTTAGGAAGGATATTTGTAGCCAACAAGTGTACCTGGATCAGATTTACAGCTCTGTCAAGATCAGTCTGAAATCAGTTAGACCAAGCAAGAAATGCAAAAGATACAAAATGTGATTATTCTCTCTCAAGAGTCTCTTTCTAAGAGCGGAGAAATGTTAGTGGTGGGGCACGTACCCAGAGGGATAGAGAGTTGAATGGACAAGTAGATGACAAGGGTGAGGACCACGTGGGACAGTGAGGAGGTAGGCAGGTTGCATGAAGGAATGAAAAGGCAAGTGTTCTCCATCAGGCAGCACGTACATTAACCAGCCACCTTCTTGGTGCTCCTGAACCGCACTGAAGTGACCTGCTTTGTATGGCATCTGGGGCCAGTTCTTTTTAGAGCAGCCTTGGGAAGTTAGGCTGCTCTCCCAGAAAGCACCATCTTGCTGCAGCCAGCTCAGGATGGGTGGGGAGAGGGAGTGAGTGTAAGTGAATGCCCAGAACTCTCTCTGGAGGCCTCCACCCTGGGACATTCCACTTCCACTTATCTGAATGTCAGGTCAGACTGGATTGAAGCTGGACAGTGAACTAAGGACGATTTTGCTCTTGCAGTTTTTGGTAGCTTATGGCCAGTTTGAATTCCTTTATCTCTGAGAGAACGTAGGGAGACCCACCTCGAGGCACCCTTCCCTGGATTGATTATTGTTCTTCATTCTGTTCTTTTGAAGGTGCACCCCTGCTTAGCTAGCCAAACAAAACAAACACACCTCTGTTCTTGTTTTGGACATGATTATCATAGCCAAGAGGAGTAGAGGAAGAAACAGAAGTTAAAGCAAGGGAAGGCACATTGTTGAAGTAGAGAAATAAACTGTTTGCTCTTGTTTTCTTCTATAGAGAAAGAAATTTATTTTTAAGTGTATTAGATGTTCCAAAGTTGTTGTTGTTGTTGTTGTTGTTGTTGTTTTTTACATCCATAAGGCAATTGTTGTAAAAGGGAGGAGAAAGAAATCGGTAACAGATGCGGAGTGTGTACATACCCATGTGTGTTTGAGGGAGATGAGGGATGGCAGTAATTTATTTCTAACTTTCAAAAAATATGAGTCTTCAGAGCTTCCCGAGGGTCTGAGAACCTTCGGAAAATATTTCTCCACATCTTAAGTACATTTACCATCCACAAAACCCATTTTTTCAACAAAACGGATGTTATTGAAAGGATGTTTTCAAACACTCGTGCTTTTATGAAGCACATATTCTTGAAGGTGGGAGCCACGAATGTAGTCATGTAAAACCAAGTCTTTTTCTTTGACTTTTCCTTCAAGAGTATCACTGGAAAAGCTGTTTGCAACTGCATGTTGGTTGGGCCTTGAAGACTGTCTTCAACTGTCAAGAGAACTTTTCAGAAAGTGGATGAACCACCCAGAGAATGAGTAAGAGTAATCTTGGAATTGTCCTGGTTTCTGCCCTATTTGTACCAACACTTTTTCTACCTTTTTGATCTTTTTACTGTGGATTGACAGCTTGGTTTCCACTGGGTTAATCTATCTCTCTTACTATTTTTTCAAATATATATATATATATATATATATATATATATATATATATATCTCTCACAGTATTGCAGTTGTCTAATGTAGGCTATGAATTTAAACAGTGAATTGTTACCTAGGACCCTCATTTCCATCACTGGAAGCTCTTAGGCTTTATTTAATTTATTTTTTATTGAAGGAATATTGCATCTTAACATTAGATAGGTTTAAGGTTTGTGTCATCATAAACCAACATCTGTATATAATATAGTGAGTTTACTACCAACAGTCCAGTTCTGTTCTTTACCAAACAATTGACCCTCTTAAGCCCTCTTAAGCCCCAACCTTCTCCCCTTTGCTTCTGGTAACCACCAATTCCAATCTGTAGACAAATGATCTTTTTGTGTAACTAGGTTCAGTTGTTTATTTGGTTTCTCTGTATTCCACAGATAAGTGAGATCGTATGTTTGTTTTTGCCCTCTAACCTATTTCACTAAGCTCTTATGCTTCTTTGGACTCGTATTTAGGTTGTTCTTTATGATCGTTATTAACATTAATACATCAGAGTGTCTCTTTCTCTATGTTTTCAGTCTCACTGAGTTCTGAGACTGAAACTCTGTCATTTTGGTTTTCTTATATTATTTCTAATACAGCACCTCTGATGGACTCAGGAAACATGCCAATAAGATATGAGACCAAAGTGAATTATCAGCATTTACTATGGGGACGCTTCTACTTTACCTCTTCCTTCAAAATCCTTCGTTTCTAATCTAATTTGTTGATCTTTTCTCAAATATGAATACTAATGACCATTTTGACAATTGTGCTTCTACTTTGTATCTGAGATCTCACTTTATATTTCTAAGTTTATGATAACCTACATAAACATGTAGCTTAACTACTATGAGGAATATCATTGCATGTTATACCTTACAGAATACCTTATCCGATTAAAAGTGTGATTTTATGTTATGCCATTGCCTTGGGAAATGATGAAGAATGGGATTTTTTGTTAAATCTCTACAATAATGAAACAGAGGAAGAAGAAAGGGTTGACCTTATTTATGCAATGACCTGCAGCAAAGATCCGTGGATCCTTAACAGGTGATTACTGTCAATTTGCCTTGAAAGTTCCTAGTGGAGGAATGCAATTAATAAACAAAGGGGAGAAGAAAATAGAAATGAACTAGTGTAAGAATTAATACATTTTGTGCATCACTAACTTAGAACCATATGGGATTTTAATTCCATTTCTTTAAATGAACTCTTTCTATTGGACGTATTTTGCATGTGTACTTTCTCCAAATGCACTTGGCAGATACCTGGAGTATGCCGTCACTCTGTCTCCATCCACATTTAATGAAACGAATGTAATCGAAGCTGTGGCAGCCTCTGAAGTTGGCCGTTACGTCGTGAAAGAGTTTCTGGTCGACCATTGGCAGGCCGTGAGTGAGAGGTAAGAGGAAGATGTGTGCCCTTTCTTCCACTTCGGTCATCGCCTGGGAGCCAGAAGCTCAGCTTGTGTCAGGGTGGTCACAAAAGTCCTTTGTAGAAAAATGGTGATGTTTTCTGCATTGCGTCTCACCGTGAAATGGCCGTGTTATGGAAGAGAGAAGGCCACTCTCTTGTCATCATTTTTGACTTTCTGTATGAGAGCAGATTACATAGGATAATCATCTACCTTCAGGTCCCCATTGATCCCACTAAGAATCTTATCTTCAGAGACATAGACTCGAGCAAGTTACAGTTTTTGGTGCTAATAGGTACCAGTCATTTATTTTGTGAAATGTGTGACCATGTCTTTAAAACACGGTTATGCTCCTTGCTACATCAGCCTATGTTTGCTTATTTCTTTTATTTGTCAGGCTCCTTTTGTACAGCTGAATTCCATATTCTTGAACTTTCAAAATTTCTCATCTTCTAAGATGAAATCTGCTTGCTTCCTCAATCATCTGTTGGAAAAATATATGTAGATATGTGAAAACAAGACATACACCATTGATGTTTGCTTTTTCTAGAACATTACTTAAGCATGCAGTCCTAAAAACCTGGTATGCCCTCCAAGTATTCACACCATATAGAATTAGCAGAGACAAAGTAGTCAACAGTTCAGGTTCATGCACCTGTAATGTTGGAAGTTACTTTTCGTAAAAAAGTTTGTCCCTTTGAAACGGAAAGTCTATTGAGAATGTTGTGTTTAAGAATGCAAATATGGTTGTCTTACAAAGCAAAATAACACAATGTTTTTCTTTTGTGAACATTTACTGAATGTTCAGAAATTGAAAATGTATAGTTAAAACTTCATTTCTACAGTAATTATTTTCTTCTGACTCTTCAGTGGAACACACAGGGCTGACTCCATATTGAGAAGAGTATCCTTATCTCCTGTTTTAAATGTTATCTACCATTCTGTGTTCATTGCTTCAAAGGGCTCGATGAATTCTCAAGTTTTGTGGGATCCTTAAATCCTTCAGTGTAAATGGTATCTTTCATTTTTGCTCACATCATTACAGCTAATCCCTTTGCACAGTTCCTACTGGGCCTCTGGGAGTTGGGCTATAAATCAGAATGATTTACACACACCCCCTTGTTCATGAGGTTCCAGAGATTCCAGCCTCAGCGGGTTATCTGTTAGTGTCTGTCCTCTTTCCCTGGAGCTTGTAACAAATGCTGTCTTGGTCTCCACTCTTGGGTTGACTTGCCTGGTCTGTGGAGCAGCTGCCCGCTTGTTGCTGCGATCATTTAGCCAAAACCATTTATTTTAACTACAGTCCTTGACTGTTTCCTTCCAGAGCTTCATGCTGAGTGATCTAGTAGCAAGTTCGGGATTAAACTTGAGAAAAGGGCTCCTTTAAAAGATAGGTCATGATTTCCCTGTGGACCCAACTCATAACCCTGGAGGCTGTCAGTTCTCCATTCCTTTAGATGCCATGCTGGGCCCTGAGAAAGACGCAGGTTCACAGTCACTCCGCAGGTTTAGTGCTTAGCAGTGCTTGACGCTTGGTTTGCACTTGTAAGTGGTTGTGTGTGTTGTTGTGGTTCAAGGTCACTGTCAGCCCTGGGTCATATCCAGACTCAGAGAGGTGAGCCTAAGTGCAAACCAGAACCACCTGGAGTGACTCATCAATTTAGACCCCCAAGTCTTTCAAATCAGAATCTTCTAGAATAGGGCTGCTAGCTCCCCAGGTGACTCTGGTATAGTTTAACATGGAACTAGTTGACATAGGATTAAAACATGATCTAAGGTGTCAATACAGAATAGCCACTAGCAAACATGTGGATATTTAAATTTAAATTTGCATTAAAATAAATAAATACCAAATCAGTTCTTCAGTTGTGCTAGCCCTGTTTTAGATGCTCAGTGTGGCCAGGAGCTACCATACTGGACAGCTCAGAGAGAGCGTTCCCACATGACAGCTCTAAGTAGTCAAGCAGCCCTCCAATCATTTCCCTCTCTTGTCCACCACACATGGTTCATGTGCCAATTAAGCCCCCCAAATGGCTTTGAGGAGCCCATGAGAAAGGCTGTCCTTAATGTAAGTGACTCTAAGTATGTTTTAATTTTTGTTCTTCAAAAGAAGCTTCTTTCGGCATTAGAGAAGAGGAATATGTTGGCATCACCCTGAAAAGTCAGTTGCCTAGCAGATATGTAAATGATATTAAGAGTAGAGAAGGAATTCCTTTTTGAAGAAAAAAAAAACCTCTTAAATGGGTCTTATCCTTGTCCCCAAGACATTCTGAGAATTAGAATGCAACGTCAGGCATGGCATGAATATTTTGATCTTTTATCAACAAAATATCATGATCAGAAAATAGATGCCTATTCTATTTACAGAAAAAGTCATCACAGTTCTCTCTTCTTGTATATTCTGCTAAAAAAAGTCTTTCGGACCCAAATTTGCTTTCTATCTCTAACACATTTATTTTTAGGGTTGATTTATAGTCATCAGTCTTGCTGAATTTTGCAAATGATTGTGTTTGGAAATTATCTGTTTTAACGTCCTCTTTTGCAAACTCAGAGTGTACGTTAACATCGCAGTCTCTAAGAAGTCTTCCAACAGAAAATAGAATTTTCTACGTACTTTGTCAGTATCTTATCACTGTAATCCTGCTCTGATCATCTATGCTAATGTACACAAATTGTCATTTTGCCAGTAGATCAGTTGCACCAGGAGAAAAGACAGATCAGAAATTAAATTCTCCAACCCTTTCATCTGAAATGCTAACTAGAACAACATTTTTTCATTGTTTGCTGTTAGTTCACATTTAGGCCTTGATTTACTTGGCTGTACAATGAAAGGCGTTGTATTTGAGTGACTCTAAATTTCTTTCTAGTGATAAGTAGTTTTGATTTTTCTGTGTCATACTACAATTAGTTCATGCACTCGTGGGTATATATGAAGTGGTTAGGATGTGGTGTCTGATAAGTACTGTAGAGAGATGGAGAGGTTTTGAGGACTGAAGGGGAAGAAAGGGATTTGAATGAGATTTCAACAGAGCTGGAAAAAAATCACCTTCTACATGGAGGGACTGAGAGGCTGACTTGAGACTGGTCACCATAACTGGCTGAGACTAAGCGCCCTGGAATGGTGGGGTTAGGGCTGTCACTGCCAATAGCAGTTGGGAAACATCTGCTTCCCTCAGCCAGGTCCAGAATTCCCCTTGGAGGCTTAATCTGAAATCTATTTTGGAATATTTGATTGAGTAAAACAACTTTGGCTAGGCCTTCCCCTCTCCCCCAGGTGCAGACCACTGTTCTGTTTGCTGTAACGTGATTCATTAATTGTGGGGCCAGCACTGTTGACTTTTTGAGTACTGAAGGACCCTCCCCTCGCCATAAAGACATCTCTTGGGTTTCAGAAAAATCAGTATGTACACGCAGCTGTGAATGGACTCTACGAAAGAACGTGTGAACAAAGATGAAGTCATAGGATTTTTGCAACTTATTGTATGTTGCAGAAACAATATGTATATCCCAATCTTGTTAAGTTGCTTTTTTAATTCATTTTTTATTGTAGCAATTATTCTACACAGTAAAGTAATTTCCTATGTATAGGTTCCCTATTTCTTAGATAATATTTCGGTACACCCTTCTGTCCACCAAATCAGCAAATGTTCTTCCCCATTGTCTAGTGGGCTCCACCACCATTTGCCCCCACCCGCCCCATTCCCTTTTGGTCACCTCAGTTCTGTTACAAATGTTCCAGGGTTGGTTATGTTTCATCTGTTTCTTTGCTTTGTCTATTCACATTCTACCTATGAGTGAGGTCATCTGGTATTTATCTTCTTTTGACTTGTTTCACTTAGCATAATCCCCTCTAGTTCCATCCATGTTGATTCAAATGACAGAGTTTTATCTCTTCTAAGGGCTGTGTAGTATTCCATTGTGTATATGGACCACATCTTCTTTATGTACTCATCTGTTCTTGGGCACTTAGGTAATTTCCAGTTCTTAGCTATTGTGAATAGGGCCACAGTAAACATGGGGATACATGCATCTCTGCAGATGAGTACTTTTGTATCTTTTGAGTAGATGCCCAGAAGTGGAATGACAGGATCATATGGGATTTCCATGTTCAGTTTTTTAAGAAATCTCCAAAGTGTTCTCCATAGGGGTTATACCAATTTGCACTCCTACCAACAGTGCAAAAATGTTCCCCTTTCTCCACATATTCACCAGCATTTGCTGTTTCCAGACTTTTGGATAATAACCACTTTCAGGTGTAAGGTGATATTTCATTGTTGTTTTAATTTGCATTTCCCTGATAGCCAGCGAGTAGAAACATAATTTCATGTACCTGCTGGCCAGCTGTATATCCTCTTCAGAAAAGTGTCTCTCCAATTCCTCCTTCCATTTTTTGATTGGATTGCCTGTTCTGTTGTTGTTTTATGAGTTCTTTGTATATTTTAGATACTAAGCTTTGTCAGAAATATGGAATGCAAATATCTCCTCCCAGTTAATAAGTTTCCTTTTGGTTTTGGTGATGTTTTCTTTTGTTGTGAAGAAGCTCCTTAGTTTAATGTAGTCCCAGCTGTTTATTTTTCTTTTTGTTTCCCTTGATGGTGGAGTTGAGTCCTCAAAGATTCTCGATGACTGATGTCATGGAAAGTCTTTCCTATGTTGTCTTCTAAGAGCTTTATGGTTTCTGGTCTTATGTCCAAGTCTCTAATCCATTATGAGTTAATTTTTGTGAATGGAGTTAGAGAGTGGTCTAGCTTCTTTCTTTTGCTTGCGCTGTCCAGTTTTCCCAACACTATTTGTTGAAGAGACTTTCCTTTTTCCATTGAATACTTTTGGCTCCTTTGTCATAGATTGACTGTATGTGAGTGGGTCAGTTAAGTTGCTTTTGACTTTTTTTTTCACAACAATGTAGGCTTCACAGCCTGCATGGTTGTATTTGAATACAGAATACAGGTACCCTACCTTGACACTGACATCAACGATCAGTACTAGTTGCAAATTTGGAAAAATGAATCTTAGCCTCGTTATTTTTGGGCAAATACTTGATTTCTTCTGCAAATACTAGTATATTGCCTAACGTCCCAAACTTGAAGATTTGCACTCATTTTCACCTCCACTTCCTGGTGTCTCATGATGGGAACACAGAACTGAAGGGTCAATGAGGAGCAGGAGTGGACTGAGCTGTTGGTGGTGGTGCAGACAAGTACAGGAGGGTCTGTTCTACTGTCTGTCACTGGGTGGGGCCGGATGCTGGGGTGCCCAGAGCTTGGGGTGGTCTTGTTTGCCACAGGAAATGGGACATGGCAGTGGGGAGGTGAGGAAGGGGAGGGACATGTGAGAAAGGCAAGGCAGAAGACAACCAGATCAGACTACCCAAATCAATGATCCTGCACTAGCATTGCATGTACTAATTTTCTGAAGGGGTAACACACATTGGCTCTTGTCTTTATGTTAACTAGAATGTATTTGATTACTGGTGAGATAAACTCTTTGTAATGTAGACATTTTTGTTCAGTAATATTTCAAAGAGATTGCTTTCTCATCAAATGACAAAAATCCTCTCTGTCTTAACAGTGTCTTCTCTGGGAGCTTGTGAGAACAGAAAGGGATGAAGTGTGCTAGGTACTCTGATTGATGCTTCAATATACAGTATCTCGTTTAATCTCCAGAATAGTGCTGCTGTCTGTATGTTAGTCCCCTTTTCTATGTTACTCACGTAGCCCTGCCTCTTGGGTAAGCATTCTCTGGGGTCTGATAGAAAATCACCAGTTAGCAGCCCATCAGGTTTCCCATCTTTTTTTAAGGTTGAAACTTAGTTGCTCTGTAAATTTTGCCAACTTCTTGAGTCCTTTCATAGGCTTTGCTTACCTGACCAGTAAAAATGGACATCTAAGACAATGTTTTCTTTCCTCCTAGAAACAGTTTGACTTCCCCTCCACTCTGCTCAAGGGGACACTGCTTAAGTTGTAGGTGGAAACCTAAAAAAGATCGAAAGTGCTTGCTCTCATCTCTGATTGTAATTATGCCAGAGTTAACTCTTACATTCGTAGTGTGAAGTCTACATATTTGAAGTAAATCAGTTGTGTGTATTAACTGTCAAGGCAGTTCGACTATTTGTTATGCAGTCCATTCTATTAACACCAATTTATTTTCCTTCTCTTTAATGCTTTCAAAAGTCTGCATTTCCTTTTATAACTACAGCAATGCTCTGGGAAGGTATGTATCTGCTCTCTCCATAGTGACACTTCCTGTTGGCTAGTCAAGGACATTAAACTAAAGGGGACTTCACTTCTCATGCCTTTTGGAGGAAGCCTCAGAAGAACCAGGATTCTTACCTTCAGTGTCAACAGCATTATGAGAACCTCAGAAGACAGAGGTCTTCTCCCCATAAGGCATATCCAAATACAAAATTAAAAATAAGCTTCCAGAGTATTTTAGTCAGAGTTCTGGAAACTGATTGATACTAAGGACTATTTTCTAAGGGGCATAGTGGGTGATCTACTTACTTCCTTGTAAAAGTTCTTAATATGAAGTATGTGATCTTTGTTCTAAGCCCCTCATTTAGAAAGAGAAGCAGTGGTCATGATTGTTGTTTTTAAGAAGAGCTTTCTACGTTTCAATAAACTTTGAAAAACACAAACAAGTAGCTATAAATATTTCTTTAGTGCTAATAAAATTTTCTGTATCAAAGGTTTTCAGTCAAAAGATGACACTCGGCATGGTCCATATAAATCCCAAGGACCTGGGTTCATGACCCAGGACCAGGAGTAACAACCAAGAAAAACAACTAAATGGAAATGAAATAAAATGCTGTTCCTCCTCTCTCGTCCTGATTGCTTACTTGCCTTCATTTCTGCCTGCATCTTTCCTTTCAAAACAACAAAAACAACAACAAAAAAACCCAGATGACACTAGACTAGTTTAGACATGTGACATGTTTGCTCTTGTATTTGGGAGATAGGAGTTAACAGGGACAGTAGGCTTAGCATTTACCTGCTATGTAACATAGATCTCTGTCTTACAGAACATTTTCTGATCAGCATCTTGTTGCTTTGTAGGTATGGAGCACAATCGTTGGTGAAGTTAATGTATGTAATAGGGAGAACTGTAAATACGGACTTACAGGTCATGGAGGTAAGTGCTTGGATACTGTGAACGGTCATTTGGAAGCTGCTTTTAGTGTAATCTGGAGCTGCTAAAATGAAAAAATGAGATGCTTATCTGGTGATTACATTCTGTGCTCCCATGGGTGCTATTATCACTGTAGAGGAGGTGTTTTTAATCATATCCTGCTATCGAAACAGGCAACCTCCTTGCTCATGGAGGGCTGGGCTCCATCCTGCCTCCCCCAAGTGACTGCAGCATGTCCTGATCCCAGCTTGCTGTCCCAGGCTGTTCCCTCCATCTGCCTTTCACACCGCTTAGCTTCCAGAGTGTCAGTAATTCATCATGGTTTTTAAAAGAAATCTTAAAATCTTTTCATTCGCACACAAAGCCTCATAATCTAGCCCCTGCCTTATTCTCAATTTTGTCCATGGGACCACTAAGTGTCAGACAGCAAGAGAGATAGACACCCTCAAACACTTTTCCCCAAGCTGTTCTGTACCACTTAGAGATTTTCTTGAGTTACCATGTCGTTTCACAAATCTTAGATTTCAGAAACACTATCCTTTTCTGCTGGGGTGCCCTCCCCATCCCTGTCCATGGCTGGATAATTCCTAATCATCCTTAAGATCCTGCTCCAAGCACCTATTCTAGGAATTTCTAAAGAAACTGGTGTCAACCTTTGTGTTCCCAAATCAACCTATGAATATATTCACATAGCAATTACCACCTTATACTGACATGAGTGTTTCCAAATGTCTGCCCCGTGAGGCTGTAATGAATTCCCCAAGTACTGAGACCATACTTAGTGATATCTGTATTCTAGAATCTAACATGGATTTTGTCACTTCTTGGCTCTGCATTCCTCTAAGTCTGGTTTCTTCTTAGGTAGTCTTTCCCCACATGGCTCCAATATATGTAATTCTTAATACCCTCAGATGCAGAGGCAGGAATGGTTTCTCCTCCAGCTTCAAGAGGCGCCCTGACTACAGCACTTTGATTGGTCCTGGTTGGGTGGCATGCACCAATCACAATGTCCAGAGAGAATGAACTGCTCCGATCGGCCTAGCCTGGGTCATGCGTCCACATTTGACGACAGTCTTACTGGAACCACAGACACTGGGATAGGGAAGGGATAGTTCTAGAAAGAAAAGGGTGGGGTCCTAGTACCAGAAGGTACATAGAGGGGCAATAGCAAATGTCTGCAAAATGGCACACACAGTCAATAAAGCGTAAACATAAATGTAACCTCTACACACACAGCAGCGTGGCTCATATGAGAAAGATTTCTGATACTAAATGTTGGCAAGACTGTGAAGCCGTTGGAATGCTCTCATGCTGCTGCTGGGAATGTAACATGGTACCACTACTTTGGAAAACAGGTGGTTTTTAAAATGTTAATTAGGAACAGGTGACCTAATAGTTCCCCTGTTTGGTTTTGACTCAAGAGGCATGAAAACCTATGCCCACACAAAGACTTGTGCGTGAATGTTCACGGCAGCTTATGCACTTTACCTCAAAGTGGAAACTCTGCAGGTATCTATTCACAGGTGAAGGGATAGGAAAATGTAATATCAGTCCCACAATGGAATATTACCCGGACATAAAAAAGGAATGTATTTGTGTAGCGATGTGGATAAGTCAAACTATTATGCTAAGTGGGAAAAAAAAAAAAAAAAAAAAGACATTCTAGGAAATGCAGATTAATTTCTGGTGAAGAAAAGTCCATCTGCTTGGGGCAGGGATGGTCTGCCAAGGAGCAAAAAGAAACTTGTGGAAATAGAAATGCACAGTATCTTGATATAATGACAAAGCTCACTGACTTGTGCACATTACGTGGACACAGTTTATTTTACACAACTATATCACAATCAAGTTGATAAAATTTAAAAAATTAAAAAACATGAGTACAAATTAAACACCATGACCTCGCACCATATTAATAAGAATAGAAAGAGCCTGTGTGCATACGAAAGGAAATTCAATCTCCTGCTCCAGTAAATGAACAAATAAATGTGGAGATAAAGGCCTGAAATTTGATCCTAAGCAAAAAGAGAAGCAGTTTGTGATGGGGTTGTTATTATAAGAGCCCCCGAGACCTGCAGGACGTCTGTGTTCGGCCTGGGCTGCTTCGGGCTGAGCCTGAGCTGATTTATCGGGGTTCCCTGGACTAGAGGGAAGGGCACATCCAGGAATGCTTCAGTTCATCTTTGACTTCTGCAGAACCCAGGATGATTTCGTGGTGTTGTTTTAATGAACAAAGTTTGTATAAATTTAGCAGCCCTTGAAATTCCAAAACGCTAGTCACTGAATGCAAAAGTGAATCGAGCAACATTTCATTACTTCGATTTTGAAAGCAAATACATTCACTACTATGCACATCCTTGTCCAAAAACACATTAATGCCCAGCAGTTCTGCTGACAAGTGTCAGTTCATGTGATAGTAGCACACGAAAAGTCTCTTCCCCTCTGTCACAGCACAGTTTTCATAGACCCTGCCCATCTCTTGCTCTGGTCTCTGTGCTCACTCTGCAGTAGTCTGGCCTCACTCATGTTCTCAAGAAGCCCACCTGCCTCCGTGCAGTCCCCCACACCCCTCCCTCCCTCGTGATCCTGGTGGTGTGAGGGTGAGACCTAGGGCTCTCACCACCTGGTGGGTAGGGGCAAGTGCCTTACTCTGTTTTATCCTAGAACCTTTTCTTTTACATTGCAATTATGCTGGCTAGTCCTATTACTACTTCATTTCCAGTTTAGTGAGCGTGTGTGAACTTTGTATGATGTTAGGCACCAGGTCGAGGGAAATTGCCAAGTTTCTTTGCAGAAAAGAAAAGAGCTCACTGTATCTCTGGCCCCCCAAATCTTGAAAAATAATCAGCATGCGGATAGTAAATCTTTATTGGGCACCTACTGTGTGCCTAGACCATAGAGCGGTGAGTCAAACAAAGGAAGCTTCCACTCTCTGATTCTTCAGAGCAGATGTGGTCCTTCGTCACATTTTCACAGTCACAGTCTCCCCAGGGGACACAGGATTGAGAGGGACACACTTCTACTGAGTCCACCTCCCATCGTTGCCCATGTTACTGCTCGGCATGAACTTTCCCTTTACTGTGTCTAAACGAATGAGGTCGCGCTGACTCTCTCTGTCCTTGCAGCTGCAGCGGTTTTTCAGTAACATGTTGGAGGAGCACCAGAAGCTCCCAGCTCACGCCAGGTTGCAGACAATTAAAAACGAAAATCTGAAAAAGAAAGAGCAAGACGCCATGATAGCTGCTTGGCTCCAGAAGCACATCTAACCTGGCCAGCGCTGGCCGCCTCTTGCAGTCACCTGCTGGCTGACTCCCGGCATTGTCTCCTGGCAGCACCTCGTGAGTCTGAAAACCCACCACGTTTTCTACTTGTGTTTCAGTGACATGTGCCCCTCAGAGTCCTGTTCTGGACATGTTGTCGAGCTCGGCCCCGGGGCATAGGAACCGCCGAGGGTTTTGCCAACACTGCTGTATTTCTGGAAGACTTCCCTTCATGCTGGGCTAGAAAACCACAGAATTTACTTTAAACGCCTTGTGAAAACCAATTCACCTAGAAAGTCTTGCTTATCCTGTTGTGAAAATCCGTGGAATATGAACGCGTTGGCTCCGTGAGCACATTCTTTCCTGAGGGAAATACGGATTCACAGCGCTCTAGGGTAGACATTCATTCGGTCTTTAAAAGTGTCCTGGGCCACTAACACAACGGGGTAAAGAAACAAACTAGGGACACAGGACACAGTATTGCAGGACCCAGGAAGTGCCCTCGGACCATTCTCAAGATCAGAATGGAAAGGAGGTTCTGTCTTGAAGCTCTTGACCATATGCTCACCTGGGAGATACATACTCTTTCAATCACAGTTTTTATGCAAACATAATGTTGCCAAAAGACCAAAGCAATCATGTGCCAATCTTTAGCCCAAAGGGACGTTGTCAAATAAAGAGAAATAGAATTACGGCAACCCAGAGTATATTCTTTACTGTTTGGCACCCAGGGGATTAAACTGGAAGCTCCATTTTGCTTGACAGAATTGAACCTACTTGTAATTTGGACAACTTACAACGTTTTCATCAGTCACGATATATGGAATCAGCTTAATTTTGTTACACTTCAGTTAGGACAGCGCAGGCCAGTCATCCCACTGTAGACCTTGTGTTTATAGGATTTAATCCTGTGTGTTTGACTTTGTTCTCTTAGAATAACACGTAAAATAACACGTCTGCTCTCTATCTACCTCAGAGTGATATTGTAAAAGATAAAGGAATATAGCCATTAAAAGCTTTTAAATAGGTTATGTAAACTCAAGGCAATGTGATCTAAGGATTTGCCCTGCTGCTATTTCTTGTATAACTGAATGCAGCCCAAATTAGAATACAATACATATGCTTTCTTTTGTATTTGCTTCACAAGATGAGGCTTCCTGGGTGTGAGTGGGTGGTGGTGGGTCATGATCAAATCAACCAACCAAAGCACAGTCCACTCAGACTAGACTAGGGGGCTTCGGTCAGGGTTTTTTCTTCTGGAAATTTAAAATTTAAGTAATAAAATATCTTCACATCTTCATGTTGTTTTTATGTGTGAGGCATCATCCTGTGTTTCCTTGAACATTCATTCTCTAGTTCCTATATTTCCTCTGCTCTGCTCATCAGTCTTTTGATAACCATATCACACACGCCCTTTGAAAAGGCTCTGATGCCTGTTATCAGCTGATGCCTGGCTCTGCCTGATCCATTGAAAGGAACTCTAAACCAGCCTCTGCAGACCTTTTGTTGAAAATTCCAGTCCCGTTATCCCTTAGCTTTTGCAGTCATTCTGCAGTGCTGAAAGTGTTTATCCAAAATGAGATACCCACATAGTTGGTTAATAATAACCTTCCTCTAAATATAAAAAGGAATTTTGAATAATGTACTTTTTTTCTTACTAGGATGAAGCCAGTTACACCAGATAAGCATTATCGTTTATTATATTATACCTGAAATGTAGCCTAAAGAGAAGTGATCGTTGATTGATGACTGTAATGACACTCAGAAAGCGATTCAGTTTTGTCTACAGAGCATGAGCAGTTGTTTAACAATAAACTAGCTTATCATCAGAACCCCACCTATAAAGCAATTTCTAGAACCCAGCAGCTTTCTTTATACTGTTTATCCTTTCAAAAGTTAAAAAGATATCCAATGTATTCATGATTGTTTCCAATGTCATAATTGGAAATTAAACTTTTTCTCACAAGCTTATGCTTCCCTCCGATTCAAACCCATTCAGTGCCTTTCATTGCTGACTTAAAGCGAAAGACCAAATGTGTTAGTCTTGAAGATTCAAGATCCTCTGTAATTTAGAGTTCTTGGGCCGGTCTGTACAAATGTGAGGAATAAGGGCAGGAAAATGAATGAGATTCAAAAGGGAGCTCTTCTTGATTACTTTGCATGTTTTCTCCAATAAATGCTACTTTTTTTTTTCCCCCTTTCAAATTCTACCAGGATTAATATGTCCAAAACAAAGCATCAATGAGGGGGCTTACAAATAAACATAATTGCCTCTGCACAAGCAACCTATTATGTAGGATTTGAAACTACCTATTACCCCTCCCTTACTCTTCTCTCTGATTCAACGACAACAAAGTATTCACCACACAGATGTTTAGGTGTTATTTGGACTGTTCCTCTTCCCTCCTTTTCATAAACAAACCAATCCTAAAGGCAAGCAGTACAAGATAGGCTTCTACTACCAATGGGAAGCCCAGGAGGGGCTGTCATAGCCCATGACCTGGAAGACAGTGTAAGAGCTTGAGCAGGAGTGAGGAGGGAACCCACACAGTGAATATCAGACCCCAAAGATATGATCAGAGTGACCACACAGTACAGGGAGGAGTGTTATGACATGGGAAGTCAGCCCAAACAGTGAAAATAAGGAGTCCAGGCCCCACTGGGGTGAAGAGGAGGCCAGATGAGGTGTTGGAGGGGGAAATACATAGGCCTTGGAGAGGCAGAGATGGGAACTTGGATACCACAGGGATATGAATCCAATAAGAAAAGATATAAGTGATCAGAGGATTCAGGTTTCTCACAATGGAGAAGAGATTTGCAGATACTCAAAATGAGAGAACTAGTATGTACCCTTTGTTGTTGGGTTGGAATTAAAAGTATCCATGTGAATCAGTGGTTTTCAATATATGGATAGATATAGTATGAAGATATGTTTATAGACCTTTATCTTTTTCTCTCTCTCTCTTGATAAATACAGATATAAACATATTCCTTTGCTTTTCAATGGAAAGATCCAAGGAGCAGCAATACCTCAGTAACAATGGGCACAGCTACAGGCCAGATCTTGCCTTCTGCATACCATGCTCCACTAATTGAACTTGGGCTTCTTGGCAAAATGAAATGACTGATTTCATGGTTGGGGCAGGAAGGGTACAATGTAAGATGGAACATGTTTTTGTATACCCACCCCCCAAAGAAAAACTCCAAGAAAATGTTCAAAGAATGATGGGGACAGAGCAAAAGGCACAAAAACCAGCTTGAAGGGACCCCACTAGTCCAGTCTTGGAAAATTTGAACCTCATAATAGAGACAGCAATTGAATACAACAGAGAATCTATATTCATATGTCTAAATAATAAATCAAATTTATGTTAAGGATAAGAGAATTTGCATAATTTTAAAGTAACTTCCTATTGAACATTGATTAATTGCAAAGGAAAAGCGAGGCCTTTACAGTGGAAAATCTGCCAGACAGCGCCTTCATGAATCACAGCAGCTCATCAAGCTGAACATCGTCACAGTGGGATGAATAAAAAATCATTTAATAAGATGAAATGATGAAAGACAGCATCACTTTTTGTTATATCCCTGCCAAATCTGCAGAACATGTATCTAAAGAGGAAACATTAGACAAACCCAAACTGAGGTACAGGCTACCAAATAATCTTCAAAGGCATCAAGGACATGAGAATCAAGGAAAGATGGAGGACTGTTGTAGACAGAAGGAGATGAGTGACACCTGATAAACATAGCATGTGATCCTGAACTGGATCCCTTTGCTCTAAAGGACATTACAGGATCAATTTGAAAAACATGGGAGTCTCAGCATTAAATACTAGAAATGTCTCAATGCTCATTTTCCACGATGGTTATGTTGTGTTTATGTAGAAAACATCCTCAGTTGTAGGGAAATACACATCAGAGGATTAGTGGGGTAACGACGGACTCTTAGTGATTCAGGGGAAGATTTATGTAATTCCAACTTGTCTATGAATTTGGGGTAGTTTGATTTTTAAATAAAAGAATTGTTTATTAGAAGAAGGATGCAATTTTCTTGCAAACCATTCTTTTCTGAAATACCGGTCATAGCAACACCACAAGTTACCGATTAAGCATTTTCATAAGCACAAACTAGAAATCTAAGCTGTCCCAAAAGACTTAATTCTTTGTTTCAGCCAATATTTTTCATCTCAAAAAAAGATACTAAAGAAATTAAAAATATTTATCATTCAAAACTAGCTAAGTTCTATAAATGTAAGATAAATGTAAATCATTAAGTGTTCAAACAAATTTTATTGGAAATCTGTAGCATTTATGCTTCTGAGGTTATTAAAACTTAAAACTGAACTGAGTCTTTTGGCAAAAGCTTTATAATACATGAATGAATGTCACCTTGAAATCACTATGACACTGATAGTGCCTAAATAATTTATTAGTGGTAAATGGTATATAAGTCTAGAAGTTGTTTAGTATACAATACCTAATATATCTATGTAATCTTAAATACTACTGTCTTGATTTAATAAAAAAAAAAAAACAACAAAAAAACACACCTCTCTGCTATGTACATATACTGGCTTTCTTTCAATTTTTTCTCATTGGGTAAAGTCTAACTCAATAAATAAAAATTATTTGAATTGGATGCTATAACTTGACTTGAAAATCCTCAATGGGATTTAGAGGTATAACAGGAAAAATACACAGACTTCTATTTAAAAATTAATATGCTAGGATCAGGATATTCAAAATGAAAAATATGCAGATATTTTTAGTAGAAATGTTTCCCACCCAAGCTAAATCCCAAAGATATAACTTACTTTGCTCGCTAAAAGCTTATTTTGTGATAAAGGGTTATTTGCGTATGTCTATATATATAAGAGTGTATAGGTGTGTGTGTGAGTAAATAATTTGTGTGTGAACACCTGCTGCTCTTAGGCTGAACTTGGATCTTTGATTGCCATGGAAAAGAAACAGCAGTATTCTAAGTGAGGTAAGTCTCTTTCCTTTCCCCTCATAAACAATGCCATGCAGAATGAGGTCAAAATAAACCTCAGGCTTCTGGTAAACGTGGGCTATTTTGAAAATGATTTGATGAGTGTTGGACTCTGCGTGTTCATAGCTATGTATCATAGTTCATAGTAAAAGGATGCTAAGCATGGGGTTTCCTGAGGTTTCTTCTTTTCTCTCAGTGCGGTTACCACCTTACCATTTAGAATAACCCCTGTCGACAAAAATAGCTGCCACAGCTGCTCTGAGCTTATGCTGCAGAAACTTGAATTGAACAAACCATCCAGGAAGGAGGCCGGAGGGAGCCGCACACAGAGTGCGTGAGTGGTTGAAGGGCGGAAAGCGCCGACCCTAGGAGCGGCCTGTACAGCCTGACGTTTAAGGCAGTAGGTGGTGTTCTTTAGGGGGAAAAAATGAACAGCCGCTGTCTTTTGCAATTTCTCACTACAGAATACTTACTTCTCTTTAACCAAGAATGTTAGAAATCAACCAGAAGTCTCCCTCAGTGTATCCTCCTTGATATAGAGTGATGGGAGGTCTGTTTCACGACAAGGAATCTGTACAAACTGTGTAAAATGGAAGCCATATCTGGGCGGAGGTGAGGGCCGCCACGGAAGTGACTTCTGAATTTAAACCTCTGGGTTTAAATCCCTAAATTGAATAATCTCCTAATTTCCCTTCCTTAACTTGATTTAGCTTCATAGTCATGTTTTACTTCAGCCAAATGAATAATTTAGCATATCTTGCTGGAGTCAACAGTCTGGTAGGCCCACCGGTTCCTGCGAGCTGGGAGAATCCACAGACACCAGGGGTGTCAGGCCTCATATAGGAGCTTGTCCGAAGAATGCCCGGCAGCAGAGACGAGGTGCGGGTCCTTCCTGAAAGGTTTCTTGAAGGTATCAGAAGGGAGCAGAGGCCTTCCTAGTCACTAGACCAGGAAGATGGCGGCTTCAGTATTTAAAAGCTCCTGGAGAGGTAGGCTCCATAAAGTTGATGTCCTGTCTTCCCTCATCTCTGCTCTCTCACACATGTGCCTGATTTTAGAGAAAATATCCTCCCTTTATAAATAAGGTCAGAGAGAAGTTATGACCTACCCACCGTGACGTAGTATAACGTAGCGGAGAAGAGGAGCGGTGACCTGCAATGTGCTTCCTGCAGCTCCCAGGCAGCCCTTGTCTGCGTGCCGAGCTGTTTTCTCTGTGCACACAGCTCACTCTCCAAGTAACCTCTGAGGACTCCGAGTACAGAAACAAGGTCTGGGTTTGTGTTCGTTCTAGCAAGGATTTTAATGTTGGGGACTTGTGAAACAGGTATCAGAGAGCCCCAAGACACAGCCTAGAAAATAGAAGCGTGAATGATAACACTTTGTGTGTGTTGATGAGCTCACCAGATGTCCGTATTCCAAAGCGCAGCATCTCACTTCTTCCCACTCGATGCCGTGACTTGATTTGACAAGGCCGTGAATTCAACGTGCATTCTAACAATCAGCAAGCAGAGCAGCTACAAGAGTTAAAAGACACTTTTAAAAATGACTTTGAAGTTCTCTGGTTCTCTGACCATGACTTGAGCTGCTCATTTTCTTCCTGTGGGGTCTCCAGGGCACTCGGAAATAGCCATTCCATTCCACATCCCTGCAGACACAGTGGTTAGACAGAGCAACCAACAGGGTCCTGGAGACACTTGCTTTAGTAGCTACTCACTGTAGTGACTGCTTGTCAATCCTGGTGGTACTAGGAGGTCAGCGCTGTGGTCAAGGTCAAGGACATGATCAAGTGTAAGAAGCCTACCTTGAGAATATAGTTCCTGGAGTCTGTTGGCTTCCATCAGGGTCCAGTCAGGCAAAGAGACTTTATTTTTAAATTTTTTTTAGAGAGAGAATTTACTGTAAGGAATGGGTATATAAGGAATTGAAAAGGAAACACAGATAAAACAAAAAGGAATGCCAATAAATAGCTAGCACTCTTAGGTCAGGGGCAACACAGGGAAGAACTGGGGTTATTCAGAACCTAGAAGCTGGTGCTGCTATCTGTGAGCTCAGAAAATGATGGGACAGAGCTGGGATCTTGAGACTTGAGGGGACTCTGGACAGCTGGTGCTGGTATCTCTGAAGAGATATATTGGGCTGGGGCTGGGAGCCTAGGGTTGGGGGCAATCCTGAGAAGTGGAATTCAGCAGCCTCTAATAGGAGGCAGAATCATTGCTCGGTGAATCTTGTAAAAAATGAAGTCAAACAGGAATCAAGTCCCCACAAGTCTGCCCTTGTCCCTCAGCGCCCCCTGTTGGCAGAGCTGATAAAAACCTATGGTTGCAGAGTTCCAGTCCTAACATTAAAGGGCAGAGAGTAAAAAGGTTTTGTAATTGAGAGACCAAGGCTTAATAACCAACTCACGTCTGAATAATTATTCTGATTTTAATATACAGGGAAACAGAACTTAAGATCACAATCTAGCAGAGGTAAGAGTGAGAAATTAAGACCCATCATTTATTGTCAAACTCCATTTACTTTGAATTTTTCTTTTGCAGGTTAACTTAGGTTATGGTTAAGTTACTATTATATGCTGAGAAGCCTCATGTGAAAGCTTTGAATTTGTACACATCTACCATAGACCAGAAATATAGGGTATTATTAGACATCTCTTGGAAATAACAGGCAAGTGTTTCATGCAGAGATGGCCATTTCAAACGAAAGAAAGCTTTCTAATCTCTTACAAGAAAGGTATATTTGGACTTGTATTGGAAAATAACTTGAGGTAAATGCATTTAAATAGGTTGTTGCATCGACCTTGTAAATACTCTTTAGACAGATTATTATGGAACTACAGAAGTTCTGAAAGAGCTAGCTTGATGCTGTCAAATCATTACTTATTATGGTTTATATTTAAAAATTATAGCCTATACAGGAAACACAGCCTAAGGATATTTTATTAATAGAAAGAAAGATTATATATGTATATAAATATAACCCAAGAATATGCTTATGCTACTCACAGTGCTAATTTTAGCTGAAATGCTAAGTTCCTATAGCTTTCACAAACTAGATATGATATCAAAGGACTTAAATGAATCCAAAGTTCTAAACATATCAGAAATTTTATTCAATATAGGTCAGATGTCAAATTTGTGGGAAGTATTAGTGTGGAATTTATTGATACATCTTGAATGTCCTTATTGATTTTCTCCTTTAGAATCAATTAATTAAATCTCCTTTTTTATGTCATTTTCTTTTTTCAATTAGACATCTTCCTCCTCTGATATCCCTTTTCTCAGTAGTAAAGTGAAAGTATAGTACTGCATTAGTGGTTTTCTTGAGGGTTTCTTCAAGGTATTTAATGGATGTTGCTAAGTATGGTCAATTATTAATAATGTAAGCCACAGGGTGAGGTGGAGCTATACAAGAAGGCTGGTTGGATCTTGCCTCCAACCTCCTTCAATTGGGTTAGCTCCAGTTTATTGATTTCATGTATTTGGGTTTATTTAGAGAAAAATCTAAAAAACAGTGTTTAAAAATGGATGAACTCTGTGGTCTCTCATGCCCTTTCCAGGTGCATCATCACAATGACTTCTAACTGGTTTATTCCTCAAGAACCTTCTACCCAAATTGTCTTGTTCTGCAGCCTCTGTAAGTTCCATACATCCCTACTCACCTCTGAAATGACTCACTTTTGTTGAGAATAAATTATATTTCATTGACATGAAAGAATCTGGAGCCAGTGTCCATTGTGACTGATTCCTGGTCACTAGGAAATATGCCTTCTTCAGGGCATTCTTGAAGTTGTTTAAGGGTTATTAATGTTTTCATCTGTTTGAATTCTGGATAAGGGCTTGTGTGCCACCTGCTGGACATATTTATTTTGAACATATTATAAGAGAACATAATAGCACATTTATTCTCAGAAGTAGCTTTTAAAATATTTGTTCATACTTTTTAAAATTGTAAAACATATGTTTATTACAGGAAATGGGTCAATATAGGAAATAATAAAAAGATAAGACAAAAATCCAGAGATACCTACTCTTTGTAGCTAAGAACATTCACACACAAGAATAGTATCATTAGGTTTTAATTTATGATTTTTTAACATAAATATGAGATCAACATTATGCTGATTTAGGTGATGACAATAGTAAAAGGAACAGACACATTGTAAACAAGAGAATCCTGGGGACAGATTGAGCTCAGTCCCTGTCATGTGTGAATTGTAAGATTTGCCTATTAAGTTTAGTGCAACCTCTCTGGAAAGCACTATGGTGATTCCTCAAAGAAATTACAAAAACCAGATCTGTTATTGAATCCAGCAATCCCACTCCTAGGCATATACCCAGAGGATACTTAATCTGTAGTCAGAAAAAAAACGTATCTGTAGCCCTATGTTCAGAGCAGCACAATCCACAACAGCCAGGACATGGAAACAACCTAAAAACTCATCAACAGATGATGGGTAAAGAGGCTGTGGTCTGCACACATAGACTGGAATTCTTTACAGCTGTGCTCTTTGCAACGCTCTCGATGGAAATGGAAGGAAACCATGTTAAGTGAAATAAGTCAGAAAGAAAAAGAGAAATACAGAACGGTTTCATTCATATGTGCCTATAAAAAAAATAGACAAACCTCAACAAAAATCACAGGATACAAGACAGTGGCTACCAAAGTGGTGGGACGGGGAGAGGAGGAAGGAGGGGGCATGGTGGTGACAAAGGGCACTGGAATACTGGTGGCAGGTGTGGTGTGAAATACTCTCAGACCGACATGCAACTTCAGTTTCCTAACGTGAATATAGTATTGTAAACAAAAGAAATAATGACATTGCTATTGAAAAAAAAGATTTGCCTATTATGCAAGGCAGGAATCTTGAGGTTTGGACGAGTGGGTGTGTCCCCGGCCATAATGCCTCTGATGCACAGGAGACATCCAACTGCTATGCAAGCTTGGGACTAGAGAAGCTGGAGAAAGAATACAAAACAGAACACATAGACCGTAAAGTGAAGAAGATAGAAACAAATATCTCCACGGAAGGAAAAAAAAAAAATAGAAAACACTTCTTTGAAACAAGAGATCAAACCAGTCGTAAGACTCAAAAGAGATGTAAATTTTAAAAAAAGAAAATAAAAAGTACACTGGGCTGGCAGAGACAAGCACAATGAGATTTATATCCACAAATGTTTGTATTAGAAAAAAAGAGAATCAACATTAATGAGCAAAGCATACATATTAAGACAATAGAAATATAACACCAAAATATACCCCAACTAGAAGGGTATGAAAGCGAAAAACAAAAATATAAGAAAGGAAGAAACAAGAAAGCTTTTTTTTTTTTTGTCAAGATGAGAATTGTGAAAAAGAAGGCACAGATATTATTAGGAATGAAAAGGAAGCATAACTACAAATGCTGTAGACATAAAAGAAAACATGATATTACGAGCAAATTTATGTCAATAAATGTGAAAACTTGGAAGTTCCTAGAAAAAGGCAATTTATTAAAACGCTCAAGGAGAAAATAAAAACACTAGATTCTTACTTAGAATCCGCTTTCTTAACAATAAAGTATGTCTATTTTCCTTGCTATCAATAAATACATTTTTATAATATTTAAATAGCTACACTGTATTACATCATATTGTTTGATGGTTAAGTGTTTACTCTCCCAACCAGACCATTCTACAGTCTAGCAACAAATAAAAGATGCTAGATGTTTGCAAAAAAATTTCTCTTTCCTTGGAAGAAATTCCCCAACGAGGCATTTCTGAGCTAAAGATGCTTATTTTAAACCTTTGGTTACACACCAAGTGACTATAATTTTTTTAAGTGATGGACAGCCATTCCTGAAAGAGCATGTCAGGAACAAATTTAGGGATAGCAGATACAAAATAAGTCTTAATGATGGGAAGTAGTTCACAAAGTAACAAATGTACTGTGATATTAGTAAGCCAAAATAGTTGTGCAATATTAGCTCTATTAGTTATATTAATAGGAAGGGTAGATATAGAGTAATAGGTGCTAATAAAATAGTGAGGATATATTCTGGAAATCTCTATCATTCTTAGAGAACACATTATTAAAAGAGAATAACACAGTAAATATGAATGTCTTTCATGTAGAAAAAATATATTACCCTTCATGTAAGAAAGAAGGGATATCAGAAAATGTGTTGCTAGTTGCCAAATAATTTTAATAAATGCCATATGATGTAGGGTGTGACCTATGAAATAATGTTGAAGTGTTTGAGAGCCATGAGCTTGTGAAGAGGGGATGCCATAGAAAACTCATGTTCTGTCTTCCTCAGTGTGTTAGTGTCCTGAGCAGTCACTGAACAAGTTCTCATGGGGCTTATTCGACCTGTCATGGGAAGATCCAAATGAGAAGAACCCTCAAGCCTGGGCACTCTCATCACAAGTTCGCTGTGATTATTGTTTGGTGAAGTGTTGGGGGCAGAGAGCAGAGCAAGGTTGAAGTGGGAGCTGGGAGAACATCAAGGGCACCAGGCCTGGAGCACCTGGCGAAGGCGTCGTGGGAAAGCGTTGGAGGAGTGTGTCTGTGACTGTTCACATCCCAAAATGAGGTAGATACAGCTGTGTAGTCAGAGAGCAAAGGGCTGCAGAAGCACATTGAATATAACTGTAAACTTGCTTGTGTAAGCTGCTTGAGGCAATTCTGTGTATGAACTCAATAAACAGGTGGAGGGCAGGATGTTCAGGGCTCTCTGTCTGTGAGACTGTTGATCTCCTGACCCCAGCTTTCTATCATCTCACTCTTTTGCGTTTCTCAATCTCCTGCAGCGCCCCCTCACTCGCCCCTGTTCCCAGGAACAATCCCAGTAGTGAAGGTACTGATTCAGTGTGAAACTGTGTGGAAAGGAACTTTTGCAGAAGCACACTTTCTAGTGGGAATCACCACGGAGGCCAGAAGTGAGCGGCGCTGACAGAACCGGAGGTAGGAGAGGCTCGCGTGTGGCTGTCACCACCACTCTTCAGTCACTCAGCAAGCACTGATTAAACCCTCTTACTGGCACTGTCAGTGAAAGAAAAGACATGGCTCCTCTCTTTAAAGAGTTCACAAGTCTTGAAGAAGGAGATAGGTCCTCACATATATGAGATGTGCATCACAGGTATTTGAAAAGCTCTTCAATTTTGTGTAAGAAATTTGGAAGTAATGCAGGATAATTCTTTTTCATGATTTATTGTCTCTTTTTAAGTGGAAGAAATAGGAGGAAGTAATAATTTTTGGTCCTGGCATGTGGACTTAAAAAAAATTCTGTTGGGATTGTTGGTTGGTTTCAATCCTTATCCTTAAGATTTTCCTCTGACTAGTTTTAAGAGAATGATTGCTCTTGGCTCTGCCCTTTGATTTATCTTTCTATGTTTGTCTTGCCTGGTAAAATCAGTGAAGAGGATAGTCTAAGCGAAAAGACCAATGGGACCCACAGAGTATATTTTTGTAAGGTGCAATCGACTGTAGAAATAGCTGATTGAATTCTTACCTGGGTGGAGGTTTATCCATCCTTCCTTAGCAAGATGGAATCCAAGAACTGTAAAGGAAAAGACGGTGGATTTTTGAAATGCAAAATGCGCTGCGAAACCTCAGGCACACAGCAGTAGCTTCACTGTCAGGTCAAATTCATCAACCTCCTGGTACCACCTTCAGGTTTTAGCTCACTGCCAGATGGGTCATACGTTCTTAATAACTGAAGATTTTGTTTCCTTTTCTTGTTCTTTGCAGCAGATGTAATTAGGAAATGAAACGGTGGTTTTCACCCTATCATTCACAAGTGAACGGGGCGGGTATTAGCCTGCCAGTGAAGTGGTTTTAATGACTCACATCACCACCTGAATCCTGGTGGCAGAGGACAATGGTTCCAGGGTTATAATTTAGAGATGAATATATGTCCTACACACAACTTTATTAAACACAGTGTGGCTTTCTCTTGGGAAAACACACTTCTTCGCTTAAATGGATATAGATATCAATTTGTGTGTGTGTGTGAGTGTACACATCCACACACATGCTTACACCAAAGTATAAAAATAGCCAGGGTGAAATTTGGTGTTAATATTAGTTGAACATTGGAAGTCAATATATGAGAGTGAGCAGTGGAGTCTAAACTGCAATTCCGGATCCAACTAGAAGATGCCTGAAAAGATGAATTACTATTGCCTGATTTTCATGTTTTTGGAACGACTCTCAGTGGAAGAGGGAGTTAGCAATTACATCCATCCCCCAGCCCCTTCATCTTTCTATCTCTCCTCCTACCGGCGTTATTATAAAAGCCTTAAGCAGTAGGAGCACCTTAGAGGCCTTATGACTCTTTCCCTAGAGGCCTCTATGGTTTCTCAGCAAAACAAAGGAAACAGGGAGTACAGTTTCTCTTTTTTTCCAGTATTCTTTCCTTCTTTTTCATCCAGCTTAAAGGTATGTGTGCTTCTCTTTATTGTTTACCATTTTAGTGTGACAATTCACTGCTCCTCAAGAAGTAGGGAGTGACAGAACTGTGTGGACAGTCACCATTTGAGAGGCATCCTTTTCAAATGCTGCATGAATTTAAACTCATTCCTTCTGAGGCTGGCACAGAGAAAAGAGGCAAAAGCAAGCCACACGGTGCTGATTCTGCATCTGTATTGTCATCTTATGGTGGTGGTGTTAAGGGTAGGAGAAAATTGGGCTTCTTTTGTTATCGTGTGGACTGAAATAAAGAGGAAAGCTAAGAAATGAGCCTAAGAGGGATTTTAGATCGGGGAGAAGAACCTCCATACTTAAATGGCAATAGACTGGCTTTTAATTTGATTTATGAAGCAAATAACTGAATGTATTTATCAGGGTAATGCTGCAAATGGCCCAGTTGTCAGGTCTCAGAAAAGAGTTTCCTTCCTCCTCGGTTTTTCAGTGATGGGACAGAGTAAACAGACAGGTTTCTGGTTTGTATAATCTTAAAATTGCAAGGAAGAATGTACACGTACACTTCCCGAGACCCCGATTAGAAGTGAGTGGAGAGTAAAAAGGCTTTGAGGGCTTCTGATGTGTAGGTGACCCAGAAGGGCCCTCTGGGGACCTGCTTTCAGAGCGATGCTGGACTGCAGCTTGCCTGGCATTCATGACAGCAGCGCTGTGGTGGCGCGTTCCATGGCTTAGTAAGTATTTGGCAGAGTGCACTTGCTTTTTCCTGGGTTTTTTTTTTTTTAGAGGAAGGAAGCAGCAGGAATGAAGGCGAGTAGGCAGGCAGAAGGCAGGAAGAGAGAGGAGGAGGAAACATTTATTTATCTAGTTCATCTTACTTGTTCCTCTGGCCCCACGTCGGGTCTTGAACCCAGGTCCTTGGGCTATTCCTGGGTGCAGACATCCAGAGCTGCATACTCAACACCTGAGCCACCAGGGCGCACTGAGTGCACTTTCAAATGAGTTTAGTATGCAAAATTTGTTTTCACATTAGTTTATATTGAGTAACAGAAGGGTGTGCATAGAAAAATACAGCTGAAATATATCCCTAGGAATTTTTGTATATTCAAAGTGAAATTGCATCCAAAGCATTAACACTGTTTATCTAAAAACACTCTCAAAGGCTGAGATCGAAATTCTGTGCCTTTGAAAACACCTGAATCAGCTGGGAGGCAGAAGCCAGGGGATGAGTTAATTGCTCACCTGGGCAGTCATTGTTTCTCTTTCCAAAAATGTCCTGGTAGGATTTGACTACCTGACAGTGATCTCAGTGGCCTGTCATTTTTAGCCAGTATGGGAACTGCAGTTAGAGGCTGAATGAGATTAAAATAGCTTGACTCTCTGCTCTGTTTTTAATGAAAACCTTTTGATTAAGCCAAGACCATATACCCCTTGGAAAGTTCTGCGTGTGTCTACGTGTGTGTCTTTTACTTCTAAATACTCTCTGAGGGGGTGTCTGACAGATAATATCCCTGAACAAACCACTTCATCTGCTACTGGATAAAAGAAGAGGTCAATTTTTAGGGTAGGGTTACCTGAACACTTTTGTTGCTTTGATAACTTGCTGTTACCCTGAGGGATAGAAAAATTCTTAGTCTACATTTGCCAAGACACAGTCAGCTGACAAAAACTCATCTCTACAGTGCCAGCACAGCCTAAGTATGGGGGTTTTCGGGTGGCTCAGAGAACCCACGGCAGAGTTAGGCAAGTGAGCAAGCAGAGGTTTAAGCAGAGGGTAAAGGGATGGAGCTGACCAAGGGAGGTCAGACTCGGTGGGTTCCCAGTCGCCCCACATATCAGACAGTTGAAGCAAGTAAGCAAGTTGGGGTTCCTTAGTGGGGAGCAGAGAGAGAGGATGGAGCCAGCCAAGGGAGGCTAAGACCCCCCCATTAGTGGGGAGCAGAGAGACAGAGGAGGGACCCAGCAAAGGGAGGCTGACACCTGAGGCCTTGTGGGTGGCCTGAGTTTTTAAGAGAAAATCCCACAGGTGAGGAAGGGGGATGGAGAGAGGAGCCTGCAGACGAGGTTTCAGGTCCTGGTTGGGCAAGGTGACATTGTCCTTTGAAGTTATTGGTGGTCTTCTTCATTCCTTTGTTTCTTGGTGAAGGGTCTGTGCTGGTCATGTACTACGCGTCCCACGTGTCGAACTCATCCATCAGCTTTCCTTATGGATCCAGATGCTTCCACGACTGGGTGCTGGAGCCAGAGGCAATTCACTGTCCTGAGAGTTAAACTTTCATCCCTGGTCTAAGGCTGCTCTTGTGGGGGTTCTGACACTAAGGAGACATGGGTTAAATGTGAGTTCTTTTGCATCCCCCTCCATGACATGTGTCTTGGAATGAGTGGGAAGATGGCAATCTGGACCTGGTTCTAGTTCCTGGGGTCGGGGTGGCTGCAGTCCTGCTTCCTAAGTCATCCACAGAGACCCATTTGCTAGAGTTTTGACTCTAAGGTTTAAAGACAAGTACAGGTTAATGAGGATGGCTTTTCGGTCTAAAGCCAACAAATCATCTGATGTTCAACCCAAGGTAACATGATCTGCTCCAAAGCTGGAGAAATGCTGGCTCAAGAGGACCATTTCTATGCAACATGTTCTAAAGAGATTTTCTAGGGTAAAGTTGTCTGTCTGTGACATTCTTCTTTTATGCTGACTTTCAATCCTGAGGGCAGAGTGGCTGGTTGTCTGAAGGGAGCCTTTCCCCCCCACACTGTGAGATGTGTGCTCTGACAGATGAGATGGAAGAGGCAGACTGGAGAGGACCTAAAGACCACGACCCTTTATTCCTTCTCCAGGCTTCTTTTAGAACAGACTCCTTGTGGTTGGCCTTGAGCATATCCCCTCATGCATCAATGTCCTGTGTGTAGATGGTGTCATCATTAAAGCAAATCTTAAGGATTTGTGTTGGGGGGTAGGCACGGGGGGACAGATCTGGTTTCACCCCCAGCAGTCACCCTACTAGTAACTATCAGGCTTATGTGAACTTTCCTCATGTAGGAAATAGAACAATATTTCATTCACAGTGTTGTTGTGAAATTAAATGAAATAATATATGCGGACTTTGGTGAGTGTTTGGCACATAATAGGGGCTCAATAATTGGCATCTTTTAGGATAATCATGAGATACTTATTGAGCACATACTATATGCTAGTTCTAGGCTTACCAGGGGTCAAAGAAAAGTAGAAGGCTGCTCTCAGAGCTAAAGAGCTAAAAGAAACAGGACTGGCAGGTGAAAATTGAACTAGAAAGATGAGTGTTAACAAATACCACCTACTCAGCTCTACTCAAGTCCATTCAGCCTCTGGCAATAAACCCCTCCTTTGGGAATATCAAGCAGGAAACAGAATGAGTTCTGAAATTTTTTGTTCCTTTTCCTGGGACAGATATTTTGGACTCATTTTACAATCCAATTATAGTTTTAGTCCCTAGTGAAAGATGATTATGATTTCCTTTTGCTTTATTTTAGAATACAAAAGAGCTTTTCCCCTATCCTCTTTGTGGAGACCTACATTTCTCAAAGGACTTAAACAAAGGCTCACTGGGTTGAGGATTTGCACTTCTTCTAATGCAGTTATGTAGATGCCTCTTCAGGAAAAGCTCTTTGCAAGGATTATCTTCATTTATTGGGTGTCTTTTTTCCCACAAGGAGAAGTTTTGTTACATATAGGAACTAGAGGGTTGAGGGCCTCTTTAGGGGAAAACTTTTGGAGGAAAATACAAAGAGAGATGGAGGGATCTTCAAGGAATAGAGTGATTAGCAGATAGCCAGACTCACAGGGGAAGACTGAATTAGGTAAGAGATGACAGGTGTGCTCATGGGTGTGCTTTGGACTCAGGTAGCTTTGGCTCCAGTGAAGATTTTGGAGGCATTTGGAAAGGAAAACCTAGACAAGTAGGTTGGAGATGGTTTTGATGGGCCTTCCCTAAGTGACCAGAGATGTGGGAAATTATTGGCTAAAAGAAGATAACTGAAGTCTTTTCGTAGGAATGAGAGAAGACATTTCTGATGTCAAAATATGAATAAGACCACCATGTTTTGGGTGAATTGGGGGTGGGGAGAAAATATAGGCAATAGTTTTAAGATCAGATGACAAGACAGGCTGGAGAAAAGTGTATCTGTAACTCAGGGCCACTACCTGCCAGCAGGGAAGGTCAATACTCATGAGGAGGGGGATTTGGGGAAAGGAAATTAAGTTTATTATCGAGAGGCAGCATCCAAGGAAGTGGGAGCCCTCTCTATCTTAGACCCACTTCCCTGAGGGAATGGGCTGCAGAGACGCTATAGGCAGAGGACAAATGCAGGGGCAATGAAGGGGTTCGGGGGTTCAGATTTTACAGTTTGTGATGCAGACAGGTCAGCACCAGCAGGGTCTATCTGCTCATCGGACAATTCAGGGCTCTCTTGCCTCAGTGAAGAAACCCCATTCAATCCCTTTTCTTTGCCTCTTGCCATTTAGTTCATCGGCAATTAAAATATATGTTAATGAAATGTCATGGATTCTCCTTTCTGTTGGAGGCTAGGCTTGGGTCCCAATTTACTACTCTGTTACATACCTACTTTTCCTAACCTGAGATTCCCCCCAACCCTTTTTTTTTTTTTAAAGGAAACATGCAGACAGGAATGAAGGTGAGCAGGCAGGTAGGCAGGAAGAGAGAGGAGGAAGTAGCGTCTTTATTTTACTTATTTTTTATTCATTTCATACTGGTTGTCTCCCACCCGGGCCCAGGACTTGAACCCAAGAGTATGTGGCTTTCTCCTTCGGAGGCAAATGACCCAAGTGCTACTCCACCAGGGCACTCCACGAGATTTTCCATTACTGCCTAAGGTTAGGTTTCCTCTGGACAGTTTACTAAGTATACAGATGACCAGGATTCTCCCCTAAAAATTACAACCAATGTAGGTATGGGATTTGACAGGGAATTTATCATTTTTAAAGCCGCTCTATGTGATTTTATCTTCACACAAGTTGGAAAACACTCCCCAGGAATGTTTGCCTGATCAGATGTAAAATTATATGTGGGGGCATCAAAGCAAAATTTGTGGGGGAGTTACACAGGCAAGGAAGTATTGATTCAAGGTTAATGTTATAGGGGAGTCAGAACATTCAACTTCACTGAAACCAAAAGCAGGAAGAGACTACTAGAGGACTTTCGAGGGGAGGTTGATCAGCGGGTTGTGTTGAGCACATTCAGTTATTCCTGAGTTTGCAAGTATTTTCCTCTGTGGTTGGGCCATCCGTGTGTACTAATTGGGTCTACCAGTTAGCAGGTTGGACTTCTATCCTCGCACAGAGTAGGAGATTCTATATTTCTGCTGATTACTTTTCAAAGGGATGGCTCTTGATCCTTGAGAAAGACATTCCTGGGCTGTAAAACTGGCAAGAGAGTAGAATACATCTCGATGGAGCAGAGAAAGAATAAACAACTGCAAGCTTTCTGAACTAGGTGCTCCAAGAAAAAGGAAGTCATGGTATAGAGTCAAGAAGAATCCTATCTGGAGTTTAGTTAAGCTGACAGAACAATAAGGCCTCCTTGGTCAAGGGCAGGGTGTTATTAGTGACACTTTAGGGGAATATTAGCTGATAGGAAATGGAAAGGAAGAATCAATGTTAGTGTAGAGGTGGAGAGGTCCTTTCCTTCTACCTGTCTGCATTCTTCTCAGGCTGGCCAAGCAATCAAATTAACATTAGACAAATTAGTAGGAGAAAAGAATAAATTTAATTACATATATGGAGAATCTACATAGATGTAAATCCTAAAGTCAATAGCATTGCACAAGTGTATTTATCCTGGACTAAAGAATGGGGTGAGGACCTAAGGCATCAAGGAGAGAAGAAGGAGACTCCCATGATGGTGACTCAAATTGACAGAGAGCAAGTCAGATATGAGCAGAGGGCAGACGAACGGAACTCCAAAGCCAGAAAACAATAAATCAATGTGGTTGATTGAAAGTACTGCCAGCCATCAGCACAGAGCCATCAAACCAGAATAGGTCATCAACCCGTTTAAAATGCCAGAGTCAGGAAGTCAGTACAATTAAGCTCAAATTATGGCAAAACCATCAACTCTGAGCTTACATCCTAATGGGCAGGGCTACAGACTGTTAGAGAGGACAAAGGAAATACATCAGAAAGTGATACCAGTTGGAAGCCCTCCAATCAATAAAGGAAGCCACTAGAAGGCCAACCAACGACTTCATCCACCTCAGCACTCACCTGGGTGGGCAGAGGACACATGGTGAGAGTCTTTAAAAACCTCTTGCTGTTGGTTCCTTTTCAGAATGGACCACTCACACATCTCTCTGGGAATGAACTTTTTCTCTTCTATCCTCCTAAATAAACATCTTGTTTTACTCTCTCTCTCTCTCTCCTTTCCTCTCATGCACCATGTTCTGGAGCAAATTTTCTCTCCAGAGACACAAGAACCCACAATGAGGAAACTGAGGCACAAGCCCTGTGATTACAATGTGAGAAAGACCAGATGCTTTATAACCAGATGTTTGCCCTGCCATGTAGATAGGTTTCTCTGAAAAAAGGTTATTTCTGGATTTCTCCTGGGCCTGCAGGGCTTCAATTGACCTTATCTCGAAATAATCCACACACCTAAGTGACTCATCCTGGGAAGGCCTGTTTTGGACACCTTGGAGGAGGTACATCCTTATTAGGATGCTTAGGAAAGAAAAGTCAGCATAACTTTCTAACCTCATGTTGGGAATTGGCAAGGGTGATACAGAAGAGTTGGCAGTACATACAGGTGACCCTAGATGTAGTGAGGATGAAGATGCACTGATAGAAAAGATATTTCCAGTTGACTGGCAGAGTGGTGGTACCACATAACCCAACCCAACTCAAGGTCACTTTTATGTTCTTGGGTAGCTCTGGTGCCCTGTTGTCGGCATGGGTAGCTGGTGAGAGGGAAGGAAAGCAGCTGGGTGGTGGAGTCCCCTCTGGAATGCATCCTTTCTGACACTCTGCACAGCATTCCTGATTGGCATCCTGTGTTAGCTTTACCTGCATGTCACACACACACACACACACACACACACACACACACACACTCACACACACTCAAAACCTTATATATCCACTGAAGTATTTCAAAGTCTATCACAAATGTTTTAGAAGCTAAGTTTTATGGGAAGCTGATGACTTGCATTTAGGACAAGTTACATTAGAAATGCATGGGAAAATTTGAGTGAGGAGTTTCTGAGTCAGAGTTTCTAGAGGCTGCCTGGTATATAACTTCTGAAGAGGTGACAGCTGAAACTGTAGGAGTGGATGATCTTTTCACAAAGTTACTGCGTATGTATGACTCTCACATGTCCGTCTTTCAAGCGAGTAGTATGAAGTGGGCAGGATGTAGGTCTAAGGTCTCAGAGTCCTCGGAAGTGGAGTAGATTGGCTTGGGGTTTCCTGTTCTGGGTCAATGATGTTAAGAGCTAGAAAGGGTACAATTGCTTTGCTGGTTGAACGCCTTGCAGGGAAAAGTAGGAGTCCAGGGGTCTGGTGGCTCAGAGGTAGGATTTAAGAGGGAGGGATAAAAAAGAAGCCGGAAGTGTAGGTGGCTTTTTCCGGAAGTCTGGCTTTGAAAGAAGGATGTGTGGAGAGAGTAGGAAAGTCACAAGATTAGGTTCCTGGGATGGAGGATAATAATCTGTTTTACTTTTTTCCAATTTTTTTTTTTTCAGTGATCAGAAATGAGTGAACCATCAGAAAGAAACAATTCCACTCAAGAGGAACATACAGGACAAAGGTCTCCTGAGAAAAACTGTCAAATTGGACAGAAGCAACTGGTATGGTTTATGTTATGGTTTCATGGTATTTGGGGATCTCAGATCCTGGACTTGGGTGGGCAGGTGGGCCCAGTCAGAACTCCACACGAAGGATCCCCCATGTCTCGAGGTGTCCCTTCTCTTCCCTCTGCTCACCTCTGGACTGGTCTCACCTCCCACATCTTCTCTCTGCCTCTCACGTCCCCTGATTTTTAGGCCAATGTTAAGTGCAGTAGAACCCTGCCCTTGGATTAGTGTACCTTGGAGAACATAGTCAAGTGTTTTTATTTATAAACCCTTAGGGTTTTTTTTCCCCTGTGACATGCTAATCATGATTCTAAAACTTTGTGTGGACTAATTCACCTAGTCCTTATCACAATGCAATGGGAGAAAAGGAGGTTTAAAGAAGTAAGAATTTGCTCAAAGCTCAGCATGAGCAAATGGCACAGCCAAGATTTGAACCCAAGTAGGCTTACCCTGGGGCTGATATTTGTAAGCCCTTGCTATGCTACTGAGAATCATAATAGTTAATTTGTATGTTGCTTGTCTTCTCAATTAGGTTCCATTTAAGGTCGATGATAAATGTACCCAAATGAAGACTTGTGAAACATTTCCACTTTTTAGAAAGTCATTCTAGAGGGTTTCTCTTCTGCAAATCTGGCTTTGACTGAGAATGGGCCTGGAGGTGCTGGCATCCTTGCTGGAGCTCAGGTGGAGCTGCTAATGATCAGCTCTGAGATCTGTCCGGGGCAGGGAGGGGCTGTTGTGTGTGCTTCAGATTCTCACTGTGGTTTGAAAGCCATGGTTCACCTGATTTCTTCAGAAAACAGCAGCAGAGGACCTTTATTCCCCTGTCTTGACATTTTATAGGCATAGAAGGAATTCTGCCCTGACTTGATTGTTCTTTACATTTTTACTACTTGAGTTCTATGCTTTATTCTATATCGTTATTCAGAAAAAATGTCCTACTTCGAGAAAATTTACATCAGCTTTTGAAACTTAATTGAATTAAACTATTTTTCTGGGTAAAACATCTATGCTTCGATATCGTCACGGTAAATGTTCCAGAAAGTTCTCTTTGAAACCATGTAAAACATATTAAGACTCTCTAGTTCTTACTCCTAACACATGTTATTTGTTCCATAGCAACAAATAGAGCGGCAGTTAAAATGCTTGGCCTTTCAAAACCCTGGACCCCAGGTAGCAGACTTTAATCCTGAAACAAGACAGCAGAAAAAGAAAGCCCGGATGTCAAAGATGAATGAGTATTTTTCTGTAAAACACAAGTAAGGCTATAATTTATCAACTCATTTGTGGGATTATAATATGGGTTCTCCTTGACAAAGAAAAATAATTAATTATGGCCTCTTTCAGGGTTTAATAATATGTTTTCTGAAGTAAATTATCACCCCATGTGCCTGGAAGTTAGCAACTTTAAGATATAGACTGTAGTCTCAAACTGGAATCATTTTTAAAAAGGTTTTAGAAGCACTTGCACTAGAGTAATGGTTTCAGCAGGAAAGATGATCCTTAAAGGTAAGAAAGGTGTATCATTAGAAGGAAATATAATATAGCCATGGGAATAGATTCAGGTAGCAAATGGGCATGAAGTATTGTTAAGTACAAAGCTTGCTAGCACACTGCCCACACCACAAAGGAAAAGGTTGATACATTTGACTACATTAAAACAAAGAGTTAATGCTTATTACAAGACTACTCCCCAAGGTGGTAGAAGTTACTTATAATTTAAATAAGAAGCAGCTAAAATTCTATAGAGAACATGCAAGTCAATAAGAGAAAGATAAACATCCTAAAAGAAAAATGAACCCAGCAACAAATAGGCATTTCATAGGAAAGAAGACTAAGAAACATGAGGATTGATTAATAACCTATTCCTTAAGCAGGCAAGGAGTTTAGTCTGATGATGTCATGTTAATGAAAGCTACAGGACGTGAATGACATAGCCATTATTTATTACTTTTATTTTTGATGGATTTTATTAAAGGAATATTGCATTATAACATTAAATAGGTTTAAAGTATACATCATAGTAAATCTCTCTCTGTATGTAAGTCAGTAAGTTTACCCTTATTTCATTTTTCCCTCCACTGTACAATTAATGCCTTTACCGCATTGTTTAAAAGCAGTTTAGCATGACCTATGGAACTGATGACCAAATAGCTTCACTCTTGGGTATATATGCTGGAAAGACTCAATACATAGAGAATAGGAGCCATGTACAAGAAGTTTCATAGCCTCTATCAGATTGTAAAGAAAATAAGTAGTAATAGTCTAAAGGTCCATCCATAATGGAAAAGATAAGTAGCATGTATGTTCACACAGCGGACTACATAGAGAAGTGAAGATACTTGACTATAGTATCTTGACTTGACATACCATCATGGATGAATTTCAGTCATGGTGCAGAGTATAAAAAGCCAGTTACAGAAGGAGAAATGCTCCATGCTTGGGGATACAGACATTTATGGGAAAACTAAAGAAAACAAGGACATGATTTTTATCATATCAAAGCATGCTTCCTTTTGTGGGGATGGGTAAAGGGATGGAATGGGTGGGCACGAAGATGACGTCAAGGGTATACTACTCTTATTAAGCAGACTAGTGGGTACAAGAAAGTTTTCTTTCTTTATCTGTGCAGGCATATTTTGTATACCTGTTTTTTTTTAAAGGAAAGGTGCAGGCAGGAATGAAGGTGAGTAGGCAGGCAGGCAGGAAGAGACTAGAAATAAACATTATTTTTTTATTTAGTTGTTCATCTTGGTTGCTTCCCTGGGCCCTGGACATGAACCCAGGTACTTGGGATGTATGTGGACTGCACTTGGTCAGAGGCAGCAGGCCTAATTGCTACCAAGACATGCTTGTTTTGTATACTTTTATATGTATGATAGTTGAGAACTGTACAAATGATAACATGATGACGGGAAGCTTGTAAGTGAGTTAAGGCAAAAGATTTTTGGGGTTAAGGCAAAGGGAGAAGGACAGAACCTGATCTATTCTCTCTGCTGGCTTCACCTCCACCCACTCGCATCATTCCCATAGATTTTTTAAAACTATGATTATATCATGTTTTATACTTTTTTTTTTTTAAAGGAAAGGTGCAGGCGGGAATGCATACAAGTAGGGAGGAAAGCAGGAAGAGAGAGGAGGAGGAAACATCTCGATTCCATTTCCATTTAGTTGTTTACACTGGTTGTCTCCTCCCCAAACCCAGGACTCAAGCCCAGGGGGTATGTGATTTGTGTCTCTCAGAGGGGATTGACTTAACTGTTGCTCCACCAGCGTGCACCCTCCCAGCGTGCACCCCCAGCACTAGTTTGTTGGCACCTGAATTTCCTGGTGGACTTGGGAAGGGCTGGGGAAGTTTTCATTCCACAGATTAATTGATTTAGCTGTAAATCCTCATTGGAAGCCATTTTTTGCAGAAGTGTGATAATCAGACATCGAGTATTCATAATGGTCCTCAACCTTCCCTGCTTCCTCAGCTGGGGGAAGAGAATGGCACAACTTGACTTACAGGAGCAGGAAGAGAGGAGGGCAGGGCTGGTGGGGATGAAGTTCATGTCCACTGCTCTAGCTAGGACCATCCTTGTTTTCATTTCACTTCAGCAGGTAGCGCTGTGATGGGTACAAGCTGTACTGAAGTACTTTTGACAAGTGGGTCTTTCAAGAGGCTGTTGTGAAGGATTTAGTTCAAAATGGCTTAGTTTTAATGTGATGGTGGGCTGATAAAGGGTGGGAATCCAAACAAGGTGCACACTGGTGCACTCCTCTGGTATGGAATCTTTTGCCTTCCCCCAGAGCTTGGTCACCAACTTTCTCCCTCAACAAACAACACAAAAACAAAAACAAAAACCAGAATTAGAAAGGACCAGATTCTGGAGACTGTTAACAAAGGAGGTGTGTGTGTGCGTGTACGCGAGTGTGTGTGTGTGTGTGTGTGTGTGTGTGTGTGTGTGTGTCTCATAGAGAGGAAATTCCTCCATTCCTCCAATCCCTTAGGGTTCTTCTCAGGCTCATCAAATAATCAAATTAACATCAGACAACTTAGAAAAAAAAAGAACAAATACTATTACATTTATATGGAGTATCTACATGACCATAAATTCTAGAGTAAATAAGACAGACCTGGGGTTTACCCTTGAACTAAGAAAGGAGATAGGGTCCTGAGGTTTCAAGGAGCGAGGAGGAGAGTCTTCACAAGATGAGGACAGGCGGACTCATATAATGAAGACCAGATGCTCTGTAGCTAGATAATTACCCTGCTGTGTACATGGAAGGTTATTTCTGAACAAGACTCAAAATTGGGGTCATCTTTATTATTCTAGGTAGTTAAGGTAATGGTAACCATTTCTCTTGAAGCCTGCAGGGTCTCCATCTTCGTTTGAAATAATCCACTTGCCGAGTTAACAAGTCTTGGAAAAGCCTATTTTAGACATTTTGGGGAAGATTATCTGAACATTTTGAGGAGGCCTATCCTTCAGTGTAGTAACTAACAGTCCTAATGCTTATTTTGAGTCATAAGAAAGAAAAATAGTGTAATTTACTAGGGAAAATTCTGTCAAGGATAGTTATACAAACACACACACACACACACACACACACACACACACACACGTACTTTTTTAAAAGAAAAGGTACAAACAGTATGAAGGTGAACAGAAGCAGGCAGGCAGGGAGAGAGATGAGGCAGAGCACTTTGTCTATTTTATTTCACTTGCTCATCTTGGTTGTTTCTCTGGCCCCAGGATGCAAACTCAGATCCTTAGATGGTATGTGGACTGTGCTGGTAGAAGGCGAGCTGACCAAATAGCTACTCCACCAGGGTGCAGCACTGGTTATATTTTAAAGGAAAATTTGGGACATTTGTTGGAGGACATTTTAATGTTATTGCTCATAATTTGCTTTGGTGGAAAATACACTCCCCAGTATGCTGGGAAAAAAACAAAGTGTCATTCTTGGTACAAGCCTGGCTGCATGGGAAATCAGTTGAATATTGACTGAATCTTCCAGAATATCATGGTCATAAAATAGTCCAGTGTGTTGCTGCCTGGTCTGTCTCTGGGATGCTGTTTTCTGAGTTAAGGGGCTCATCTGTGCGAAGTTTGCTGCATCCTCATTGATTCTCAGTGTTGAGAAAACTGCAGTGTCAGGTTGACATCTTCTTTTCTTGGCAGAGTTATGAGGAAGTATGACAAAAGCGGCAAACTAATCTGCAATGACGCAGATCTGTGTGACTGCCTGGAGAAGAACTGTCTGGGCTGCTTCTACCCCTGCCCCAAGTGCAATTCCAACAAGTGTGGGCCTGAGTGCCGCTGCAGCCGGCGCTGGGTCTACGATGCCATCGTCACCGAGTCCGGAGAGGTCATCAGCGCGCTACCGTTCAGTGTCCCTGACTAGCGGCCATGATGTCTGGACTCAGGTGTTGCCTTTTTATGTTGTTAAAGTCACCCTCTTTCTCTCAGTGAATCTAGGGCTGGGGGAAAATGGTGGAGAAGCACACAAGATTCCTGTTCATTGAAGCTGTAGAACAAGGAAGCCTGGGTGATCATCACTCCTAACCTTCGACTGTCTCTTCTCAAATTCCTTCCCTGCTGACTGAGAATGGGACCTCAAGGGTCTAGGCCTGTCTCACCCACACCCGCCATCTCTCTGCCCTCAAATAAAAAATCTCTTTCCTCTTGACTGGTAACTGAGAAAATGTAGTTTTAAGTTTCCAGTATTCTGTGAGAACTTTTCTGACACAGAATGTAAAAGCCTACTTTTCTAATATCTTGTTCCTTAGGCTCTTGCACACGCCTCCTTCTAAGTCAGAATCACTAACTGGATTCACACCAAACCATAGCAAACCTTGTGACGTTCCATCATGTAGCCATAGTCTCATTTTATAATTCATGTTATAACAACGCTCAAACAAGATTTGATAATATTTTTATTTTTAACAAATACATTTTACTTGTAAAATTGAGAAATTAGGATTTGAATATCCTAACAACGAGTGGTTGACATATTTTTTTCCCCTTTTCAGGATCAGTATTTCAGAATTCTTTTCAAAAGGAGGACATGTAAGTTATTATGCAAAAATATGTTGTGTCTTTTCTAACTGAGTGTGTTGTTAGGCAGTTGACGAAATAACCAGATGTGGTCTTTTTCAGTCCTGATACATTGTAGGAAGTCAGCAGAGGGTTGAACTCTGTCATTTTTTATCTTGTTTTTAAGACAGAATGCTGTTTACCCTCAGTTAATGGTGTTCCTACTTCAGTATCTATCAGAATTGCCTGGAAGACTTGCTATATTTTTTCCTGATGAGCATTCCTGATGGATTAAGTCTGAGCCAGGGCTGATGAATTGGTATTTCCCTGGTAAAGTTAAGGCTGCCGATGTGGGGACCCCATTTGCAGAGCTACTTCTTTAACAGAGTAGATATACCTTTAAAAATGATGAAATAATTCCATACATTAAAAAAAAAAAAAAGAGCATTTGATTTTAAAGAAACTTGAAATGTCATAGAGTTTTCCAATTTTAATTTCCTTCCGTAGTCAACACTTATTTCTGCACAATCCACATGTGCCAGAGAAGTTTCCTGGCAACGCTGGGCTTGTTACTTGACAGTATGATTTGGGTAGACTGGTTCAAAACAGGACAAACCAGGACGGGGCTATCCTGGGCCCCCTCAGCAGACTGGGCCCCAGGCAGCTCACCTGCTTCTGTGGTCCTGTGTTCCAGACAGCCCTGGTTTATCAAAACAGGACAAAATGGACAGTTGGGAAATGTGAAAACAAATGGTACCGTCCTGTTTAAAACGGTACATATTGTCTCCTGCACATGAAGCAGGAGAGCTCGCTCTGTTCTCTACAGAATTTGGGTTTTCCAGATTCTTTTTCATTAACTGAGCAGCTGTTGTGAGAGAAACATTGGCTAAGAGTGTCTGCTTTGTTATCTTTAACCCCCATCGCAGCCCTGTGAGGAGGAAATGAAATAAGTCACCCAAGTCAGAGCCTTTGAAATGCTCCTCAGGACCCTGCAGCCCTGAAGTGAGTCCAAAGCTTGGGGGCCTTTTTTTTGCTTTTATTTTGTTTGGGGAATAATTGTGATTTTGTAAATGACTGATCCAATGAACTGTTTTATCACATACTGATTTGAGAAACCTGCCATTTTAATGTTGAAAGGAAACTTACAGCTCATCCAGCTAGTGAATTTGTCCACAAATATGAACATGGGCGGCTGTGTGCCAGGCACAGGGAGGGGACATGTGCAAAATCCCCCTGGTTTTGTCTTCAGAGGGTTTACAGACCAAAACCAGCCTTTTAGTTCTTTGGGTTTTATTTTTATCGCTGAGGAAATTTAGATCACAGGAGATGAAATGGCTTGGTGAAAGACACACAGCTGCTTGGGAGCCCTGGTGTTTGGAACAGAAGGAAGACTAGGTTTGTGTTCCTTCCATGACATCAACTATTTCCTAAATCTGTCTGATCAGAAAACTCCTCCAGGTACTTTCAATAATACGTATCCTGAGCCTCACCCCAAACCTCAGGAATCAGAGCCTCTGGGGATGAGGCCTGGGAATTTATCATTTTAAACAAGCACCCCAACTAAGTCTTGTGATTGGGGATGTTTGAGAAATACTGCCTTATCACTAGCCTTTTTTTTTTTTTTAAGGAAAGGTGCAGACAGGAATGAAGGTGAGTAGGCAGGAAGAGAAAGGAGGCAGAAGCATTTTTATTTTATTTTTTTATTTGATTGTTCACACTGGTTTTTCTCCTTGGACCCACGGGTATGTGACTTGCTCTTTCAGAGGCCATTCACCTAATTGCTACTCCACCAGGGTGTGCGTGATCATTCAGTGTTAAACATCACATGAAATAATCTGACTTAATATAATCTGGTTTCAAAATTGTGCTGGCAAATGATATTAGTAAGTTTTCCAAGCGAAGTTAAAAAAAAAAGTAAAAAATGTGAATAATTGCTAAGCACACACCTCATACTGCTTTTTTGGAAGCCTCGTAAAACATCTGATGGGTGCTTTTTTTAGAAATCAGGTTTTATTTCATCTTAATTTAATGCCAGTTCGATGCCTTTTTAAAAAACCTCCTGCACTCAATGATTATTGCCAAAAAATAAATTCATGTGACTTGGCAGAAATTCGTTTTGCAAGTATCCAATTTTTATCACAAAATAAATTAAACTCTTTTGTTATTTGAACTAGATTCAGATTAACAAGGAATATAGTTGCATTGTCTGATTACATTAACTCAGGAAATTAGCTTTTGGTAAACTAAGACTTTTTCCCTTTCTGCTTGGCTGTCTTTTAATACTGATGGTGTGTCTTCATGAATATGCGTAGAGATTGTAAGGAAAACTAGTTCACAGAAGGTCACTTAGATATAAATTGTTACGTATTGAAAGATTTAGACAAGTTACCCTGTGTCATTACTTATGTAATGATTTACACTGGAATACCAAATCACATCAGTTGGCAGAATAACTTGTTCTGAGTCCAACTCGTAAGAGTTAAGGACTTTTCATAGGGTGTCTGAGACAATCCCATACTTCCCCTTTCTCTTCCCACAGAGTATGCCTTATCCACTGTGGGAACTGGCCCTGGAATGAAATTCACAGAACAATCACTGAACTTCTCATTTATATGTTTACTTGCTCTTCTGTAAAGTGAACAGTGTCCACAGGTTTTTCATGGATATCATAGGTTGGAGTTCTGTAATGTCTGGGAAATTTTAACATTTGTGTGGGCAGCGCTACAGGATTTGGCCATCAAGCTCTTAGCTGCATGTCCAGGGGGGCCTTTCATGTGGACTATGATGCCAACCATGTCCCCTAAGATTGTACAGCAAAGTGCTTCTGCCAGAAGGTGTCATTTGATGTGTGGATTTTTCTTGTTAAAACGTTTTGTTATTAAAGTAACACTGCATGGTAACATTCTATAAGTTTCAAGTGTGTCATTAGAAATCTACCAAATTTCTTCATTGTCTGTTATTTATTGACACTCAGTATGTGCTAGGCATTGAGTGCTTTAGATTAGCTTCCATTCTTATACAAAAGTATTAAAAGAAAATATTTGCGTCTTGTTCTGTTTCCTTTGATTACTCCCATCTCCACTCTCAATGGCGTTCATACCGGAAGGTAATTTTCAGGTTATTTAGGACAATGGTCCATATATATGATCTAGCCTAAGCAGTTTCATGCTTATTTTTTTCAGAATGTGTATTTTAATTCTACACTAGGAATATCCTTTTTCATTTTCCCAGATTTCCTAAAATTCTGCTTTCTTTCCACCATAATTTTCTTTATGTTCTTTGGAAAGAAAATAACTCTTAGTCATTAATATCTATGTCTCACAAGCAGTTTGTGTTTATAGTTTGGAGAGGTCTATTTTTTCTAGAAATTTTATTTGTTTCTCAATTTCGTACTGTGCAATTTTATAAGACTCCCTCCCCTACTTTTGTACAACTGTGTTCTTTTGAAACTGGCTAATGATTAGGTTGGATGTAATAAAGAAGTCAAGTACCCAGTTTGTTTTCCTTCAATATTACATTCAACAGTCCTGCATCCTTAATAGACGTACAACTTAGTCATCTTGCTCATTCATTCATTGGTTCATTTGTTCATCGAGTGAACTCCTATTCATCGAGCACTTCGTACTCTAAATGCTAAGAATACAGTGGGTAAGAAAAAAGCAACAAAACCTGGGACATGTGAAGTCAGAAGGAAGCCTAGTCTACGCTGTGCCCTTCCTTATGTCTGCAGTCCCTAGCCAGTCTGTCACCGCCTCTCCACTTTTCAGAGTCATCTTGTGTCTGTTTCATTATGATGATAGAGTTTTTACCTGTACTTAAAGGAGACACAGAATACAGCCTGTGTGCCCATTTAAGACCCGTCCTGGATGTGATATCAAAGAGATGCAAGTCTCCCAAAAGGAGCTGGGGATTATGTCCTCTTGTGCATTCTTCTTCCCTAAATATTTGTTGGACTTGCCAGTGAAACTCTGTGAGATTTTGGTTTTGTTGGAAAGTTTTTCATAATATGTTCATTTATAAAAACCCTGATATTCTGCTTTCCTCTAAGGTCAACATTGGAGGGTTCCATTTTTTCTAAGAATAAAATGTTATCTAAATTTTTTCTCAATTTTAACATTTCTGAGCATAAAAGTTATCTAAAATAAGCTCATCACTTTTAATTATAAAGTATTTTCCCTGGATTTTACTTATAAACACATGAAAGGATAATACAAAACAGTATCCCTTTGATAAGCTGCTTCCAATTTTATATTGGTCAAAGTTGGATTCTCTTACTTATAAACAGAACATCCTACTAACCCAAATATCATCCAGAACATGGAGGGACATTTATTTCTTTTAGTGGCAAATTTATTTTCAACAAAATTTTGAAAGAAATTTATTCCGTTTCTTTGCTAAGATGTGTACCTAAGGGCTGATTTAAGAGGTCTGAGGCAGGAGGACTCCAACTTTTTTCAACACATGCGTAACCAGTATGAACCAGTATGAGCCAGTGTGAACCAGTATGGGCCCTACAACAGAACTGTACACGTGTTAATACCACTCTAGGTTGTTTAAACTGAAGTATGGTACACATTACCTAGCTTTAGAGGAATTCCTACAAACAAGTCCCAGGAGATGAGGGAAGGTGGGGAGAGGACTGAGCTTTCTTTGAATGATTTCAGATTCAGAACCTCAGTCTAGCTTTCAAATTTTGAGTACAGTTCTTGGTAGCAGAATAGCATTAAATTAAGTGACTTCTACCAGGTTTGCATATATTTTTGGAAGGTAAAGGTCATTTGTAGTTTACAATAATTCACTTTCGGAATATTAGGTAAAAACATTTACATGCGTAGTTTGGCTCCCTCTGCTGGCTATTTATGTATCTTTTAAGTTTTAGGCAGACTGGAAGTGCCTTGTGAGAAGTCAATGAATAGCAAACACGAATTTCATAAATGTCTTTCCTCCCCCTCCTCTCTTCTCTTCAAACAACAGAAATTTGTTCACTGCCAGTTCTGGAGTCCAGATATCCAGAATGTGATTCAGGAGGATAAAATGAAGGTACCAGCAGGGTCACCCTCCAAGGCTTTAGTGAAAATCTTCTGGTGTTGGTGACATTCCTTGGCTTGTGTTCACATCATCCCATTCTGCTTCTGTGTGTGTGTGTAAGTGCATCTGTGTACGTGCATCTGTGCTCACATTTGCTCATGCAACAGTGACGATCCTGATCCAGGCCCTAGAATCACCCTTTCCACGTGTTTAAAATCAGTGTTTCAGTGCAGCCCCCGCTCCCAGTTCACTACAAAAGTGTGCCCTTGTGTTTGATGTCATCTCAAACCTCTGAGTGAAATAGAAGAAATGGTCTACTTCTCAACTTTCCTTTACATTAAAATCTCTGAAAATCACTATCCACTTGGCAGAGTGAATCCTTGGAGAGAACAGCAGGCCCAGCCTTACAGAACGGACTTCTGGTCACTGCTGGGTGTCTTAGAAAACACCCACACTTCACACTCCAGCCTCCTTGCCCTGTGCCTTCATCTAATCTTTTGTGTATATGGTTATGAACTTATGGTTGTCTGTCTATCTAGAGTTGAAGCTGCAACTTTGAAATCCACAAAACGAGAGGAGAAGGCTCTAAGGTATTGGCATCTCCAGGGATTTTGGTGTCCACAGCAGGTAAATGCCCACTTCTAATCCTCACATTGTTTAAAGGTCAAGTGTACTTTGCAAACTCTGGAGCTATTTATGTACATATTTAAGTAGCGGTGGTCATGGTGAGGATGGGCAACATCAGGGAAAAGCCTGGTCTAGACAGTGTTCAACTCTAGCTGCATATTAGTACCATGGTTGTGTGTGGGTGGGGTGTAGGGGTGGAGTGTGGGGTGGGGGTGGAGTGACAGCCCATATCTTCAAATGGAGATCCTTCATTTGCTAACCTGTATGCTAGTGAGCACTCTAATACACACATCGGGTCACTTGTCACCCAAGTCTAACCAAAATGTCTTGCTGGTGTCCCGCCCATGTCTTCTTTGCTTTCATGATCCCCAAAGGGCAATGATATGTCCACCCAATAAGGGGCTCCAACTTGAGCCTGAGGCTAGGGCCTTGTGCTTCTTGAACTTGCTAGCCCAGCTAGGTGCTCTTGCTGATCTCCGAGTGAAGCCAAGCCCAGGATTGGGGTGATGCCAGAGTTTAAAGCACACTTAGCACAAAGCACTTCAGCACACAGCCTTCAAGGCCCACCCCAAATGGCAGGTGCAGCCAGAGACCTGGATGGTGCCTCGCTACCCATTCAGAGCCCAGCTTTCTTCTGACCTTTTTGTGACCTGAGGGCTACCGGTTGAGTCTCATTTTGTGTGGGGAATATAAGAAGGCTCTATCAACCCACCTAAAGCCAACACATGGGTGGAAGCAAGTAAGGCAGAGAGACACCAGCAGGTACAGGAGCACACCTGGAGGAGCTGTTCCCCAGCCTGGCTCTGCCTCTCTGTCTAACACCTTGCTCCCAATAAATCCCCAAACAGAGGAAAGATGCCTCAAGATGTCTCCCCTGGGAAAAATGACAGCACAGATCAGTGTTCCTTAGAACACCAAGACCAGACAGTTCTCAAAGAACAAGGAGCTGGAGTTTAATTTCTTGAGCAGATCTCTCTACTCAGGATTAGCACTTGTTTACAAGCCTGGCAGATCCCAGCCCAACAAGAGGCACAATGCCTGAAATGAAGGGTCTTGAGATACAGGCAAGTCACCAGATTAAATGCTCTCTTCCTCCCTATGTGAGAAGAACTCATTTTGTCAGTGGAATTTTGTGGCCATAATTTTCATCCTGTGTGTAAACGAACCATCCATCCTGCTGCAGGCCTTAAATTTTTTTTCCAGTGATTATGTCGATCATTTCTAGAAGCAAAACAAAGCAAACAAAACTGGAAGAAAAAAACAAAGTCTCATGCCCTACCAACTCAACTAGTCCAGCCACCTCCTTTGATCTGAGGCCTCAGGTGAGTGACTCAGTTGTTCCAGTCTGGTCTTCTCTTTCCATCTCCTTAAGTCCCCGTGAGGGCACAGGGACAGAATCCTGGGGTTGAGTCTCAGGCCCTGCAGCCTCCAAGTTCCCGCAGCACCCAGCCAATTTGCGGCTGGGTCCCTGGACAGTAAGTAACCAGTTCACCAGTGTCACCGCTGCCCAGGGGGAGGGTTTGGGGGTTGGGGTGGGGGGTTCCCCAGCAGAACTCAGACGGGCCGCCGGTGCTGCGTGAGAAGGTTGGGTACTTCGGGTCTGGGGTAGCTGAGTCTGCAATCTCAGCACCCGGAATCTGAGGCGCTGGGGTCCCCTTATCTGCGTTCCCCCGGTCCTGGGTACTATTTCGAGCACCAAGGGTTTTCGTGGGACAAGGTGCTGCGGGGAGACGTGTGTGGTCCCTGAGCCTCGAGCAAGGGCTTCGGGAGGGTCGCGGGGCCAGTGCAGGGTCCCGCAGCCCACCCTGCAGAGAGTGAAGGACACGGTCACTGGAGAGCTCCGCAGCGGGGCACTAGATCAGGGAGACTGGAGCGGCGCTGTCCGGGGTTGGCCCACCTGAAACCTACACGTCTGAACACTCGGGGACGCCCAGGACTCGGGCGCCGGGCGCGTTCCCTCCAAACCAAGAGCCAAACCCATAATCGAAGCGTCGGAAGAAAGATGCGGATCTGGACCGTGAGGACCCTTACTCGGCCCTCTGATTCCTCGCCCCTGGGGGAAGCTTCGGTTCCGATGCCACCAAGCCCAGGGCTAGTTCGGCTCGGTGTTCCTGAGCCCCGGGTCCTCTCCCGCAGACGCGCAGGCAGGACGCCTCCGGGACTTGGGCGCTGCGGCCCCGACGACACGGGTGTGCGCGCGGGAGGTGAGAAAGGGGGCGAGTCCTGGAAAGGAGGTCGGCACTCTGGGGTGTGCCCAGGAGCCTAAGGGGGACGGCACTGATCCCTTAAGAGAAGGAAAGTGCAGGGTAGTCACACTTCGGCTAGTCCTGTGCTGTGACTGAGAACCACGCCTTCTAGGACCCCCAAGGTGTGGAGTGCTGTGGAACACAGTGTATTTATGTGTGTCTGACACGCTGTAAAACGGACTCAATTACCCAAGTGGGGATTATTCCCTTATAATTTGCAATCTGGCTGCTTCTTTCACTTAGGATATTTTGGGGCTGCTCTAGGAATGCCAACTAATTTAAATAACAATTTAAGTAAAACACAATTAGACAGAAAAGTTAAATTTAAACTCTTTCCAGCTCCTGGAGATTCTACAGCTGAAATGTAACTCTAGTCGGTCCACTATCTCTTCATTATCCGTGGTCATTTTACTAGCACAGGATTTGTTTTAATATTGCTTTCTATAGATTATTGCAATAGTTTCCCCTCTGATTTTCCTGCTGAGTTCTTTCCATGCAATCATCATTCTGCTGACAGTAATCTTCAAAAAACACAAGAACAGATGTCATCACAAAAATTTCTTTAGTTTTCAGCAGGTTAAATGCATGCTCCACAACCTACTATTGAGATTTAAATGTCTCCTGCCCCAAGGAGCTTTCAGGATCCTATCTGGGCAACCGACGGCTGCACGGGGATGGTGGGGGGCGTGGGGGCGGGGGCGGCGGGTGAGGTGTGCCAGAACTTCCCTGCGCTGGGCCCTGGCTAAGGGATCAGCACAGGAAAATGGGGAGCTTATCTGCCTCTGAACGCTGAGCATCCTGGCAAAGGCGGGACTAATACTGTTCTCATCTCGGAGTTCCTTAAAGTACTTTCTTAAGTTAGAGTAAGCTGAAGCCGTGTTGTCTCCCTAGTCTCTTGTGTGATCCATAGTGGCAGCTTCTGGGGTCATTAGTGTCCCCTACTGTGCAGGACTTAGCTCTGTGCTGGGTTCAAAGAGAGGCACAACCAATATTCGTCCATATTTACTTGGGGCAAACTCCAGGGCAGAATTTTGGTCTTTGGTATCCCAAGTGCCCAGCACAGTCTCTAATTATGTACAGCAGGCGCTGAATGAATACTGCTGAACAATACATGTGTGCACTGCAGGCTCCGCGAGGCGCCCTGCAGACCTCCGGGAATGCACCGCCTCAAGGCACCGCGCGCAGGCTGCCTGACGTCCCCACCACGGTCTCCATCCAGGTGTAGCTCGGCGCCCGGAGCGCGTTCCACTGCCTGCTTCTCTGCAGTGCCAGGCACCACGGAGAGTACTTAAGCTTTATTTTTAAAAAGCATATGTACACCCACCTAAATGTACTTTTAAACAAGCACCGACATATATAATATATACAAATGCACACATTTATATAGATTGCACACATATTTATAAATGAATATTTAAGTATAGATGCTTGGACTGCCTTAACTCGTTAACAGAGTGGCGAGGAAGACGACCACTCCCAGGTCGCTGGGAGCACCGAGGCTTCCCGCCTGCAGGAACAGGAGCCCGCAGGCCCGGAGGCCGCGGCGCGGCTTGGGCCTCGCGGCTCTCCGTCCTCCGCCGCCGCTATTGGCTGGGCGGGGAGCCGCTGACAGCTGGCGAGGGAGCTTCGAAGATGGCGGCGTCCGCGGCGCTGATCTTGCGGGAGAGCCCCAGGTAGCCGCCTGGCTGGCGCTAGCGGCTGGCGCTCCGGAGGTGGCGCGCTCCGGACCGGCGCGAGGACGTCTGTGGCCTCGGCGGCGAGGCGGGGCCCGGGTCGGGGAAGCGGGCGCCGGGCTGCGGAAGTCGGGAGGGGCGGGCGCCGCGCTGTGCGGTGTGAGCCCGCTGGACTGCACGGCTGGGTGCCTCGCTTCCGGGTGCCTCGCCTGCGTGGGGTCCCAGGGCGCCTGGCAGCTGTCAGTGCGACAGTGGGTGGCGTTGTCACCGTTCCCCGAGTGTCCACTGTGAAGAGCCCAGGGTGGCCTGGAGTCGTGCTGAATCCCGTGGAAAAGCTTTCCGCTTCCGTTTGCAGTTCCCGTTTAGAGCAGAGGAGGATTCCCGTCCTTTAGGCCGGAGGCGTGTGATTGTCCCTTTTAAATCAAGATACCGCAGGCCTCAGGCCATGGGGGCTGGTCACCGGGTCTAGGCAGAATTCGGTGGCACGGCTTTTGTTTTTATTTTTATTCATTTTTAATTTCTATTTGTAGGCAACCTGGCTATCCCTGGTGGTGATAAAAAAGTTCTCTTTTAAAATAAAGTTATTTGAAAAACCCACTTTATTTAATGGAAATTTTGTAAGTGGTGTGTGACAGAGGAAAAAGTGTCCTTTAGAGGCAAACTACTTTAAGTTGGAAATTAACTTCTTTAGGTCTGGATTGGGCAGGAATCTTGGAAGAAGAGAGTTGTCATTTTAAAGCTTTTCCATCTTCCTGGATTTCTTGAGTTTTGATAGGCAGTTCCTTTCCTCACACCAGTGCCTTGGGTAATGCACACTACATCCCTAAATCATATCCTATATGTGTGATAGAATTGTTCTATCACTTAACTTAGGATTTATTCTTACAGTTGAAGAAGCACTTTGAAACAACTCTGTGCTTATTAATCCCAAATTATTTTGCATTTGGGGTGTGTGTGTGTGTACATACATACACACACGCACATATCCTTTATTTGACTTGCAGCTTTTTTTGTGTGTAATTGCCACTCCCGTCCCACTCTTCTCAAGAGTTTCATTTTGGTTTATTTTGGTAGGTGTTTAAACACCCACTACTAAATTAATACCATTCTTTACAGAATATTAGCTTCTCTTAGTGTTTGGCATGATGGAAAGAGAAAATTTGCCAAATGGACCTTTCAATAGAAAGGTGCATCTTTTTGGAAATGCCCTGACTCCTTTGCTGACTGCCGTATGTTTTCTTTATTTCACTCAGATTTGCCTTATAACAATCAAAGTTGTTGGAAACAAACATTTATAAACATCTGCAGTTATAGACAATTGTATGTATAATGAGTTTAGTTCCACTTGGAAAACTCATTTTAAAACATTGTTTTATGAATTTATTTAGCGTGAAGAAAGCAGTGTTGCTGATAAATGCAATAGATATAGGAAGATTTCCACGACTGCTCACCCGAATTCTTCAAAAACTTCACCTGAAGGTTTGTGTTTTTGCATTTCTGTAACTTGTAATTTCTGCCACTTCCTTGTGATTCCAATGTATAGTGCTCACCGGTGTGTTCTCGAGAACACGAGTCTCTGGAATATTTGATAATGTCCCAGAATCAAAGTTTTGGAAACTGTCGTCATTATTTATTTATTTATTTTTATTATGGAACTTTTCAGAGTATATTATATGCAGTGTTTATAGGAACTATGTAAGGGTGAATATGATGTGCAGCTTTTTCCAAATGTGTTGTTTGGCTTAGGAATTATTTTTATCATTGCATGTATTTTGGGATTATGTTCTGTGGAATATAGTTTGGGAAAATTCTGATTTCATGGTGTTATTCTTCCTCTTAAAAATCATTCCATGGTATTGGCTATTAACTAGTTTTTAATCTTTCATTTAACTTTTTTCTTCCACTTTTATTTCAAGGGTGTGGTTATTATGGACATATTGATGTTTAGTAATTCATTGCTTGCTTTCCAACCTAGATTTAACTCTTTATCAAGTTATAAAAATTCAATTCCATCTAATATATGCTTACTGAGCTCCCACTAACTGCTCTATATGGTGTCAAGTATCATTAATGAGAACCCGACTCTTGCTCTTTTTCATGAGCAGGAGCAAGGCCCAATGTTCTGTCTCCCTCCACAGTGTCTCTCAAACCCAAGTTCTTCTCAGAGATCCTTATTTTCTCTCCCTTGGACTATAATATTTACCTTCAAACTGATGCCTCTGACTAGAGTCTTCTCATTTCCTATTGTTTCTTTAGAATGCTTTATATTTATTTTTCCAAATGTTTTTATCCTAAAATCAGTGTTGATCATACTTTCACAGTGTTTAAAACAACCTTGATATTGCAATATAATCGTGTTATAAATATATATTATATACATAGTGAAATATGCATGTTATATATATATATAACATAACAGTTTAATATGGCTAAAACATATATTTTCCTTACTTTCCACTCACACTGGAATATGCTCTTTCACTAGAAGGTACCATGACTTTTAGACTCTGTCTTCATGCACTCTTTTCATTCACTGTAGATGTCCTTCCCTTGTTTAGTGATAGAACTCTTCATCCTGCTAAGATTTTAGTCTCATTCTCAGAAGTTTGTTGTTCTCTATTGTGTGCTTCTAAAACTTTGGTTCATTCTCATCTCACTTTAATACAGCATCATAAGTAGTAGTTTCATAATTAGATCTTTGGAATACTTCGACTGTCATGTCTTACTCATATTTGTATTTCCTGCATCTAATATATTGATTCTCTTAGCATAATCCCCTTTTGTTCCTCCACATTGTTGCACATGGCAGGGTATCATTTTTTAGGGAAATGTGTGTGTGTGTGTGTGTGTGTGTGTGTGTGTGTATATATATATATATATATATATATATATATATATATAGTCGATACATACCGCAGATATACGGTGAGCACCTCAATAACTATTCTGGGAGTTCATTTCTTTTCTTTTCCAGGGGAAGCACGAAACAAATGTAGGCCCTCTGAATTCCTTCCTGTGAGGAGTCAGCTGTGGAGCCTCAAGGAGCAATAATAATAAAAGCAGCTGCAGTCTCTGATGTTTGCTGTTGACAGTTACGCTGCTCTGTTGCTCTCTGACTGGCAATCTTCTAAGGGCTTTGTGTTATTAACTCACCTGATTCTAATAGCAACTTTAGGAAGTACTTTCTGTTGCTATCCTTTTTTTTTTTAACACGAGGATACTGAGATAGAAACCATTTAAGCAATTTGCCCAATGCCACACAACCAGTAAGGCACTTAGGTTCCAGAATCCAACCCTATAACCCATTACAGTAAAACCTCGGGAAAGAATAGAGAGTAGTTAAAAAATCAGTCTAAAATGGAATGATGATGCAGGCAACAGAAAGTGAAGTTCTGCTTTGATTTCCTGAGCTGGCGGCTGCCTCTGCTGAGCCATCAGCAGTGGGAGAGGAGAGATAAAAAGGTGTGGTGGTTGAGAACTGAAGCAGCTGAGGACAGAGCCGCACTGATGTCAGTACTTGGCTGCTTGAAAAAGTCACGGGAGGTGCACATCTTGCACATCTTTTTTCTTTTTTTTTCCTGAACAAATTAAGGGACTATTTTTCCAGAAGGGCACCTGTTGTGCTAAGGGCTCTTATCAAATACACTTTGTAGTGACATTCAGGATCCACCTGCTTTCTTTTGTGCATTTTAGTCTATCTAGTTGAATTTGCCTTCAGACAACCAGAGCCCTTAAACAGTTAAACTAGATTCAGGTAGATTAGTGAAGAGGTTTCAGGGATCTGACAGCTATTTTAAATAGTTATAAGCTTGATAAATTGTTTTAATTGAGGTAACTTTGACTTATAAAATAATGTAACTTTATATAACTTTAGATGTGCAAGTTCACTATTCATCAAATATAGGATAATGTACCATAGACACTACCAGATTTCTAACAGTCCTTCACAACTGTCCATTGGACCCCCCACTACCCTTTTCTCCCCTATCCCAACTACTTCCCCTGTAGTAACCTCCATTCTGTGTCAGATCCAAGGATTCATTTTATTTGGTCTGTTTGTTTTGTTTCTTTACACTCTACATACGAGTGAGATAATCTGATATTTATCTTTCTCCTTCTGACTTAATTTCACTTAACATGATTTCCTCTGGTTCCACCCATGTTGTTGTGAATGGCAGGACTTAAGGGCTGTGTAGTATTTCACTGTGTATATAATATTTATCATTTCTTTATCCATTCAGTTGATGATGGGCGCTTAGTTTGTTTCGATTTCTTGGCCATTGTAAATAATGCTGTGATAAACATGGGCTGCATATCTATCTTCAAATTAGTGGTTTTGGGGTAAATATCCACAAGTGGTGTAACAGGATCATTTGGAGTATCCATTCTCAACTTTCTTGGCCGCATCTCCATACTGCTTTCCATAATGATTGTACCAATTTGCACTCCCACCAACAGTGTAAAAGTATCCTCACCAGTGCTTATCATTTCCAGGTGTTTGAATAATTAGCTTGACAATTTGATTTTTACCAGTTTAATCTTCTTAGAAGCAGAGGAGATCTGTTTTTGTCCAGACTGGTTCTTTGGAATCCCTAGTAGGGAAAATAAACTTGGCTATAGGATTGGAGCATGCCTTAGCATGGGTCTGGGAGTCCTCTTTGAACTGGCCATCTTCTTGGCCCATCAGAGCATATAGAAATACATGGGATTTATTTTATTTTATTTTTTTTTGGTTGTTATAATATGTGGAGGATGCTACTGTATCAATGGCCCAGGAACTCTGGAAGGACTAACTCCATACTGGTAACTTAGAAATACACATTTCTGGTCTCTGAGTTCCAAAAATAATTGTCATAGCTCATGCAATTTAAAAAAAAACAAACCTCATATGCTTTGCCCCATAGGAGAGACTTTTTGGCACTCGCAGGGGCCTGTTGATTTAACTCTGCTGTATGTCTAGTTCTGATAGATCAGCTGTAGGATACTGGCCATGGCAGACTAGAAATAGCAAACCGGAGGCTGAAGGAGCTGCTATGATGGGAGAAGTAGGCAGTTTCTAGGATTGATTGCTGACAGTGTAATGAAGTAGGAAAACTGTAAAAATCAGACACCAGAAATAGAAAAGCATAGAAATCAAAGGGTTTTCTTGTTCTGAAATGAAACATTATCAGTGTATCTTAGGTTCTTTACAATACTTCAGCACAGAACTCTGGTGCTCATAATTATGACCTAACTTATAAGGAATTAGTTTAATCCAAATATACTTTGTGGATGTCTACAATAGGTGCTATACATATTAGAAAGATGTCTTTCAATAGTCTTTAAGCTTTTGTATTTGATAGATTCACTTGAGGGTAGCACTGTATTTCCTCATTAGACAGAGAAGTCTCATATTAACATAAAAGACAATCACAATTATAAACTCTAGCATATAGAAATGCCTGAGAATTTTACGTTGTTATTAAAATGTGTGGAGAGTACTTCTGGCATTTAATACCCTAGGACTTTGAATTTTTTTTTGCAATGTACAGAATAGTCCTGCACAAAAAAAAATTGGTCCCACCTATATAGATCAAAAAGAAAAGTGTCAATTATGTCTGAAAAATGCATGTACTTTGTAATTAACATAAAGCATGGAGGATTTCTTTCCAAATTGGTTAATTGGTTAAGAATGACGCATATATGTATGTGTGTGTGTGTATATATATATATATATATATATATATATATATATATATATGTATATTATGGTGTATGCAGGTTGCTGTATCCTGTGTTCCTCCACTGTGGGGCATGTGTGTGTGTATTATGTATGTGAGTCAGAGCTTGGACTCTGTAACATAGGCCTCTCTGCTTGTAAATCTTTGTTCTGAGTTTTTAACACCTAATTGCTTTCATAATCATTTAGTTACTATATTATCTTTGTGGACTAGAAGACTTGTGTTTTCCTAAGGCATGTGTCCTGATTGTAGCTAAGTAAGAATTGAGACTAGTTCCCTCATCATGCATCCTAAATGCATTCTTCCTCAATAAAAAAAGAAAAAAGTTCAAAGAATATTCTTTTTTAAACTTTTCTTACTTTTCTAAAAGTTCAACATACTTAGGGTGCTTCAATTAAGTTGATAACATTTTACATTTCATAAAGCATGTGTAGATAAGTTTTATTTAAAAAAACTAAACATTGATGAACTGAAATGCCCACCTTGGTTAACTTTTGTCCATTTTTCTATATTTGCTCCTGTTTCTGTTGTCTAATGCTCAGTTGTGAATTGCCACAGAATTTAGCAGCTTGAACAGCCGTAAGCATTTGTTATTTTTCACAGTTCCCATAGGTGAGCAGTTCAGGACTGACTAGACTTGAGTGATGCCGGCTTGGGTTTTCTCATGAAGCTGCTGTCATTAATGGCTGATGCTGCTGTTATCTGAAGATTTGACTGGAGTTACAGGAAATCTTTCCAATGTGGCTGGCGGGGAACTGCTGTTGGTGGGAGGAGGACTTGGCTTCTCCTACAGATGTGGAGGTTGGCTTCTTTCAGAGCAAGTGATCCAAGACAGAGGTGCTGTCCTTTTTTTTTAGCTCTAGCCTTGACTATGCCATAGTTTTACATTCACTGTAAAATAGTTATTAGAAGTAAGTCTCTAAGGCTAACTTACATTCAAGGGAGAGAAAATTAGGCTCCATCTTTTGAAAGGCGGAGTGTTAAAGAATTTGCAGGCATAATGGAACTGCCACACTTCCCTAGAGGTTGCCTTTGTTATTAATTTGATTTTTACCTTTCCAGATCTTTTCCCATACATAATAAAAAGATAGGCACACATACGTGTGTGCAAGGCACACAGAAATAGGTAGTTTATGATTTTTATGTAAATGGCATTATGCTATATATATTGCCATGCTATTTATCTTTTACTTAATCACTTTATCATTGTTGTTGTACCCCCTGAACCCCCAGATCTCAAACCTGGATCCACGGACTTTACGTGGCCTGCACTGTAGCTGTCTGACCCACAGACAGTTAATTACCCTTATCAGAGATCTTTCTATGTCAATCTATATAGTATGACCTTTTTCTTTTGAAATTATTTTTCTTTTCTGCCTGTGTGTGTGATGCTCTTTAAATATGGAGGAGAAAGTAGCATTTTTCATTGAAAAGATTTAGGTTTCTTGGATACTTAGCTCTCTATTTATGAGCTTGGGCCTTAATTTTCTCCCTTTGAAAGCATTAGAAAAAGTATATATCTTCTTTACTTTCTTTTTGCTTTCTGGTATGTGTGGATTGCTTTAGATTCTGTTGCTGTTTGGAAGCAAATAGGAACTTCGAGTTAATGTTTCCCTAAGGGTCATAATTGGAACAAGATGTTGAATAAGAATTTGGAATATGATAACTGTATTCTTCATTTGCTGTTCTGCTCACGTATTTTTTTTGTTATATTTTTATTGAAATATGACATATATACCGAAAAGCTCTGTTCACATATTTTAAACTCTGCCTTATTTTAAGGGTGTATGCCTGAGACTGGGGGGAGATAAATATTCCTTTGTCCCCCTTTACTCCAAATCTCTTTATTAATATAATGCTTTTGGAGATCTTGAGAATGTCCTTTTTATTGCTCTTTAAAAAAAAAAAAAACCTCACTTCTTTGTACGTATTGGGGACATTGAAGTTACACTGAAATTTAGTTTTTTGCATGTCACTTATTTGTTTTGTAAAAATAAAATTTTTTATTTTTAAGAATAAGAGAATGCAGACAGACAAGAAAAGACAGGAGAAGGAAGCATTTTAATATTTGTGTTCACTTCCGATGGTTCCCCTGGCCCTTTGTGATGGATCCCACTCCCTCGTGTGTGGTTTACCACCCAGACGTCGGCTTAACCCCTGAGCCACCAGGGGCACCTCTCAAAGTAGCTCATTTGGTTTATATTAAAAGGAATCAGATAAACCAGCTTGGAAGTTAAGTCATAAATATTTATTGACTTTGATATAATGTGGGGTTCAGAGATGATAAATAAATAATACTGTTCATATACACCTCATATAGATAAAGTCCTCACTACAGCTCACTTTTAAGGAGATGTATTGTAGCCACAGAAATTTAATCAAATTTAAAATCAAAACATTGCTTTTGAGATTAGTGATTGGCATTTTGGCCAGATTGGGCTCATGATTTTATCAGTCATAAAGCAGGTGGTCAAGATTGGTGTTTGGATGATTAGCCTGCAAAAAAACAAAAACAAACCGGCTTGGACTATGGCTGTTTTAGTTGAGTAACTGTGTGGTAGGTGGGCACTCAAGGAACCTCTGAGACTAAAAGAGATTCTAATAGTATTCTTTTTTCTTTCTTTTTTTGTTGTAAAGGAAAGGTGCGGGCAGGAATGAAGGTGAATAGAGGTGGGCAGGCAGGAAGAGAGAGGAGGAGGAGGAGGAAGAACTTTATTAATTTTTTTTGGTGGGGGGAGTTATTCATCCTGCTTGTTCACCCTTGTCCTGGGACATGAGCCCAGGTCTTTGGGATGCATGTGGACTGAGCTCTTGGCCAAAGGCAGTTGACCAAACTGCTGCTCCACCAGAGTGCGCCAATAGTGTTCACATCTCATATATGATAAACCAGTGTGTTTAGATCAAGGAGTTTATTTTGGAAATTAAAGGAAGGAGACTAGCCAGAGGTTATAATCAGATGGTTGTCTTTTTCCTTTTATATATTGAATATAATGTGTGTAATGTATTGTTTTAGATGATAATAAAAATATAGAAAAGATTTAATTTCCTGTATGTGCTTATAATAACCTATACTTTTACTGACCTCATCAGAATAGAAATTGTTTTAATAATTATTGTTTTATGACTAACTAGACTAGTATATTTGAGGATATGAATTGTCTGTAGCACATAATACTTAGTTTCTTGAATGGTTTACCTTTTGTTTCAAGTTTCTCATGCCATATATGAATAAATGAACTGTTTGCTGAATATCTGAGTTTTGAATACTGAATGTGTACTAATCAATTGCTCTTTGTGTTTGTAGAATGAGAACAGTTTCAGTGAAGAAGAGGAAGAAAAACTTCAAGCTGCATTTTCTTTAGAAAAACAAGATCTTCATCTAGTCCTTGAAACCATATCATTCATTTTAGAACAGGTATTTTTATTGCCCCAGATTTTCTAAACATGTTTGTATTCCTATGATTATCTATAACATTCTGTTTCTTTAAATATGTGCAGTTGGAAGCTGTGAATATATTTGCTCAATCATTTCAATGTAGTAAAACAATTGTTGAATTTACTGTTTTTCTCCCAGAATACTACATTCTACAACCATTTTTTTTTTAATGTTGAGTAGATGAGCAAAGTTTTTGACAAGATGAATCAAGACTTTGTTGACTTTAACCAATGAAACCTTTTTTAACTCATTGTTGCTTGATAAAATAATTTGGAAAAATAAGCATACTTTATTTAAGAAATTTAACAAATGGTTTGGGAGGATTAACGTGACTACGCTGATAGCTGGAACATTCAGAAAAGAAGTAGTTTGTCACAGGACCTTTGTCATACTATTTCTTCCTACCCAACTGCTCTTCCATCCCTTTTCATCAAACTTCATTTCACTGTTTAAATTCCTGTTCAAGTTACATGTCCTCCCACAGCAGCCTTGACCTGTTATACTTGTAGTCTTCCCCTTCCTTAGATTCCTTTCACCCATGGCTCATCATAGCAGAGCACATTGCTAGCCTTCTATTATTTCATGTGTGTCCCTTTCCTGGGTTTTGAATATGTGAGGGATCAGGATTGATTTTTTTGCACATCTTATAAAATCTAGCCCACTGCTAGACTTAAAATAGATTCTCAAATTCCTGATGGCTGATCATAGCAGGATTCTTGTGGAATAAAAGTTTAAATTGTACTGTAGCTTCATGGGAGTTCCAGTAAACATACCGTTAGGGGACCAGCTGCCAGGCATCTGCTGCATAGAGCCTTATACCCGTTGCAGCTTATAACGGTGTCTGTGGCTCTTATCCATGCCGGGCTTTCAGTAGAAGTAAAGGACAATTGACTAGGCCAGGGAAGCTTGGGTTTGTGAGAATTTTAGTCCAGAATAAGAAATAGAATGGATTTCACTGTTAAAATTTTTAAAATGTGTTACCTAGAAAGTTGATAGATGAAGGTGTTTTTGAGAACATTCTTGGAAGAATTTGGATACTTGGGAAATAAAACCTTTATATATGTCTTTGAAATGATTAAATGAAATAAGGAAATACAATTTTTATTGGGATATCATTTGCGTAACTAAAGTAAAGAAGTTTTTCAGTTACGTGGATTTAGAATTACTTAAACTACCAGCAAAAATGAAAAAGTTTAACCTGAATAATTTAGACAACTTAATCCTGAATCTTCTAGCCTTTGGTAATATGTAAGTTTGTAAAGTAATTAAACATTTCTGCAATAGAAATACAAAATATTATTTTGCTTTAAGCTATTGAAATAATTTTGTATTTGATTATAGTTTAAGGTCTCTGTATAAATATTAGGGATATATGTAATTTTTTTTCTCTTTAATAGGCAGTATATCACAACGTGAAGCCAGCAGCTTTGCAGCAGCAGTTAGAGAACATTCATCTTAAACAAGACAAAGCAGAAGCATTTGTCAATGCTTGGTCTTCTATGGGTCAAGAAACAGTTGAAAAATTCAGGCAGAGGATTCTCGCTCCTCAGAAGGTATTAGGATATACTACCCCAAGATATGTATCAATAATGCATGGCATACATTTTAAGAGAAAGAGTTTTAAAAGTGATAGTGTTTTGTAGAGAGGTAGAGTCAGACAAAAAAAAGTATGTTCCTTTAAAATTGTTTCCATAACTAACATATTTGCTACTACAATGTGATCTAATTTTAATTGTTAGCCTAAAAAGTCTCTGTAACTTAGGGAATAGAAAGGAGGCCCGTTTTTTTCTTCTCCTGAGTCCTTGAGCAGAGTTGGTTATTTTAACTATGTACCTAGATAAAAGACTCATGCTTTTTATTGAATCATGTAATTTTTTGTTTTTATCTCCATATTAGTACCTAGCAGAATGCCTTGCATGAAGAAGACACTCAAAACTTATTGAGTAGCGGTTGTGAGCAAGATGAACACTTTGAGAAAAATGTGAAATAACAGCAGTGTCACAGGCTCTTTAGTAACCGTTAGTTACTCCTAGTGGAAATTAAGATGATTACACAGATTTTGCTTTTTTTCTCTGTTAATGTTGTGTTACATAATTGATTGTCAGATTTTCAAGCAGCTTTATATTCCTGGGATCAATCTCATATGGTTGTGCTACATAATCCATTTTATATGTTGCTATGTTATTTAAAATTTTTTATTAAACAAATAGTTGAAAGAGAGAGACGAAGGAAGGGAGGGAGGGAAAGCAAGGAAGGAAAGAAAGAAAGAGAGAGAGAGAGAGAAAGAGAGGAGAGAGCGAGAGAGAGACAGAGAGACAGAGGGAGGGAGGGAGGTGTCTGTTCAGATCTGCCCATTTTTTGATGGGGTAGTTGTTTCTCTTGTTGATACTGAGCTGTGTGAGTTCTTTATGTACCTTGAATACTGACCCCTTATCAGATGTGTAATGTGTACATATCTTCTCCCATTTAGTAGACTGTCTTTTCATTTTGCTTTCACTGTGCAAAAGCTTTTTAGTTTGACGTAGTCACTTCATTTTTTCTTTATGCCAACATCATTGCCTTAACTTTGTTCTTTCATAATTGTTTAAGCGCTTCCAGTTTCTTTGCCTTTTCATATTAGTTTGAAAACAGGTGGTTTTTTTTTAATATCTATTAAAAATCCTACAGGGATTTTGATTGAAATTATGTTTAATGCGTGGATCACATCATTGAGAAGTAACTTCTTGACAGTATTGAATATCTCTCAGTTTTACTTTAGTCTTTGATTTCTTCTGTCAGTATTTTTCATATCTCAGTAGAAAACTCCTGTGCATATTTCATTAGATTTATATCTAAATATTTTTTTTTGAGTTGTAGTAAATGGTACTATTTAAAAATTTTGGGTTTCTATTTATTGTTTATAAAATGACTTGTATATTGATCTTGTAGTCTAAGACCTTGGTAAACTCACAGATTACTTGTAGCAGGGTGTTTTTTTCTGTGTGGATTCTTTGTGATTTTCCTTGTAGATATTCATGTTGTTCATAAATAGAGTTTTATTTCTTTTTTCTACTCTGTTCAGCTTTCATTTTTCTTGTCTTATTGCACTGACTAGTACTTCTGATTTGATGTTGAATAGAAGTCTATATACATACATATGCATTGTTCCCAATTTTAGAGGGAAAGCAATCTTTAACCTTTTAAGTAGGATGTTTGCTGTAAGTTTTAGAAAATACCCTTTATTGTTTTCATCTCTTCTTTTTTTATGCTGCATTCTAAGAACTCTCAAGTGCCTTTCTCATTACCGCTTTGTCATTATTTTAGTTTCTGCTTTTTCCTGTATCCCGTACAAATTTTAAGTTTTCTGTTTTGTGTCCCTGAAATCTTTCTCTTGAGCATCTCCATTTTCTTCTATTTTATAGGGTTCATTTTTGACTTGCATTTATACAAGTATAGTTTGCTTGTGCCATTTAAAATATTTTCCTACTTCCAGTAAGCTATTTCAGTTCTGTTCAATCTTCTGGAAGCTAATTTTTTTAAAGTGATATTTCTTTCTCATACTATGTTGTACTGTATTAGTTTCTAGAAGTGGTTCAATCAATTGTCATATAAACCATGCAAAAAAATTAGAAAGCTTGCTTAATTGTACATTGGTCTCTTGAGAATGCTAGAAACTATCTTTTGCAAATTCAAAATATATGAGAAGGTAGCCAGTACATTATTTTATTGCCTTAAATAGTCGATTAAGATAATAATATCAAACATTTCTGTATTTCTTATGAGCCAGATAATATACCTAGTACTTCCTATCTTATAAAACCCATTAGGAATTCTAGATTATGTTTAAAATAAAATTGAGACTTAGAAAAATTAAATAACTGTTCTGTGGTCATGCAGTTAAGTGACTGGGTTTGGATTTGATACAAATAGTCATACTCCTAAGTTTAGCAATACTACCACATAGATATTAGCTGCAGATTTTTTCTGTATCAGGTACTATGCATATTATGAACTTGTGTGTGTGTTTCATATCTTTAAAAAGAAAGGAAACAAAATTTTAGAAAGTATAACTTTCCCATGTTAGCCAGGTGGTAAAGCCGAGATGGGAATCAGATTAATCTCTATGTCTTGTTCCTTTATATCATGCTCTCTCTGCCAGCTAGAATACTGTCTTCCTTTTTTACCCAGATAACTATTTAGGGTATGGTGACTAAAATAACTATATATGAAAACAAATTATGTCACTTAAATTATAATAAAATAGCTGTCAGTGACCTTTTATATACTGAGTAAAGGGTATTTTTTACCAGTGAGCTTTGTTTCACCGTAGTTCAGGGCCTCACTCAAGTGGACTGGGGTGCCTGCAGTGGGACTTCTGTGGGTAGTGGCTTTACATTCAGAGTCAGATTCAGTTAAATAATAACGTAAAGAAAATCAAAATGTACTTTTAACTCAATTTTTAAAAACACCTCTTTTTGTCTGTTATTTAGATCTAATAAGTGAGAGAGGATCAAAAATTGATTTTAATGATAGCTTTTTGCAGGATATGGCTAAAGGGATTTAAAATTTTTATCCCATCTCATCCCTCCTGACCACCCCCCCTTTTTTTTGATACATATTAACCTCTTTGGAGACTTGAGACTGAAATGTCACCACCATTTACTAGGATTTATATTCTTCCTTCTTTTATCAACGTTGACTGTCAGCAGTCCTCCTAACAGGATTTTCTATTTGATTTTTCTTATAATGCCTGTGTAGTCATAGCATTTATTAAATTATAAATCCCCTTTCAGACAGAACTTTAATACTATGTTTAATTTTACTCCAGAAATTTCGTTTGGAGTACCTCTACATATATTGATATTACACTAAACATAAGAGCTTACATGTCACATATTATTGACATATGTATCTTTAAGCCATTATAAGAATTATTCTTGTTAAATGTAGCAACTAATTGTTTGCTTCATTAGTTGCTAAATACTTGTCTTTTATATAAAGTATAAGAAATAAGAAGTTTGAATTTGACAGTTTTTAACTATACTGTGTTCTTTTACTTTGTTTTTGAATGTCCTTAATTTCATTTCTTTTGGAATTTTAAGGATGGTTGTATAACTTTATTATAAGGAGGGCAGAAAAAGGGAATGCTTCATACAGCTACATCTTGAAGCACAATATATAACTGAATATATACCTGAGTGCTTCTTGAAGGTTTAAATGGTTCTTAACATAATCATCTGCTTTTATAAGAAAGGTATTTTATTTTATAGGCAATGTTTATTTTATTTTATAGGAAAGATATGTTTTATTGTAAGAATGTCCACATATAACTCATATTACTCTTTTTTTTTTTTTTACTTTAGTTGTTGTCCTTTTAAAAATCAAGTGAAAGTCATGTTTTTCCATCTCTTAGAATTGACTGAATATAAGTGCTTGTGAAGTTTAAATGATGGCATAGTTATTTACTGTTTTTTGTCGAAACATAATTTACTTGCAGTGAAGTGTGGAGATTTTAAGTGTTCATTTTGGTGAGTTTCAGAAATACATCCATTTAATCTTTATCTATCACAAAATGGAGAAATTTTTCATCATCTGGAAAGTGCCTGTTTTCAGTTCTCTTGCCCTTACCGTCATCTTCTATCACTATATTTTTTTTCCCTTTTACTGGTCTTAATAGCAATGGGCTTAATTAAAAGTATCTGACTAATATCTCTCAACATAATGTTTTTGGAGAGGTTCATTCATGTTGTTACTTATAACAGCAGTTCTTTCGTTGCTGAATTATTTTCCGCTGTATGAAAATGCTGTAATTTACTTATCTATGCTTCTGCTGATAGAATTTGGGTTATTTCTAGTTTCTGCATCTCATGAATAAGATTGTTATAAATATTTGTGTCCCAATCTTTTTTTGGTCATATATTTCCTTTGGGTATACATCTGGGAATGGAATTGCTGACCTCTTAGGCCAAATCTGGAGTTTCTGACTGTGGCCATTCCCTGCTGCATGAATTGGAAGTGTCTTATAAATGTGAATCTATAACTCTACCTAGCTCCCTTCTTTTATGTGTCAGATTCTTTTCACTTTTTCCTGCTTTTAGTCAATCTCCAGTGCCTTCAAGTCTTTGTTTTTTAAATGTTTTGTTTAGAGATTATGATTTTTACTTGCAAGGAAGTTAATTGTATATAAACTACTTCCTACCACTACCAGGTTAGGAACTCTAAAAGTGATTCTTTTAAATTATAAGTCTTATTATACCTCCTCTGCTCCAAACCCACCAAAGCCTTTCCATGCTGCTTACAATAGAAATGAAAATTCATGTAATTGTCTTTGAGCCCTTTTTGATGGTGATCCCTGTCTGTATACTCACGACCTGTCTTCTTGACTTTTGCTCTTAACACCCTTTACCTGGCTCACTTTGGAGACCTCTTCACCTCAAAAGATATTCTTCATGAGACTGACTTCCTTATCTTTTTTATTTATTTGTTTAATTATCACATTTATCTGTATCTTGCCCTAATCATCATAGTAAATTGTTCATGCTTTTTTTATTTTCCTCTCCCAGGAAAGGTGCAGGCAAGAATGAAGGGGAGTAAGCAGGCAGGAAGAGAGAGGAGGAAGAAACATTTATTTTATTTAGTAGTTCATTTTGCTTGTCCCTGCAACCTCTGCCTGCCCTGGGTCTCAAACCTGTGTTCTTGGGATATATGTGGACTACATCTGGTGGCCTTATCCACTAGGCCATCAGGCCTCACCAGCGCCCAAGCTTCTGTGGTGCTTTGTTAACTTCATTTTTCTCCGTGTTATTTCATTTTATTTATTTTTTAAGGACATTGCAGGCAGGAATGAAGCCGAGCAGGCAGCCAGGTAGGGAGCGGGAAGAGGAAGATGCACTTTATTTCAGCTTTATTGAGTTGTTCCTCTAGGTTGTTCTCCCTGGCCCCAGGTCATGAACCGGTTCCTTGGGATCTATGTGACTTTGCTCAGCCTGTGGCTTAACTGCTTAACTGCTACTCCACCAAGAAGCACCTATAATGTTTATTCTTTATTTTTCCTGTGTATACTAGTAAATTGTAAACTCTGTAGAGACAGAAGTTTTTGTTTTGTTCAGTACTGTATTTTCACTATAAGTGACTCCTGGGAGATCGTGTGTTATCAATAAGTAGTTGTTGAAGAATTAATGGAAAATATCCTTGCTTCACAGATTATGCTATTTTGAAGTCAAAGACTAGGTTTTCTTATAAAGAGGGGGTACTTGTATTTATTGGTGAGGAAAAGAACAGTAGACTAGAGGGTATGGATTATGTTTTATATTCCCTAGTGTGTTTTAAAATTTATTTTATGCTTCTCTTTTTTAAATATTTATTGAGGTAATTTGATCTACAATATAATATAATCCAATATTGCAGGTTCACCATTCATCAAATATATGACAACACACCAAGTCCACCCCCTCACCCCCAGGTCACCCCCAAGTCCTCCACCACTGTCCATTGGACCTCTCCACCACTCGCTCCTCCCCTCTTCCCTCTTCCTTCCCTGTTCAGTTCTGTTGTCATTGTCCAAGGATTAATTTTTATTTTGTCTGTTCATTTGCTTTGTTTCTTTGTATTCCATTATGAGCGAGATCGTCGGGTATTTGTCTTTCTCCTTCTGACTTATTTCACTTAGCATAATCTCCTCTAGTTCCATCCATGTTGTTGTAGATGACAAAATTTTATTCTTTTTTAAGACTGTAAGTATTCCATTTTGTGTGTATATTTACACACACACACATATATATATATATATATATATATATATATATATATACATATATATCTCACATCTTTATCCATTCATCTGACAGTGGGCACTCAGGCAGCTTCCAATTCTTGGTGATTGTACCTAATCCTGTGATAAATTTGGTTTTATTTTATTTATTAGTGTTTTTTGGGTAAATACCCAGAAGTGGTATGATGGGATCATAAAGAATTTTCCTTCTCAATTTTTTGAGGAATCTCCGTAGTGCTTTCCATAATGGTTGCACCAGTTTACATTCCCACCAACAGTGTAAAAGGCTACCCTTTTCTCTGCATCCTTGCAAGCATTTGTTGTTTCCATTCTTCTAAGTAAAAGCCATCCTCACAGGTATGACATGATAGCTCTTCTTTGTTTTGATTTGCATTTCCCTAATAAGAGGCAAGGAGGAACATCTTTTCACATATGTGCCTGTTGACCATCTGTGTGTCTTTGGAGAAATGTATATTCAATTCCTCTGCCCATTTTGTTTGATTGGGTTGTTTTTCTGTTAAGAGTTTTATGAGTTCTTTACATATTTTGTATATTAAGCCTTTTTCAATTGTATGATGTGTAAGTATATTCTTCCTTTCAGTAGGATGTCTTTTTGGAAATAGTTTCTTTTACTGTGCAGATGCTTTTTAGTTTAATGTAGTCACATTTATTTATTCTTTTGTGGCTGTTCAGTTTTCCCAGCACCATTTGTTGAAAGACACTCTCATTTCTTTGTTGTATGCTCTTGACTCCTTTGTTGCAGATTATCTGACTATGTATTTGTGAGTTTTTCTGGTGATTCAGTTCTCCTCTGCTGTCACTGTTTTGATTCCAGTACCATACAGTTTTGATCACTGTCACTGTAATGTAGCTCAAGGTCTGGGAGTGTGACACCTTCACTTTTTTATTTTTAAGAAGCACTTTATTTTTATTTAGCTGTTTACATTCGTTGTGTACCTCAACCCGAGGTCTTCAACCTGCAACCTAGGGATATATGTGGGACTGCACCCAGGGTGTGCTAGACCATCAGACCATCAGTAGACACCCAATACCTTCCTTCACTTTTGTTCTTGTTTCTCATGATTCCTCTGGCTATGTGGGGTCTTTGTTGATTTCATACAAATTAAAAAATATTTTGTGCTATTTTCTTGAGAACTACCAAAGAAATTTTGATGGGGATTGTATCAAGCCTATATGTTGCTTTAGGTAAGATGACCATTTTAATGATGTTAATTATTCCCAATCATGAGCATAGAATATCTTTCTATCTCTTTGTATTTTCCTCTCTTTCTTTAAAAAAAGTCTGTAAAGTTTTCATTTTACCTCCTTCGTTAAGTATATTCCAATGATTTAATTCTTTTTGTTTCTATTGTAACAAACAGTTTTCTTGATTTCGATCTCTTCTGTCATATTGTTGGCATGTAAAAATACAACAGATTTTTTTTTTTGTTTACTAATTTTGTAGCCTGCCACTTTACTGTACTCATTGATTAATTCTAGTGATTTTTTTTTTTTTGGTGAAGTCTTTATGGTTTTCTACATATATCATCATGTCATCTGCAAATAGTGATAGCTTTACTTCTTTTCCAGTTTGGATTTCTTTGATTTCTTCTTCTTCCTAATTGCTCTGACTAGGACCTCCAGTATAATGTTGAATAGAGTGTACAGCTTAGTCTTGTTCCTGATCTTAGAGGAAACACTTAGTTTTTCACCATTGACTATAAGGATGGCTGTGGGCTTAGCCTATATTACCTTTATTATGTTGAGATATGTTCCTTATATTCTGATTTTCGTAGAGTTTTTATTATACTTGGGTGCTAAAGCTTGTTAAATGTTTTCTCTGCATTTATTGATATGACTTTTCTCCTTGCTTTTGTTGATATGGTATATTGCAATAACAGATTTGCATAGTTGAACCATCTTTGCACCCTTAGGGTAAATCCCACTTGGTTATGACGGGTGATCATTTTGATGTGTTGTTGGATTTGATTTGCCAATATTCTGTTGAGTTTTGCATCTGTGTTCATCAGAGATATTGTTCTATAATCTTCTTTTTGGTGATGATGGAACTGAAACATAAACTAAAATAATAAATTTCTCAGATTTGTTCTCCTGTATGTGCCCCACTGTGACATGAAGAGCCAAGGATTGCGAAGGACAGCAGCCTCAGAGGCAAAGGAGAACCTCCTAGTCCTCTCAGCCTTTAGTGCTTCCCTTAATCAAAGAAGCCATCTGCCACTCCTTAGGCCTCAACCCTTCTCCTAGTCCAGAAATGGTCTCTTGTCTCTATTTTCTAGAAGAATGTAGAAGGGGAGTTATTTATCTTTATTTTTAGAGTAAGAGTAGGGATGAGTCATTCCTTTTTGCCAAGTGGAGAGCTCCTCTCTCTTTGAGTCCTCCATGTCTCAGCTTAGGATATAAATGTGTGTACACAGCTCAGCTACCTCAGAATTTACTGCCATGTAAACTTTCCATGCAGATGCTATTATTAACCCTGAGTTTTTCTCTTACTAATCATTTGCAATGTTAATTTGTTATTTCTTCCAGCCTGTGAAGAACCTCAGAGAAATGGGGGAATTTTTCCTTCGACCCCCACAGTGGCATACTTGTCCATGTCTGCAATCAGTTTAATATTGGTCTCATAGAAAGTGGAAGTATTCCCGGCTTTTTAATTATTTGGAAGAGTATGAGAAGCTAGGTATTAATTCTTCTTTGAAGGTTTGGTAAAACTCACTAGTAAAGCCATCTGGTCCTAGGTTTTTATTTTCGGGGAAACATTTCATTACTTCTTCAGTTTCCTTACCCATAGGTCTGTCCAGGTTTTCCTTTTTCCTGATTCAGTCTTGATGGGTTGTGTATTTCTAAAAATCTCTCCATGTTGTGGAGGTTGCCCAGTGTATTGGCATATAGTTATCTATAGTAGTCTCTTGTGATGCTTTGTGTTTCTGCGGTATCCATTGTAACTTCTCCCTTTTCATTTCTGATTGTGGTTTTCCTAGTGAGCCTAGCCAAAGATTTGTTAACTTTATCTTTTCAAGAACCAGTTTCTGGTTTCATTGAGCTTCTGAATTGTCTTTTTTATTTCTATTTCATTAATTTATGTTCGAACTTTTATTAATTTTCTTCCTTTTGCTAACTTTTGACTTCACTTGTTCCTTTTTTTCCTCTAGTTGATGTCAGTTAGATTTTTTATTTGTGATTTTTCTTGTTTTTTAAGATGGACCTGGATTGCTATAAACTTTCCTCTTAGTATTGCTTTTCCTGTATCCCATAAGTTCTGTTAACTCATATCTTTATTCTCATTTGTTTCCAAGCACTTTTATGCAAAAGTAATTGAGAAGCATGTTGTTTAGTCTCCACACATTTTGGAATTTTCCAGCCTTTTTTTGGGAGTGTGGTTCTTTCTAGTTTTATGCCATTGTGATTAGAAAAGATGCTTGGTATGATTTCAATATTTGGAAACTGGTGATACTTGTTTTTTTTCTCAACATTTGATCTATCCTTAAGAATATTCCATGAGTACTTGATAAAAATGTGAATTCCAGTCATTGGGTAAAGTGTTTGGTAAATATCTATTAAACCCATCTGTTTTAATTTACCATTTAAGTTTATCGTTTCCCAATTAATTTTGTGCCTGGTTGATCTGTTCATTATTATAAGTGGAGTGTTGAAGTAACCTACTTATTAGTGTATTGTTAATATCTCACTTTTGTTCTGTTAATAATTGTTTCATGTCTTTTAATGCTTCTTCATTTGGTATATATATATTAATAAGAGTTACATCTTGCTGAATTGATCCCTAAATCATTATGTCTATTCCTGTCCTTTGTTACCTTCTTTAGTTGGAAATCTATTTTATTTCAGAAAAGCATGACTATTAGTCATGGGACTGAAACAGAAGACCCCAAGTCTCTCAGAATTTATCTCCTGCACACGCCCCTCTCTGACATATGAGGAACCAAGGACAGTGGAGGACAGCCCCAGAGGCAAAGGAGAAATATTACAGTTTTTCTAAAGCTTTGTTCCTTTTTTTAATCAGAGAAACCATCTACTTCCTGGGCCTCCATCCTTCTAATCAAGAAATGGTCTTTTTGTCCCTGTCCACTAGAAGAATGTAGAGAGAGGAGTTACTTGTGTTTTAGATTAAGAGTAAGGATGAGTCATTCCTCCTTGCCAAGTGGAGACCCTTTCCATTCTCCCCTGAGGCCTCCATGCCTCAGCTCAGGATATATAAATGTGCCTGCCCCAGTTATCTCAGAATTTACTGTAAATTATGTAAATTCTCCATACTTAATGTTACTAAATTTGGACTTTTCTCTTACTAATCTTGCCTGATGTTATTTTGTTCATTTGTCCAGCCTGTAAAGAATCTCAGAGAAATGAGGGGGTTTTTCTTTTGACCTCCCACATTAGCCTTTGAATGTAGGATTGGTTTTCCAACCTTTGACTTTGAGCCTATATTCATCTTTCAAAATTAGATGAGTTTCCACTGTGAAACAGAAAATTGGGTTATGTTTTTTAGTCTACCAGCCACTCTGCCTTTTGATTGATGAGTTTAGTCCATTAACATTTAGAGTGATTATTGATATGTCACTCTTTATTGCCATTTTGTTAATTGTCTTCTGGATGTTGGGTCAGACTGTACCTTTAGTTTTATTCTATTCTTAGGTTCTTTGAAGGATTTATGTTGTGTTTATTTTCACTTTTCATTTTTTCCTGTGGATTTGTGTTTTGCAGTTAGGGATTTACATAAAATTTTTTATGCTCGTAGCTTGTTTTAACTTGAAAGCAAGTTAGTCTTGTCTTGAGCTCATTTGAGCTGTCAGCATTTTTTACTCTTATCCTATTTTTAAATTTTTTTTTTTTTGATGTTTTGCTCCTTGTAAGTAGAGTTCCTTACATTGTATGAAACTTTACTATTTTTGTAAGAGTAGTTTCCTGGTAATGAATTCCTTTAACTTTTGTCTTTCTGCATAGCTCTTTATCATTCCTTCAAATCTAAGTGATAATCTTGCAGGGTAGAGTATCCTATGTTAGAAATCATTTTCTTTTTGAAAAAAAGAATATTTATTTTGAATATGTCTTGTCATTCCCTTCTGACCTGTAAAGTTAAGCTTAGAAATCTGATGACAGTATTTGGGAGCCCCTTATATGTACACTGTTTTTCTCTGACTGCTTTTAAGATTCTCTCATTATCTTGTATTTTTCTATTTTAATAACAGTGTGTCTTGCTGTGTGTCTGGGTTTCTTTTGTTTGGAACTCTTGGAGCTTCCTAGGTCTGGAGGTCCTCCCCATTCATCAGGTTAGGGAAATTCTCAGCTATTTATTTTTCATGTAAGGTTACTGCCCTCTTCTTTCTCTCTCTTCTCCTTCTGGGACCCCTATGATGCAAATGTTATTCCTCTTGATGCTATCCCGTAAGTCTCTTATCCTGTCTTCATTTTCTTTCGTTCTTTTTCTCTTCGCTGGTCTGGTTGGGTACATTCCACTGCACTATCTTCTAGCTTGCTGCTTCAGTTAGAAGCTTCTTCTACTCTACTGTTAAGCCTCTCTATTGTGTTCTTTAGCTCAGCTAAAGTGTTCTCAACTCTATGAATTCTGTTTGGAATTGCCTCATAGTTTTTCTCTTTGTTGTAGTTTTATTTTTGTTCCTTTATTGTTTTCCTGATTTAAATGGGTATTCTTAAAACTTTGGCTTTAAAGTATTTATTGGTTCTTTTACTTAACTCTGCTACATTCAGATGTACTCTGGGATTTTGTTTTGGTACATCGTTGTACTTTTATTTCTCTGATTCCTTGTTCCATTTGGCATTCTGTGTTTACTTCTATGGGTTAGGCTTCCCGTATGTAAAGAGCTTTTGTTAGGGTGTCAAGTGCCACAATATAGGCCTGGGTCTGACATTTCTTTAGTTGTGCCATCTCAGCACTCATCAGAATTGTTGAAACTCTAAGGCCAGCCTCTTATTGAGACTTGAGTCCAGCCCACACGGCTGGCGATGGGGTAGGGAACGCAGAGGTTTGCTCCGGAGTCACAGGTGTGAACAATAAAGCACACGACTGGAGGCCGAAGAGTGGTTGGCGCAGTCCACATTCAGGCCAGAGACCCAGCAGAGGCTTAGGAGAGACAGCTGGGAACTGCTCATAGCGAGACGCTATCCCTGGGAAAATTCCTCCAGAAGAGCGGCAGTCCCAGCAGGGCGTGGCAAACAAGACTTGGGGCCTGAGGGAGGAAGTACCCAGCAAATAGCAGAGCTGTGTAGCAGTACCCCCAGGCTGCATTTCCTAAAGAATGGAATTTTCCCTGCCATGAACCATTCAGCTGCGTCCACTGACACTGCAGACCCGGCTGTCTGTCTGTGGCAACCTGGGGAAAGGCAGCTGTGAGCATCTACAGTGTGGCACAAGAGCTTAGCTAATGGCGGAGGGGGTGACTTTTCCCCCTGAGGCCTTTCTGCCTTGTCAGCCTCTACTGCCTACACTGCACAGAAGCAGTATCTTGGTTCACAAAAGGTTATCCCTCTTTCCACCCCAGGCTGAGGTTTTTGGCTCAGTGACTGAAAATCCGTCCCCAGGTGTGAGCACAACTGCTGAGGGCCAGTGTTGTATCACTGGTGTCTCCCTGTGGCCCAGGGTCTCTGAGCAGATTGGCTTCTCCTGCCATTTACGATGGCCTGTGTTCTTTCTCTTTGTGGAGATGCTTGTCTTCATTCTTTTCAAAGGTCTTCATTGCAAAATGGATGCAGCTTTGTTGTGTCTGTGGGGAGGACGTGAACTTGAGATCTTAATTATCTGCCGTCTTGGAACTGAATCCCTAATTTTTCTGGGGGTTTCGCTTTAGTTATACTTTAAATAATCTTGTAGTTCCTATTTCATGACTCCTGAGTTTTGCTGGAATATGAAATTCAGTCATATTTTTTCTTCTTTTAAAAGTGAGAATGTAAGAATTTCTTTCGGTTGAAGTGGAAATTCTCATGGTAAAAGATGATGTCATCATTAGCTGTTTGATGCAGCAATCAATTTAAAGAGTTTTAGCTCTAAGAGACCCTTAATCTTATCTGAAATAGAAATATCTTCTTTCTTTCATATATAATTGGCTAAAATCAGTACCATTAACAGATTAGAGATTTTGCTAATGCCAAAGAATTGTGCTGTTAGTGAAATTACTCTTATTATGTCATGGTTTCAAAAATGTGCGCTTGCTAAATAAAGATAATGTGCTTTTTTTAGTGTTGCCAATTGTGAGAGCATTAGTTGAATGACATTTCAATGTCCTGTAACTTGTACTACTATCTTCATATATTCATGATATGCAGAGATCAGTTTGAAGGGTGACACATTGGTTTTTTTCTCCTCAGCATTACAACTTGGATCCAAAGACCATGATTAGGTATTTTGACCAAGTCTGTGGGACAAGGAGTATAATAAAGTTCCATGCCTACCTAGCAGTGGGATTGGGTTTACGTTTGTGACATGTAACTTTGAGATTAGGGTATAACCCTAAATTGTGACATTTGTAGAAAAGCATGTGTACTTCTTATTCTGATTTGGTATAGCAGCAACAGAAAGGGAGGCATTGATTTGGGAATCTGGGGATTTTTTTCTAATTTATGGACTTGATATCTTCTGGAGAGTGCCTAATGGGTAACTGGATAGTATGACTTGTACAGGTAGGCAGTCACTATAATACAGGATAACTCTATACTTTGTAACATTCACATCTATGTCATATGGATATCATAATATAGAGTAGTCATCTCTAAGATCCTGACATTGTCTTGTATACTTAGAGACATCAGAACAGATGATTCTTTCTCCAGGAGTCTTCTAGTTGTGTGACTTGGACCTTGGAGGTTTACTACCTCCTGTTTTGCCACTGATAGGAGGAGGAGATGGGGTGATTGGTAGCAGGCAACTGAGGAAGTTCTCTCGTTGCACCTATGCATTCTTCTTTAGTATATTCTATCTTTTTAAGAAATAATGTTATTAATTATGATTTATATAATGTAATCAGTTTCCTGTTAAGTGGTATAGTGTACAGTTCAGTGAATTCTGAAGGATGTAAATCTATGAGATCATTACCATAATGAAGACAAGGAATATTTACTCCATCATCCAATGTTTCCCCTTGTCTCTTCCTCCCCTAGCCTTGCCATAGGAAGCTATTGATCTGCTTTCTGTCATTATAGGTTGTATTCCTTAGGATTTTATATAAATGGATTCCTATAGGCTTGCTTTCTTCTGTTTAGCTTCTGCCACTGAGGATGTTTTGGGTTCATCCATGTAGTTGCATGTATTAGTAATTTGTTCTTTTTTACTACAGGGTAGTTTTCTACTGTGTAGATACATTACAGTTTGTTTATTCACTTGGTGAATATTTGGGGTATTTCTAATTTTTGACTGTTATGAATGAATTTATTGACATTTGTATACAATTTTTGTATGACTCTCTTTTTTATTTCTCTTGGGTAAGTATTTCGGGATGCACTGAGTGGGTGTTTATAAGAAGTGGCCAGTTTCCCAAAGTGGTTAGACTATTTTGCATTCCAACCAGCAATTGCTTCTGGCCAACTTTTGGTATTGTAAGTCTTTTCAATTACAATTTTTAATTAGTGTGAAGATCTTGAACATAAGGATATTGAATATCTTCTTATGTGCTTATTGGCCATTTGGTAACTTATTTTGTGAATTATCTGTTAAAGTCTTTGCCTATTTTTGTGTAATTTCTTTTTTATTGAGTACTAAGAATTCTTTATATATTTTGGATACAAGTCCTTTGTCAGGTATATGTATTGTGAAAATTTATCAGTCTGGTTTGCCTTTCCTTTTTGCTAACTGAGTTTTAAAGAACAGACTAATTTTAATAAAGGCCAGGTTTATATATATATATATATATATATATAATACATATATATATGTATTTTTCTTTAATAGCTCATGTTTTTAGTATCCTGCTAAAGTCTTGACTATCCTAATATCACAAATAATTTTTTGGTTGTTTTCTTCTAGAAGTTTGATGGTCTTAGCACTTGCATTTAGGTCTGTGATTATTTTGAGTCTATTTTTGTATTTGGTGTTAGATAGGAATTGTTTATTTTGTTTCCATTTATATATCCAGTTGTTTGCATCATTTACCCTGGCACCTTTGTTAGATAACCATTGATGTGTCTGTATATCTTCTTTTGCCAATGCCACCTTTTCTCGGCTGCCCTAGCTTTTTACTAAGCTTTGAAGCTGGGTAGGGAACTTCTCCAATTAAAAAAACCAGTTTGCTTTGGCTCTCTTCAGGTAATTTGTATTCATATTTCTATTTTAGAATCAGTCTGTCAATTTCTAGAAAAATTACCTGCTTTGAATTTAATTGGATTGTCCTAAGTCTGTAAAACACTTTTGGAAGAACTGGTATCTTGACAATATTGAGCATTTAAATTTATGAGCATAGTATATAGCTCTAGTATTTTTATCTTCTCTGATTTATTCCAGTAATGTTTGTTGTTTTTCAACAGCCAGGATTTTCACACATTATGTTAAAGTTATCTCTGTGTTATAGACTGAATGTTTATGTCTCCCCCAAATTCATATGCTGAAACCTAATTTCCAAGGTGATGGTATTAGAACAGGAAATGGGGCTTTCCTGTGAGGTGATTTTGTGAGGTGATTTTGTGAGGTGATTAGGTTATGAAGGTGAAACCCTTATAAATAAGATTAGTGCCCTTACTGAGAGGCCTGAGAGAGCTTCTTTGCTTCCTCCTCCCACATGAAGACACAATTCCACTTCCCAGAAGAGGGCCCTCACCAGCCTCAAGAACTGTGAGAAATATATATTTGTTATTATTAAGCCCCATTGTCTGTGGTATCTTGTTATAGCAAACTGAAAGAACTAAGACACTGTATTTTCATGATTTGGTTGCTGCTATAAATGGAATTTTTTCACAAATAAACATTTAATAGAACATAAGTAGGGAACAGCCTGTTGACTCAGGCAACAGATGGTTGGGGTGTGGACTGTGTAAACCCAAGGATACCAGTTTGTGACCTGGGACCCAGGGAGGAACCAAAAAAACAACCAACTAAATAAAAATTCTTCTTCCTCCTCTACCTTTTTCCTTCCTTAAAACCAAAACCAAAACAAAATTATAAATGCAATTTTTGGTATTTTCCAGTTGTTTTTTTTGGTATGTGGAAATATTTTTGATTTTTCTTATTAATCTTGTATGCCATAACTTTCCTAAGATTACCCATTAGTGTTAATAACTTTTTTGCTGACTGCTTAGTATTTTCTACATATATTATATAGCACATTATATCAAAATAGTTTCTGTACCTGGTTGTCTTCATCACTGGACTTGGAGCTTTTGGGTCTGATACTGTTTATTCATTTTTATGTCCCAGCATCTAAGATACTGTGAAAATTACGTTCACTTTCATCTGTTTTTTTCTTCTTTCTGGCTGCTGCTTTTAGTCATTTGCCTCTTTATCCTCCTTTCCACAACCTCAAAGTTTTGCATTTGCTCAGTCCTTGATAGAACTTTATTATTTACTGAGATTGAGATTTTACTTTAATTAGGACAAGTAGAGGACCACTCTTATACTCCCTTCTATTAAATTACTTGGTAGATTAATCATCATTTATAATGTTATTTGATTTTCAAATTTGTTCTAAATTCCAAACAACTTGATTTTTTAGCAAGCAACTGCATAAGTTGGGCACTGCCAGCATAAAGATGGGAAATAAAATTTGGGATCTCCTGGAGGGACTCCAAGTGACAGAGTATGTAAAATTTAGCTTATTTGATTAATGAACCTGTTTTGAGCTGATTATAAATGGCTTCTTCATATTCTTCAGCATTTACTTTCCAAAGGAGAAAAGGTGAAACACTGACATGTAATCATCTATGCTTTCATTGTTGACTGGTGTAGAGAATACTTCCAGTGAAAATATGTTCTTAAATTCATGGGGCATCTTGTTCCCTTTGACAAACACTGTACATGTATTGCCTGAGGGACTAAGTCTCCATATGGAGCAATAGAAATAATGGAAACTTCTCTATTTTAAGCAAAAGTAAAATTACTCTGAATCTATTATTTTTAAACAAAGATTTCATTACTTACACACATATATATGTACACATGAATGAAGGATCATAAGCATGACCTCTTATTCATTTATAAATTGTCCCAGAAGGTATTGCTTTCTTAGTGATACATGTTTATTATGAAAAAATGCTTCAAAAAGCTACCTTTAATAAGCAGATTAAATTGAATTGAAAACGCCCTTTTCCCCTGTGTAGGGAATTTAGAAAACATACTTATGCTTTATTCTGTGTGTATAGTTTTAGGTAACAAAGAATATGGAAAAGCCAATTAGAATTATAGGGACCTTGTAGAGAGTAGGTTTGCTTTCAGTACCACAATCATACACCCAAGAATGAGTTGTAAAGATGAATTTAGCAAATTTTCTATAGTTTTTTTTATGTTTATTACCTTCTTTCTCTTTTATTCATGCCCTTTCCTTCATAAAACATTAATGTTTTGAGATGATTCTAGATTTATATGCAGTTGAAGAAATAATACAGAGGGATCTAAACTAGTCTCCATTTTTATTATTTCAAGAGCTGTTACATGAAAGAAATCATACAGTATGTGATATTCTTGGATGACTTCTTTTCAGTGACTGCAGTTCTCTAGATTCTTCCTGATTGTAGCGGGATCATTCCTTTTTATTTCTAAGTAATGTTCCATATTATGTATTTAAAACAGATTGCTTAAACATTCAGGCTCTGAAAGACATCTGAGTTCTTATAGTTTTGGGGTATTACAAAATGAAGTGACCGTAGAAGCTTTTAGTTTCTTAGAAGAAATGCTCAAATGTACAGTTGCTGGATCATGTGATAGTTGTATGTTTAGTTTTGTAATACACTGCCAAACCATTATCCAGAGTAGATGTATCATTTTTCATTCTGACTGAAATGTATGAGTGATTTCCTTTTTTGTTTTTAAAGGAAAGATGAAGGCAGGAATGAAGATGAGTAGGCAGGCAGGCAGGCAGGAAGCGAGATATGGAAGATGCATTTTATTTTATTTTTTATTTAGTTATTCACACAGGTTGTCCCCCACACCCAGGACTTGAACCCAGGGGTATGTGATTTACTCCTTTGGAGGTGATTGACCTAACTGCTGAACGTCGTTGCCAGAATTTGGTGGTGGTTCTTTTTTTCATTTTAACTGTTCTGATAGGTTAGTAGCAATAGTGTAGTCTTAATTTGCATTTCCCAGATAATGATTTGTTTCATGAATTTAATTTCTATTTTTGTATATTTTCAGTGAAATGTCTCCTTGTCTTTTGCCTATTTTCTAATTGGATTATTTGGTTTTTTTTCAATTGTTGAGTATAGGGAGTTCTTTATATATTTTAGATACTCCTGTTAGGTAAGTTGACTTTGCATTTTGTTAATGGTTTTCTTTGCTGTGCAGAAGCTTTTTAGTTTGATGTTGTCCTACTTGTTTGTTTTTGCTTTCAGTGCCTTGGGTTTTGGTGGTAAATCCAAAAAAATTATCACCAGCACCAGTGTCAGGTAGCTTAGCCACTTAGATTTTTTCTAGGAGTTTTATGGTTTCAGGTTTTGCATTCAAGTCTTTAATTTAACCCGTTTTGAGTTAATTTTTGTGTATGGTCTAAGATAGTGATCTAGTTTAATTCTTTTGCATGTGATGTTCCACTTTTCCCAACACCATTTACAAAGAGACTGCTATTTTTCTATTACATATTATATATTCTTGGCTCCTTTGTTGTAAGTTACTTAACCATTTTGTTCCTAAAATTCATTTAGCAGTTCTAAGGAGTGTTTTAAAGCTGTATATAACCCGACTTATTAATGGTTCAGTAGGTAATTAAATCAGTTTAGAGGGTTTTGAAATAGCATTAAAAAGAAACATAATAGAGATATTAAAAACACTGCTCTGGGTGAAAATTGTTTTGTGGGACTTTTGTATCTGTATATAATCAAATGTATTTTATTACTATGTGATATGACCCCAAAAGTGGCTACTATTTTGAAAAGCTACTAGTTGAAGTCTAGTGGTAAGTTTACATTTTCATTTTTTATTTAAACGAGCTTAAGATATTACTGTACTTGGCTAATTTTGCATGTGCTTAATATTGTGGTTTACAAAGCAATTATGAAAATTTAAGCTTATGTGGAAGTGCTTACATGGAAATTAGAAGGATAATGAAGTCACATTTGAACTAACATAATAGTAACATTGTCAGATAAAAAGTAGATTAAGTGAGATGCCTATCAACTACTATTTATACAGTTTTGCCTGGGGTTGAAAAACATTAAAAATATTAGTGTCTTATTTTCCTTGTGTTTTATGTTATTTTGATGACTTTTAAGTCTAGAGATGTTTAAGGAACACTCAGATTTAAATATAACTATGAAATAACAAAATCACTTACATTAGAATGTTTTCTGGGTATTACAATGTACAAATGTCTGATGGACTCAATTTTATTTTAAATAGTAGGAGATGTAGTTTTGCTACATTGAAACATAATTCTCTAATAGATTTTATTGTTTCCTATGTAGTTAAAATATTCATGAGCTTTTGTATTTGTTTTTTAATCATGGGTCTCATAGGAATAGTTAAATAGTATAAGACTTTCACATTGGCCAAGGGACTTTATCTTAGTCACATTTATACCATCAGTACCTATTGTAGATCTAGCACATATGTTTTAAGTAAATGTAAGGCATCATTCTTTCCTCAGCTTTTCTTTGTCTTTTAGAACACTGATGTTTGAAGTCTACATGCCACTTGTTTTATATGATGTTTCTTAATTTTAGTTTTTCTGTTATTTCTTCATTATCAAATGTGGGTTATGATTTTTTGGTTAGCTAACAACCTAAGTGATAATTGGCATCTTCATGGGATGTCACACCTTGAGGCAGCTGATGTTTATTTGCCACTTTGGGCATGTTCATTGGACTTCTTGATTAAGATATTTGTTTTATCCACTGCGTAACTACCTTTTTACTTTTGTAACTAAAAAGCAATTGTGGGAAGGTACTTTTTGACTATGTAAATATCCTGTTCCAAATCAAAGCTTGCCTACATGGATTTAGTATCCATGGTGTTTCCTATTTGAATCATTTTCTTATAACTTTTGACTTTTATTTTGATGTATTTTCAAATTTAGAGAAAAGTTGAAGACCTTCTATGTGCTCGTTAGTCCAATTTACAATTGTTTTCAAGGTACATGTTCAATCTACAACAGGGATAATAATCTGTTTAATGGGTATCTATCTAAAGTGATTTTCTTTGTCTTTTGTTTTCACTGAGAAGAGACTTTTTTTTTCTCACTGCTCTATTTGTGTGTTTTATTACTTCTAGTTACCCTTTCTGTATCCCTTCCTCATGTAATTTCTGAATACTGCTCATTTTCTCTGAAATTTTATATGTGGTTGTGCATGTGTGCATACCTATTTGTGAACTTAGCATTTTTACTTATTTTTTAAGTTACTTTGTCATGCAGGCATGGGAACATATTTTTAAATTCCAGAATTCAAAAGAAAGATTCTGGAAATTAGGTAAGCCAACCCACAAACTTTTTTGCGATGACTCCTTTAAAAATTACCTTTCCTGTGAGTGTTCTTTGCTTCCTTTAAATTTAATCTCACAGGTAGATATAGGATGCCTACTACTTTGAAAAAGTACTGTAGAAAAAATTAGGTGAGCAGAATGTCTTATATTTATAATGCTTTGTAGTTTCCCAAGCACTTGAGTATACATTTTCTTATTTGATACAACTAATAACTCAAAAAATTAGATGGTCTAGATAGTTATTTCCATTTTATCTGAGGAAATTGAGGTCTTGAGACTTAATCAGGATCACAGTGACAGCCTGAACGTGAAGTAAAGCCGAGGCTTGAGGCCAGTGCTTTTTAAATTCTCCCACATGGTATGTGACCAAGTTACGCTAATTTATGCAAAGGCCAGACTACAGTGGAGTTTGTTTTATTTATTTACTTAATATTTATCGTCATCATTTATCTTAAGTGCTTAGAGGACAGGAATATGATCATTTAAATGTGATCAAAACAGTGTCTTACAGGTCGGCGGGAATGCCTAGAGGGCGCTTTGCAGTTTAGAGAGTGACACTTATCAGAATGCTAGATACATGAGAAGGGTTACGACACAGTTTTTTCCTATTTGATTAGAGGGTCTATTGCATGTGACTGCTGAATGTATGGTGGACTAATGTGAGAGACAGTGCTGACTGTCCTCATGTTACAGGATCCTGACTTAACATGCACCATTAAGTTGATTTTTTCACTTGTGGTGTTATGGATTATGTCTCTAACATCTTCCCCCTCTTTGCTCACAACCTCTAAAAGGTTCTGTGCCAGTAAGAACAGAACCGTATCTTTATTTTCTCATCACATCCTCTCTCGAATAGATAATACTTTCATTGCTCTCTTTCCAATTTGGCTTTGAGTCACTGCAGTGATTCTAACTGTTGAACAGTCTTTCAAGTTAGCAATTAGTATTCTGGTTAAGTAAAAATTTTTGTGAAGCTGCCTTTCTTACTCTTGTAACTAAAGTGGTTTTACTAGGTCAGTTATTCAGGTCACATTGTTAGGAATATATAAAAGTTGCATTTCATGAAACTTCCTGAAATACTCATATTTGGGATTTACTAGAAATTAAATCTAAAACTTTATATTCGTAGTTTTGAAGTCGGAGAAACCAATGAGCTGTCACGTTCAATAAAGCCACATTGATGCTGCTTGATATTTTAAAAAGCACACTTGCACTGTTTTAGTCTCTCTTTGCTATTTTTGTCTACTTGATTAGAAATTGCTGTTGTGTTAATTAATAAATTTAAAGGGGCTGTTCTAATTCATTTCTGTCATAACTGGGAACCACAGTAAGTTGGAGTGCTTTTGGAAAGCCTGATCATCTGTTGGGTAACAACTGCTCACTAGTAGATATCATTTCTTTGCCTGGCTGTATTCCAGTTTCACTGTGTCTAAATACGTGAATCTCTTAACATCTGGGTACTTCAGTTTTCATCTACATTAAAAAAAAAGTCTTACCTGTGTGCTACCTCAAGGCAAAGATTTTTGAAAGATAACAGGAGGCAGGCTGTGCTATTTACTAGTTAAAACCTCTAACTTGAAAAATCGTTGACTTTACAAAACATCATTTTGAAGTAGTAATTCACTATTTAAAAACCATTGACTCTTTTTTAGTGTACTTCATTGCTTAGTCTTAAAACTTATTTTAGAATGTGGTATATCTAAAGACCAGTTTTACTGTTAAACTTGACGGGTATGGCAGAAGGCAATCTCATGAGCCCCTGGAGAATCTGCAGAGAACGCAGGTGAATGGAGCTCTGGAACTGACTTTCCGTGAGGTCTAGGCTACCCATGTCTATTCCTGCAGGGTGGAGATTTGCTGAAAGTTGACTGTTTTCTTCTTTCTGGACCTTCTGATACCTATCTGCATTTGTCTATTCTAGCTGGAGATGGTTGGATGGCAGCTTAACCTTCAGATGGCTCACTCTGCTCAAGCAAAACTTAAATCTCCTCAAGCAGTGTTACAACTAGGAGTGAGCAATGAAGATTCAAAGGTAAGACTGGTGCCCTATTGAAAGGATGTATTTTTTTAGTGGATTTTATTCTTTATTGTTTGCAGGGTCTTTGTTCTCTGGGTCGAAAATTTAATAATTCAACCAAAATTAAACAAGGATTAACAAATTGATAGTTCTTTTCATTTGTGACAGGTTTTGACATGAGATTTACACATCGTTTTATTTATTTGAAGCAATAGCTTGTCTTGCAAGGTGCCTTTCTTTCAAGAACATTTTATAACATCTTTGAAATTCTATACTGGAAAAAATGATTAGCAGTCATATAGCATTGTGACTTTAATATTTTAGATATTTGTGGATATTCTTGGATATCTTGTGTTTTTGTCTGCGTACTTATGCTAGAAAAATATTGTTGTCCAGCCAGTACCTGAAATATGAAAATACTCTGAGTTGTGTTCATATGTGTATACATGTGTATAAATTCCAGCTCTTGCAAAATGACGGTTAGATTTCTGTAACCGTCATTTCTGCTTTAATATTAATTTCAGAAAACTTAAACGTGTTATCAAATGTTTAATGTTGCTATGGAATTTTTGCCTATAGAGAAATATGCATTTCAGCTACCAGTTAGAACTATTTATTATATTTTTAAATTGTTGCTGTCTTTTTAAGATAGAGGGACCTTTCCCCCTTAAATAAATGAGACTGTCTCATTTTTAAACAAGTAAAATAGAAATGAGAAGGAGGGATTAGAAGAAAGAGAGATTACTGTGTCTGGATATGATCAGAGAGTGATGGAAGACATGAAGGGGCTGAAGGACGGGAGTGTTATTACTTCTTTGTTAGCACTACTGGTTATACCATGTACATTTCTGTCTTCCTTAAGAAATGGGACCAGTGCCTAGTTCAGGTTATATGTCTACAAAATTGTAGATGTTTGAGTTGGGTTTTATTATATGTTGTTTATTAATGTATTTCAGTGTTTTAAAAGTATCATTTCATTTCTCACATTTTCATTGGAAAATAATATAAACTTAATGGTTAAGAGTCAAACTGTATATTATATATCCTCTGTAATTTAGTGGTGGTGTTACCTTGTGTAAGGTTACGTGTCAGTTTCTCCATTTGCAAAATAGGGGTAATATCTGATTCACAGGGTTTTTATGAAGATTTAATGCTTAGTATATATAAAGTGGTTAGTCCAATGCCTAGTATTGTGGTAAATGCTTAATAATAATAAATAATAATGCTCTATCTTTTTCATCACCATCATTCTAAAACATTTTTTTTTTTGCCTAATCAATAAGTAAATCTCTGTTTTAAACCAAAACCGCCACTAAAATAATATCCTGGTGAAATTAACCTTTTATTTTAATTTTCCTTAAGTTCTTCAGTCCTTTTATTTCTTAAATTAGAATTTTCACATTTATGTTTTTGGGAACCTGGGAGGGAAAGGACAGTTCTTTTTTCCTACCATAAACTAAGGAAGGTATTTATTTAGGTTTAGGATAATAATCTGGAACTCCCTGGTGTAGACTGGGACTGTTTGATGAACGAAACCATACACAGACATACCTAGTATGTCTTCACTGTCATACATCTTATGACTTCCATATGTTAAGTCTGCGTTGTTAAAGCAATTAAAAGGTTGGAAGGATACTCTTGACCATATGTTGGATATGCCCTAAGCCTCAGAACTTTGGCAGGGCTTGATTTTGAGAGACTCAAGTCCTCTCAGCTCCATTATGTCCTCAGAATATGCCTGCATTTCTGTTATATTTTTAGGCTGTCAAAATGAATGTGTATTGCTTCTAGTAAAAGAGTTCGTATTTTTAATTAATATTATTCAAGAAATCATAGAGGTAAAACCCAGGTCCTTTGAAATATAGGTTTGAATACATCTATTTTTTTCTCCGTGTTGTTATTTTGAAATTTGCATGGTTTTTTTGGTCACCTTTATGACTTCCATTAACAGACAGAGCCTGGGGAAGGAGAGCACATGCGTGTAAAGGGTGTTTTCATTTTGTAAGCACACTTAAGTGACCTCTGTCTATATCGCCTGTCTTCCTCCAGCATTATGTGACCTCGTTCCCTACTTCTTGTATCTCCTAAACAATAGACATGTGGTAGTGTGCACGACTTCTGCCACACGGAAGCACCCCAGCTGCAACTCAGTGAGGGGCTGCCTGGAAATATTTTTTTTTTCTTTCATTTACTTTGTCCCTTTTTTCATTCTCTTTATTTTCTTATAACCGTTCCGTGACATTCATTCTTACGTAACTCCTGTTGCTAAGGACCACATGCTTCTTTTCTCCCAAATATTTGCTCTGTTCTGAAATGGAAATTGGGGAATTCCTGACAGGTTAGGGTATCAGGTAAAAGAAATAGGGTTATGGAAACTGTTGTTAAAAATCAAGTTCGTTAAGGGGAAGGAGAATTTTTACTTAAAGGTTGAAAGTTATCACTGGTCAGTTTATGATGCAAAGTACCTTAAAGTACAAAGTTGTCATACCTTGGCATTTGTCTACGTCAGAAAACATTAGGTGACAATCTTTTTAGATGTAAATTTTACTGAATAGTTATCCTGAAAGTATTTATGTATTAAAAACTCACCAAAGGTTTCTAAGAACCTCTTTCTTCTTGTTCACTTACAACAAACACATGACAAGTGTAGCTTGCATTGAAGTTTTATTTGCTATCACATTAGATAACATTGTTATTATACTGGTCGCCTTTCTCTCAGGACGTTTGTCTCAAGGCTTTCCTGTTTTGCTACTAATTTTATCATGAAAACTGGGCGATTGTAGCTTTTCCTACACTGTTAAATTATTTTCAGTTAATTGTCTTGTCTTAGTGTTTATCTGTTGCATTTAGCAAAGTAAAATTATTTTCCAGTTCTGTAGATACATCAAAAGTTTGAGTGATTTTTTTTTTTTTTTTTTGGTTTATTTCATTAGGGGGCAGTAGAACTCTTTACTTGCATAACCTGGCTTTCACAGTGTTATTTGACTAACATTCAAAATAATTTGTGAAGTTCATAGCTGTGGGAAATGCTAAGTGTTTCCATTTCTAATCTATCTCTAACAATAGAGTTCTCTTGTTTCCATCAACAAAATTAATGCCTATTAATCAGATATGTACAGGACAAATAAATGAAATCATCATGATTTCAGCATTTGTTAATTTGTATATGAGCATTTGCCAAAATGAAATTTATTTAAAAAGCCTTCTACACTATTGACTTTTTTTGTTATATTCCGTCACTTGTATTGATTTGTTTTTAAAGGAGAAGTAGAATAAAATAATCCCCAAGGTAGGTGAATGATTCTTTTGAGTTATAAATAGCATAAATAGCTGCAGGCTGATCATAGACAGCTGCAAATTTTTTATTTATAGAGAATAGCTGTAACAAATAGTACTTTTCAATGACATCAACACTTGGATTTTGAATATGTAACAAATGGTAATTTTCGATGACGTTATTAATTTGAATATCCTAAAAATACTATAATATTTATATTTTGCTATTAACTTGCATTTTCCCTGGTAAATTTGCTGTTCAAGACAAGTATGTTTTGTTAATACAGCAATTCTAAAAATTTCTGTACATCTTTCAAGAAAGAATCCTTGTGTTTCATTTTTTTCTTCTTTTGAAACAACGGGGATAAAATCACCTTGATAAGAAAACTTGTGTTTATCTTAACTCTAAATCAAATTGTGCTCAGGTTGCAGGAGGTACTTTATTGGATTGGTAATTATTATTCTTTATGAATTTAAAATTTTTAATGCAGTTTTTTGAGTCATATCTTAATTCTTATTTCTGAAATATATGACAACTTATTTAGAGTGAGAAAAAGGGGGCAAATCTTTTTTTAGTGTTTACTTTGTTCTACACATGCATTACCTCTTTTAATATTTAAAACATTTGTTCTAGGTCTGGATTCTTATTCATATTTTGTCAGTAGTTGGAGCAATGGGAACACAAAAAGTTTAGATTATTTTCCTAGGTTTTATAATTAGTAAATACCAAAGATATTATTTGAAATCAGGCAATTTTATTTCATTTTACTATGCTACATTCTTCACTAGGATACTGTATTATTTTATTTAACCATTTTGCAGTTGATCCTATAATATATGTATATTTTTTAAGATGCTGAAAATTATTCCAAAATTCAAAGGTTTTCTTCTTGTTGTTTTTCATGAGATTATCATTTATGAATTACACATTTCCTTTTCCTTTTTATTTGATTAAGTTTAAACAATTTTATACTTTTAGTGAGACACTAATACACTTCTGTGTAATAAGTGAAGTTATATATTTTGATGTTATTGCAGTTCATAGAGGCTTTATTAACATGTCTTATTATAAGGCTTCTGTGACACTATCAAACAAAGAAATAGGCTATATCATTAAAGAGAAACCTGTATGATTGAGTTCTTGATAAGAGAAAAATACATATGTTACTCAAATTGTGAGCTCTTGTATTACAAATGTAAAGAATTTTGATCTCTTTAAAGATGATGTTTGTATTGACTGATTTTTGAAGTATATTTACATTTTTCTAAGCTTTACAAACGTAGCTTGCTAATTTATTAGTGAATATTTTTTAGCATATTCCTTTGGTAATTTAAATTTATTTTTCTCTGTTTCAATAGCTGCAATATTTACAATGGAAATTTGGAAAATATATTTTTAAAAGTTGGTTAAAATCAATTATATACCCAGTACCTTCAACATTTGTGTTTTGTTATATGACCTTCCAGTTGTTTTTTCTTATGCATCTATTAACTTACAAGTGACTTTTAAAAAACAGTGATTATTTGTATTCAGCTTAGGTGAAAAAACTGAAATTTCATTATTACTGTTCAATATTAAATATGGGTATGAGAATCTCATTAATCAATCAGATTTTTTTTTCCTTATTGCTAATTTTACCTATTCCTTTTTCAATAGTATGATATCTTGTGAAGAGCTCGTCTGTAAAATCTTACTCTTTTTATTCACTGATTTTCAGCAAAAATATTGGAAGTGATCTTTGTCCCCAGCAGTTGTGTATTAAAATACTGACTTCATTTGTATCCTTTCAGTTGGTTATTTATGGTTCAGAAAAATTTTAAGAGAAGTCAGTGTTTTTTTTCTCAAATGAAATATTTGATGAATACTGATTTTCTTTTTAAAAATAGTGTTTCTATTTATTACCTAAGTTGTCTTTGTTTATTGCAGACATTTTGAAATTATAGAAATATGGCAAGAAAAACTTAAAAGTTTACCAGAAAGATGCAGCAAATCTATTTGATCTCTTTTACTTTAGTGTTTATTCTATGCATACTTCCTTTTGAGAATCTTATGTGACTTCCTTGATTTTATATTCTGCTTTTTATTTAATTATAATCTTTCATTGATCTTTATAATAAACTCTATAATAAACCTTTAACTTTATAATTTAATTCATTTAACTATAATAAACCTTTTCTGTATTACTTCAAACTTATCAGTAATATATTTTAAATCACTGCTAGACATACTGTGGTTTCCTAACAATTCCATTATTGTAAAATAGTGAGTTTGTTTCCAATATTTCCTTTTTATAGTGTGATAAACATCTTTGTGTACATAATACACATAGTAGGTTCTTAGTAAAGATTTACTGAAAGATGAATGAATTATTGAGTCTCCTCATTACTTAACATTGTTCCCCAGGAGTATAATTACTGAGTTGAAGGAGTATAAACCAAAACAAAAAGGTCTTGCTATAGTTTGACAAGTGACTTCTCAGAATCATTTTGGGAACATACATAGAAACACAAAGGTGGAATTCAAAAGATTTAAGAACTGCTGGAGAAAGGTGTAATATTCCTTTCTCAAAAATAGGTTATTTGATAACTAACTGATTACTTTGGATACATTTAGGATATCAACGTATTTTGTAATAGAGTCCCCTCTTTGAGAGTTTCCATATTCCTTTAGTATAGACATTTAAAACACGTGTGTGTGTGTGTGTGTGTGTGTGTGTGTATTATAGGACACGTAGAAGCAATCTGATTAAATATTTTAATAGAGAAAGCAGAAACAGCTCCTATTTTGTTAGATAGCTACTCAAATATTTTAGGAAGAAAGCTGATTCCTTGGTATCAGATTTACTTAAATATTTCCAAGACTTTATGATTGAATTTTTTGATTCATAGTTTTGTTTTTTTCATTGTGATCAATTTCTTAATGATAGGATCTTTTGAGGCATTATATTTTCTAAATATGAGCAAAATGAAAATGCCTTTCCTCAGTCTAGTATACTTTTTTAGTTTTCTGATCAGTATGACTTTCTAAAAGACTTGTATTTTCAAGATTTTTAAATTCTTTTTTTAAGGAAAGTTTAGGTGGTCAGGAGGGAAAGAGAGGAGGAAGCAACATTTATTTATGTGATTAATTTGTTTATCTTGCTTGTTTGAAGAATCCTTTTAAAAAATACTGCACATGCGCCATGGTGAAGCAGTGGTTGGGTCAATTGCCTCTGAAGGATGCAGACCACATAGCCTTGGATTCGAGTCCCAGGTTCAGGGGGAACAACCCATGTGAACAATTAAATAAAAATAAATACAATGCTAAAAAAATAAAGTACAGTAAGGGGGTGCCCTGGTAGTTTTTGTGGTTGGGTCTATAGTCTCTGTCCAAGCACAGTTCACATACATGCCAGAACCTGGGTTCACGCCCCAGGGCCCAGAAGAGCATCCTACTTAAAAAAGATAATAATAAAATAAATGCTTCTTTCTCCTCTTCTTCCTACCTGCCCACCTACCCTACTCATTTTCATTCTTGCTTGCACCTTTCCTAAACAATCAAAATTACATAAAGTTTATGCAGTTTAGAATTTAAAAATTAGTGTGCCCTGGTGGCCTGGTGGTTTCACTCAGGCATATTCCTTGTTCATCCCAAGGCCCCTGGTTTAAGACCCAGGTCTGGGGAGGCAACCAAGATGAACAATGGAATGAAATGGATAAAGTGCTTCTTTCTCCTCTTCCTGCCTGCCTGCTCACCTTCATTCCTGTCTGTACCTTACATTTAAAAAAAAAACAAAGGAAATTAAAATCACTGTTTTGCTAAAATTCATGTAAATATTTTCTGGAATTCCAAAGTAGGGAAATAAATGACGTCAGCCTCACTCGTCTTTCCTAGCTTCTGAACCTTTTTCATTTTTGAAATTCAGAGACAATTGATAATTATAAAATTCTTCTAGCATGATAGAACATGTTTAGAATTATATTTACTTTTCGTTTGATATATTTTTATGGATTAGAAATGATGGTGTAAATTGGTGTTTTAGATATTTTGAAAAATGTGTTAGCAATGAGTTAAACATCTTAACACAATGCTAATAAATTCAATAAAGTAAGTAAGCAATAGGTTTTTAAATAGCTTAAATTAAGTTAAAATATTTATTAAACATTTACTGTGCAGAGTGTACTAGAGATACAGACATTTTATTTTTCATCATGGAACTTAAGATCTAGTGAGGAATACCCATATTAAATCAGTAAGTATGTTTAATGACTATTACGAAAAAGGAAATACCAAAAATTATAGGAACTGAGAGCAAGGTATTAGATATTCCTACAGGCAGGGGAGCTTCTAGGTAGAGGAGAGAATGGAGGCTTATCTTTTGAGCATGTTGACTATGAAGTAGCTGAGATATTCATATGGACATTTGGGGTCTGGGGTTCGGGAGAAGACTGTAGATTGAAAATTGAGATTTAGAAGTCATTGAGGTTTATTTTTTTAACTTTAATTTTTTTTATAAGACAAGTTGTAAGTAAAAATGAAGGCAAGTAGGCAAGCAGGTAGGCAGAGAGAGGAGGAAGAAGTGTTTAATTTTTTTTTGTTTAGTTGTTTATCTTGGTTGTTTCTTGGCCCCCTCTTTCCCCTCTTTCACTCCTGTACATAACCCCAGGTCCTTGGGTTGTATGTGGATTGTGCTAAGCCAGGGGCAATAGACTTAACTGCTACTCCACCAGGGTGCCTTGTTATTGAGATTTAGATTATAATTTTTGTTATGGGAAAACAAGATCTATCACTTAGGGAGAATATAGAACTTTATCAACTACTGAACAAGTAGAGTTGGACATAATGTCAGTGGTTGGTAAGGAATAGCCAAAGATCAAAGGAAGAGAACATTTCTTGGAGGGCAAATCATGGCACATACTGATAAGAGATAACAGAGGGATGTGGGGGGAGGGACAGATTTAACTCTCAGAGCTGTTAATTAGATACTAATATTTCCCCTATTTTGTAGATGAAGAAACTGAAGCTCAGTGGTTATCTTTCCCTACGATGGATACTAGGAAGTGATGGAGCGAAGATGTGAACTCAGGTCCAATTGGACTCTATAGCCTGAACTTTTATAATCACAAAATAGTGGTTTAAAAAAATGAATTTAATGACTTGGAAGTCATCCATGATACCTAATATGGGGCAGGAGAAGATGTTTCAAGATGAAGGGCAATGCTGAATGCTCTTGAGAGGTCATCAAAAGGAAAGATAGACAAGTGACTGTTGAATATAACTTGATGGACTTCTGTGATAACCTTGGTAATTGTAATCTCAATTACTATTGAGAGGAAAAAGAAATCTGGGTGGAGTAAATGGAAGAGAGAATATGAGGAGAGAATGTGGAAGCAACCATTAAGTAACTCTTTCAGGATGCAGAGAAATAGGATAGCTTTTGTAGGTGAATGTGGATTCAGTGACCCGAGATAGTAGCAGATATATGTATGCTGATCCCACAGATCCACTGGGGGAGAAGTTGCTGATGTAGGACAGAGAGGGATATAGAGTCCATGAGAAAGTGAGAGAAGACACCAGGTCCAGAGCATAAGTGAAGTGATTGGGCTTTGAGGGAAACAGGAATGATCATTTGTTGTCATAGGAGGAAAGGAAAAATATGGGTTAGGTAGGTAATTTTAGTGGTATAAAGAAAAAGAGGAGAAAATGTGAAATAGTGATTTTGAATATTGAGAAAATGAACAAAGTACGTATTTTAGGGTGTCTTACTCTACTGAACAGTGCTGATTGCTATTTGAGATTTGTGACCATGAATGTGAAATGAGAACAGTTTGGAAGGTGTTACATTTTTCTGTACTTTTTTTAAATGTAGATGTGGAATAGGTGGATAATTGGCTTTAATCAGTTTCATCTTTGCCAGGTGTAGAAGATGAAGGGATAAAAGGGACAGAGGATTGGCTATATAAAGGGAGTGATTTTAGTGATTGCCCATAGAATCTAATTTGGGTCAGGAGGAAAGTGGGGATATGGTCTGTGTTGGAGTAGGGGTATAATGTAGAATGAGAAATTTGACTGAAGATAGAAGTGGAACCTTAGCCATAGCTCCCGGAGAGTAGCTTGTGGTACACAGGAGCCTAAGACTGACACGTCAGTTTCGGGATCACGGATTTTTATTTGAATCTTCAGCCACAGACATGGCTTGGTCAGGTCTGTAGCATATTCTTAAGATGGGGAAGTGGATGCAAGTAAAAATCACTAGGATATCTGATCTTGTCTAAACTTTGACCTCTTCATCAAGTGGTCTAAGTAAAAATAAGATTTGCTCCATGTCCTAGGAGTTCTCACTGTGTGGCCAGTGTCTATTTCTTCATCTGCTGCTTGTTGGTTAATAATAAGCGCAGCAGCTGCTGGAAAATACTGGGATAGTTTAGAAGAGGTCCTCTATTCCAATGATATAAAAGGCAGGAATCAATTAAAATGTGACTTTTTACATCACAGTTGAATTATTAGCTTCTAAATTTCATTGGTGATTTTCTGAATTAATTTCTGAATATACTATTCTCATTTAGGCATGGTCAAATAAAGATGGCTGAATTAAGTTTTCTTACAAGTAATTTGCATTATTGAATACTAAGTTCAGTCTTAATAATTCTGGCAAAAAAGTCACTGACACTTTTCCGATCTAGTAAATGAAATTTTAAGCATGTTTGATGTGTGTACCATATGAATGCTTAAATATATATTTAATGGATTAAGCAAATTTTTTTTCTTTTCTTTACATGAGATTACTTAGGGGAAATTAAAGTTATATGAAGAGGAGGCATCACTTCTACTGTATATTTTTCTTCTCACAACATTTGTTGGGTATGGTTTTATATTTTTTGGTGTTAGAAAAAAGTAAAAACTTCTAATAACATCCCATAAAATATCTCTTTTTTTGTTTATTTTAACCTTCCCACTATCTTTAGTATTTATAATACACAATTATTTAATCTGTTTAAAAATGTCATGTCTGTATATAAAGCGCTTTAAAGGTTTAATCATATCTCTAATCGTGAAGAACCTAACATCTTGTTTGAAAATGTGGCCATTCCAAGATGCCTGATGATTGCCGAGTCTGGTTTGGCTATTTTCTTATTTTTATCTAACTGCAGCTCAGCATCATCATCTCAGTGTTTTTGGTGAGAAGGGAGAAGACTGAATTTAAATTATTAGACTGTGGACAAGAATCTGAATCTTTCTGTGACCAATTTCCCAATTTGAAAATGTGGCAAGTATAACTGTCTCCTAGGATTATTGATAGAATTAAATGACATAATATCTGTGAAAGGCCTGTAATGACTCTCACATGTTAAAGTTAATTGAATTTGAATTTAGAGGCTGTCATTGAACATTGTTAGGAATGTAAGTTACACTGGAAAACATTTTAAGGGATACATTATCTTTCAAATACAGCTGAGTGCTGACTTGGTGAGCAAAATAATTCTTAAAAATTTTTGTTCAGTATTATTGCTGCATTCTACTTTTAAACCAGCCTATTAAAATTGAAATTGAGTTGTCTGTATCTCTCATTTTTTTAAACAAATTGTTCTTTTTCTCTTAAATAGTAGAAATGATTCCTAAGTGAATGTAGAGGGAAAATACCACTTCTTTTTTATTACTTATATTGCATTATAAGCTGCTTGAACTCTCTGTGGGGTGTTTTGTTTCACCTACAGTGACCCTTCATATAGCATGTGCTCTGAAAGAACAAACCCACAGGGTAGTGTGGCAGTGTGCCAGTTATCAGTGCAATTTTCTATTGTATTAAACCTGCCTCTGCTTTCATATTACCATTCTCAATTATAATACTTTGTATTTACTTAGTAGCTTTCAGCTTCAAGACTTAAAGTTTCACAGATATTGAGCTTCACAATCCTCCTTTGACTTGGGCATAATGTAATCATTTTGTTGTTGTTCAGAGAGAAGGAGAATATTTAACGAACACTAAAGTAAGAAAATAGTTGGCACTCCCTAGTGGCCTAGTGGTTTATGCCACTGGACACATATATCCCAAGGGCCTAGGGCTGGAGTAATAACCAAGATGAACAACTAAATAAATTAAAGTTCTTCTTCCTCCTTTCTGCCTGCCTGCCTGCTCACTCCCCTTCATTCCTGTCTGCACCTTTCCTTAAAAAAAAAAAAGAAAGAAAAGAAGTAATCTAATAAAAAAAAAAAATTGTTGCTAGTGATTGGATGGTCCCTTTAAAAAATGAGAAACCAAAAGTTCTTCTACCTCCTGTAAATAATGCTCAGATTTTCATCCTCATTTTAATTTGGATGTTTTCTCCACTTTTCAACTGATTATAGTTTATATTAACTTGTTTTGATTCTAAAGTACAAGAGAATATGAAAGTTGTAATATGTAGTTAAAGTAGCTTAATTGAGCTATTTAAATTTATCAAAACTTTTTTGCTGTAAACAGGTGAGTAGAATAATTTATAGATTTCTTACTTTGAGAGTGGGTACTGTATATTCAACTGAAAACGAGTTATATCTATATCCTTGGCCTGGCACGGTACTGAGGCTGCTGCCAGTGTATGCATTTATGTGTTGGGATCACCAGCCAGTCATCTAGTACCAAGTTGTCTGGTACAAACTATCATTTTCTATCAATGCCAGAGAAGTGATTTAGGCTTAGGAGACATCTTTCCATTATAAGATATTCCTGAAAATTAAATACAATAAGACATATAAAAATATCCAGTGTAGTACAGTTTAGTTCATTGATTCTTCCAGTTCTTAAAGAGATCTTTCCAGGTTAGAACTGGAGAATTAAAAGACTACTGAGTTTTGTCAAAATTGGAACTATCTATGAAGTAGGAGTTATAAAGAAGATAATTTTGCCTTTTTTTTTTTTTTTTTTTTTTTTTGAGGATTAATTGCTATTTGGCAGCAGTCTGGAAGAAAATATTTAAAGGAGGATTGGGTCTGCTAATAGATCTTACTTAATTGTGTTCTTTGGTGCTAGTGACCTTTTATGCTGCATTTGAACCTAAATCAGAAAAGAATACTAAGTAAACATTAAAGCAAAAAATTGAATCACATCCTGTTACTTTTTGAATGACTTTAGACTAGTCACTCAATATTTTCTACATCATTAGAGAGAATGTAAATTTTAGAGATAACTAGAATGTGTGCTTGCTATATTTTGAACATTAAAAAACCTTAGAAATATAAAATCAAAGAGTAGCAACGGTTAGAACTTTTTGGAGGAAAAGGCTCACCCAAACTCAAGTAGTAAAAGCCAATGAATTTATCATTTTTTGTTAGTACCTGAATGGTAGGGAATCCTAATGTAGTGAACTCTTCTCAGTCTGCGACTGCTGTCTGGTTTTTGTAGTCAATATCTTTTGGAACTATTGGGTATGTCATTATAATTTGTTTTGCATATATTCTTGAACCATATATATTGGGTACACAGTGTATTGCATATACAGTACTATATATATTGACTTGTTAATAACTATTCTTGGTGGACTAGGCATAGTAGTGGTGGTGTTTGAATTTAGGATTCATTTTCATGTTCATGTTCATGATTTTCATTCATGTTTTCTGTTAGGATAACATAATTTTAACTTGCCATTTGGGTTGGGGTAACAATTTTGGGTTCACACTGGTGACTCTGAACCTAGTAGAAAAAGTTAATAGAATTCAGTAATAAAAAGGACTATAAAGCTATATGTTTAATAGAAAGTGTATTGCTTTGTTCACAAACATGGTAGAATGTAACTCTGAATGGTTCATGAATGTAAAACTTCAGTAAGAATATATCTCCTTAATTTTAAAAGAAAAAAGAAAAGAAAAGAAATTAGTAACAAAATTAGAAATGTAAAAATTACCAGATAAGTTATTAATTATCATGGGAAAAGTGTATATTAAATAGAAATTAGGGAGATTATAGGCAACCTAATTGCACATTTGTAATGATGATAGGAAGACTTAAGTGCTCTTCAGATTTTGAATATTTAACCAGAGAAAAATTATTTTATATGAATATACCTATTTGCAAAAAATCAACTCTTAACTTGGTTCTTAAATATTTAAACTATTTAAGAACTGCAGAGATTTCATGTGAAATAGTTTTAGCAGCATGCAGTGTAAATAATTATAATGAAAAGTCAGTGTGATTTTTGGATCTTCTTAAACTGGTTCGTGAAATTTGCTTTATGCAATTTTATCCAAATGTGTATGTGACCTTAAGATCTTTTTTAACAATACCAGTCACTATGGATGAAAGAAGCTTCAGTAAACTGAACTTAATTTAAAATTACTTAAGATTTTCATTTTTTCAAGAGAAATTGTTTAACATGACAGTTGAAAACAGCATAAGCAAAGAAGTTGATTTGAAAAATATGATTGATGAGTTTGCTTCCATTAAATCCAGGAGAGTGACGTTTTAACAAATTCTGTATTTATAGAAACAAAATACTTAAAATATTGTGGGTTTTAATACATCTCAACTTTTCAGTTGATGTTCTGGAAAAATATTAACCATTAAAATAGTACATTGAAACTTGTGGATAGGGCCACATATTTTTCCTTTTGCTTCAGATTCTCGGCACTGACAAGAACTTTCTAATAGTGTGCTTCTATTGATCCCTTCCTGGACTTTTACTGTCATATGTTTTCCTTATATCTATTACAAATCTCTCACTATATTAATATTTTTGTTTAAACAGATAATTATCTTTTAAAGAAATGTGTTTGGAGTTCTAAGTGCCTTAGCTTAAGATAGGGACATGGTCTGGTTTGGCCTGATGCAATCAGGGGTGCTCTTGGAAAACAGCGCTTTCACTCGCTGTTATCAGAGGAAGTCAGATCAAGGTATGCCAAGGATTCCATCTGGTGCTTGTTTGAAAATGGAGAAATTGGTGAGAAAGGATGAGGGCCACTTCTAGGAGTAGAGTGACCCCTAGGTGACAGCAAGGAAATGGGACCATAACCCTGAGCTGCAAAACCAGATTGTGCTACCTCTTGGAAGCAGACTCCTTCCCAGAGCCTCGGGGTCAGAGCACAGCCTGACTTGACAGAAAACACCGTGTGAGCCCAGAGAGGCCAACCAGTGAGCTGTCTAACTTCTGGCCCGCAGAATGATGAACTAATAAATGGCGGTTAGTTTAAGCCACTGATTAGTGCTAATTAGTTATACAACAATTTAAAAAAATCTAATGTATCTTATAAGACCTTTTGTCAATCTGTCATTTCTAGAGGATCTTTAGAATTTTCTGAAGTCCTAACAAGGGCCTCACAGTCCCCTTCTGGATTCGCTCTTTACCTGGAAGTCATTTCATTATTTGAAAATCATTTTGTCATCTGGAAGTGCTTGCTATGTCATATGGTTTTATTGTTTGATGCAGCACATTCTTGCTTCTTTAGAATTAACAGCTCATTCCTTAGCTCATCTCTTTCCTCTTGTATAATGTCATAAACAGCAAACAAACAAGCAGAAATCCTGGGAGTTCACTTTTTTGAGTTCACTAGGAATATTTCCTGTTTTCAGTTTTTTAGCCAATAAGTTTCTAAACTTCCTTCCAAAATAAACCAATACTCTTCTTCAATTGCAATTACATTTCCTTACTTTTAAATCTTGACCAACAACTCCTTCTAGGACATTTAGGCTTCCAGTAACGCTGTTCTCAGTGCCTTTTAGGCTTTAATTAATTGTCTCCACCTGGTACTAATGGCAGGGCAGCTGCATTCTGAGAGCGCGCTTCCTAACACACAAGTTCATTACATTTTTAGGACCTAGTCTTGAGCATAATTTCTATGTACTGTCTTGATAAAGCCAGTCATGAAGATCTCCCAGGTTCCAGGGGGAAGGGTGCTGACCTCACTCTCTGCAGAAGAAGTGTTAATTATTGTAAGAGGGGCATGTGCGATAAAAGATAATGTCTCTGTATTTGGAGAGTTAAGTCTGCCACAGATCTCAACATATTAGCTTGCATCTTAAAATTGCCTTGTATCTGATTTGTAACGCTCTTTCAAAGTATAATGCTCCTAACCCTGTAGACCAGTTCACAGTGATAGAGTCTTAGAAAAATTTTAAGTTTTCTTTATAATAGTCCTATCAATACTAAGATTAGCTTGCTGATACATTCTAAATTTAATTAGTTCAAACTCATTTTTTTCTTCTTTAATGAGTATACTTTGTAAAGAAGAGTCTTATAACTGAATCAAGCTGTATCCCTCTTTCATGCTTTGTAGTATAAATTTATGAAACTATAGCAGTAGAACATGATGTGGACAAATAAGGGTTACTATGTATGATTTTTCAGCATTTGTTTTATAGTGGTGGCTTTTTTTTTTTTCTTGTGGCAGCTTGGTAGTACAGCATATTATTTAGGTCAAGCTGATAGTCAGCTGGGGGACAGTCCTCCATCCTGGAGGGAGGACAAACCTTGTCAGCTCTCATTTCTGGTCTTTCCTGGGCAGAAAAGGACTAGTGCTTTTAATCTTGTGCTTTCAGTCGTAGGAGGACTAGGAAGTAGCAGTACAATTTCACACAGAATCTTTGAAGAGGAACTAGATGGAGGAATGATAGCTTTTCAGGACTCTTTGAATTGCTATTGAATACACATCTCAGTATAACTATTATTGAAAGTGAATGGTGTTCCTGATGAGAGACAATCCCGGTTCATCTCATAATAAAGTACTTGCTAGATTTTATTGAATGATTAAGCAAACACAAGGAGTCTTCTTTTTCTCCTTTAGTTTTAAACAGACAGGACAAATTAGTATTAGCTGTGATTACATAAATTGAATAAAATCTCAGCAGAGTATGTCATTAAAAAAAGTAGTTCTATTCCAAAGTGCTTACTAACCTGCACATGTTCTTGGTTCTCTGGCGACCACAGTCTGGCCTGTGGGCTCACTTACTCACATGCCTTTGCACGCTGAATTCTGTTTATATAGAAAAGTGCACAAAGCACACAAGTACAGTTACACTAAGTTAACGTCTGTGTAACGACTACCCAGATGAAGATATAAAATATTGCCAGCTTTTCAGAAGTCTCTGGTCACCTTTAGATGACTTTCCCTTTTCCCCGCTCTAATGTGATCTGCCTTCCAAGATAACATTGCCCTGTTTTCAGTTGTCTCTAAATATCACAATTTAGTTTTGATTTTCATTTTTAACCTTATTTCAAAAGAATCATATCGGTTATGTTCTTATGCTGCTGCTTAAAAATTATGCGTGTGATATTCATCTTTGTTATGTATAACCATTGTTTGCTCATTTTTATTGCTATATGGCATTTTATTATATGAACAGGCCACATTTTATGTATTCATCGTGATCCTGACCCGCACTTGGGAGTTTCCCGGTTTTAGCTATTATGAGTAGTGCCTCTGCTGTGCGCATTCTCTAGACGCCTTTGGTTGCAAACGATCAGCCACTCCTGTTGAGTATCTGCCTGCGAGTGCAGTTACTGGATATTACAGTATTTTAAGACCGCACAATATTAAGGCATTTAATTGGTGCACTATTGTTTATATCTCATTCTGTTGGCCAAAGTCATATAAAAAAGATAGGCTTGATTCAAGGAGTAGGAAAATGTATTCTACTTATTTATAGAAGGTGCTACAAAGTCACTTTTTTTTAAGGAAGCAGGCAGGAATGACAGCAAGTAGGCAAGCAGGAAGAAAGAGAGGAGAAAAGCATTCATTCATTCATTGATTCATTCATTTTGGTCATTCCCCTTGACCCTGGACTGTGAACCCAGCTCCTTGGAATGTATGTAAACTGCGCCACAGATGCAGAGACAATCCTGAGCCACCAGAGCACACCCTACAAAGTCATGTTTTAGAGGTAATGTCTGGATTACAGGATGAAAAATTGGGGTCATTTTTGGGGTCAGTCTATCAAAGCTTATTTAATTTTAAAGTAGTTGCCAAGTTAATACTCTCAACCAGTTATATATAAAAATTGTGGTTGTTACATATTGTTATCAGAACAGTGACATCTTTTTCGTTTCAGCCATTTCGATGACTGTCCAGTGATTTTTTTGTAGTTTATTTCCTTAATTGCTGATAAGGTTGATTGCCTTTCACTTATTTTTTTTAATTGGCCATTTGAATATCTCCTTTTGTTAAAGAGGGAGAGAGACTATCTTCAAAGGCCGAATTTACTCGTCTGGTCTGCCATCACTTCTGGATTAGGAACTGTATGCATACATATATTATTACTTTGTTGTTAGTTCTCCAAAGCCTTCAGAAAATGATTTTAGTTTTTTTCTTGATTATTTGTTGTCAAAATTTTCTAGTTAATCTTTAGTGTGATAATGGTCTTAGTATCCTATTCCTGAAGTAGAATGATTCCTTATTTTGGTGCTTTAACTAATGAATCTGTTCAATTTGGGAATGAACTTCTAAAGGTTTAAGGATTAATATGTATTTTGGAAAAACCTTTGTAGATGGAGTGTCACTTGCCTTGCAAATAGTTATTTTTTTCCTTGACATCTGACTAATTTGTTGGCAAACAACTTCGTCGTTTTGACAGTAACAGGTGCGAACATCTTGCAGTCTCGTTGTGGGAATAGAGGGTCTAGGTCACCATGTTCGTTAATTAAGTTCAGGAAATTTTATTTCTCCCCCAGCTGATCATTTACATTTGACCTGAATCAGTCATCTGTGCCTCTAATCTCCTTACTTCTACCTTTGTCTTCTCTAGCTTATTTTTCATGTAATAGTCATAGCTACTAAGTATCATTCAGCTTATGTTGTTTGTCTGCTCATTGTACTCTAGCTTCCCTTATAACTCAAAGTAAGACCCAAAGACCTTAGCATAGTTTGTACCTCTTTCTTCATGGTGTTTACATTCTCTGTTTCCTCTTCTAGAATGTTTCTTACCTTATATCCACATGGAGTGCTCTTTCCCTGTTAGGTCTCCGCTCAAATGTCTTTACAGGAGGAAGTCCTCACTGTACATGTCATACACAGTAGAAGCAGCCTTCCTGTCTCTAGTCCTCCTAGCTTATTCTCTTTGACCTCATAGAACATTCATAAACAAAATAACATACTAAGATAAATGCATTTATTTTTAGTTTCCCTCTCTAAGAAATATGCTTCAGGAAAGCAGGAGTATGCGTAAAACAGTGCCTGATACACAGTAGCTGTTCAGTTATGACTATGCTTTGAATGAATGCGTCTGTGGCTGCTGCAGTGTTTTTACTTCATACTCACCTGCTCTTTTAAAATGCTGAGCTAAATAACTAAGTCGAACAACAGTAAATGTAAAACTTTCAGACAGGACAGAAAGCGGAATAGGGAAAACAGCTTTGGGCCCTGAATACATCCGACCATGGTCATAATGTTAAAAATCTCTCTTCATGTTGTGACAATGACAAGGGTATTATTTTTCTAATTTAATAAAATGTATTTTAAAAAATAAATAGATCGGAAGAGACTGCAGTGAGTAGACGTGTTTTAGAATCGTAGGTCATTGTTTTTGAGTACAAACTTTAAATTAAAAAATGTAAATTTATTCTGAAAATGTAGCTCAAATTTATTAATATTTGACACTTTTCTGGCATTGGCAATGAGCTAATAAATCCATTGTATATTGACCCTCAGATAGTAACTTAACCTCTTAGTATCAAAAGACAAGGATGACAAGTTCCTTACTCTTTTTAATTAAATGTGATAGATAAGTCTGGAAAGACAGGAAAGCAACTGAAGATGGATGACTCTGTTAGGTGTGAGGTAACAGATCTATATGCCTTAACCACTCTTTTGATTGCTTTAGATATAAAGATTTTATTTGAAGAGAGCCTAAAGAAGGACTGCTACCTGCCAATAAACTGAAGATGTTGATCTCTTGATCTTAGAAGTTTCTTTAATTTATTTTCTTTGTCCTTAGAACTTTGGCATGTAAAACCTTGAGCAAACCTATGACTTTAGTCAAGGCAACATGCATTCTTATCACCTTTGTGCTGAAATTAGGAAGAAATTGGAACATCCACTGGGGGTCTTGGAATATACTCTCCATGGATAAGTGGGGCTATTGTAATTAGAACCAGATTTTTAGACAGTAATGCAGTTTTCTTTTGTTTCTGTTGCATTTATAGATGACAAATGCTTTATTAGAACCCAGTGCATTTTAAGCATTTTACTTTTCTCTCTTGCCACCGATGACACATATTAATCCATATTCCCATGAACTGGGAGTTTTGTAAAAGGAGAGAATGATTTCCCTGAGGTCACATTAATGACCTTTTAATTCTGAAGCAGAATTTATCTAGTCACTAAACTCCCTTGCTTGCACTGAATCATGTGATAGCAGTTGCTGCCACAGCAGTGAGATGAAAACAACCAAAGGAAATCCTTCTTAGTTGCACAACTGAAATAGATGCACTTTTTTTCTCCATTTATGAGCAACTAAGAGTTTTTTTGTTATATATTTTAAAGTGCCATTTAAAATTGCTTTAAATACCCAGAAATTTCCATTTAAAGTAATTCAAATGGACCAAACATATGCAGTTCAACTGTTTTATGATACATATGTACTGTGTATGTGTGTACGATATAAATATATGTGTATATATAAAACATAATCTGTATGTCTGGCATATATAGATATATGTAACTATATCTTACATAGAGTATATGCTTATTCATATGTGTGTGTTTAAAATTATAATTGGACATGAACTCTAACCTTTGGTAGTTGTTTCTATAATTAGGTACCCAAATACCAGGCTAGGTTGTGTTCTAACCCAGTAGGTTTTGGTAAATTTCCTTGCTTTAAGAAAAAATGGGGTACACTCTGGTGGAGTAGCAGTTAGGCCTCCTAAGGAGCACAGGCCACATACCCCTGGGTTCAAGTCCGAGGTCCAGGTCCAGTGTTAACAACTAAATAAAAATAAATATACTTGTTTCCTCCTCTCTTCCTGCCTGCCTGCCTGCCTGCTCGTCTCCATTCCTGCCTGAATCTTTCCTTGAAGAAAGAAGTGGTGCACCCTGCTGGAGTAGTGGTTAGGTCATTTGCCTTGGAAGGAGTGCAGGCCACATACCCTTGGGTTCAAGTCCCAGGGAAAACAACTAGTGTAAATGAAAATATTTTTAAAAAATGCACTTTCTCCTTTGTCTTCCTGACTGCCTACTTACCTTCATTCCTGCCTGTATCTTTTCTTTAAAAAAGAAGGAATGTACAATAAATCTTCAAATAACATCAGTGTTCAGTGTTGGCAGGAATTCTTTCTTTTCTCATCAGTGTTATAACAAAAAAATGTTTAATGAAATATGCCTGGTTTTGTTGTAAGTAATTTTGCTTAAATTCATAATTTCTAAGAGTCTGTGGATAACATTAAGTAAGCTTTTACTGTTCATATTGGAAGTGGAGGGTGACTAAGCACCGGCCCGCCAAGGTGGATTGTGTATATTAATATTCTCCATAATTTAATTTAATTTATAACTAAATTTTGTTGTAGACTTTATAACTAACAAAACAGTATAATGAGCAGCAAAAGTGTATTCCTTGATGTATGAAGGGACATCTTGTGTACTATTGTCAATATTGTGAAATCGAGAAACTTTTAAGTCTTTAGGGAGAGACACAGGTAGCATGTACCAGTGCTTGATGATCATTTAGAGGAAACTTAAACCATCTACTTTGGAACAATGATTTTGGAACCATTTTTGAGGTACCACCTTCTCTTCAAATAGATCTAATATTGCGAGTTAGTCTCTCTCTTGCTGTGTATGCACACATACGCATACACCCCACACATCTAGATAAGTATAAAGATGTACATCAAATACATATATAGCTGACAAAAATGGAACAACTCTTACTGGGTAAGTAAGTAAGTACTGGGAGTGAGGGAGCCAAGTGTTGTCCGTATACCTCCCCCTTAATTTGTAGAAACCTCTTTACCCCCTTAGGTCTTCTCTCTTCCTCCTTTAGACCTTCTGAGCACTTTTTTAGAGGTTGAAATAAGAGGAGTCTTTTGATATAAAGCATACCTGAAAGGGAAATATTTACCTTGTGAAAAATTTTAAAGTAATAAAGCAGTGAACTAGGTATATACAAATACTTTTTCAAAGTAGTTTCCCCTTTCCCTGGAGCTCAGCGAGCTAGAGGCAGTGCTGGTGTTAGGGGCAACTTGCAGTACTTTTAATATCAAAAGATAGCACGTATTTATTAAATATCTCTTATCGAGATGTGCTTAGATCTTTTAAAAGCATCTTCTTAATTTTTGTTTTTTAAATGTTGACTTTTTCATTTTGAAGAATGTGTAATTAAAAGAAACTTCAAAAACCAACATAAGAAAAGTATTTTGTGAGTAGTTTATAGTTATGGTTGGATAGATATTGTGGCATTATAGTTTTGAATTACATTCTTGAATAAATCCGAGAAGTACATTCTTGAGATTACTTTCTTGTCTTTACAATATAAAGCATCAAATAATGATATTTTACTTTTTTTTATTTTAAGGAAAGGTGCAGGCAGAAATAAGCGAGTAGACAGGAAGGCAGGAAGAGAAGGTGGAAGAAGCATTTTTATTGTTTTTGCATTTAATTGTTCGCACTGATGTCAGTCCCCCACCCACCCCTTACCCCTGGACTTGGAATTTGAACTTAGGGGTATGTGATGTGTGTCCTTCAGAGGCAATTGACTTAATCCTTACTCCACCAGGGCATGCCAATGTTTTACTTTTAAAACTACTTTTTCCGTGTATAAGAACACTGTGTTTTCTAAAAATGATTAAGTATATCTATTTTAATTTTAAAACTAAATAATGTGCAAAGTAAAATCACCACATTTCCATTTGAATGAAAGTTATATGTACTTTTTGGTTATGTATCAGAATAAATAAACAAAGTTTCTTCTTTCCCCCACTGAAGTTATGGGTTTATAGCTATACAGAGGTGATTGAGATCATTTTGTGTGATTATGTTCTTTAATCAATAAAATCAAACTCTGAGTTAGTCTGTTTTTAAGTACTAATTAACTTTTCCCTTACCTCTCAATAAGTTTGGGAACTGATAGTTTCTACAAAGCTTTGGCTAGATCTTTGATGACATTTTTGTCAGTTTGGAGTAAGTCCTATCCTAGGAGCATGATTCTGTTCTATCTTCAGTTACTGCTAGTGAGAGAAAAAATGATAAGCTACAATAGTATACCTCTCTAGATTTTTAAATCAGTTATAAAAGCTGTCATGGTTTACAAATGACCACATATATCTTTATTTCAAGAGAGTTTTGGAATACTTCATTTACTTATAATATATGAAGTAGTAAAAAAAAAAAAGGAAAACTGGATCTAGGCTTACCCCTCACTAAGGCTCAGTTTCATAATTTCATACTTTCCTCAGAGGAATTGTGTTGTATAGATCAAATGAGATACTTCATATACATTCATTTAATCAGCTATAATGTGCTTTTGGCAAAGTAGAATGAGCGGGGGTTATAGTCGGAGCCCTGGAACCTCTTGAGAAGTCCTTGGAGGCTGGAGTAAAAACATTCCCTAACAACTTGAAAGTGAGGAAAATGCTTTGCCTTCTGAGAGTTATTCTGTCTGTTTAAAGAATTAATTTTGGCCAAGATATGAAGTTACTGATAAAACCAATATTTATCTCAGACTAACTTATAGCTTTTTCAATGTATTAACATACTGAAAGAGAGCATGTGCCCCTCGGAAGTTGCTGAAATGGTCTTGTGCTGCTGAAGCCCAGAGAGAGTCTCCGAGACCATAATCGACAGTGCTAGAAGAAAGGAAATTTAACTCAAAAAGAGTCTGAATCATCTGGTTCCATTGTTCTAGGATTGCATATGGTGAGAAGGATATTTTAGGCCACTCCAATATCTTATTCATCAAACTCCTTGATTTTTGGTTCTTGGTTCCAAACACAGTTCTAGCAAGGAATCCAGATGACTGTATTATCTTTTTGGTAAAATAAAATACTGTTAGATTCTTGTTGTAAATTAATAATTAGCCATTTTTATAGTTCTTATGTACGTGGCATATAAGTCTTCTAGGGTTGCCATAACAAGACATATCACAGACTGAGTGACTTAATGTGTCTATTTTTTTCACTTTTTTAGCAACTAGAAGTTCAAGATCAAAGTGCCAGCAATTTCAGTTTCTTGTGAGGGCTCTCTTGGTGGCTTGTAGACAAATGCTTTCTCACTGTGTCCTCACGTGGCCTTTCTACAGTACGTGTGTTTAAAGAGAGCAAGTTGATCTTTGGCCTCTCATTATAAGAATACTAATCATATCAGACAGGGCCCCATCCTTATGGCCTCATTTAACCTTATTTCCTTAGATTCCCCATCCAAATAAGGCCCCACTGGGGGAGGGAGAGTTTCGGCATATGAATTTGAAAAAGGTGGGAGAGGGCACAAGCATTCATTCCATTCCATAAACAGATAAGAGTCAGGGACTGAAATAGAAATATTTTTATGTGTTGACTTTCTTAGCTGTGAGGTATCCAGGTATGTGTCCCCAGAGGATGGAGACTAGCTCCTGAAGAACTCAGGATGGCAGGCTTAGTTAGTTCCATTATAGTGCACTCATGGCAGCCCCAGACCTGTTTTGATCCAGTGTAAGGTGAGGCCATCTCTCAGGGTACATCATGTTGAGTATTTAAGTTGTCATTACATTAAAGTAAGATTACATAGAGAAAATAATTAGTGCTAAGAAATTTAGTGGACTCCTCAGATATTAATAAGCTGTATACTAGGGACAGTGCCAAAGTTATCAAATATTAAGGGAAAAGAAACTTATTTGGGCGTATTTAAAGTAATATTGACATTTACAAAGAGTCAAAAAGGGATTAAAATTCTAACATGGAAAAAACCTTATTGTTGAGAAAATAAATGAAAATAATAAATGCATAATCATAAAGAGATTTTGGCTTAACTGGCTCATGCCCTAGAATTTCAGTGACTACAGAGAAGATGAACTCATTAAATTGAAAGTCAGTCTTGCTTTTATTTTTAATGTGGTATTTCCCAGTTCTCCAAGGGACTATTGGAAAGACTTAAATAATCCGTATCCTAATGGAAGTGAATTATAGGCCTTCTTGAAATTAATAAGTATTAAATTAATACGTAGTTTAAACTTGTGACTTTCTTTCAAAAGAAAGCTCTGTTCTGAGGAAACGCTGTTTCTTCACCTTTGAAAGACGTAAACCATTTGTGTTTTGTTCATCTATATATTTATCATATCCAGCACAGTGCCAGACACTATAAACATCTAAGACATACTTGCTGACTGAATGAATGCATACGAATTTCACATCTAGCTTGGGCCCTTCTGGAAAGCTGACAATCTAGAAAGCAGTGTATTTGTGGTACTAGGCGATCTCTGCTGCCACTCCATTCAAGAGTTCTGCTCTAGGAGGCCTATGCTTCAGTGGTGTCACACTGATTCCTAGCGGGGTAGAATGCTTTGAGATGATGTGTTTTCATGCATTGCAGAGTATACTGGTGTTATTTTAAGTCAAGGATAAATAATTACTTTTAGATTAGAACTTGTGTGGATTTTAATTATTTTGATCTGTTTCTTCATGTGGCTAATAATCTATGGTTCCTAAATTCTAAATACTAATGGATTGAGTTTATGATATTTTTTAAAACATGCTATACGTGACTATTGAAAGACATTTTATTAATGATAGATGAAGTGTCCTAGGCCCTCATTTTACTTGACTTTATTTCTAGAAGTTCAATAGATGTTCTGTAGTCACATGAAGAATAATGGCAGACATTTCTCTCTGATCCATAGTTCTCTTTATTTTACATCTAACATGACAATTCTTTGGTAGTAATTCCCTAAATATGTATCCCTGCTGCTTTAATTTTCTTAATTACATTCCTGATTGTTTTTTGTTTTTTGTTTTGGGGTTTTTGGTTTTTTTTTGCTTTTTTGAAGATCTTGATTAAAGTCAATTTTCCTCTAGAATAATTTACTTTTGGTGGGGCTCCTTTTTCTCACAGTCTTGTTTTTCAGTTTCAGAAAACAATATATGATTGTTTTCTCATATATTTGTTTCCATGACTCTGGCTTCTTTTCTGTAGATATGTTTCAGAGGCTGCCGTTTCATCTCCAGCAGCCTTTCTGGCTTAATAATACTGGCTTACACTAACTCCTAGGATGGAACCTCATTAATCATATGGATGTAGAACTAAGATAGAGTGAAGATCAAACCTAAAGAAGCAGCATGAACTTTTGCTCCAACATTGGAGAGAATGATTATTTACTAAAAGAAAGCAAATTGAGCAGAGTGATGTTATGCACTATTACAGAAAACTGTTATGCGATCATTCTCAAGGGTAGAGCTGTTTTGAATGTTATGTGTGAGGAAACGTTTTATGGGCTTTTAGACAGAGAATTTTACATACAAATAGTAATGAAGGAACAGTGTGGTATTTATGAACTTGGAGGCAACATGAGGTAATGGACTTCGGGGCCTTGGGAACAGGTGCTTTGAATCCTTGGCCCTTCACTTACTAGCTTTGTAACTGTAGGCGACTTGCGTGACCTCTCTGGGCCTCAGCTTCCTGATTTGCCAAGTGGAGACAATATGCCTTCCTGACAAGAATTTTGAGAAAATTGAAAGCAATTACATACACAAAATGGCTAATGAAACTTTGGCACATGGAGAGTTTTCTCCAAACACACTGCTAAGTATAGAAAGAGAAATGTGAAAACATTTTTCATGATTTCCTATGATAGAGCTTTGTGCTCATAGATTTCTGTAGTGTCTCTAAGTGATCCACACTGATCTCAACAAGGACATCTGTTTTAAGGTGGGGTTAAACAAAAAATCAGTTTGTATTCTGAGATTCTGGGTGATTAGTAGATACGATGACATGGGATTGAGGATCAGGAGAGGAAGTGAGCAGGACTCTCTGGCCCAGCTTCCAGCAGAGAAGCTACACTTCTGTCTTACCCTTTACATTTTCACGGAAGATAGTGATCGAACACAAGCGTCTGTGTCTTTCAAAAACAGTTTGAAAAACCTAAAGCGTGCTCAAGCACTTCTCTTCTATTTCCCTTTCTCTCGGCCCCTCTGCTTTCTCCTTGGCCTCTCAACATTTGTGCAATGGACAGTGGTAGGGAGTAGGAGTTTCAGCTTGTCTTGCTGGCAGAGCTCTCAGACAAAGGGCTCTCTGAGACACAAAGGGCAGGGGTCCTACACAGAGATCCTCCTGGTGGGAAAGTTCCTTGACATCATCAGCAGTTTTCTGACTTTGAAATAATACAGACCTCTTGCCTTTGATTACTTCCTCCTACTTGCCTTTACTGTGATCTCTTTCACTGACCTTTCCTGGTTTTCGTTTTCTTCTTTATTCATCCTAGATTTGGATCCATCCTACTGTTATTTCCCGTTCATCTTCCTGCACCCACCAGCAAGAAGTCTGACACTTGATAAATCTTTGTGACTTACCCTGCTGTGATACATTGTTGGGAAAAGTAACAAATCGGGCTGATTAGTTGCCTATAATTCCCTGTGTTCTGAGTTCCTTCTCCTTCAGGTATCGGAGGGACTTCTCTCACATCCATTTTCAGTATCTTCCCTTTGATGGGTATCTTACCATCAACACTTAAACATGCTCAAATGAATCCAAGCATCACATGAAAATAATTGACAAATCCATCTGCCATTTGAGATACAACCCACTCATATTCTCACAGATTCTTTAAACAAGTTGTTTATTTTCATCGTCTGTAGCTCACTTGATACAGTTTCTGTTCCTATAACCAAACTGCTTTTGTGTATTTGTTTCTCTTCACTGCTTAATAATGTTTAGCAGCTTTCTCATTACCTCATGAGTGAATCTCAGATTCCCTAGCCTATTTTCATGCCACTCTATTCCTCCTTTCTAGTCAAACATATACTTCCTTCATTTCATCAAATATACTTAATGTTTTTTCTTGGCTCTCTGGAGTTGTTTTTTTGTTTTGTTTTGTTTTTTACAGTTTGTTTCTTCTATTTGGAAAACACTTTCCATGATTTACCCAACTACTCCCACTTACTGTTCACTTGTCAAATGTCATCTCCTGAGAGAGATTTTTCTGTGCCCTGACCTTAATCTTCCTACTCTCTCCTTCCTTTTCATAGCACTATCCACACTTGTGATCATTTATTGAATGCTTTTTTTCCCATGTCTCAATGTTAATTTCTAGAGAACAGGGATCTCATTGGTCATGGGGCCTGATATATGAAAGTACTTCAGCCCATAATCTGTTGAAGCAATGACTGAACAAATAAATAGCCTTATCCCTCCCTAGCTCAGGAGGTCAGTTATATCTTCGACCTTAAAGTGACGACTTTCTTTAGCAATAAGTTTTATAATACATTTTTAAGTGAAGGTGAAGCTTAGTTTCTCTATTAGAATTATTAAATAATGTGGCAAATAGTTCATAATAGCTGCACAGCGCATATACTTTTACCCCATGTCCTCTACTTTTTAAAGAAAAACTGGAGAGATTTAAAATTTCAAACTTTTTAATTAGGAAGGTGAGTATTTTGTTTCTTTTGGCATTCTGAATTATCTCATATTCTAACTGAGTACTATTCATAGTCATATAATATGAAAAATTATAGCTAAATGTTTCAGGTTTCAAAATAACTTTACTTTAAAGACATATAGGAATACTATATTCCAAAGAAACCAGAAATCTGTTTTCTACTTAAATATATTAGATTTTTCTCAGTTCTTGATCCTCTAGTAAATAGAATATTATAAAGCATAATTAAGAACTATTTGTAGCTGAAAGTACAGTTAAAGTATAAGATAATTTAATGATACAGAAAAGAGCAGATAATAGTGACAGAGTATTACTTTGTAGAATTCTCTTTTATACACAAGGCATGTGCATTTAAATACAATTGTATATTGCATAGATTAGAGAGATTGCTACCTTATTTTATGAATTGATAGAATGAATTCTGAAGATATTTTAGTGTTTTAAAGTAACCTTTTTATTTTTACAGCTACTTTATTGATGTAAAAAAGATCCCTATCAATGTATCTACATGTGGACAAGAAAGTATGACAGAATTTGGGCTGCTACCAGAATCAGATTCATTGCTTCATTCTTAATTACTTCATATAAGTGCATTACATGTAAATATATTTCTAGCATATTCTAATTCAAACTGAAAACAGAAATGTAGAAATGAATGTTGTCTGTATTTAACTGAGTTGAGAAAACATATTGTAGTAATTAAATTCTTTTTTTTTAATACAGAGCTTTTTTATAAATAAAATTGCTGCCTTCCATGTACTTGAACTTTAATTAAAACAATAACTGTGTTGTATGTCAAATTTTTTTCTCTTAAATAGTTCCTTTGTATCTTATTCTTTATTTTCTTTAAATTATATCTCTACATCAGGTAAAATTCCAAGAAAATAATAATAGACTTTACCCTGCAATCACAGGAGTAGCTTATTAATATGGGAACCAAGTGACAACCTTTCCCCTTCATGTTTATGGATCTGTAGTCTGGACAAGGATCTCTAGGAGTAAACTAACCCCTCTTTCTCTCAGTTTATAATAGGAGATTAACTGTGAGTTTCCAGGAGCTGTCATGGAAATTAACCTAGCTGAACACTTGTTCCTACTTTGAAGTGAGTGACTAACATTGTTTGACCAGGTACCACTCATGATGGAGAAAGAACTGTCTTCTCTGCCATGTGCCATAATCTTCTCTAGATGGTCGGACTGGGCTTGCTTCCCAGGTTTACTGATTCTCTTATTAAACCTACTTGACTTCAAGTATATTATACAGGCAGTATAAATAGCCGGAGTGGGGAGCGGATAGTGTTTATTTGTAAGGAATCTTTTCAGCTGGAAGTAGAGCAAAAAGAGTGGATTCAGAATAACCAGTTTTTCTCAATTTGTCTGTGTGATTTTGAATATATCATTGTTGTGTTTCTTTTAAATGATAATGATGTTTTCAACTATATTGTTTCACAGTGAAAACAATACTTGGCCACATAATTACTTGAACCATGCTTTTATGAGAATAATAACTTGCATTTATCGTTCAAAGTACATTAGGGTTTATTCTAAGTGTTCGAGGGGAGGGAAGATGGGGCCCAGAGTCCCTCTCAGTTCGTGAAATAGCTAGAGTTTTGGATACATGACTCACACTCAACTGGTTAGAAATCTCTGCATGAAATTTCACATCTGAAAATATGTTGCAAAGAAATAGCGGGCAGTTAGGGATTCGTTCCTCTGCCGGCTGCCGAAGCATGCAGTGGGGGCCCGGGTGTAGCATTCTCAGCAGAGGCTCCGGCGTGGACTTGTCCTTCAGCGTGATTTTGATTACAGTTCTGGCTTCCCAGTCTTCTTCAATTCTAGCGTATTTCCCAAGTTCTTTTTTGTCTCCATCATTTTTGCATGTTACCTGAGTCCTTTTCTCCCTGGGTTAACAGAGACTGCTTCTGTTCATTGCAACAGAGAACTCTGACAAGTACAAATATTTTTGGCAAAAATTGACCTTAATCACTAGCTATTTGGAAATATATCTTATTTTTTAAATAGCCACAGCTGTCAAAATCAATTTCAGTTACTATTGTAAAAGGATTTTGAAAGGGGGAAATATTTTTTTTAACTATTAAAGTATTGGTATCAGAAGGAAACAAAAATAGGAACTAATACAGAATACTATTCAATAAATTGCTCATAGTTTTCTGTAAACTAAAGCGCTTAAAGCATTTTTCGTAGATATTGTTGTTCACAGCAGTTTGTATTGGGCATACATTTCTGATCATCTGAGAAATATGCTTGATTTTTCTTTTTCTTTCTTTTTTTTTTAAAGGAAAGGTGCTGGCAGGAATGAAGGTGAGTAGACAAGCAGGCAGGAAGAGAGAGGAGAAGCATTTTTTGTTTCATCTTTATTTAGCTGTTCACACTGGTTATAGCCCCCTGGTCTCAGGACTCAAACCCAGGGATGTTGACTGCTCCTTCGGAGGTGACTGACTCAGCCTGGCTACTTTACCAGAGCACGCCAACCTTGACTTTTCTTTGAAGAATCTATCTCTTCCCTGCTCTTAGTAAGCCCATACCTACCACCAACTCAGAGATGGTAGATGTGACTTATTCCTTAGTAGCCAGCACGGTGCATCTCCTTGGACACACTGACTGGCTCAGATTAGACACGTGTGCATTGATATACTTCGAATGAAAATGGTATAGCATCTTCATGCACCACAGCCTCACACATCGCCTGGAGCAGACAAGGAGACCAACACATTAGAAAGAGGAACTGAAAGGGTAGAGAGAGAGAGAAACTAATTTTGATGGTACATTTTGAGGTCTAAATCCAGCTAAGCCTGAAGGTATCCTGGGTACTGAAGTTTTAATTTTTGGTCAGTATATTATCTTTCTGCTTGTACCATTTTGGGTTAGGTTTTCTGTCATTGGCAACTAAGAGTTTTAGTTTCTTTGAAATGTGAATGCTAAATCATCTTGAATTGGCATTTTGACATGTTGCTACCACATTTTTAGTATTAATTTTTTATTCATATCTTAGTTATATATAATTTTAGTACCTGAAATATTAACAAGGAAAACTAGCTAATATTTGAAGCAAATCCAGAAAAAGATGAATGTGAAAATTCAAGACTTCAACTCTATAGAACTTTGCAATAGCTGCATTTCTTACTTTCTATATGATTAAAATCATAAGACACAAGTTGGGAAACAAAAACTTAAAAAGATTAAGTCATGTAAAAAGTGTATTTCAGAAACTTAAAAACATTTGCTGGATTATATTTGATTTGAAAGCACTTCGTTACATTTTGCACTCTTGTTGCCTTATTGTATACTTTCTGTAGTTTTGACATTGTAATCTTGTTTTCTATCAAGTATCATAACTGAAAATATGAATTTGTGAGTGAGAATCATCCTATTTCTTGATTTTTTTTTTTTATAAAGCGGTATTTTAGGTAGAAAGATATATTTACTAATACTGTCTCTAATGGCCCGAACTCCATTCTGCATCCCTGTGTTTACCCTTCACTAATCATCCTTGATCTGAAATCGAAATTGATTTTCTTCATTCCCTTCTTGCTTACCACATCCTTGGGTATGGAAATGGATAAAGAAAAAAAATGAAACAAAACAAAACAATGAAACACTCCTGAGGGAAGATGATCTCAAGAGTAAATAAACTCTCAGAAACCTCTGTAAGGATTCTTTAGGGTACTGGTGTCTGAGACCTAAGACAAATTAACTTTGTCACAATGTACTGATTCAAGTAACTGCTAAGAAACCACAGTGAATCTCTAGCCCTAGTTATGACAGGATCCAAGGGTTCAAGTAATACCTCCAAGCTTTTTCTCTGTATCCTTCACTTTTACTTTTCTGTGTTGACTTTATCCTTCCGCCAGACACTCGTCATGGATGCACGTGCCCATGTATATCATTCTTAAAGTTCTAAATTTCAGGTAAGCATGAGGGACTGTTCTCCTCAGTGCTCGTTAAGTATTTCCAGAAACAGAACAAGACAAAACAAAAATGTATTGGTCTGGCTTGGTTTTCAGGACCACCAGGCATTGGGAAAGGAAGGCCTCTTAATTGATAGCTCTATCAGAATTACATTAAATGGAGTAAAGATGTTTCCAAAACAAAAATTGCCAGTCTGTCAATATAGCTAACTACTTCAGTAAGATTGATCTACTTCCCACTGCAAATTGTTCTGCTTACTTTTGTTTCACTACCTAATACACTATTCTTGAATTCAGTTAAATTACCTCCTTGTTACCAGGTAAAGTATTACTTCTGGTAGGATTTAAATTAAATCTGTTAAATTAGATCAATATGGTTTCTTCTAGTAAGTACTTTGGAATCATCTTTTTATTTCGAGAGTGGGAAACTTTGACTGTGAAAAGCAGGTAGTTAGAAACATAGCAATGTAGTAAAGTGGGAGAAAGCATGGGCCTTGGAAATCATGTGGACCTGGATGAGACTTTCACTTTCCAACTCTGACCTTAAGCAAGTCACTGAATTTTTCAGACTGATTATTTTTAAACTGTTAAGATGTAAAGAATATCTATCTCAAAGAGTAGTTCTGAAAACTAAACGAAGTAAACTATGTAAAACATCACAATGTCTAGAATATGGTGAGTGTTCAGTGATAGCTGATACTATTATTTTCACTACTAATAATAGTAATAATAAACCCTGTCCCTTGTCACTCCTGTTCCCAAATGTTCCCCAACTGCATTAAAATTCAAATGACATTTTACAAATGAGCCTAGAAACCTAACTGCTGTTTATAATTTTTGTTCCGTGGAGACATTTTCTTCAACTTAAAGAAAATACATATTTTTGTGACATAACATGTGTTCAGTTTTTTTATTTTATCTATTTGTTCATTTTATGAGGGCCAGGCAACCAAGTAAGTAAGGATAAGAATCCATTTAATAAAATGCTAGAATTAAAGTATATTCTAGCAGAATAAAATATATACACACAGTCTGCTGACTGTAAGTTGCATCATGATCATTTGGCTTGCTTTAGGGCTGCTTAACTTGGAACCTAATTAAGTTACAAATGAAATTTCAAGCTTGTTCATTTTGTTTTTTTGTACTCAGATGTTTAACATTTTACTTTAAAAGTCTGTCATAACTTAGGGCCTTTAGAGTGGTGGGTTGATTGAGTCAATATGAGGAAATGTGGTGTGGTAGGCAGGCAAAGAATTCTCTTGAACTTGAGACTCACTGTTTATTGTTATGAAAACTGATCTCATTGAAAACTACACAGGTGTGACAGGATAAATTTATACAGCCCTACAGTGGGTGGTCAAATGAGTCTCTTGTCTATAGTTTTATCAGTATTATATTCTATAGATGAATATTTTAAAAGCTATTTTTATTCAGGGAATTTGGAGTATTTATACATTTTGCAAAAATTATTTACTACTCCTACCTGTGTTGTATTAATGAGAATAAGTTCATGGGTGAATAATCAAAGACACCCAGAACTACAATAATGACTTTACAGTGTCAAATTACTAGTCATATATTAACATTCCCATACCTGCTTTGGCTTGATTATCAAAAACTATTAAGGAGTGAGAGTTATAGGGTTAATATTTGTACTGACTTACTTTAAAGAAAGTAAATCTACTCTTTATAGCTATGAACAGTGCATGCCATTTAAGCATTCCTCATTTATTAGTCATAGAAAAACTAAATGTACATATGAATGGCTTGTCACAATCTAGTATGTTGATTGGAAAAATAGCTATTATAAGTATAACCTAAATGTTGGCTTTTTATCTTTATATATGAAAGACTGAATATTGCTAATATTTAAATTTATAAAGAAAAAATGACAGTTAACAAAACCTAAAAATAATGGATATTATTTTAGTGTGACAGATGGTTTTCTAAATAAAGCTTAGGAGCATTGCTATACCTGTCTTCCACTATGTGTATACTTAAAAATATCTTAATGATAAATATTTTTCTTTTGTAGATTGTCAGAAATTTCTATCAGAAGTATATAATTAAAAGGGTTAATTATTTTGGCCAAATAAATATCTGTCTTCTTAAACATTTCCTACAGTGAACACTTTCAGCATTTTTTTCTTTTTTAAAATTTGATCGAAGAAACTGCATAATAACATAGATTTAGGTGTGCATGATAAAGTAATATCTATATATAATATGTAAGTTTATCACTAACAGTCCAGTTCTATCCCTCACTGTATGATTGACCATTTTACTTGATTTACACCTTCCTCTTCTTGTAACTATTAATTTTGTCTGATAGTCTAAAAGTCTATTTTTTGTTTGATTTGGTTTATTTTTGCTTGGTTTGTCTATATGCCACACATGACTGGAATTATATGTCTTTTTCTTTCAGGTTTATTTCAGCAAGCATAATTCCCTCTAGGTTCATCTAGTTGTTGAAAGTGGTAATATCTCATCTTTTTTAATAGCTGAATATTATTCCATGGTTTATATTTACACCACATCTTCTTTATTTGTAGATGAATAAATTCAATATGTAGAGCTTTTAGTCTGCTCTTAGCAGACTAATTCTGCAACAAACATGGGGGTGTAATTATCTCTGAGAATTAGTGTTTTGTATAAATATCCAGAAGTGAGATAATGACATTGAATGGAATTTCTATTTTCAATTTTATGAGAATTGTCCAAACTGCTTTCCATAGTGGTTGCACCAATTTATACTTCCACCAACAGTGATTAATAAGAGTTCTCTTTTTTCCTTGCCAACAAAGAAATAAGAGGTGGTGCCGAGTATGTTTCATGTGGCTGTTGGTCGTCTGTCTGTCTTCTTTGGAGACATGTCTATTCAGATCTTCTAGCCATTTTAAAACTGGATTTTTTTTGTTGAGTTTTATGAGGTCTTTATATAATTTGTATGTATTAATCCCGTGTCAGATATATGACATTCAGATATCTCCTCCCATTTAGTCAGATATCTTTTCATTTTTGGTTTCTTTTACTCTACATAGTTTTTTAGTGTGGTGTAGTCCCATTCATTTATTTTGGCATTTTTAATGTGAGATCGTCTTTCACATTTTGCATAGTCTAATTTGCAATCATACAATCTTCAGTATTGGAAGAGACTGTAAAGGTCATTTATTCATTCCTCATCCATTTTGTGATTATGTGCTTTTGCAGATTTAATATGAAATTAACACATTAGGGAACATTTTTTGCATTCTAAAATGTCATTGTATTTCATGTAAACACTTTAGTTTTTAAATCTATCATGCCAATAAGAATTATACGTAGAGCTGAGGACAGAATTTTTATAGAAAATATGTTGGACTCTGCTACTTTTTCTACCTTTCTGAAAAGTATGAATAAAATATAAATTACCACATGGGCCCCCATAGAAATAGTGAGATAATCTCAGTATAATCTAGTTCAGATGCAAAAGCACAGGCTGATTACATGTCTTGCTTAGATTGTACATCGAAGTAGTAGAGATGGAACTGAAGTACTAGTCTCTGATTCTCAAGTCAGTTCAGCCCAGAGTCATGGATGCTTTTCTTGTACATATTGCATGGAAGTCTTGACAACCAAGGATGTAGAAAGTGGCCTCACGTTAACTTTACGTCTCTTCTCGTCTCATCTCGACTCTCCTCTCTTCTTTCTCCATCTCACATGTAGTTCTGATTATTTTGATAACCTCCTCACCTTATTATTATTTTTTAGCTTCATTTTATAGCCTTAATCATCTTCAGAAAGTCCATTGCTACCCCTAAGAGAAAGACTTTAATATCAATCACAGCTGGAGAGAGAAGAGGAAACCTAGGAGTGATTTTAATTTCAAATACATTTTGGTTTTTTCTTTGCCTTCTGTATTAAAGATGTATGCTCTCAGTAGATATTCACCTTTAGAAACCAGTCTCTTGCCTTTGATTGATATTATAAAGAAAGTCTAATACTGTGTTGACCTCAGATAGTTGCTGTGGAAATCATTTTAATGTTATAAAGTGGTTATACTACAATATTAAGTGAGGAAATAAGAAATCATTGTTTGGTTTTAAGTCTGTAAAGCAAATTCCAGGGAGGCTTTTTATTTACTCAGTGTTACATAGACAGTAAATGGCAAAGATGAGACTAGAACCTAAATATTTGCAACTCAATAAAATTCCGTTACTGCTGCATTAAAGAAAAATAATAATGAAATATTACTATAATGTTTAAGTAATTGTTTCTGATCATATATTCATTTAGATGCTTTCTCTTCCTACCATCTTTTCTGTGCTTTCATTATAAATGTTTCCTTTGTATCTGATTCTTGGTCATACTGAATATTTAGAGGAATACCTGTCATTTTAAAGATAAAATAGCTAAAATCTAACCCTTCACATAAAGTAGTGATTTTATATTATAGGTAAGAGGAGAACTAAAGCTTAAATCTGCCTCTTCTCTTATTCATTTGAATTTATAGAATATGTTAACATCAGTTGTATATGCAAACAAAAATTCACACAATGAAATGACACATATGCTTAGTTAGAATCCAGCACCATGAATTTTAAGTTTAACATTATTATGCTCTATTTTAATGTTGATATTTGATCTTATAATGGAAATATGCATGTAAACTTTTTATTTACAATGGAGAATGTAGACTAGGATATTAAAGAGGGCATTCGACTATAACTCGATTTCCTTATGAGCTCCCAGTTTCCCATAGCAATTTTAGACAACACATGCTGTTTTACTGGAAGAGTAACTAGAGGGTATATAGCGTGATCACTCTTTTACCTCCCATGACAAGCCTTCTGTTTGTTTTGTAAATTTAGTACTTAAAGGTGGATGATAAAACCTGCCGTCTCTGTTAGATGCTGCTAAATCCGACAGTAATAAAATGGCTGCAAGCTCCCCAGCTCTTCTTTTTATTCCATTAAATATAGATTTCCTAGATGGTCATACATCTGGTATCCAAAACATTCTGACGCTAAAAGCACTAAAATCTACAACATACATTTTAAATTCCAAATGAAAGGGAGGTAGGGGAGCTTTCTCATAAGTGAAGATGCTCCTCAAACAAATGGAAGAAAACAATTTTTCATGGAAATTTATTTTCTTTTTTTCTGATCATTATGTGATTTTCCTAGCAGTATAAAACAATTCCTTGCAGTCCCTTCCACTTAATTGTTGAAGAGGAAAAGTACATTAAATCTTAATTAGCCATACTACCCATAGCAGCATCTGCTATTACTGATTTTTTTTTTTTGGTCGACATCTAAAAACAGTGCAGTAATCATTCCTTACCTGGAAGAAATGATTCCAGCATTTTATTTCATTCAGTGATTTTTCTAGTCCTTCTTTTAGCTGCATGATTTGTTGGAAAAATACATGTGCCTATTCAGTTACATGATTTGTTAAAAATATATATATGCACACATTTGTACATTTTCTTATATTTCTGTATTGATATATATGTTGGTTGTGTGTATATACACATTTGTGTGTTGCGTGTTTATATATATGCATGCGCCTTTCTTTCTAAAGATACTCTGTTTTACATGTTGGAGAAATAGAAATTGTCACAAAAAATGAGATCAAGATGAGAGATTACATCAAGACACTAAGTGGTTACTCCACCTTCACATCACAGGTATTAAGATAATTTGAGGATTTTTTGTTCGCTTTAGACATTTTTTTAAGCATCTGTTTGACTTTTACTTTATTTTCTTGATGTTCTCAGTTATAATTTTGCTTCCTATTATTTTTAGTGTTTCTTATTTCTCTGAAACATTTAAAATTCCTCCACTGATTCTTGTCCCTCCTTTGTTGTTTTACATGAATCATTTGTGTGGTCATATCTCAAAGGGGAAAAAAGCAATTTAGAAACTGAAAGTTGAATAAAATTTCATCATTATTGATTCTGAAGATATTTACTGAAATTATTAGCTCATTGTTGAATAATCCTCACATTGAATATTCAGGATGTAAGCTCCCAGGAGCTTCATATTTAGTGGATGGTGAAGGTGTGATTGCATATTTATTGTACAAAGTTTATCAGAATTATTTGTGAATTGAATTCCTTAAACATCTCGATCCCTTTGTTCTGTTGAGATGCCTTAGAGACAGAAGCTTCTACTTCCCTCTGGGCACTCATACCTATGCAGACCGTTGCCATTGGTTCCCAGCACTGGGGAGACAAATGGGTGATTTTATTCACTAAAATTTAAAGGAGGGAAGATATTGGGGGGGGTGGGTGTTCCTGAAAATAGAATTGATAAAAATAAAATTCATATTTACTCTGTGGAAAGTCAAATGACAGAAGCCTACCTTTTTGGCATCTTCTGGAACCACAAATCTAGTTCAATCAAGATGGGGTATTTGTTCTAACTTCCTGTGAGAAGCATGGACACCCTGTGGTAGGAGGGTGTTTTCCTTCCTCCCCCCTCCAAATTATAAATAGAAACTTTGTGCTGGAATAACTTCAAAAACATAATCTAGTTTCCCCAACCCCTGATTTTTAGTTTAACATTTATTGAGGTAACTTTGATTTACAAAGATAATAATAAGCCCATATTTACAGGTTCACCCTTCCTCAAATATATGACAATACACCACTGTGCCCAACACCAAATTACCAAAAGCCCTCCACCACTGTCCACGGTACCCTCCCCGCGCCCTCGCTTCTGTTCCCCACTGCCCCCACCCCACCACTGTCCATGGTACCCCCCGCCCCCACCCAACCTCAGCTCTTTGCTGTTTGTTGTGTCCCTTTGCTTAGTTTCGCTATATTCCGCTGTCCGAATATTTTCTTTCTGTTCTGACTTAAACTTCACTTAGCATAATCCCTTCTGGTTTCATCCATGTCATTTTCTATTTTAGTGAGTCTTTGTATTTTTTAAGAGTTAAGGTTAGGGGCGCACCCTGGTGAAGTAATGGTTAGGTCAGTTGACCCTTAAGGAGCTCAGTCAGCTTGCATCCCAAGAACCTGGGTTTGTTTCCTGGGTCTGGGGAAACCACCAGTGGGAACAGCTTAATTAACACCGAATGCTCCCTCCTTTCTTCCTGTCTCTCTGCCTACTCACCGACATTGCTGCTTACACCTTTCCTTTAAAAAAAAAATTAAGATTAGCAAATTTGAGAGAGAATCTGAAGTACTTTTAAAAATGTTTTTTATCTGATTCAATTTAATTGCTTGAACTAGATTTCTCTATGAAGCTACTGAAATTGTCTGCTACATTTAGTGTATATATGCACACACATTTTCTTTCTGGAAGGTATTTGTGTTATTTGCGAAAGCTAACAAGTCTATAACCCAAGAAAAGTTAAAGACTAATGGATTCATAACCTTCATAGGTCTTGTTGAGTAAAATTTGCCATCTCATTTCCTTGATATATAGCATGTACCTCTGGAGGAATGAAGATACCTTGTATGTTTATTTATCAGTCTTATTTTAATTTTGCAGTCCAGAAAATTTGTGGCCTTTTCTTAATACACTGGCATTTCTTCTTTATGTTAATATTTATTATATTAAATGCAAATGTCAGTGTTACTGAATGAATGTTATTGATAAAATCTGAGTGAAGCTTTATGTAGTTTTATTATTTATACACCTGAATTCATTATTAAAGGGGGAAAGAATGAATTTTTCATATTTTGCATGTCATTCTTTTCATGAAGTAGAATATTGTAAAACAAATTTCGGATTGAATTTTTTATTCTTATATTCGGAAAAGACTGCTTCTGTGCAGTACGTACCCCTAACTCAGACATCTTATCATATGGAGGACAGTTGTGCAGTAGATTAGAGTAGCCTCAACAGTGGCCGATTATTATGAGTCTGTGTGAGGATTTTATTTAATTTGAACTAGATTTTATGACAGATACTGTCTTTAAGGCTTGGCCTATAGATTCTTGAAACTGTGTTGCCTGAGGAAACAAACTTCCTAGAAAGTGGAATAATAGAGAAGTAATGAGCAAGAGAAGAACTGAAAGATGTGTTTTAATAAAAGATATTTTTCTGTTATAATCTGACTTTACTTAATCCTTTGAACTGGGCAGTGAGTAATTTATTTGAAAAGCACCCAGTCTTACAAAATTCATCACCTAAAGTAATAAGAAAATGTGAACTGTTTTGCTGATTTGCAAATTAAATTTTTGAAAACAAAGTTTTATTCTGTCATTAACACTGTATCTCTTTCTTTGGAACATTTAAAACCAGGCAATAGCAGACGCTCAATACTTGTTAAATTCTGTCGATATCTGTGAGTCGCTGATCTTTTCCTTTTTATCATTTCCATTATTTTATTTATCTGTGGTTAAAATATGGACCCCAGGACTGAAGCCAATAACATGGATATGGACTCAGTGAAATATCCAAGCTTGTGCACTGTTAGCTTAGCAAGTACTTATCACAGCATATAGGAGAAATGTGATCTATTTTATAATTTTGTGTGAAAACTGTATGAAGTAGATTTCCTGTATCTTCATTCCTATACTAGCCATCAACTACTGGGCTGGAGACTGGCTGAAATATTGATGGTCTTTTGCACACAGTCTCCTGTACCAATACAGACATCTTCATTTTTTAAAAATAGTTTGAGTTATTAAGCAATCTTTACAGTGTTTGCTTGCTTTGGTCTAGTTTCTTGGGAGGGTATTTCTTTTATAGATATCCATAATTATACATATGTAGATATACATAATTTGCTGTCTTTCATTTTATTTTAAGGTGTCAGCATCATTTAAAAATAGTGGTTAATTCTATTAATAGGTATAGTAGTATGTTATGGAATATGACAGAAATGAAAATTACACTGTATATTCAGCATTTTATAAAGACTTAAGTATGTAAAGATAGTTATATTATAGATAGTACCTTAGAATATTTTATATTATAGATAGTACCTTAGAATATTTTAAGTATTATAGCTAATATTGATGTATTATAGTCAGTTTCATTTAATTGAGGGAACTATGGTAGAAAATAATATTTAGTTATGTACGATTTTGTAAAATGAAGCAATTACAATGTTAGTGAAGATTATATCAAATATTTGTTTATGTAGGATAGTACTTTATTTGAAAACAAATGTCTGTTTTCCTAATTCACGGTTGTTTTTAATCACTGTTTTTACTATTACCTACTTATTTGTAAATTAATATAGATTAATTAACATAAAGCTTCCTTCAGGAAGAAGATTTAATGTGACAGTTGAAAGATAGCTAAGTACCTAAAAGAAAAACAATCTTTTTTCTTCATAATAGAGAGGCTAGATTAGAAAAGCTGCTCCTGAGTTTGCCCTCGTGGGAAAGGAAGACCTTATCATTTACAGAATTTGATATCAAGGGTGTAGTTCTTCTGAAGTAAGACACTCCAGACCACTAGAGTACTGATAAATTTCTCCAATTAGACAGATTGGAAATGTAATCTAAAAGAACACAGTGTTTTTGCATATAAATAAAGTACTTTTAACATTAAGGAAATCCTTTCTCTGTTTATCTGTATTTTAAACCATTACATAAGGTTTTATTATTGGAAAAAGTATAGTTAGCAAACCAACATTTTTATATTGAGGAGAAAATTTGAATTTTTGCAGTTTTAATTAAACTTCTTTATTCAAACATATATATTGAGCATATACTGTTTCTGGTTATATTTTATATGTTGCAGGGTTTTTAATAACAATATTTCCTAGTGTGTTTTGGTAATTCAGAAGATTTTTTTTTTTACCTCTCAATGATCTATTTTAACAAAAGGGAGGAAAACTGACATCATGAAATGTAGCAAGTATACAGTATTTATGTGGGCGAGAAAATGCAGCTCTTGTACTCTCAGTAGAAAAATAAGATAAATCTGATATTCTCATAAAAACACTTTCAGAATATCAGGTTATATTTTTACCTAAAATCCATATTTTTACCAAAATTATTATAAACATTACAGTTAATCACCAGTTAATTTTAATACATGTTCAGCACAGAACTTCCTAAAGTGGATATAAATTAAACACAGTGGTTCTAAATTGTAGTTCTGTTCATGTTTTTATTATCTTCTGTAATTCCTGTACTTTATCTCGAGCACAAAAATTGAGATCATAGGATTCAGAAGGATTTGGGGGAGGGTAGATTAAAACAGATCATTTTGAGTAAACAATCATTAAGATGCCATGAAAAAAATGATTTATATATTTCTATGAAAATGTTTTTAAATTCTGAAAGTAGTGAATAATTATTATAGATGATTTGTGAAATATAGACAATATAAAGAGGGGAAAAAATTCCTCCAATTCCACCATCCAAAAATCAATCACTCTTAATAGTAAAGTCTTTCTAAATGTTGACTACTATGTAGATTCAAGTTGTTTATATTAGTTTGTTTATAAGTGTTCACTGTTAACACAGTTTTGCCTTGTGCAATTTCTAAGGATACTTGGTAATTTCAGCGGAACACAGATTCTAAATAAATCCTACTTGGTAAACAAACGAACCCTCCTTGGTAAACAAAATCCACAGTTCCTTATTTGCAACTTTAGAAACAAGGGCATGAGCTGGGGAGCCTCTCTAACTCAGGTTTGGCACAGATTTTTTGAAAGTAGAGGAGTGGAACCTTTTTACCAGAAGGGTAGTCTCTTGGTGAGACAGGGTAGAAGAGAGAATAGGCATTGTGAGACCACTTATTTACCTGCCACTCTTGGCCAAGTATAGTAGTTAAGTGTTCAAAGGCATTTTCATTTAGTCCTTTGGCTTTAGAAAATTCCAGTTAGCTTCGAATAGGGCCTTGACTCTTCCCCTACATGAACCTTCTTAGAGAGTGTTACGTGCTGAAAATTCAAATGTTGAAGCCCAATGCCTAATGTGATTATAATTGAAGGTAGGGCTTTTAAAGCTGTCATTAGGGTTAGATTAAATCATAAAGGTGGGTCCTTGATCCAATATGGCTGGTGTCCTTATAAAAAGAGAAGATACAGATTGCGCATTGTACTTCCATAAAGAAAAGACCATGTGAGAACATAGCAAGAAGGCAGCCATCTGCAAGCTGGCGAGAGGCCTGACCTCTTGCTAACTGATGGGCATGGGCCCACAAGATCAGTGGGCCCACAAACCTGCTGTGCTATGCAGGTGTTTTGTTTGTTTTCTGGTTGAACTCTCATCTGTTTCATCTAGTTAATTTTCTTCTGAGAAAATAAAGGACTTTGAAAAATCTGTCGTTATTTTCTTCTTGACTTATTACCCTTTTAAAAAAAGAATTGTGACTAGAAAAAATAACGTAAGCATAACATAAAACAATCAAGAAGGCACTCAAAAATAGTTTGCTAAATTTAAAGTGCAGAACTTTTTTAATATAAGGACAATTTTATAAAAGCAGGTGCTGTCCTATACTTTTCAAAAGACATCAATATAAACTTTCAATCTATGCATAGTCCACTGAAGAGATACAGGTATCTATATGAAAACTACCTGTAGTTAGGCACCATTTCGATTCTTAACTCATTACTGTATTTCCAGGGCCCAGACATTATGTTGTCTGTCATTGGTGCTTTATATATATATCTATTGGTTGAATTAACACTACATTTTTGTTTTTGCTTTAAGTCATATTTGATATTTCCATGATTCTGTGATAAAGTCTAGACCTAGGATAATGAAATATTACAGTATGAATTGAGTAATTATTTTCTTTTAAATATAAGATGGTGTCACTTAAGAATCTATATACAAATCTTCACTTTATAAAACTTTCGAAAGTAGTGTGAACTGATATTAAGAAGTCATAGAATAAAAGAAATAAGAATTGAATTGTTCACGACGTTTCATACTTGTGTTGGAAATCAGACTAAGCAGTTGTAAGTACCACATTTTTCTTTGCAGGGAGACTGAACATTTACTACACTTATGTAAAATTCTTTTTTAGGAATACATTACTTGCATGCCTAAAATTTACCTACTATAAGTGTAAAATTTAAGAATTCTTCAGTTTTAGAGTCGTGCAACGGTGAGTAGAGTCACTTTAGATATGCACATCACCCTGAAACAGTTCTCTCAAGAGTGTTGGTAAACAAGCCTTGCGTCCATCCTTAGATAATTGCCTGCTTTCCCTTTATACAGACTTGTCTTTTCTGGGAACTTCATTGAAATGGAGTCATATATTACATGGTCTTTCTTATTTGTGTGTTTCTGAGGTTCTTCCATAATGGAGAGTATCGTAGAGTTTTGTTACTTTTATAGTTTATAGTGTTCCATTGCATAAATGTATGCTACTATGTTTATCCATTCACCACTGGATAGATATTTGGATTTTTTCTAGTTTAGGACAGTATGAATGATGCTTCTCTGAATTCACGTGAAAGTCTGTGTGTGAACAAATTTTCGTTTCTCTTATGCTAATTAAGAGTAGAGCAAGTAGGTCCTATGTTAATGTTTAACTTTTTAAAATATTGCCGAAGTCTTTTAAAGCATACAGTTTTACATTCTCACCAGCACAATATGAAGCATTCAGTTTTTCCTCTTCACCAACTCTTGATGCTCGCAGTCTTTGTCATTAATTATTCTAGTAGATATATAGTGATACCTAATTGTGGTTTTAAATTTTCAATTCCTGGAAGATAATGTTGGGTGTTTTTTCATGTTCTTATTAGTCACTGTATATCTTCTGTGGTGGAATGTGTTGTCAAATATTTTATCCATTTCTTAGAGTGTTTTTTGTTTTATTAATAAATTATTAAGATTCTTTGTATACAGGTAGTTTCTAGGAATTGCAAATGTTTTCTTCTAGTAAATACTTAACTTTTATTTATAATACCTTTTCAAAGGTAAAATTGTTCATTTTCGATAGTCCCACTTGTCAAGTTTTTATTTTATAAATTATGCTAGCGCTGTGTCTAGGAAGTCTGCCTAGTCCTAGGTTAAAAAAAAAAATTTACTGAATTTTCTTCGAGAAGTTTTATAGAGGAAAGGTTAGCTTTTAAACAAGGAATGCTGAGACTGATGAATTGACATATGAACTACCCTTTCTTCCCATATAATTGACTTCATGGCACTTTTGTCTAAAATCAATTTGTCATAAATGGAAGGGTTTATTTCTGGACCTTAGATCAATACCGCAGTATGTTAATTACTATAGCTTTAAGGCAAGTTTCTGGAGTTGGATTATATAATTCTTTCTACATTGCACTTCTTAAATTTTGCTTGCTCTGTATTTTCATTTCCTTATATAAAATAGGATCTGCTTGTCAATTTATGCAGAAATACTCGATTTGATACAGATTGCATTTTCTGTAGATGAAATTGAAGGAATTTTCTATCTTACCAGTAATAACACTATTGTGTTCTCTAATTCATCAACATGAAATGTAACTATATTTTAAATTCTCTTAGTAGCATTTGGTAATTTTTAGTGAGTAGGGCTTTCACTTTTGTGGATAAATTTAATCCTAAGGATTTTATTTTGTATGTTCTTAGGAATGGAATTATGTTCTTAATTTCACTTTTGAATTCTTGGTATATAGAAATGCAGCAGATTTTTAATATTAACCTTATAACCTTATAACCCATGACTTTGCTAACTAGTTCTGTCAGTTTTCTTTTTTAAAGCTCTTGATTTTATTTAGTCGTTTATCTTGGTTACCCCACTGGCCCCAGGATGCAAACCAGAATCCTTGGGTTGTACATGGACTACGCCAGGCCCAAGATGACTGACCAAACTGCTGCTCCACCAGGGCACACCTCTAATAAGTGTTGTTGTCTTAATTTTTTCGGGCTTTCTGCATACTGTATCTTGTATGAGAACTTGAATATTTTACTTTTCAAATATGTTTGCTTTTAATTTCTTTTTCTTGCCTTATTGCACATTCCCGAACTGCCCAATGCTGAGTAGAAGTGATTGCTGCATCCGTCCTTGCCTGGCTCTCAAAATAGTGGGGAGAACACCTAGTCAGTCATTATTAAGTACAGTATTAACTAGAGATTTTTAAGGAAATTACTACCCAGTTTGTTAAGTATTTTGATTATTTTTTTCGAAAGATGATTTTTTTTAAATGCTAGGATGCTGAATGTACCAGTTTTTTTAAAAATCGGAGTCATAATATAATTACTCTTATATTACGTTATGTTAATAATTAGATTTTTGTAGACTTTATTTTTAGAATAATTTTTGCTTTCAGAAAAATCAAAGTACAGCGCTCCCATACATCCCCTCTTTTCCCTGCATAGTTTCTCCTATTTTTAATATCCTGCTTGATTCTGGCATATTTATTATAATTGATGAACCAAGCTTGATACACTATTAACATAAAGGCTACACATTGTTAGAACTTTTGCTTTAAATAGTTATATATTTTTAATTAAGACAAGAAATAGAAAATGTATATGTGCTTTATATTTACTTGTGTATTTACTCATATTCTTCCTTTGATTAGACCTGAGTTGCCATCTTGTGTCATTCAGACTGAAGAATTTCTGTTAGCATTTCTCATTATTCAGCTCTGCTGGCATCATGATCTCTGTATCTGAATAAGTCCTTATTTGACTTTTATTATTAAAGGATGGACTTCCTGGAGATACACTTCTTGTTTTTTGTCATTTGAGTGTGTTGTTTCATTTTCTTTGGCTCCTATAGTTTCTAAAGATATTTCAGCTGCCAGTCTTATTTTATTTTTTGTGTTATTTCCCTGATCTCTTTCAAGATTTGTTTGTTCATTTTGACTTTCAGCAGATTTATTGTGCTATTTCTAGTATACATTTTCTTTGTGTCTATAGATTTTTATGAAAGTTTTTATGCTGTAACTTACAGTTTTCCATCATATTTGGGAGTTTTTCAACCATTAAGTCTATGGCTGTATTTTCTTCCTCTTTCTTACTGGTCCTGCTAAGAGTTGGTTATACGTGTATTGAATCTTTTTCTTTAACTTAAAGTCTCTGATGTTTTGATCATTTTATTTCAGTCTCACCTTTTATTTATTTTTTATTACTTTATTGCAATAACTATAAACTCATATACATAGGTTCTGTATTCATCTATACAATTTTCCCATTCCTCAGATATTTATCAACATCCTGCTCTCCACCAAATCACCAAGTGTTCTTCTCCACCAACCTCCAGTCCCATTCCCTGCTGGTCACCTCAATTCTACTGCCAGAGTCCAAGGGTCCATTTAGTTTTGTCAGTTCCTCTGTTTTTGTTTCTTCACATTCCACCTAAGAGTGAGATCATCTGGTATCTATCTTTCTTCTTTTGACTTATTTCACTTAGCATAATCCTCTCTCTTAACATTGGATTTTGTAATTTGTTTTCATCCAACTTCAATTTTACTGATTTTCCCCCTGTCGTCTCCAATTTGTTGTTGTGTCCATTTGGTGAATACTTTATTTCAGTTACTGAATTTTTTATTTTTTGAGTCTGCATTTTTCTAGTGTCCATTTTGCTCTGGGGAGTTTCTCTTCATTCACTGATAGCATATTTTCCTTTTCTTTGAACATATTTATATCTTCTTTGAATGATTTGATCTGCAAAGTTCAGCATCTGTGTCCACTTAGAATCATTTTTATTGACTGCAGTTTTCCCTGAGTATAAGTAACATTTCCTGTTTCTTGGCATATCTAGAAATATTTTATTGAAAACTGGATATTGCGGATTATATGTTGAAAGAGCTCTGAGTCTGTCATATTCTTTGGAGGACCTTGTTTTTTTGTTTGCTTTAAATTTAGTAGGCAGTTAATTTGCTCTAACTAAAACTGTGTACTTTGTCTCCTGTGCAATATTCAGCTTATCATTTCCCACTGCTGGGGTGTGTGTGTGTGTTTCTGCCTGAACTTTTATAGTTCCCCTGTGCCTGTAAAATTTGGCAGTTAGCTCAAGGATTTAGGCTAAAATGATGCTTACCCTTCCTATAGTTTCTTTGCTTCTAAGGATTCCCTCCTAGTTGATGATAGCTATGCTGACTTTGGGCTCTGTATTCTGACAGTCCAACTTGTCCAAATTCATCTTCCTCCATTCGAGTGGCAAATAATAGATGGATTATCTCAGTTAATAATAGCATTGCACATTCAAATATCTTTTATTTTTCTCGTCTCTGTTTTTCACTAAAACTTGTTAGGTCTTCCTTGCTTATGCATAATTTTGCTACCACTCAAAGATTTGTACAGTTTATGCTCTGAATTTGGGTGTCATGTCATATGAAGTTGATTTATGCCTAGATTTCCCTCTTTGAATTTCAACTCCTTTTCCATCCCTAACTTCTAATTTCTACCACCTTTAGCCAGTATGACTGTATTTTTTTTCCTTCTTTATTTCCCATAGTTGTAACTGTAGACCTTGGTCGATGTCATGGAGTCAATCAGCCATGAACTCTCAATGTTTACACATTCCGCTTTCATTTTTCATTTAAACTCTCTTCATCTAATATTTACTTTTGAATGCTTTCCAGTATCTTTATAAAGTTTGTTTGCTATTACTTTAGTAGTTATCATTCCTATCTCTGGCATTTTGTATGACCACTTCAGTTCTCCCCCATGATCAGAAACTGAATGTATTCATCCCTATTGATTTTAAATAGTATATTTTAAAGGCCTATAGTAATTTTATTGATTTTTAGATATTAATTTATACCTTAGTTCTTCCAAATTGATGTGACAGTTTATACTTTTTTTAAGGACATCAAATTTACATTTTAACTTATAGACTCTCCGTTTCTATTTTATGTGTGTATGTGTATGGATGGATGGTTTTTATAGTGCAATTAAAGTCATCATTCATTCTTTACCACTATAAGATTTCTAGGCATTTGGTTGGAAAATAGTTTGGCGTTGGACTTGATTATGTTATTGGGGAACTTAGAATTAAAAGGCAATTGCAAATATTTTTGTCCTCAAAAGAACACTTTATGTCACATTCGTTTTAGACATGTCATTCTGTTGAACAATACCTTCTCTAGTTGTAGCATAAGGTTGGGATGTGGGAATGCCCCCCAAATAATGGCAGGGTTTTTCTCTATTCCTACCCCCTTATTTCTCTCCTTCTGTGCCTCTCTCCTGTCCATTCTTTCTTTTTCCCTACTCTTCTCTTCCATCCTTCCTGCTTTAATTTAGTGGGTATTTTAAGTACTTGTTCTTAACTATAGCTTTTTTTCTAAATGGCCTTTGAGTATGGTAGAACTTGGATGTTTGTTTTAAACAACTAATGATAAGTCTTAAAGTTACTTCAGGCATTCATTCATAGAATTCATTCCTTAATTTCTTTTTCATATTCCTTATTCATCTCTCAGTCTTATTGCTTCTTTCTTTCAATTCTGTCTTGACTCTACTCTCAATCTTTTTTTTTTTTTTTTAAGTTAAGCAATAATTTAATAGGCAAGAGGAAAGTACATTGGAGGGTTCCCAACAGTTGAGCTCAGTTGCTCCAAGAGGTAGCGTTTGAATAGCTATTCTCATCTCTATATCTATTACCAACTCTTTCAAAGTGCCGTCCTTTCACTTGTCTAACTACCACTGGGGCCCTTCTAGTCCATTTATACTGTTTCAAGTTGACTTTCTTAAAATGTTTGGATCACATCGCTTCCTTCTTAAAGCATTTTTCAGTAATTCTCCATTGTGCTTTATATAACCCCGGGACTTTTTCCCTGTGGCTTGTGATACCATGTCCAGTCAAGCCCAGCTTTCCAGCTCTCACTTGGATTCTTGTTAGCTGATCACACTCACACGAAAGTTCTTCTTGTTCCTCACATGCTAGTTTTTTAAATATACTCCCTTCATCTGCCTAGAACTTCCTTCTACCTTTATACATAGCTAACTCCTCTCAGTTTCTTAACTCAAATGTTTTGTTCTTACAGGGACAGCATGGACACCTTGCCTATCCCAGTTCACAGTTAGTTTCCTTTTTACCCTTTATTACAGCTTACTGTGATTTTGCTGTTTTCTTGTATTTTTGTTTATCTTTCTAAAATTTAAATTTCATGAGAGCGAGACACCCTAAACGCCATGTCTGCTCTGTAATAAGTATTGAGTCTTTATCAGCTGCTTGAATGACAATTACAGATTTTGGACTAGTTTTGGATCAGTTTTGCTTAACTAGAGTCTATGAAGGAATAAAGAGAAACCTGCAAAATGAAATTGATTTTTATCTAGTCTTGCATTTTAAATGCGGACATAAATTTAATTTGCCACTAATAAATATGTCATTTAGCATGTAACTTCATTAAACTGTATGTGATTTAAAAATGTAAGTGCTAGTATTTCAGACTACATAGCAACTGGATTTTTTTTTTTTTTTTTTTTTAGACGTTTGTACATGAATTAGTGTGAGCATTTTGTATTTGGTCTTCTCCTTTGTGACAGTTTGTGTCATGTCTATTTATCATTTATTACTTATTTTGAGCAATTCATGGAGTCTGTTGTCAATGGAGTACAGAGAGTTTTTATCATTAAATGATAAATAGTTTCTCTAACTTCTTAGTAGTTGTGTAGTACTTGCACCTGCGGTGGTACTCAGAGAGTTGGGTACACTAATGTATTTAGGTGCGGGGAGAATCTGGAGGTCCTGGGCTCTACTCTCATTTGCAAATTGTGGAATGCTAAGCAACTAAGGTCTGAAGGGCAGTTGGAGTTCAGCCTCCTAAAACTTTCACTAAGGATAGAATCTGCATCACAGATCACAGGTCTTGTTTACCAGCCTTAGGAACCAGAAAGGGGAATGGGTGTAGGCATGGAGTGTAGGTTAGATCAGTAAACTTATTAGCCTTGTACCTGGAGCACAGAAATAATGTTAATTTGTATGAAATGAAAGTGAACTTAGAGAAAGTCTGCAAAAGAGTTTTTCGTGTTTCAATCTGTTACCATCAACACTTCATTTTACCTGTGCAACTCCTAGCATGTTAGGGGTTATAATAAATGATAGCTGCTATTGCTGTGAATAAAAATGGAATTTAATGTTGCTTCTTTAGAGTTGGTCGTTTAAAAAGTACCTCTTCTTGAGTACTGAATTCAGGCTGCTGACAGTTTTTTTCTCTTTTTTTCAGGGCCCTGAGCCTCTTAGTTCCTTAAGTCTCTCATCAATGACACTTCCAATTTTCAATCAGAATTGAAAATTGGAATTTTTTGAGCAGACCTTATTATTCCTAGCAATAATTTTAATAATTTTCTGGTACATTGATTATGGTTACCCATACATATTTTTTTTGTCTCCATCAGTTCATTTTTAGGTACTTTTGTTTTCCTTCTTTTGCATTATCTTTGAAAGACTCATTTTACATCTTGAATCTGGCACAACCTGCAGAGAATTATTATCCAACTCATAGTTCTGGATAACTTAACATAGAATAGTAGAATAGTACTGTCTTTGAAATTTCACATTTTAGTTTTGTCTCATGTGCTTCCTAGCTGCCAGTCCACTTTGACCTGTGGGAGTAGGAAACATGACCAGATATTAAGACCTCACTTGAGTGATTTCCTTCCTGTTATCTTCATTTTCCAAGGTATTGACTTCTGGATTATTGGCTTCGGGACTTAGTTTTCCGACTTGATTGGCGATGCTGAGCATTCACAGCTTTTCCGTTTCTCAGTTTAGAAGCAAGGACTTTTTAAGAGTCACTATCGATACCTTTTATCCTGAAAAAGACAAGGCAAAGATATTAGTCTCTATCATTCAGGATGTCAGTGTGTGTACCAGTGGGAACCAGCCAGCATGTCTAGGTAAAATCACTTTACCACAGTGCAGCTGCATTTTCACTATGGTAATTATAACTGAACTAGGTCATGTTACAAATGTCAACCAGGTAAGGGAGGGAGTAAAATGTCATCAGAATAATATGCATATTCTTACATTTTACTGGTGCTTTAGAAATCTTTTATAAGAATCAGGATTGGAAGGCCTGGGGTTTTTTTTGGTTTTTTTTTCTTGTTTTTGTTTTCCATTTTGATAATAAATGTGAATACAGTTGCTGTCACTATGACTCTTAGGTGTTCATTTGGCCTCATCCTGCTGTCTTAAATTAGAAAAGGATCTCAATGTTGCCATTGGAAATTGGTACAGATAAGAGGTTTTCAGTCAAACAGATAGCAACCATTAGTGGTTTGACTTAAAAATGCTCTTCCAGTTCACCTTTGAAAACTGGGTCTGGAGAAATAAAATATAGTGTGGTGTGTGACAAAACCTTCATTTGGGTAGTTAATATTTCATTTTTGGCCAAATTTTTAACATTTTAAATAAATTTGTTGTCGATTTTTCCTGAAAGAAGCTAGATGTTTAATTTTAATTGAATTTAAGCTACCAGAGGAGTGAGGGGAAGGGAACCAGGGAAGGAAGGAGTAAATATGGTGGCGGTGAAGGGCACCAAAACTCTGGTGTCAGGGGTGTGTGATGTGCCCACCGACTTGAGGTGTGAATTCAATATCCTGAAAATCATGTAGCAGTGTAAACAAAAGAAATGATAAAATAGTTTTTAAGTCAATTAATTTAGGCAAAGTAATGAAAGTGAGGAAATATCACCTAATGTTCATATACAGCATTTTTTTTATTTCAAAAGAAAGAATGATAGATATGAAAGGTAAAATGAAATACATTTATCAAAGAATAGCCTACTACTTTTCTTTTTCGTCAAAGTTTCAGTTAAACCTCAGGAGATAGTATAATCCTGCTATGATTTTAAATGAATGCTTTAATTTCATAAACTGTAGGTCATGAATTGAATGATTGTAAATGACAATTAAATCTTTTTTTTATCCTTTTCCTCTCAACCTTACTAAAACAGAACCTTTAGAATTATATACCATTTTCCTTGTTCGTTTCATATTATAATTTAGCTCTGATTGTAAGTGAACTTTAACTATCTCTTAATTCAGTTTAGTCTTTCTGTGTTGGCAAAGAAAATTTTCTTCACTACAATAAATAAAGATTGAGACATATCTTGTATTTGGAAACTACTTAATTTTGTCATTAGGTTTTTGGTTTTGACTCTCAGCTTGTGATAGGGTTAGATAGATTATTTTATCACCTCATGAAACAGTGTAAATATCTGCCTATTGAAGTGACAATTTAAAGTAGAGAAATTTCACCTTTGAATACATTGATATGCCTTCTCTGACCATTAAAACCCAAGTACATATGTAGAGTATTTAAATTTATGTACATTGAAAATAATTATTTTTATTATTTCTCTTTTCGATATTGCTTTTTAAATCTCCACTTGCAGAATGAAAGATAGAGACAGTGGACTTAAATTTAAGACCAATCATTTGTTCTGAGTCAGGTGCAGATGACAAATGACTAGGTCTGACGTTGGTATTTTGGGTTTACCATCTAGGTGACCGGTATCTCCGTGTAATAAAACTCATCACTTGAACTGGCATCGATTGCCATTGTTGTTGATAATCCTGGCAGGAGCAGCACTGATTGAATAAATGTAAAGGTTGAATTTCCCTTCTTCCAGCCAGGTGGTCACAGAAGCAGGATGAAGTATAACAGCTGGCAGCACCACAGCATTAAATCTATTCAACTGTACTTCGGAGAAAAGAAATGGCAGTGATTAAGGGTAGTATTCCATTCAACAGGCATTTATTGAGAAGTTCTTAGACTAACACTGTGTTAGCAGTTAACAGATAGAGAAGGAGAAGACTGGATGATTTGCCCTAAAGAAGTTTATCATCTAATTTGGGAGACAAATGATTCATACATGAAGCAGCTGGAGAACAAAATATGACAATATGTAATCGAGAGTGGTTTTGTTTATGCAACAAAGTGCAAGCACAGTTATTTGTACAGCAAGTGAAAAGACCTATCTGTAGGGTTTGAAATTCTGTGCAATGACATAAAGTAACATAGCCTGAGACTTTTGGTTATTTAAAATATAATTTAAAAGATGTTTATTTAAACTATCCTTTAGCCCAACCTAAGCACCAGTTAGATACATGGTAACTTAATACATGAGACACTAAATACCTTTCAGAACCCTTTGCTCTCTTTTAATGGCTCAATCCATCCAGTGTAAACATTGGGTTTTATACAATAGTCTTCCTTTGCCTCTAATATCCTAATGACTCATTCACCCTGTCATGCATGAAGTCTTCTGTGTATTCTAAATACATTTTATTTTTCCAGTGTCCAGGAATTATGTTTAGTAGAAAGTTGACCTCAAAGAGCATAGTCAAGAGTGTAGCTTAGATTTGAGTAAGGAGGCCGTGTGGCAAAGCAGCCCTGCTCCATCTTTACATTCTAGTTTTTGTTATTTTTTTCTCCTTTGCTTGCTAAGTAGTACTGGTTTAAGGGATCCTTATTTTAAATCTCTTAATAAATAAAAGGTCCACAGTACATTATTGTATGTGTACACTATTGTATACGGGTCTCTAGAGCTTAATCATCTAGCCCAACTAAATCTTTTATTTATAGTATAGCAGCTTCCCATATCCCCCACCATCCTACTCACTGTTGCTGTGTGTGACTGCTTTTAAGAGATCTCATATTGTGTAGAATCATGTAGCATCTATGCTTCTGTGGTTGGTTTATTTCATTTAGTATCATGTCCTCAAAGTCATGTATATTATTGCATATGGCAGAATTCCCTGCTTTCTGTTTCTACACCTATTATGAACAATGCGGCAGTGAACACTAGTGCAGATATCCCGTTAAGACCCTGGTTTTAATTATTTTGAATAAATATCCAATAGTGTACTTTCTGGGTCATATGGTATCTCAAGTTTTAATTTTTTTTAGGAACTTCTGCACTGTTTTTCATAGCCGTTGGGCCATTTTATATTCCCACCAGCAGAGTTTTAAGTGTTCCAACCTCACCAACACTTGTTATCTTTTTGTTTTTTGTTTTAATGACAAAAAGTAACCATTCTAGTAAGTGTTAGGTAATGTGATTTTGATTCATCTTCATATGCCTATTGGTCATTTCTAGAGATATCACCTATGGAAAATTATTCAGCTCCTTGGTGCCTTTTTTTATAATCTAGTGATTTGATTTTGTGCTATTGAGTGGAAAGAGTTCTGTTTATGTTTTCGGTGTTAACCCTTTGTTAGATAGGTGGTCTGCAAATCTTTTCTTAGATTTCATGAGTTGTTTTTCATTCTGATTCTTTACTGTGCAAACTTTTAAATTTGGCATAACCTCACTTGCTTTTGTTGTTTGTTCTTTGGTATGGTATCTAAGAAATCGTCAGGAACAATATCATAAAGTTGTTTCCTGCTTTCTTTTAAGAGTTTTGTATTTTGGGGTGTTACAATTAAGACCGTTTGGGGTTGATTCTATTTATGAAACAGCATACAGTTCAAGTTAATTATTTTACATATGGGCATCCGTTCACCCAGTACCATTGTTGAAGAGGGTGTCATTCCCCACTGTGTACACTTTGTACCTTTGTTAACGGTTGGCCATATGTGCATACATCTACTTCTGGGCTCTGTTCTATTCTGTTGGCCTGTATGTCTGTCTTTACACCAGCACCACAGTATTTTATTTACTGTAATTTTGTTGTGTATTTTGAAATAAGAAAGTGTAATGTCATCAGCTATGTTTTTCTTGCTCATGATTGTTTGGAGTAGTTGGTGTCCTTTGTTTCCATATTAATTTTAGGCTTGTTCTATTTCTGTTTAAAAAATGCCATCAGAAATTTTAGATGCCCATTGAATCTGCAGATTGCTTTGGCAGTGAACAGATATTTTAACAATATTGAGTCTTCCAGTCCATGAGCTGGAATTTCTTTTCATTTATTTGTATCTTCTTTCATTTTTTTCATCATGTTTCATAGTTTTCAGTGTACAAATCTTTTACCTCTTTGATTAAATTTATTCCTAAATGTCTTATTCTTTTTGACGCTGTTTTATATGAGATTATTTCTTAATTTCTTATTCAGACAGTTCATTTTTATGTGGTAGCTACAAATGCACTTTTCTACATTCAAAGTATAATCAGTATTTATCATAATTTTTAAATGTGACCATGTTTAGAGGTATTTCTTAGATATCACAGTCACTTCAGACTGTGCCCTTAGTATCTGTCCAGAGCATTATTTTATGGACATAAATGAGAATAAAGGAAACATTTTAAAACAAAATTTTTAATTGGCATTTGAAAATTCAAGCAGTTTTATTGATGTTCCTCCACATAAATTCCTTCAACTTAATCAGAATTGTCTCTGCCTATTAAGGTCCTCCTTAAGTGTGCTGCTTTTTTTGAAGGCTTTCTATTCTTTGCCATCTATTTCACTCTGCTTTCTTTTTGCCCTCCCCTAGCCTCCTTTCTCTTCCCTGATTTCCCTCCACTTTCCTTCTGCTTTCTCTCCTGTTTTTCTGCATTCACTTATATATGTTTAATTTCTCAGATTTCTGTACCATAACCACTTGCTGTTCTGTCCCGTCCCTTTATTGAATCAAAAAGAACACACTCAGGCTTCATATAGCGATCTCCTGTTATCCACCTGTCTTCCTGGTGTTATTTTTATGAAGCAAAGTAGAAGGGAAATAGGAGTATGGATAGGAGAAATAGAGGTTAATTAAAAATATATATATTTATTGTTGACTCCTACAAATCTTGTGAGAATTGTTTAAGAATGTGTAAAATCCACTATCATCCTTGTGTAAAGAGTTATGTTAGAATAGCATTCTTGGATGAAATCTCTGATTTAAATTGAGTTAAAATTTGTGATTGACATTAAAAACAAGTTTCCTTTTCACTTTAATTAAACAGACATTAAATATTTAAGAACATTATTCTCTTCAATAGGATATATTTGTAATCAACTTGATACAGTAATTTGGTATAGGATGATAGACTTGCTGTAAGCTTCAAGCAAAACTAAAAACAAAAACTTGGCAATGTTAATGCAAAGACTTCAAAGCACTTTAAGATCATCCAAATGGTTAATTTAAACAACTGAAGACATTAAGCACATCCATATTTGTAAATGGCAGAAATGATTATTGGTTTAATTATTATCTAGTGATACTTGGTCAAAGCTGAGTTTCCCTCACAGTCCTGTGCTTTACTGAACTCATTCTCTTAGGAGTTTGCCCCATGGTGTCTGGGTTTAGGTTTTTCATATTTTTGCCAGTAGAAGTTGGTTGTTATGGTTTATGTAGAACTGATGATATTCAGTTGAATATGAACTCCTGGGAGCCTACACATTTGGAGCATTTTCAAAACCAACTGTTAGATTAATGTTTAAATATGCTACTAATCCTGTTACAGCATAGAGGGCACTTGCTTATGACATTCTCAGAGCAGAACCTGAGGTTTGTTGAATAAAAACTTAACGGGAATTTAAGCTGGTTTCTAACTATTAACAGATGTAACATTTAGGGAAACATCTTAAAATTACATTAAACCAGTTAAAAGTGGTCAGGGCAAAAATCAAAGATTTGAAAGTTGCCAAATCTAGGTTCATTAAAAACTTCTGCCTTCTAACCTATTAGTCATACAAATGTTCTGTTCTTAATCGCCATGTGGTCGAGTGAAAAATGAATAGTTTTTCTATGTTACCAGTGTGGTGAACAGTTAGGTTGTTGGTTTCCTGATTGTGTTTTATTATGATAATCGTAAGTAATTCTGGAAATAGTATTTTAAGTCTTGCTTAGAAACATCATCTCTGCTAGGAAATAGCCTTTGATATGGGTCTATAAAGTCCCGAGCTGTGGTGTGTCCTGTTTGGAGGGCTGGGCTGCTAGTGTTTCTGACCATGTCTGTGTGCGGCATAAGCCCTGTTTGTCTCCACATATTCTGAGCTTATTCATAGCAGGAGATTGTAGCGTTCTGGGAGCAGATTGTTTTTAGTTTTATTAAATTTACCTTGATTACAAGAAGTTTGCTTTGAAACAGTGGTGATATTGTATTCCGACACTATGTTCAGAGCCTGTGTTATGACAGCATTATGTTGATTTAAGTAAACAACGTAATGATTCAGTATTTGCTGCGCTGCGAAGTGATCGCTGCAGTGAGCCCGGGTGACACTCATCCCCGTACAGTCACAAAATTTGCTTCATGTGATGACAACTTTCAAAATCAACTCTCACAGTAGCTGTGTAGACACCAGGTTGTACACTGGATGCCTGTGTTTTACTTATTTCATGATGGAAACTTCGCATCTTTTGACCACGCGTTCCCACCCTGTCTCCGCGACTACAAATCTGGTCCTCGTATCTGCGGCTCCGTTTGCTTTGGGGGTTTTTGAGTGTTTCTGGTTTTTGTTTTCAGATTTTCACATTTAAGTGAGATCATAGGGTATTTATCTTACCGTGACTTATTTTACTCAGCATAGTACTCCTCTGAGAATCTATCCATGTTCTCCAAATGCCAGATTTCCTTCTTTCTATGGCTGAATAATATTCTGTTGTATGTACAATTTTTAGTATTAGTTTATACTCTTTCTTCTTAATTGTACCAGTTTCTTTTTTTTAAAAAAAGTAGATGAGTAGATTCTGACACATTTCACAAATGGAAATAATAAACAGTAATACACATGTGAATATATGTATAAATGTGCATGTATTTATGTGTGTATATGTCTGATATATATGTGTGTATATGTACATATATATCACAGATCTGAAATTATATACAAATGATCGATTTCTATGTCCTTTTGCAAATAGAATCTTCAAGGTTGACATTCATCAGTAGGATGCAGACAGAGCAGAGTGAAAGTCTTAGACCTCTCAGAAACTGCTGTGATCTTGCCTCTGCTCGAGTAGCTGGTCAGGAGAGCTGTCGCCTCGCCCGCTCTCCTGAGGCCCAAGTCGGCAGCTTCCTGCGCTTTGTGAACCATTTGTACTTCGATGGGACTCTTCACAAAAGGGACTCTGAGACCCTTTTAAAAGCAGCACACTTTAACCTTAAAAATGAAATTATCCTATTGGGTGTGTTTTTAGAACTCTCATACTATTTTTTAGCTAGTCCATAACTTGATCTGTGTGTAAATTATTTACAGATAAATGCAGTTCCAGCCAAATTGCCTTATTTAAATGCATCATTACTGGACACTTCAATAGCTTGTCCATTGGAACACTGAATTTTACTTTCATTTTAAATGTATTTGCATAAGCAGTCGATATCATTTCTTATTCATTCATTTTACTGTATTAAAGAGATAATTTTACCCGTCTTCAAAGCCATATGCATAAGATTATTACTACCATGAGGATTTATATGAGAGTATGATTTTTTCTATTTATGTGACCTTGTTTTAATGATTATTACAAAATTGAAATTGTTTTCCTTTATTGCTATCCAGTACTTTGTTTTTTAAAAGTCTTTCAAATGCCTGAGTTGAGTATCTATTAGAGAAGCTGCCATAGTTAATTGGCACAGCTGTGCAATGATAGTCTGAGTTTCTCTGTATTTCTGTGAGGATTCGTTACACCACATTGAAGCTGCTGCAGATTTTCCTAGTTCCCTAGTTACTTCTGCCTCCACAGTCACAGGGCTTCCATAAAAGATGCCCAGTTAGACCCCAGCCTTCTCAGTTACTACAGCACTGAAAACTTTAGCCTCTTTTCACCTCGTTTCTCACTGCCAACAGGAACTCTGACCTTTCAGACATGTTGACTGATTACAGTCCTCCTATTTTTATTACCCTTCATCTCTTGTTAATTTAAAACCTCATTTCCAGTTAGCAAGGATTCTTCTAGAACACTTAAAACCCCTAATACTTTAAAGTTTTGTACACATCCCTCAGATGGCTTCCTACCCGGGAAAGAGAGCCAGAATACTAAACAGTAGCCTTTTAAAATCAGTCCCACCATTGCCTTTCTTATCTAATCATCTACTAATCTTCCTCTGGTTTATTGTATGCAAGACTACTTTCCTGCCAGAGACTTTGCACTTGCCTTTTTTTCCATCTGGAATATTCTATTCCCAGATATTCTCTTGGTTTAGCTCTTATTTCAGATCTTATTAATGAGACTGTCCCTATCCATTTTATGAAATAACAATTTACTGTATTTCTGGCATAGCTCATTGCTTAAGACAAGGTATATGCTTTATTAGATAAATTGTGTGTTTTACTTATTTGTTTATTATCTGTGGCATGGACAAGTAGGATGCAAGCTCCATGAGGGCAAGTACTTTACTTTTATAGCTTTTATATTCTGATCACCTCAAATAGTACCTGACTGTAAGTACTCGATAAATATCCATTGAATTAATGAATCTCATAAGTGCTATTACATCCATATTTATACAGGTATATATTTTAATCATGATTTTGATACTCTGAAATGAAACATTTCTTTAGGACTGATATATTTAGCTACTGTATCTATGATTACACACACACATACTTCTGAACCCCTGCTTCAAGAACAAAGCCCTCAATTTCTAATCAGATCTACTTTGGTTCATTCAGTTCAGTTTGGTTCACACAAAGCAGCGTGCCAACAAATAAATCAGAGGCAGTTTACTTGCTGCTGGTAACAAAGCAAATGTGCAGAGATAGCCATAATTTCTACAACAGAGACATGCAGTCCTGAAGTGCTGCTTGCTCTTAGCAGCAAGGCTCCTGCCCTTTGGAACGTGCTGGTGAAGCCAGTTGCTTCCCAGTCCCATGTAAGATTTCGCTCGGTGCACTGGCCCTTCGGCTTGACACAGGTGAGTGCTGCTGGTGTGGACGCCTCTCTGCCTGGAGCTAGAGCCAGGGTCGTGTCACTCATTCAGAAGTCACTGCTCATGCATGCCTTCACCAAGCTGAATTCTCTAAATCCAGCTTAGCTTTTTTGTTAAAAACCAGTCATTTCATACTTTTTATCTGTTAGTTTTTATGTTGTCTGAAACAATTACTCCAGTATTCATGTCCAACTATTAAGTTCCCAATAGGTTTTCTTGAAGATTTTTAAGTCTCCAGTGGCAATATATAAAAATCAAAATAAGTGATACACTTGCTGATGATTTTAAAAGAATGAGGACATTTAAGCTATTACAGTAAAATGCTCTCCCTTTCTCTTGTCAGTGGGATTCTGTGAAATTGGTGGTTAGGAGAAAAAAGTTAGGAGAAAAAAGGGGTATTGTGTAAGAAAATAGTTAATAGTTAAATAGTTTAATTCAGACTAAAATTGCTAAAGTTAGTATTTAATCTCTCTGTTTTAATAAGGTATGACATACATACAACTCAAGAAGTAATCACAAAACGAGCACACCTGTGTAACCACCCACTGCGGAATGCCAACATCACCTGCATTCCCAGAAGCACTCTGATTCCTAAGTAGTACATCTTCTCTGTGCCCCAAAGTTGATCATTCTCCCAATTATTCTAATATGATGGTTTAGCTTTATCTGTTTTATATACTTTTATGTTTTTAAAGGAAGGTGAACAGGCAGACAGGCATTAAGAGAGGACGACGAAACATTTTTATTTAATTGTTCATCTTGTTTTTTCCTCTTCCCCAGAATGTCAATTCTAGTCCTTGGAATGTATGTGGACTGCTCTTAGCTGAAGGTGGAGGCTCTAACTGCTACTCCACCAGGGCATGCCATGTTTTATAAACATACATTGAAACAGTCAGAAGATACTGTTTTGTGCTGGTTCATTTATTCAGCATTACATATTTGGGGTTCCTAAATATTCTGATGCACCATGCTTGATGTCACCCTTTTAAGAATAGCATTATCAAGTAAATTGAACTATCAAATAGGAAACTGAATTTGATAATCCTGAAAAGTCATTACTTGGAAATTTTCATTTGCTGTCGATTTGAAAAAATAATCTGTCAGGTACAAGTGGTTGCCCCAATTTTCATTGTCATTTTGGGGCAACCAGAATCTCCAGGTGCATGGCAGATACTCAGCAAATACTTGATTTTTGTTTGAAAAATGCAGATTTAATCATTTTATTTCTCTGCTATAAATCTGCAAATGATTAACCATATAACTCCTTATATTATGTATGTCTAAGGATATTCTTATTTTATAAGATTTGTTGTCAAAAGACTTGAGCTAACCATAAAATTAAAATTTTTCCCCCAGATATCCCCTTTCTAAAAAATAGCTGAGCAAAGGCTGTTTTGTTTTTTTTTTCTTTTGTAAAGAATTGTTCTATTCTCTAATGCATACATTCGTGGTTTTTGATGACTTTAGTCACTTAGCCCAATGAATGTTCTCCAACTCTTTCTCTCCCCTTAGGAAGCTACCCATGCATAGGGTCATCAGTCCCCAAATTAGACCATTTGCAAATGGCATTTTGGAATAAGAGCACACTTATATTAACTGTTTCCTATAGGAATTGACATTTTAAAAGAAGTCTTCTCTCACCCCAAAACAAACTCACATTTTTTTCTGTTTATTTGACCTTCTAATCTATTCATATTTTAGACAACTTAATATGGGATCTTTACCAAAAAAATTAGAAAATAGGGATTATTCCTGGCTTTTAAGTAATTATCCTTTTAATGATAGTCTTCTCCTGCCTCAAAATAAAGTCCAGTGAACTTCCTCTCTAGTATGGTAAGGTCAAAAGAAAAACAGTTTAAAGAATATCTTTGTATTAATTAGGTTTTAAACCATCAAGAAGGAGATAGGTTTCCTGGAATTATCTAGGCATCTGGTTTCCCAATAAAGTCCATATGTAGCTATTAGTTTTTAAAAGTGATTACATAGTTGTCAGAAAAATTGAATTCTGATGAGATGTAATTTTAATGCATTTGATCTATAGCGAAAAGTTGTTTGGATATAATGAATGAAAAACAAAAGCAAAAGTTTTATGTAGTTAAAATTTGTTACATTCAAGGCAATTTTTGAAGTACAGTGTGTTTCATTAACAAGAGTAGATAGTTTGAAGGTTGGTAAATTGTATGAGTGCCATAAGGCCAACCAGTAGTTGGTATTATCATATTCATATGAACTTATTAGTTGTAGGATGAGAAATTAGGAATTACTAAAGTAAATAAAGTCTGTTGGAAAGCATTTTTTAATAATTATTCAAAATGTAAAAAGTAATTAGAGACATGATTTCCATATTGATTCATAGTACTTCTAACCATCTCTAGGTCATATAATCTACTTAAATCCAAAAAAGGGCTCCCATGCAGCGTCACTACAATAGATGCCCTGTAGTATCGGGTGAAGACTTCCTGAGCACTCGTGGATTCTTTTTGATCAAAAGATGACCTGAAGTTTTCCCCTCACATTACTGAGTTCCATATCAGCATATCTTGGGGTACTGGAACCTGCTAAGCATAATAAGTCGTGTGTTTATCTGCACTGCTTTGTACTAGAAACTCATGCTCTTTGTCATGCATTTGCTTTTCTTAATGCAAAGGATCAAAACCTGAATATTTTTCTTTATGTTCTTCTGTATTACTGTGTGTTCATATCACAGTATTCATCAATCGGTCATCTCTCTGTGATCTTGGATTCCCTCAAAGAAAATTTTAGAGAGTGTAAATTGACTTCAGTATAACTTTCAGGCAATCTTGAAAGTTCAGTCCTGAAACAGATGAATTGCTGGGCAGCCCTGTGAGGAATAATTAGTAAACCTGTAATTTGAAATTCGGGAGTTCATTTGGATAGTGGAGAAAGAATGAGATTTTTACGGCAAAGACTTGGGAAAGATAAAGGAAGACATGAGGAAGTCAAGTCCGCAGAGCTGGTACTGGCTCTGCTAGACCTTACTTAGTAATCAGAATACCAGTGTAGTTCTGCTTGTGTTGTAATTTTGTTGTAATACGTTTGCCCTGTCGTGAAAGCTTAGGTAACCTTTGGGAGGAGTCCCAAACATAGAACATTTTTAATAAAGGTCTTGTTGGTTCTGTTAGAGTTGAAGTTGAAAACTGCTGTGACCTGGCTGTATAGATAATCTTATTTTTCTTTACTCTTTTCATCATATTTTAAAAGCATTATTTAAAATAGAAACAATATTATTGTTTAAGGGTGGTCACATATATCCTATTTCTTGGATCCTGAAAATCATGTACTGAAAAAATTGAAATGATACTCGAGAGACAAAAAAAAATTCTCATTAAGTATATTATTTGAAACAAAACAAAATTAATTTACTGACATCTTCTTTAAACTTTATAGAATGCTCTAAAATCAAGAAATAATAGTTATTATATCTGTTACTACAGCTTTAGGCTGTAATTAAATGTCAATAATATTGTCTTTAACAAATTTATTGGTTTTAGTGAGAGAAAAATATTTATTAGACTTTTCTATTAGTTCACATCTAAGCAAGGTAACTAGTTATATTCTTTCATTAAAATCATGATTTCTCCCTTATTCTCTTTACCTTGTTATACTCGGAATTTCTGTGAGGGCTATTTCAAGTGTATAGTTATTTAGATAAGTATTTTGTTTATTCTTAAATTCTTTTTGTTTCATCACAAGTTAGGTAGGTTTCCAAACATTATTTCAGTGATTATTGTGGACTAATATTTGAGTCTTCCATCAAATGACCTCACGTGACAAGAGACAAAATCTGATTTTCTTTTCTCACTTGTCTTAATGTAAGCATTTAATTCTAGACATATTTGTCTAATGTGGGATTTTGAAGTTACTGTGATGTTAAATAAAGATAACTTATTTGTAATGGTAATAAAGTATTAAAATTTTCATAAAGAATTGAGAATATGAAGTTGGCTTGAGAATTTAGAGTGAGGAGACATCGTTGAGATCATATCTTTTCCTTCTCAGCTCTCTTTCCTTGCAACATAATTTGAAATCTAAAATATTAAAAGATTATGCCAGCATGTCTGATATGTTCCATGGGTATGCTAAATAAACTGTACTATTTTATAATTTTTTTAATTTTATTAATAAGTCTTCGACATTACTGTATGCATTCGAAGGATACATTCACACATCCATTAATGTGCATATGAAACCATGCCCACGATGACATTCCCCACCCTCGGTTTGAACCCCTCTATCCCAGGTTCTCTGCCCGCTCTCCACCCTCCCTCTGGGAGCCACAGTTTTGATTTCAGAGTCTAACAGAACATTTGTTGTGTTTCATTAGTTCATTCACATAGTTTCTTCATACTCCACATGAAAGTGAAAACGTTCAGTACTTTTCATTCTGATTTAATTTGCATCTCACAGTCACCTCAAGTTTCATCCTAGCTGTCTAAAAGGAAAGATTTCAGCTTTTTGAAAAAAAAAATAATCATATAGGATTCCGTTGACTCTTAATACTGCCTCTTCTTTATCCAGTTGTCGGTTGCTGGGCATTTAGTCTGATCTCATGAGTTGGTTAGTGTGAATTTTGTTACCTTGAACACAGAGGTGCCTATATTTCTTTGCATATGTGCTTAAACATAGAACCAGATCAAATGGTAGTTCTGCTTTTAACTCTGGAGGAAACTGTGTGCTGTTTTCTGTAGACGTTGCACTAACTTACATTTCCACACACAGTGTGGAGGAGTTCCTTATTCTTCACACCCTCACCGACACTTCTTCCAGTTCAGAGAAGTTATTTGGGGACTTGACTCCAGTGGTAAGGGAAACAAAAGCAAAAATAAACAATCGGGACTCATACACCTCAACAACAAAAGCAAATTTTAAAAAAATGGGCAGAAGACCTGAATAGATGTTTCTCCAGTGACGAAATACAGATGGCCAAAAAGCCCGTGAATAAATGCATGACATCGCTGATTAAGGAAATGAAATCAAACCCACCATGAGCTATCACCTCACACCTGTCAGGATGGTCTCTATCAAAAAAACTGGAACCAAATATTTTTAATTTTTAAACTTTTCTTCTTGTCCTATAGCTTATTAAAATCTTAAAAATAGAGCTATAATACAACGCAGATTTTAAACTGCCTTTATAATGACTTGTGCTTCTTGTTATATTTCTGTTTCTTTGGGAATTCCTGGCTAGTATTCAGTTCCACATCTGATTTTATGAGCCAATAATGAGAGAATGGCAGTAAAGTAATAAGTCAGCATAATGATTTAATTATTTGTGATTCATCTAAGTCACTTAGCAATCATTTTTGTTATTTAGTGGTATGTTAGTCATAAAGTTAATATCTGTTTCCAGAATTTTTAAGGATTATATTATTACTTTTTTAAAAACTTTAATTTTATGAATAATGATAATTTATTTTCCCCCAGATGTCCTTATAATATTATGTTGATCCTTTTTACTCATTGCTTTCTTAAGGAAAAAAAAAACAGAATTTTTATTTTCAAAAACTAGTTTTCATTATCTTGCAGCTTGCTGAGCTAATTGGAAAATACGTTTTTAGCTTGCAAGAAAACTTGGCACTTGAAATGATAACTGAATCTTTGAGATTCACTGGCTAGATTAAGTTTTTCAAATGAAACTTTGGGTACAGTCGTAGTGATTGGTTGTCCTTCAGATATGAGAATAGCTGCTGATTTTCTATTCATAGACAATTTATATTAAATTGAAATGCTGTGGAGGTTTAAAAACTTGTTTAGCTCTTAGAAAAGGTTAGCTCTCCTACAAGTTAGCAGGTCATATTTTTATACATAATTACAGGCATGAGAAAGTAGTCTGGTTGAAATTTTTAAGAAGTATTTCCACTGGGTATAAAATGGTGGAAGTCCTGAGTATACATGCTGACTTCTTGTCCCTCCTGAGACCTTGCTAAAATAGAAGCATAAAAGCCCATAAAGGAATAGCTTCATGCTTTGAAGAAAATCAGAGAAGCTCACTAGTACTTGCAAGTCTTCAAGAAATTATCGAAGAAGGGAAAATGAAAGTGAGTTGGCTCGTGCGATAAGCTGTGAGAGGCTACAGAGAAAGTCTGACCCATCAGCCTGTCTCAACTACAAAGAAACTCTGGTCCGGTAATCTGCAAGTACGAAGCAGGGCGGGAAGAAGATAGAGAGCTGAACAAAGGCTTAATTAAAGGTCTACACATGAAAGTAGGGCAGTTGGCTCCCCTACTCAATCCCCAGGCCAGAAGCCAGAAAAATGGGACCATTCCAGCGGTGCATCTTGGCACTCTGCAAATAGCAGTTGCCACCTGATAGCTTCCTACCTGCCCCTGCGCTCCTGGAGTGAGGCTTGCCTGTGTCCACGCATACCCATACACACGGAGCTCCCTGTGAATGCTGCCAAGTAGACAGGGAGACAGAGGAAATGTGTTTTTGTTATTATGCTTGTCATGTCTTTTTCTGAAGGTGTCACGTTATTAGACACGTTTGGGTTTTCATTATGTTTGTGCCTTCACTTTTATTATTCATTAAGTATGGTTCCCCACTGTACATATTATTTCTGCTTTCAACAGCTGACTCTGTTTTCAAGAGTGATTCACTTGTTTCATAGCTTAGTCTTAGGGAATCTACCAGAAATGACTTTTTCCTCTGTAGATGTTTTCATTTGCTAATATATTGCTAGGATATGACTTAAGGAAAATTAGTTTGTACTTTCATAATCTCAGTTTGAATTTAATGATAACATAAGCTATTACTGATACTTAATAGTGTACATGTATGTTAACTGCAAATTCAGACTTATTTAACCTCTTGGGTTCTATCTTTTTTGCCTGTCAGAGCTATAGAATGCTTTATTAAAACCCTGAAAGATGCTGATCTCGTTAAGTGGGAGAGTAGAACATATCTCTTGTCTTTAAAACATTTAGTAATGTGAATTGGGTTGTAGTGTTAAGAAACATTGCAGTTAGACTCAATCTTCATTTTTCTCATTTTCTCAAATTTTCATGGATATGCATATTGAGCTATTTTTATATTCATTCTCAGCTAAATAAATTAGTCCAAATATGCATGACTGAAATTGACTTCCATAAAAATTTCCAAAAGCATTTGAAAAATTTCCCAAGGGTAGCAAGTCCGTAATATTTTACTTTATTAAAATGCTGTGGCTGGCTTCTGGATGGATATATAATTAGTAGAAAAGAATCTAAAGTGTAATGAAACCTAAGCCTACTGTTGTAAAGTCCAAACGGTCTGTCACTGAATGAGACTGACCTTGGAGACTATTGGAAACACAAAGCGGTTAAGTTTCTAACTTCTATTCATTTTGAGTTATTGAGTATATGAATGCTATTATGCCTGCTCTTGAAGGTCAGTAAGCATGGATGTGATTATGCTGACATATAACTTGGGCATTGGTTTTAATCTGCAATAGATTTTTTTATGTTGTATACTTTTGTTGCTATAGAAATTACCTTTCTCATGCATCCATATGCGGTTGTAATCTGAAGATTCTTGATTAATGGGCTTTAGATACATGTTTCAGAAAGCCAAAAGAGAGATATTTTCCTCTGTCTCACTTTGACATTTTAAAAAAGAAGTAAGCAAGCCTTCCAGATCTTCCTTAGACCTATTATAGGCATTTTCAATCTATAGCCTCTTGATTTCTACTGAGTAGATAGTTCTATTGCAAATGTCCACCAGTTGGTTTTGTTTCATCTGTTCCTTTGTTCACATTCCACCTATGAGTGAGAGCTTCTGGTACCTAACTTTCTTTTTTTGACTGATTTCACTTAGCAAAATCCCTCTATATCCATCCATGCTGACTCAAATGACAGGATTTCATCTGTTCTAAGGACTGTATAGTGTTCCATTATGTATATATGTACCACACCTACTTCACCCATTCATCTGATTTTGGGCACTTAGGTAGTTTCTAATTCTTTATTATGGTGAATAGGGCTGTGGGGTGCATAAATCTCAGCAAATGAGTGTATATCCAAAAGTGGATGACAGGATCATATAGAATTTCCATATTCACCTTACTCTTATTGGGTACATAGTACATTGAAGGTTCGTTTAGACCCTCCGAATTAACTTGCATGAGCATTCTTGGTAGCAGACCCTCCACCCCATCGTGGTATTAGTTTAGAGCTTCATGTTTTTTCTTGTAATATTAATTCTTTTCAAAATTTGGGTAAATTGCTCAGAAAAATAAGACATCAAACTCACTAAACAAGATGAAGAATATTGTGGCAGGTTCCAGTCAATTTTCATTGGAACATTACCAGTGAATAATTTAAAGATTCTCATATGCTGACGCCTTTGTATGATGTAACTCCGAGATAAAGATTCTGTGGTCTTCTGAATTTGGAGGGGGGTTAATTTCCCAACTATGAAAGGAGAAGGTTTATGAGTCAGAATTTCACTTACCTAATTTCATTATTTCATTACCATATAAGACATTCAAAGTCATATATAATCATTTTTGTCTAATTAGACAATTGTCTAGTTAGAAGGTTCAGCAGTTCTAGCAGGTATTATGGTAATTTTACATACCATTTATTGATAAATATTATAGGTACAGGTTTATTAATGTACAAATAGAGGGGTATTTGGAGAAAAAAACTCATTAAATATACAGGCACAGAAATCTTTTTTTCTGTTGTCAGGTATCTTTTTATTTAACTGAATATAAGGAATATTTTGAGGGCTCTTAAAAACCTTTATTGAATGCTGCTATTCTTTGGTAATACTGTCTAGATTTTTTAGTATATATTCACTACTGATAGTCATTCTAAAATACTTTACTTTTAGATTGTTACTTCTTCTTAACATTATGTATCAGTAATTATTTAAAGTTCATTTTACTGGGTTTTAGACACCATAGTTTCTTTTATTTTGCATCTTCTCCTATCTGAATTATTTTTTGTTTTAATAAGAGTGATCATTTTGTAGTTCTTTCAGATTTTATCTAAAAATTTTATTTACATGACTGAAAATAAGTATGTAATCTTCTACTTGATTGCTAATTAGGCTTGACATAGAAGTCTTATGTCCAGAATTATTTAGAAACTAAATTAAAACAACTGGAACTACATCAAACTAAAAACTTTTGTACAACAAAAGAAACCATCACTAAAACATAAGGGCAGCCCACTGAATGGGTGAAGATATTCTTACAACATATATCAGACAAGAGTTTAATCTCCAAAATATATAAAGAACTCACACACCCCTCAACTATAAAAAAGCAAATAACCCACTGAAAAAAATGAGCAGAAAAACTGAATACACACCCATCTAGAGAATACATGCAGATGGCCTACAGACACATGAAGAAATGCTTGACATCAGTCATTAGAAAAATGCAAGTACAAACCATAATGAAATATCACCTCATGTCACTGAGAATGGCCTATATCAAAAAGAGTATAAATAACAAATGTTGGAGGGGCAGTAGAGAAAATGGAACACTTCTACACTGTTTGTGGAAATGTAGGTTAGTACAAACTCTTTGGAAAAGAGTATGGAGATGCCTCAAAAAACAAACAAAATAAAGATGGTGCTACCATTTGATCTAGCAGTCCCACTCCTGGGCATATACCCAGAGGATACAAAACCACTAATCAGAAAAAAATTATATTCACCCATATGTTCCTAGTAGTACAGTTCTCAGTAGCCAAAACATGGAAACAACCTAAATGCCTGTTCAATGGGACTGAATAAAGAAGCCGCGGTATACATACTCAATGGAAACTCTATGCATCTGTTAAAAGACTAATTTGTGCCTTTTGTAATAGCCTGAATGGAACTGAAGGGGATCATGCTAAGCGAAATAAGCCAGAAAGAAAAAGAGAAGTGCAGGATGGTTTAATCTTCTCTGTTTATTGTTACTCATCCTTTTAAAAAGAATTTGTTTTAGTGGAATTTTTATTTCATGTTTAAAAATGGATTATTTGAATATATTCAATATTCACTATTGACCCATTCTATTAAATAGGCAAGCTATTTTCAAAAGTAGCAGGACATGTCAGTATTTTGATTGCTAAATTTTAACTTATTAGTATTAAAAGTATACTTTTTATACTTTAAAGGGAATTATTAAAGAACTTCACTCTCGTTCTAGACAAGATTTGTAAAATGAGAAAATCGGTTATTAATAGTAATGCAAAGCAATAACCAATTTGCAACAGTAAACTGTGTGTTAAAATGGAAAGATTGATTTCTTTATAATTAATTACAGTTTTGGAAAGTAAGTGCAACTTAAGATTAGACCCCAGGCTTGAATTTGTCACATTTTTCGTAACTGAATTTTGAAACAAAGTTTCTAATATTTAGAAGAAAATATTTTAATTTACATAGTTCTGGCTTATTTATGGTATAAATACGATGAATTTTTTCATTATATCATTAAAACATAGGAAGACACAAAACTTGTTCTTTTAGTGAGAGTTAAAAGTTATTAACAATTCAATAAGATGCTTCAGTACATACTTCCTGGAGTTTCATAAAATTTTGATTTCATTTTACCTTTTTTTCTAGCAAAACCAATTCCTACTTTAGAGATATTTAGTAGGCCGTGGAAATTTGTTGCTTACTTTCAAAAGTGCACCTGCATCCAAAACTGATTTTAAAATACTCAAAAAGAAAAACTGCCTTAATGAATTCCATTCTCTGTGCTACCTAATTTGCCAATATCACTGGTTTTGATTAAAAAGAAGTTGATTATAATGTTCAAAACTGTTTATTGAACGAAAATCTGGATGCAATCAGAAACCAAAGGTGTACCTATGCAGATACTGAATCTGAAAATCTTGATGTGACAATTGCTATTTCTTTTTAAGATTTTACTAATGCTGCTAGGCTAATGATAAGTAGTTCTTCAACATGTTTCCAGGATTTTCTTGAGGGTTAGGGTAGGAGACAGTGACACTCTTTATTTTACTTTTATGTTTTTAGTAAAGTTAGTGATGTTAATCTGTATTCTGATCTTAGTAAAAGCTCTTTTACAACAGTTGAGCAATATGCAATGCAGTCTGCAGTGGAGTATTTCCAAAAATGCATTACTATGCCTAGAAGTTTTCATTTCATTGTATTCTTTTGACATCTTTCTCGTTACTACTGACCAAAGCACCTGACTTTTGCCTCTTCTTAAGTGTTATCTATTTTCTTTTTATTTTGCAGCCCTTTGCACATATTTAGCAAGTTTCTTCATTCCTATAAACCAGCACTGATTTTTAGTGTCTTGACTTTTGTTACTCATCAATTTAAATTGTCGTGTTAAAGAATCACTAGCAGAACCAACTCATCGGTTCCGTGTCTTCTAGATCTCCTATCAACCTCTGGTACTATTGGTCAGCCATTCTTAGTGTTTGGCCTTCAGAAATATCCCCATTCCCCTTAGCTAAATGTATTAAGTGCTTACTTTGTGTCATTCACTCTTCTAAGCACTTCACATGTCACATGACCTTCACTACAATTCTGAAATAAGTGCTTTTATTATTCCTACTCACTGATAAGGAAAGTGAGGTTTTCTGTTTGTGTCTAAATTTTTATATTTCATTTGGTCCACCTTTACCTATTGTGTTAAAAATTTGTACATAACTTCAAAACTGTCCAAACATCAGTTAATGTAGTTTTCAACAGAGTTTGAATTTAGTACATGTTATAGACAGATTTCTTGTTGCCCTTTGAAATTTAAGGAGTGCAGTCATTTTAAGATTCAAAATTAGCCCTAATGGGATTTGGAGGTGCTGTACATTAGTTAGCATTTTTATTTTATTCATAATTCTTATATTTTTTAATGGCCAATACTGTAATAAGATATCATAATGCCTGGATTCATAATTAGGCAGTTAAGATATGATTTTCTTAGAATTGAAGATTGAATTTAGGACCACTTTTTTCACTGTTAATTATTTGAAAATAAATAACTCTGCTCATTATAAACTGGATTATTGTCTAGGCATTGGTTTTCAAGTCCAAGTCTATTCCTAAGTCTTGTACTCTGAAGTGAGTTAAAAATAAATGCCTCGGCATTTTGTTCTTTACATTTTGCACCAGAAAAAAATGACTTTTTTTTTATAAGGAAAGTTTCAGTCAGGAATGAAGGTGAGTAGGCAGGCAGACAAGCAAGAATAGAGAAGGGAAATAAACAGCTTATTTATTTTTTTTAGTTGTTCATCTTGGTTGTTCCTCCTGACCTCTGTCTCGAACCCAGGTCCTTGAGATATATGCAGAATACACTAGCTAGAGGTGTCAAACTTATTCCCTCAGCCACCAGGATGCATTGAAAATAATTTTTTTATGACTTCATTTCTCATTTCCAAAATAATTTAAGGTACAAATTAAGCCCTTGTGTACAGTATTTGGCAGTATTTATGTCAAAATATTTTGTAATCTTTCATTTTAAATCGTCAGTGTATCATCAGATACTATTCTTTTTTTAAAGCTGTATAAAATTTGAAAATAGTACTTTAGAAATTGTCTCTTTGGTCACAATATTAGAAATAGTTAATCTATTAAAAGAAAAAACACACTTGAGATGAGGTTTGATATTTGGTTATGATTAAAAAAGTTTTTGACTATGGAAGTTGTTCACTATAGGCAAGTTTTTATTTATACATAAATACATTTTAGAAAATGACTCTTTTATTTTGTTCTTCAAGAACTTTAAAAAAATGTGTATTAAACATAAAGATATATTTGAATTGCAGTAGCCCATGCTTCCTGGAAGATTAAGCGTTAGATAAAGCTAGATTTTATCCCAAGTGTGAACTGTACTTTGGTATTTAAACTTCCAGAGCTTCAGAGCCTTTAACTATTAGCATGACCCCCTAAATCTAATCACTATATTCCAGGTCCAACTATTTTATCATATAGGATCCATCTGACCGTGTTTCCTCAGGTGTATATTTTCCTTAGATGAGTCTTAGTGATTAAACTGCAGGATGTGTGGCTGGGGGAAGAAAGAGAGTTCGATTTGGCAGATTTGTTCAGCTGGAATTCAGGTCAAATTTTGAGTATGTTTATGAAGTCATAATACTGTTTAATATTTTAGCTCACTCCCTTTCTTAGTTAAAAAAAATTGCTGCTTAGTGAAAGTTCAACTAGTCAGGATACCTGTTCACTGAAATCTAGCTGTCATTTGACACTTCATTTCTTGGCTCCTAACCTAACTGTTCCCGCCACCATAGCACTTATTAGGCAGAGATTTGATTTTCTACCAATCAGTCTTCTCCCTTACCAGAAGATAAGGAGGTCATATCTCCAATGCCACATAAGAGACAAACCAAGGCTTCATTTGAGAATGGCACCTTGTAGTTTTGAGGTGCCCCTGTTAACACAACATTGAGATCTCATTTATCACTGCTGGATGTGAGCCCTGCTTCATAGTGCTAAGATCTCACTTACTTAGTATCTGTTTTTCCTAGTTAGCGTCTTGATGGAGAGTGATACCATTTTTGTCAGATTTTGCAAAGTGTCTTGGACTCCTTGAATAATAGGTGTCATCTAGAAGCAAAATATGGTCAATTCGTTTAGTCTAAGTCATAATTTGATTTATTTGCCTTGCATTAATAATACTTCTTTAAAGCAAATCTATAGTATGTAAATGACATTGAAAGCTTACCATAGGTAAGTTATGTCCTGAACATCTCGATACCGATTATATTCAGTATGATTGGCATTTTATTTGTTTCCACGTGTTCCTGAGAGTTGTGAAAATATTTCTTAATATTAGGACTTAATCTCTTGGTTACCAGTTAAAGTGAACATAATAGACTACTGAAAATCATTTTCTCTCCTTCACAAAACTGTACTATCGTTTTGTGGGGGTCTGTGTTCAAGACACATTGCATCTAAAAATAGCTGGAAGTTGCAGTTTTAATATGAAGCAATATCAAATGTTCTCCACATGTTCTCTGCCAAGAACTTAATATTCTTATCTTAGATATTGCATTTGAGTGTTTTTATTTTTGTTTTCTCTACTTAGTATTTTCCATGTGGCTTTCTTTTACATTTGATTTTAAAAGCCAACAAAATTCCATTTAAGTTATCAAACATTTATTAAACATTTGTTATAGTCAAGGCCCTGGGCTAGGTACATACTGAGCATAAAAAATAATGATGATAATGATTGCAAACACTTTTGGTTATTGATTACTTACTGAATACCCGAGCAGGCCATTGACTTAATGGCATGCTTGTTTAATCTTTGCCAGGTAGGTGCTGTGATTAACTCCAAGTTACAAATGAGGAAAGTGAGGTATAGGACATTTCATAACTTCACAATTTGCTCAAGATTGCCTTTTTAAATTTAAATTTATTTTTATTTAATGTTTATTGAGGTAACTTGGATTACAAAATAAAAACAGTGACTTTTAAAAGACTAGCTTAAAACACAAGCAGTGTGATGCCAGAGGTCACACATTTAACCTTCTTGCTATACTAAAATGAAGACAAAACCCTACCCTAAAGAAGATTTCATCCTACTAGAAAACTGATGATCTATTCAGGTGGGGGGCAGGGTGGGGTTACAGCAGAAGATAGTAGGTGACAGTCGCTGCCTTGCTGGCTCAAGTATGGAGGATATGGGAGCTCAGGAAACATAACACGTCCTATTGGGAGATGGAAAGCCTCTTGGAAGAGATATTTGAGCTGACCTTGGAAGAGTGGCCATGTTTTGCATTTGGAAGTTAGAGGAGTATGTTCTCATGAAGTGGGCAGTGGGATCAAAGGCATATTTTGAGAAAATCCAGAAGTGTTCAAAAACAGCAGTTATCATGTTTATGTAGCATCCTTGGGCAGATAGGAAAAGATTGTTTGGCTTGAATTGTGGAAGAATTGAGGGACAACCTAGGGAATTTGAGCCTACCAGTAATAAGTTTTTGAAGGATCTAAACTCTTGAAAAAGCAGCACATGATCAGAGTGGTGTGGTCTGACAGGAGAACAGGAGAGTGTGGACAGAGACTATTTAGGAATCATATCAAATATTTAAAATATAGTTTACTCTGTAACTAAATGAGAACAAGATGGCCAAAGTTAATTTGAATATATGGAAAAGAATAACCTTTGTGTTTACATAGACCCTTGAATATAAAATGCATATGTCGTCATTGAAAATTAGAAAACTTATATCTTTTGAAGTATCAGTTAATTTTAGATCCAAGTTATAATTATTCTAAAATTGAATTGTTGCATTTTTCTTTTGTAGCTATTGGAGAAGATTTCATTGGAAAGGGGTTATCTAACCAAGAATCTGGAATCTGGCCAATGTGCCAAGAATTAACATCTCTTTCTTATAAAGATATTATGAAATATTTTACAGATTTTAATATTTTATATCTCATTTTAGAAATCATCTATAGTTGAAGTATTCTGAGTTGATGCAACAGAAATAAACCCAACTTCCAAGGAACTATTCCCATTACACTCTTCAGGTTAAATCTCTTTGCATAACCTGCCAATGGTTAAAATACAACATTAAAGAGAGTTACAATCATAAAAAATGGCATTTTTTACTGCCCTGTGAATGGTTGTATGAGAATACCTCATTTTAAAGTACTGAAATAGCATTCTCTGAATATAGTATTTCTAAAGCAAAGATTATTTCCTATCAGGCCTAGCAAGGGAAAGCTGATACACTTGGAAAAATCTTGGGCTACTTACCAAACTTGTGGTTTCCTCACCCATTTGGGAACCATGTTATACTGCATTATGTTTTCTCCGCATGACTTTCACAAGGCACAATGATCTTTGTTTTAATCAGTAAATAAAAGTTAAAAATCTTTGTTCAAGTTAGAAAAAATTGAATTGATCGCAGCATGTTTTTGCCTAGTATCTTTCTTGGGAGCATTTTAATGTTGCTTTTACTACTCTATATAATTTATCTATTTTTAATTTTAGAATTATCCCTTATCTTCTAAAACCATCATGTGAACACCATACTGATTCATTTCAGATATTTTAGTATCTTACTAAGCACAACTCCGTACCTTTTCCATGAATAGAACTGTTTACTGATAAATGATTTTTGCCAGTTATTATGGTTCTTTAGATTGTAATCCCATCTTGGTTTGTATGCAGATACACTATTAAAGAAGATAATTGACTTCTGCCCCTTCTCGTTTAGGACCTAGTCCTCTACTTTTTCTTACAGGTAGGAGAATAGTAGGAGGTAAAAGAATTAATGAGTACTCCATGTCTTCACATCCCATCCCCAAAGACTTGGTCTAATTTCATCTCATAGCAAATTTGAAATGAAGTCAAAAGGTGTTAATTGCTATTTTATTGTTATTTTTGTATATATTTTCAACTTTGTAATCTAAGGGTAAAAGTGAGTGCTATTTAAAGAATGATGCCGCCCTTGATGTTAAGAATTATATTAATTTTTAAAGAATATGTTCACCATTTCTCATTTCCTACTTTATATTTTATTTCCAGCAAATCTTTAACCATCTACTTCAAGGGAGGTAAATGGGATGAGAGGTGGCAGATTTGAACTGTATTCTTTACGTCCTTTTTTTAAAGGCAAAATGTTAATGTGTTAAAGTGTTGGGTTACATAAATACCTGTAATATTAGTCCCTGTGTTTTTAGTATTTCATAGTTAAGAAGGAAGTGGTGGACTAGGACAGTCTACAGAGATCTTCGACTTCTAGGTAAAGAGGGAGGACTTTAAGGCTGGATAATGGGGGCAGGCAGTGCTTATTTTTAGTAGAACAACCACCTGATAAAACTAGCACTCTGACAAACTGACTTTGGCATCTGTGTTTAGCATGGTCTAGAGAATGATAGGTGGAAGAAGAAGAATTTAAACAAATTCAGCATTCTAGTTTTTGAGAAATGAGTGCTTATACCAGGTTGCAGCACTGGGGCATAGAAAGGGAAGGGAAGGGATGCTGCTCTATGTAATCATCTTGCTAAGCATCCCCAGTGACAGTTAGGGTGTCACCAGTCCTGCTGAATGCATTGTGAATACTTCATAACCCATTTCAAATCCAGTTCTTACTGCATAAATAGAAGCACTCTTTGTGAACTGAATTAACATTCCAAATCAGGACCAAATTGAGAGCAAGCCAGTGATAAGGTTATTACTTTCAAGCCACCCAAGTGGAAGACCATCTTTTAGGAAGGGCTTCGATGAGTTTTGTTATCAATAATGTAGGTTCCAAATTGTTCTGGCCCATCTGGGGGAGCCTGTATTTATTTGGAAGTGTTCTGATTTACAGTTTAGTCCTTGGCTGCTTCTGAAATTTTCTGTAAGCTTTTGAATATCTAACAGAGAAGCTCTAAGTCTTTATTTCACCCCACCTTAAATAACATTGATCCATACAAACAATCAATGTTTTTACAAAGTAAATGACTTTTTAACTCTATGACAAAAATGAGTAAATTTTCACAACTATTTGGGTAAATATCGCCAACCTAATCAATTTTATATTTATTAACTCAGATCTGGCTTGAAAATAAAAATTACTTGTAATCGCTTTGAGGTTAAACAGATTTAACCTGTTCTCATATGTATTCTGGTTATCTTTGGAATAATCTATGTCTTAATTCCTTATTCCATTTATCTATGATTTTGAAGAAGCCCTCTGTATGACCTGTAATGAAAAGTGATGTTTGATAGATATTCTCAGCATTCTGTCACATTTTTTCTCAGCCAGCATAGGAAATACCTTTGAAACCCTTGTTTATTTTCCAACACTGTAAAAGAATTCCATAAAGCAAACTCAAGTTCAAAATTATTATTGAGAACTTCTTAATAAGATATTTAAAAGTTTGTTTTATTAACTTGGCCTAGGTCAGAAAACTCATTAATATTAATGACTAGACTAGAGAGGCATTTAACCTCTCTAATCATCAACAGATACAAAATGTTAAACCAAATTATGTAGCTTTATTATGTTATGAGTCATTCCAGGCAGACTACATATAGCAAGCAAAACCTGAACCATCCAGTTTTAATGTTTCTAATCCAAACTTTTGGCTTCTAGTATCTTTATGTAGGTAAACAGGCATTTTTAAAAAGACACAAACATTTTTTATGAAATTTATACATATAAATATATTTGACTTATTGAAATAAAATACTCAGAACTAATTCAAAAAAACATTGATCAATAAAGTTTAGAAAAGAAAATTTTAGGCAATATTTGCTTTTTGAAAAACACCGACTTTAAAATGGCATTGTTTTCTCTTAAAGTTTATATGATATAAGACTTGACTAATGTTTGAAAATTTATATAAAAATGAGCTGCTAAGTGATATATTGTATTTGTTCCAAAGATGTAATTTAACACTCTCTGTAGATGTCACCAGCCTTTCCTATAAAACAGAACTGTATCAAATGATAGTGAAGAGGGCCTATGAGGTCACTTTTGGTAAATAGAACTAATAATTTAAGTCATTTGTCTACATTAGAGTTTGGCAAACTTTTTCTACATAGGGCCAAATAATAAATATTTCAAACTTACAAACTGTACAACTGCTGTTGTGACAAAAAAGCAGACATAGACAATACATAAACTAATGAATGTACTTATGTTCCTATAAACCTTTATTTACAAAAACTGACAGTAAGTCAGATTTGGCCAGTAGGCTATAGCTTACCAACCCCCTCTACATTCACTTGACTTCCTCACTTCATACTCACCCCTTCATCAGCAGGGTTTGGCTTCTCCCCGCCAATCCACCGAAAATACTTCTGCCAATGTCAGTCATATTTTCCTGTATCAAATCTAAAATCAAATCTTAACATTTCTTGTCTCAGTTCTTGAGAGTCTCTGACAGTTTAATTGCTTTCTTTCTTAATATTCTGTCTTACAGTCCATGATAGCACTTCTTTAGTTTTTATCCTACTTCTCAAGGCATTCCTGAGTTTTTGTTTTTGCAGAGCTCCAATTTTTTTATAGTTCATTCCTTAGATATCGATGTCTATTAGAAATCTGTTCTTGATCTTCTCTCTATATTCTGCTAGGACAGTAATTTGTAATCCTATGATTCAAACTCCTGACCTTCCTCCAAAATAGCACATATCTCTCGAATATGTATCTATATGCCCCAGATCTCACACACACATATGTATTTGTGTGTGTGTATATATATATATATATATATATATATATATACACACACACACAAACTACATAATACTAAATATAAATGGTCACTTTGTATTTTCCACGTGGATATGATATTTAACAATCAATGTATCCTAAGCTGAAATTATAATTCTCATCCTCCTTTCAGTCCATCCTAAGTCTCTACCTGTCTTTTGATGGCCCAAGCCAGATTTCTATGCTTCATTGTTGATTCTGATGAGCATAAATGCAAAGAACTCGGCAAAACTAGCAAATCAGATTCACATTAAGAAGGTCATACACCAGAATCAAGTAAGAAGTAAGGATCACATATACAAATTAAAACATGATTCACCACTTAACAGAATGAAGGACAAAAAATATGATCATCTCAATAAATGCAGAAAAAGCATTAGACAAAATTTAGCATTCTTTCATGATAAAAATTCTTACAAATTAAGTATAAAGAGACTTTACTTCAGTGTAATAAAGCCCATACATAGCAAACTCACTGCTAACACACTCAGCAGTGAAAAGCTAAAGCTCGTCCTCCAAAATCAGGAACAAGACAAGGATGCCAGCTCTAGCCACTTCATGTCTGGATGGTACTGAAAGTCATAGTTAGGTAGAGGAATTAGTCAAGAAAAAGAAATACAAATCAGAAAGGAAGAACTAACATTGTCTGTTTGAACATGACATCAATGTATGGATAACCCTAAAGATTCTACACACACAAAAGAAACTGTTAAAATTAATAAATTCACTATAGTTACAGGAGACAAGATCAACATGCAGAAATTATCACTGAAAATGAAATAACAAAAACAATTAAGAAAACAATCCCGTTTGCAATAGCATCAAAAAGTATAAGATACTTAGGAATGAAATTTTAAAAGATGGGGAAAGATCTGTATGCTGAAAACTATAAGCCATTGATAAAAAGAAATTGAAGAATATATAAATAAGTAGAAAGTTATCCTATGTTCATGAATTGGAAAAAATTAATATTACTAAAATGTCACAGTACCCAAAGTGATCTACAGATTCAATGCAATCTTTTGTAAAACTCCTGTTATTTTTCACAGAAATAGAAAAAAGAATCCTAAAATTCATATGGATTCACAAAAGATCCAAGTCACCAAAACAGTCTTGAGAAAAAAGAACAAAGTTGAAGGCACCAATGTCCCAATTTCAAACTACATATTACAAAGCTATGGTAATCAAAACACTGAATTACTGGTATAGAAACAGACAGAGCAGTGGAACAGAATTGAGTGCCAGAAGTAAACCCATGCATCTATGATCATCTAAACTTTGACAAGTGTGTCCAGAATACACAATGAAGAAAAGATAGTCTCTTTAGTAGGTGGTGTTCAGAAAACTGGATCTTTGTATGCAAAGAATGAAATTTGACCCTTAAGTTACACTGTGTACTGAAATTAACTAAAATTTGATAATAGACTTAAATGTAACATCTGAAACTATAGAACTAGAAAAATGGGAAAGATGCATTTGAGACTTACAGATTTTACTTTATAAAACTCCAAACATTTACTCTTTCCTCCTAAAATTGTGTATCTTTACTTTAAGTAAATTCCATGGTATTCTATTTTAATGTTATTTGAAATGGTTTCTATTTTCTCTTTTTTTTCCAGTTGACTATCGCTAATAGAAAGGAATGCTATTCATGTAATAAATACATAAAATAAAAAGCATATAGGCTCAAAAAAGGAAATACATAATGAAAACCTATTAGGTCCTTGTTTTACATTAGCTGTTGAAATACACACACACACACACACACACACACACACACACACGAATGCGGGTAGTACCAATAACCTCATAGAACAGACAGTATGTGTTATTAGCCACCATCATAGAACATCATGTAAGTGCTAACAGAAGTCTGCTCATGTGCCCTAGGTTACCAAAACAAGCAACTAGCTAGAAAGGAAGGAGAAGGAAGGGTTTCACAGAAGAGGTGACATTTCAGGAGCCTTAAAGTATAAGTAAAAGTTTGCCTGGAAGAAAAAGAAATTGTTTTCAAATAAATAAAATATTTAAAAACACAATTCACAAATATCTTCTCAATTGTCAAAGAAAAATCAAAGTATGTTAAGAAGCATTTTTAATTTTTATATATCGTTTATTTATATATTATGTCAAGCATATTTTTGTGTCATATGTGATTTTTTTTGTTTAAAAATTTAAAATCTGGTGTGTGGTTAGGTCAGCATCCTGGGTCCGAGCGGAGCAACCAGTGTGAACAACTAAATAAAAAGACATCAGTACTTCCTCCTGCCCTCTCTGCCTGCCTGCCTGCCTGCCTGCCTGCCTGCTCCCCTTCACTCCTGCCTGCACCTTTTCTGTATTAAAAACAAAAAAAAGATCAGAATCTAATCTTTACTATTCAGTTGTATAGATTGAGGAACAAATTTTGCTAAACAGAAGTTATACTGATACATGCTGCAGCATGGACAAACCTTGAAAACATTATGCTAAATGAAGAAGCTAATCAGAAGGGACTATATTTTATACGATTCTATTAAAAATGTGTATTGTTTCCAGAATAGACAAATCTATGGACAGTAGATTGCTGGTTTATTAGGGAGGGGATGGGAAGGAAGGATAGAAGAGTTGGTGGATAATCGCTGAAGGGTACTGGGACATGGGGGCATGATGAGAATTAACATTAATTGTGATAGATGCACAACTCTGCATCTGCTACAGACCATTGAAGTGCACACTTTAAAAAAACATACCCTTTAAATGGGCAAGTTGTATGGTGAACGAATAGCTCCATAAAGTTATTAAAATTATTCAATTCTCCAGGGCTTTTTTTTCCCCAAGTTAACAGTCAAGCCCATGCTCAGCCTGTACTCAGGCGCCATAGTGCAGACTGAACCGTCTGTCCACACTACCTGTGGGTTCACGGTACATCCCAGACGTTGTGTTTTAAATGTGAAATGAAAACCTTCTTTATGAACTCATATCTACTCAAGGTTCTAGAAAATATCATCCTATGGAACTATTTCTTTTTTAGACAGTGCATTATTAGTTCATTTGATGAGGCCAAGTGGTTTTTACAAATCAGGTAATTAGGTTAGCCAAGAACTAATGTGGATGGAAAAATGAGCTCTGTCTTCATTGGTCACAATTACAAGTTAACATCTGTTATGGAACAAAGGGATTACAGGTTAACAATTTCCACTAGACTTTAAATTAATCTATACTATTATAGATTACTGTACCATTAGGACTTTGGGTTCACATGTGTTAAGAGTGGAATAAAGGTTTTCCTATTGTTAGGCTGAGTTAACATTGGATTTTCGAGTACCCCTTACATGATAAAGTCAGTGAAAGAAATACTGAACTTGCAAAACCAAACTTACAAATAGCTGATAAGAAATATAAATTGTAACTGAAATGTGAAATTAATGCTTATTTAGATATACATGTTGGTCTTCTTTCCTTCAAGACTGACAGCACAAGATAGAAGAAATTAAATCAGCATGTTTTTAATAACTTTTTTCTTGATACTACAAATTGCGTTAGGTTCTTTAAGATACAATATATGTAGTAGCTCTTCAAACAACACATATATCACCCAAATTTCTATCTCTGAATACAGTAAAATGATTTATGAACAAAGCAGAAATGCAAATTTGAGCATTGAGCTAGTAATCTTTTAAACTACACAGTGGAAACAATATGATTTCAATTTGGTAGCTAGTTTACCCGAACCCTTTAGCTATGATACTAACACCAGTTTTGAGAAGTCAAACAGTGCAGCTCTTCTAAATCTGTAATGGCAACTTATCCATGATTAGATAAGTACTTAGAATAAAGTATAATTTCCAGAAAGAATATCACCTATAATATTTAGTTTAGAAAAAAAATCCTTTTTCTTCACTCTCAGGGCTTTTTCTAACATTAATTTTTCACTGTATTTAAGGAGCTTCATGTAATCATATTCAAAACCTCTTATCTTGCTGATTATATTCAGCAACCATAGCTAAATGTTTCAGTACCAAAGCTGAAAATCATAATGACATATCAGCATACACATAATAAATTACAGTTAATGAATACTACAGGAATGCATTTTGATTGGCTCCAAGTTTGTGATCTGCTCATGCATAGCACATTGTATTTTGAAGAGTAGAAAATATGGTGATATGACAGCCAAATATTGTTTTGTATATACAAGAGCAAAGTAATATTTTATCTAGATGGAAAGGATTTATATAGATAGTAGCTTAAATGTATTAGCAACTGAAGTAAATACTTCTGATGAAACATTCAGTAACAATGTTTCATGCACACTTTTACACAGTTTTTATACTGAAAAAAAGTTTCTGGCCCACAGTGCTTTTTTGTTAGTTGACAGCCAAACTCCTATGTTTTTAGCTAAATATATACAAAACCTCAAATCTGCTTTCACCAACTTGAGGCACAGACCTTCAAGTGTGAGGAACCATTGTCCAAGCGAACTGAGGAATCCACACTATTCAGTTACCTTGTTTACTGAGGAAATAAGTTATGATATCTATAGGATAAAGGGGCACACACTACATTTGTCATAAAAACGTTACACAGTATTCACTTATTCTGATACTCCCCACATTTAGTATATTTTCCTTCTAAGGGGAAAAAAAGAATTTTTTAATTTAGCAACCTCTTCTTAAATTCAGTAAATACATGTGAAGTTAGTTTACGTTATCTGATTTCAGGCATCATGCTGGGCTGTTCAACTACAATAAAGACAGGAAAGCGTAGCGCCTGCCCTTGAAGAGCCTCCTGTCTGGCACAAGTAGTAGGGAAAGCCGTGCTGGAAATATGCACGAGGTGCTTCTGCCCTGGGTGGAAAGGATCCAGCTAAATGAAATAGCTGCTCTGTGTGCCCGCGTGTGTGTTCTCATGTGTGCGTACACGCGCGCACAGGAGTGATCAGGAGCACTGCTGGGACGGCACCGGCTGTAGGGCGTTCTGGGGGTACTGCCAGTACACGCAGACAGTCAGGCCGGCGGAGTCAAGAGCGAGGTTTTGGAGGTCTTGAATGCCATGCTAATAAGCTCAAAATTCTCTTCTGCTTTTTATGTACTGCTTGTAGTCTTAAATAGATACACATTTTATCAAGTTGTCCTTTTCAAAGATTGAAGAGCAGAACTTCTCTGTGGTGGATTTAACCCTGGGAAAATGCCTTTTGCTACTTGTATCCATCTGTTGTGCAGTGTCCTCTTGTAGTTTTCATCTAACTTCGCTGTAAGCTCAGGTTTTCAGGGTGCCCACTCAAGAGCAGGGCTATGCTCTTGAGATCTGGGCAGTATTTTAATGAAGAGCCTTTAGAATCACCAGTGTTGAGGGATTAACAGAAATCGACGACGTGTTCAGATGAAAATTATCGTTTTTCTTGCTCTTTCATTGATCTGTCAGTTTGTTTTTTGCAATTAGAATTTTAAACGTGGCAATGGTATTATGTTCACTTTTGTGAATTTGTCAAAGTGACTTTTCTTTAACCAGGACAGAGATTTGCTTTTATTTTCTGAAAATTTTTGAGAAATTGAGGACTTTTTCTTCATATTTTACCTCCTCTTAAGACAGCTTGGTTGGTCATCAGCCATATGTATCAGAATATTTACCCTTGAATAACTTTTATGTATTACTTAAAATGAGTTAGAACAAGGAAGTAACTATAAATTCATGAGGAGAATTTTTTTCTTCTATGAATTAGCTTAATATGCAGGTGAAAGTGCTGTTTTATATTGAGTTACCCTAATAATGCTGTGAAATTTGCAGTGACTAATTCCATTGCTCTGTAGTTTATGTGTGTTAGCTCATCTTTGTGGAACCAGTTTTCTCATCTATTTAATTAGAGGCCTGAGCTGGGTTATTGCTAAAGCTCTTTCTTAGTGACATATTGTGGGTCTCTAGCTCAGCTCGCCGATTTAATTTGCTTTTATGTAGGTGTGCCTTTCAACCTACTCAAGTCATAGAATTGAAACGGACCATGGGAACCGTGTCGTCATTCTGTCTCAGATGGAAATTTGTTCTTTCCATCTACCTGGATAGAATGTTTTTCTTGAAACTTTTCAAGCTAGCACCCTTTGAATCAGCACTAGTTGTAACATATGTTGTCTGTTTAATGGTTGGCACTGATTCCACTGATCTGACAGATGGACAGAGAATCCCTCCTCCCTCACTGCCCCTTACACATTCTTCCTATAATTAGGAATTTAGCTTCATGGGTAACCTGCTTACCTAGAGAAGGGCTTTTCTTTGATCAAGAATATACTCTTTTTCATAACTTATTTATCTGTGTCATTACTCTTTCACTGTTTATTGGGTGACTGAATATTATGGGTGACAAAAATAATGAATGCTTATATGCATGAGTAGCATTTCATGGTTTTTTCAGTCAGTGGTTGGAGCTTAAATCCCAAGGTTTTGGTGGGGTTTTTTTTGAACATTAGTAATGAGAATGGTCAAAAATAACACTAAAGGTACTAAAATGTATTTACAATTGCCTATAACTTTAGTTACAGAGAATATAATCAAATGGTATTTTTTTTATAAACCCATTCAGTAGAAATTGACATATTATTGAAATTTTATCTCTTCCTCATTTCTGTAACTGAAAAGGAGAAAACTTCCTCCTTAAGTACCTAACAAAGTACTTTTAGATTGAACTCAGATAAAAGTTCAGTAGTTTGTCTTTTCTGGAATTACCTACTCCTGATTTTTTAGGTGAAACCATAATTGTATATTTTTGATTCTGATATCCAACTTAAGTATAAAAGCTAAGCAATATAAAAATGTATTTCTTACCTAGCTTATATCTGTAGTATTTAAAAGATACTTGTGCCTAGATAATTTGTGAAGAGGCTAATGTATGCCTCTCTTGGAAATGTATATGTGTTGCTAATTCCTAACTAATGGGAAAGGCAAAGAAAATTTTTGCTGTTGGCTTTTATCAAGTTAGAACTCCCTAAAGACCCTACTAAATTCTGCTCCCATGGGAATTTTGCTAATGGATATGTGCAACATTATCTAGGTACGTGTGGACAAGATTACAAATTAAAAACAAAAAAGAATAGATGAGTAAATGCATCTTTCTTGTCTTTTTTAGTAAGTTGGCAGAATGTTAATCTTTACATTTTCTGTTTTCCTTTGCAGTGTTTTCAGATATGGGGCAGAAATTTTACAAATTTGGTATATAATACATGAAACCAGCTTAGGTAATATAACTAATGATTTTCTAAATGGGTTGTTGGTTGTAATCTTAGAGGTAGAAGGCAGAAGAAAGAGAGTAAAATCTTCTGGTCAGTTTAGTTAACATCATTAGTGACTTTAATGGGTTTTCCTAGAAAATGGAAGGTTGATGCATTTTAACAGTGTTACCCAGTTTTATTGTGAGTATGCTAACTTACTAAATTATTTTGATTCATGTAATAAATGCCTACCATGTATTTCAACATACCACGCAGAAAATATCTGTGAACCTGTTGTTACTCATCATTATGGAAACTTGTCTACTCTAAAAATTGGATTCCCTAGGGTTCAGGCTCAGCCCAGCTCCTCTTCTCATACTGTATTCTTCTCCTGGGTAATCTCATCCACTCTCATGGTTTTAAATATCAGTTTTTCAGTAACTCCCAAATGTATATCCCTTACCTAAGTCTCTCTTCTCACTTTCCAGACTTGTTTTATTTCTTTTCAAGGAAATCTCTTAGACATATTAAGCTAATTGTGTTTGAAATTGTACATTTTATTCTTCTCGTCTTCAAATCTGCTCCTCTAGAGTTTCCTATCTCAATTCCATTCAGCCACTTCTCTTACCAGAAACCCACGAATGTTCTTCCCCGCTTTTCTTCACTGTCACCAAGTGCTGTCTTTTCCACCTTGAAACCAAGTTTTTTCACTTTTCTCTATCTCTGTTGCCATCACATTAGATCATGTCATATTTTTTGTCTAGACTAATGCAGTTTGACCAGCTCCAATCCATTTAAAAATAAGTCAAGCTGGGATGTTAAATATGAGATCATAATTATATAGTTTTTTAAGAGGAAGAAAGGCAGGCAGAAATAAAAAGCAAGTAGGCAGGCAGGCAGGCAGGAGGGAAAAGATAGGAGGAAGAATTTTTATGCTGTTTATTTTGGTTTCACCCTCCGGCCTGTTTACAAACTCGGATCCTTGGACTTTTATGTGGACTACGCCCCAGCCTCCAGCTTAACGCCTGAGCTACCAGGGTACACCAGTTCTTGTGCTTAAGACTCTTCATGGTTTTTTTTACTGCTCTTAGAATAAATATTTTCTCTTCTGTTCATCCCAAAAGAGATGATGGGGCCAGTGTTACCCTGCTGGGGCTGCCACAACAACGCACACAGACTGGGTAACATGAATACCAAAATTTAATTCCTCATTGTTCTGGAGGCTAGAAGTTTGAGATCAAGTGTTGACAGGATTGGTTTCTTCTAAGGCCTCTCTCCTTGGCTTGGAGATGGCAGTCGTCCTTTATTGGCTTTCTGCTGTGTGTGTCGGTATCATAATCTTCTCTTATAAGGACCCCAAGTCATATTGGATTAGGTCTCACACATCTGCTCTCTTCTTAGCTGAATTTCTTCTTTAATACCCTATCACCAGATACAGTCCTATTCTGAGATAGTGACAGAATTTCCACAGATGAATTTTGGGAGACACAAGTTAAGTCCGTTAACAGAGTCTGGATGATTGATGGGAGGAGTGAGCAAGTACAAAATACACTACTTTGAGTAACATTTCTGTATTCCTTTGGGTCTTGTTTTTTCTGCTATTGTTTCATAACTCTCTTATGTCCATATGTTATCTTAAATAGCTGTTGAAAAGGTGCCATAAATATTGGCGTACAAATACGATTGAGTATTTTTAGTTCTTTGAGTTATATACTCAGGAGTGGAATTGCTGGTTATATGGTAATTCTATATTTAAACATTTTTAGAAGCTGCCAATGTTTTCCACATCTAAGGAATTATTTTACATTCCTATAGTAATATATAAGCATTCTGCTTTCTTTATGTTCTCACAAAGAATTGTTTTCCCCCTGTTTTTCTATATGCCCTTCCTAGTAGGTGTGAAATGTTATCTCACCGTGGTTTTGATTTGTGTTTCCCTAGTCACTGATGTTGTCGAGGATCTTTTCATGCACTTACTTGCTGTGTGTACACCTTCTTTGGAAAAATGTCTGTTCCATTCCTTTGCCTGTTTTCAAATTGGTTGTTTGTCTATCATGAATTGTAGGAGTTTTTTATTCTATTATATGCTCATTATGTTATATATGTAATGTTTGTATTATGGATAGTGATTTTCAGATCATTCTCTCTTTCCGTGAGTAGTATTTTACTCCCTCATTTCTTGTAAATTTTCATTCATATGTCACCATTTCTGAGAGAGACCATTTCTGACCACCTAACAATGAATTTCCATATGTACCCTTAAACATACATTTTCTATCCCTATTCATTTTCTTCTAATACGTAAATGCTGTATTTTTTTAGAATATGTTGTTCTGTGTAAAGAAATGTTGATATTTTGCTATAATTAGATTACTTTTTTTTTTAACCAAATCTGGTATATTTCCCATGAGTTGTCCTTCATAATAGTAGTATCCATTGATACTCTTGTTAAACAGATAAGCAACAAAAAGTTTTCCTAGGAATTTGTATTAATCTTCTAGTCACTATATTCTTTGGGCAGATAATCTAGATTCTCTATTTGGATGATCATTTCTTTAAAATCTTTTAACTTAAATTACACTTTGCCTTGTATGAAAAAACCCTTTGTGCCTGATTACTGGAAAAATGGGGATATAATGTTCTCATAACGTTTTTTCCTAAATATTCAACTATGTAAAATGCAAGGTACAGTACTAGTAGAAGATGTGTTTATGTATTTATATGTATATATAAGAAGCCCCGCACATATATATGCATACATATAAGTATATATTAGAAGTATGTACTTATTTGGTTCCTCCCAGTGATTAGTTATGTAGTTCGAGGTTTTTTAAATTAGGATGAGGATGCATTTCGATAACTTGCCAATTGTAGTTTAATATCACTAAGAATTTTTCCTCCTTTATTTAAGTGTGGAATGAAAAGCTACATTTATCATCCAGACTGTCTGTCTGACTTTGGGGGACTGGGAGGAATAGGACCACCAGGCTGTGTCTCAATATCTATCAATGGTGATAGACAGGAAGCACATAAATAATTAAATCCGTCTTCAAAGTCAGCCTCTACAATGACCAAGGTCAATATTTTCTACCTTTCCTCCAACAAACCTGTTGTTGAAGTTGTTACTGATAATTGAGACTATCACTTTGCATTTCAGTTGCTTGTCTCCTCTTCTTCCTTGAACAAAAATACTAATGAGCCGTATAGTAAGTGAAAGAAGAAATGTAGAGCTAGAGCCCAAAAGAAGTACCTTTGAAATACAGTTTGAACTCTCTCATTGGATGTCATACTTTTCTTATACTCTTTTTGGGTGTGAACAACACTGATTTGTGTCCAGGCATTAAGATAAAAAGTTATTTGAAAATATGCTTTTTTTTTAATGAACAGAACCTTCCGTGCATTTCCTGATGAATAGACAATGAGGTTAGAGAGTTGATTCTGATTTTATAAGCAGATTTGTGAATGTGTAGTTATATACTCGAGGAAAAGCTAAGAGTGGGTTTTTCCCCTAAAAATGCCATGGTACCAGGAAAGATTTTTAATGGACCCAATCCTTATATTTCTGAGACCTGAGTTAAAATGGAAACCATGGGTTATATGTCTAAAGTTATAAACAAAGCTATCAAACTGTTAAATAAAATGTGATCTATTTTCCTTTCTTGGTAAGGTATCTTCATAATGTCCTGAGAGGCCAGATTTGAATTTAAAATACAATATGGAAAGTTGGTCCCTAGCCAAGATGCCCCCGCCTCCCCGCTTTGCTTTTTATCCTACACATGTAAGCTCCATCCTTACCCTGCTAAAAACAGCTGCCTTGGGTCACCTCTTAAATAAACATAGATCCCCAAATTCTGAATATAATCTCCCTTGACAGACATAGAGCCCTTAAAACGTCTCCCATATACTTGTGATCTCTGAGTTCTCTAAGTTGAATGAGAAATAATGATAATAGCTTACAATAATTATGTCAGACTGAGGTGTATTTTATCCGAGCTCGACATTTTTCCTTCTTAGGGCTAAGTATTTAGTGAAGCTAAACATTATATATGTAAAATATAAATGTCTAGTATATAATTATAGATACCTAAATATAACACACACACACACACACACACACACACACACACACAAATAATGTTAGCTATTGTGATTTTAAGAAGTGTATTTTCAACGTTACCTCCCTTCCCTTCCATTCCTGTAGCACTTTAGGAAACACTTGAAACAAAGCAAAGCAGAGTTCATGAAACAAGAAGGAGGCCGGCTAGGAGTGCAGCAGATCAGCTGTGCACATACTAACTCAATCTTCAGCCCCTCTTAATGTTTTGACTGGAGCGCGAGACAGTAATAAACTTCTCTCGCTTTTCCCTGGGGGAGCCTAGGCCTGTCGTCCATCCGCCTTTAACTGCCTGGCAGGAATCTAGCATTGCTAGATGATGCTGATTTGACCTTTGGAGGTTTAATGATATGTGCCAATTAGCCAATTAACTTTTCTAAAACACTTCATAGTTTGATGTCATTCCTAAAGATTGAGGCTTTAAAGTAGATCTCCTTCTTTATTCATTTTAAAGTTGAAATACTTAGTTGGGTGTATAAGAGAAAATGAAGATGTGTGGCATTTGATTCTATCAACTAAGGATTCATGAAAAGGTAGGTGTCATTTCTGAGGACAGTCCCATCAACTCTCCTGAAGTTACCTGGAATAGCAGTTTGAAAATGATGACTTTGTAAATAGAAATGAAAATCATTAAAACAAAACAAAAAAACAATATGGAAACTAAACTTGATATTATGTTGGTAATAACCCAAAGCAGTTAAGTGCATGGACCAATGTCTGCTTGTCGCGATTTCCCACTTCTCAGTTCATAGTACCCATTTGTGTTATGAGAGCAGAACAGTGTCTTGGAGCATGCGGCTAACACCTTCTTGTAATTCTCTCCTCATTCACTTTCACTCCCAAAGAGACCTTGAATAAAATAAATATATTTGAATAATCTTAGAAACTACTTGGAGTGTTTCATTAGTTTAAAAAACTCAAAGCCAGTTGAGTTTGGTTTGGAGAGTGTTGAGCTTTGCCCCACCGTCATGCACACAGACTTGTTAACCATCATCTGTAACAGTCATAAAGCCTCTCTATCCCCAGGGAGCTGAGAGCAGAGGTGTGTGCAGGAGCCCCTGCTCCCAGCTTCGAAGCCATTGTGTTGTTAACTTATGCTGAGTCGGTACATTAGAAAAGGTAACAATCTCAGCATGTTAAGATCATAACTGTTGGATTACACTCTGAGGCAGCAACTGTGCTGATGTGAGGCTTTAATGGCTGGATGGGTTCAATCAGATAGGCTGCCTCCAGTGTCTTTGTGTAATGGCATTTACTGCATTTCAAACGGACTGCTGAGAAAGATGAAATATAATCTCATGTATTATCTCTGTCTTGGAAAGAACAGGTAATGAAATTGTTCTCTTGCTGGTGTGTATTTTATCACCTTTGTGGAGTCAACTTAAAGAACAGATGTCCCTAAAGGGTTGAAATCTTTTATGAGAATGTTATTAAGTACATTTGTGAGTTCTAGGAACAGTGAGGTTGAGTAGAGCAAAATTTTTTGGTTTTTTGTTTTTAAACAACTTAGAGAATAATATGGCATATCCTGGGACTAGCTAGAGAGAGAAAAAATGCAATGGAAATTATGTACGGCTGAATTCTTTTCTTTTTTTTCCTTACAGACCCTGGAAAAAGTTCTTGTGGAATTCAGTCACAAGGAGTTGTTTGATTTCTATAACAAGGTATATTTTAAAATAATTTCTGATACATGTGTTTTTTCATAATGTTTCCTTCATTTTATGAATTCTTGTTTTTAAATGTCCTATTATGGAACTGAGTTCTTTAAATTTCCCTTATAAACACCTTATGTTTCACAGTAGGAAGCATTGCCCAGATGAAGAGAATGTATAAACTGAATCAGGAAAAAGGTGGGAAGGATTTTAATTAAAGCAATAGAATTATTACTTTCATGTGAAACATTAAGTAATGAACTGCCTAGTGCCTAGCCACACTGGCACTTTATAAATATAGGTAGTGTTAAATAATTTGTAGGCCCAAGGGAAAAGAAAGATGCAAGACCTTTAAGGATTTACCTTTGATCATATTTCATGTTTCTTTCCAAATACTGATTTCATAATCCAGGAAAATACACTATTCCTCCATCCCCCTTTAAACTCTTAAGTAGTGATCACTTAAAATTTAACAGCTGGGTGTATTTAAAACCTTAGTCATTATACCAGTAGTATTTTAGAAATCCTCTTTTACAAATTTGAAAACTTGGATTGCAAGCCTGAACTCTAAAATCTTCACATAGAAAGAAAATTTTTCTAAATAATAGTTTATTGCTGTGTCAATAGATTTAAAATGCGTAACTGCCAATACTAGTCTTTCCCTTCGAGTTGCACTGTGTCTAAACAACCCTTCATAAGGATCTCTCTTCCTTTACCAACTTTCTCTTTCTTTGTCTTTGTTAATAGCTAGAGACCATACAAGCCCAGCTGGATTCCCTTACATGATGTTCTCGAAGACTGGTTTCTCCATCACACTCCTGCCACTTCATTATTCTGCATTGAAGAGACAGCTAGGTTGTTTTCTGAAAGATTCAGTGGCTTTCTTGTAAATTATATGGTTTATTGCTTCTTAGACAAATAACAGCCAAGGGAGACCATTGTTATGAGTACCGAGGTTCTAATATACGTCTCTAGTCCTCTGAGCAAACCACAGCAAGTGTTAAGATCACTTTTGTTTTATAGGAAAAAAGTGAAAACCGTACTATTTTTACTGTCCTATTGTTGCATTATTGCCTGATCTGTTTTTTTTTTTTTTCATAAGCGATGACATTTTTATTTACCAAGGAGGATCCATGAATACAAGGTATAATGTATACTTTAAGACGGTGACTACGTGAATGAAACTGAGAGCAACCACATGCAATCACATACATTGTGATATTTTTCCTTGAGTGTATTGAATGTATTTTCCTTGGAAAATAGTATCGGTAAGAAATTTAACTGAGAACTTATAGTAGAGTAGCAGTTACTCACAGTGTAAGCTTCTCTGCACTTTTACTTCTTCTCTGAGTGTGACTGGCTGTACAACAGTTCAGGCTCTGTTTGCTTCTCTCTGTGCTTTAAATCAGTGGTGACTCGCTTCATGGTGTGGAAGACAGGTGCAGATCATGAAGAAAAGAATTGCAGTGAGTGCTAAATGTGTATCCTTAAAATTCCAAAACAGATACCTTTTACATTTTCTTTTCTGAAAATATGTGAATTTCAGTCAATAAATTTTTATGTCTTAAAATCAGAGGAACTGATGTGTTCTGTTTTCTGTACTGTGAATATATGTACTGAGTATGCTTGCCTGCAAAAAAAAAATCTCAGTTGAAGTTTTTAAGAATGAACTATCTGTCCAATATTATTTCTGAGATGGGAAGGGGTTGTTGGCTAGAGAGAGGGAGAAAATAAGAATAATAATCAAATTAGCATAAGAATGTTATGAATATTAAATGAGATAATTCAGAAAACGTTTAGCATAATTCCTGATTTGCAGTAATCACACAATGTGTGAGCTGTCATTTTCATAATCACTAAGAAAATTATTGAAATTGTCCCATGCAGGGTTTGGGTTAAAATGAAAACTGCGTAAAGCTTGCTTTGAGTCCCCTTCACTTTGACTTTACTTAGAGTTCCAATAGCAACTCCATCTCATCTTGGCTCGATGTGGACATAATGCCAGTCTATCCTCTTAATTTTTTGTTGCCAAAATAAAGTAATTAGTATATTATGGTGAGTCCAGAATCAATGAATTTCAGTCTCTTCTTTCCTTAAACAATGTCTTCTACACCGTATTCATTCTACCAGTAGTCAGCAAACGATTACCTGTGGGTCAAATCCAGCTTATCAGTTGTTTTTATAAAGTGTTACTAAGAACACAGCTGTGCTGGACAGACCTCCCATCACACGTGCTTTCTGGCGGTCACACCCATATGTAAGCCTGTCCCCTTGAGTGTGGTCTGCAACCGTTACTTGTTTCTAACTAATTAAATTTGGAAAAGGAAATGGGATGTTACTCTAATGATTATATTACATTATATAAAATTCTGTCATGCTAATTAAACTTGTAGAAACTTTCTCCCTTTTTGGCTTTGAAGAAACAAGTTGCCATGGAGTGAAAGGGACCTTGGACAAGGCCAGATGGCACCGACGGGGAGTGATCTTTAGGAGCTGAGGGCGACCGAGAGCCAGCAAGAAGTTGAGGTCCTAGGCCTCAGCTACCACTACAAGGAAATAAATTCTGCAGACAGCCTCAGGGACTTTGTTCCGTCCCAGTGAAGCCTCCAGATGGAGCCCAGTACAACTGACCTTGATGGCAGCCTTGTGAGATATGGTATGAAGGATTCAGATCTCTGACCCATAGTAATTTTGAGATAAACTTCTAAATGTATAGTAATTTGTGCCACAGTAGTTTACTAACGCTATCGCCTTGTTCTTTGTTTACATAAACTCATAGAAGCTGGGGCTGCTTTGTCTCTTTGTGCAGGGTTAAGTCATTGCAGCAGAGACCCTGTGACCCACGAAGTGGAAGACGTTTACTGCCTGGCTCTTTACGGAAGAGCTTTGCAGACCTACGCCTGGTGCAAGGCTTCCTAAACAGGAGTACCCCTAGAGGAACAAGCAGCTGGTTTTCATACACACAGCCATAAGATGGATGTGGTTTTTATTTCTGTAACATTGCTTTCACGTTAAATCTTGCCCAGCACACAGCCACCCAATTAGAAAGTATTTCTTTCATTTTCTATAACTACTGTAGCCATGGGACTAGGTCTCACCAAAGAAATGTTAATGGAAATGATATTATTCTCTACTTTTCTTTCCAATTTCCATGGCTGAAGCAGATTTGGAGTTAGGTCAGCTTTGAATAGACAAAGATTATGTTTTAAGGGGTAAGGAGCAACCACAGTATAGGAAACCAGGTCCCCGAGTGTCCTCATGGAGCAGTACAGGCGATCTCCAGACCCTTACATGAGGAGTAAAACATCGTATTGGAGCAGTTATCCTTGAGATCTTTAAATACATCAGCTTAGCCTATAACCTAACTAATATAATGGCAACGATTTTAATTAGCCAATAATTTAAAGTGAAGAGGGATGAATCGTTTATGGTGTATGGTTCCAAATATATATTTGGTTAAAGAGAAAATGGGAAACTTCAAAACTCTTTGCTTTGTAGCCTGCAACTTCAGGTGAAACCATCAGAGCTATTGGGAGGATATATTCACCCTTCTTCCCCAGTGTGCCTGCTTGAAAGGAAATGCTTAAGAAACCATAGATGTTTATCGTAAATTTCCTTGAGAGTCTTTATAAAATCCCTTTTCCACTGTTGAAGAGGAGGGCCAAGACTGTCGTCACTTGTTAAACTTAGAAGCTGCTCAGGAATTCAAATGTAAGTGTCAGAGGAGTCAATTTTGCTTTCTTAAAACTTTGATTATTTTTTTTTTTGTCGTCGTTATGTAATGATGATTTTATTCAATAGATCAGCCTCATTTAATGCTAAAATTAGGAACCCATAATTTAAGGGGTTTCATAGTAAAGCTTAATGGCATTTATAATTGGGAGAACCAAAAGGATTTTATCATCGCCTCCCCTGTCCCCCACACTTGCATACACACTGCTGGATCTTTTTAAAGTTCTTTTGCTTCTGTCTGATGTGTAAGGTTGTACTAGTTGACTGGAGGCCCGTGATCCAAATCCAGGTGCTGGTGGGTTTCACAGCTTTATTTGTGGTATTTGATGTGGAAAGTTGTTAGTTTTTTGTTAAAAAAAAAAAAAACGTCTGGAAAGACAAGAAATTGAAGCAGATCTGCTTACAAATCAATAACGAAGAGGGTGCTCCAGGATTAGAGAAACTGTCTTTATCTCCAAGGCAGGAAAATAATGAATATATAATAATGTTTCCTCAGCAAAACCAGGGTGCGGTCATTTTTAGCATCTTTCACTGAGAATCTGAGATGCTTATTTACAAATGACTTAGTTTTTTTAAAAAATGCTTTCTTTAGTGGAATCTATGTAAAGGAAGGAAGGGAAAAGCAGATCATGTCAAATCTAATAGTTGAATTTATTTTTGAAACTAAGTTTTAAAACTTTAAAGAACATAATATGTCTACCTGACTTGTTTAAGGAAGGTCAATAATAAAGTTTTTCTCATCTCTAAGAAATGTAGCTCTGCAAAGGGACGTGGACTCAGTGATTTCTCTTTCCCTGTGTCTCCTTGATTGTGAGCGGGCCAGATTTCCTGTGTGTTCTGTTCTAGTCCTCATTGCAGATTCTTCCTACAGGTTCAACCAGGCTACCTGTGAACAAAGTAAAAGTCTGTCCCCAGAGACAGGCTGCTCAAGCATGTCCACACTGGAAGCTTCGCATCCCTTCCTGTCCAGGAACGTGGTTATGCTTTGGCAGCAGAGCACGGTAATTTTCCAGATGATCAGAGAAAGTAGTGACTCATGCATCCCGGACCGTGTGCTCTACTTTGCAAGCCAGTCTCTCACTGTATTACATGCTGATGTAAGTAGTCCTGTAAACATCAGCATACTTAAGAAATATTGGCTGAATGAATTCATGGAGTACATAAATAGTTTTTCTCCCTCTGCCTCTCTTATTTGCACAGTACCATCTGAATTCTTAAAAACAGGCAACACCATAAACCTCAGGTGGACGAGAGTAGGTTTCAAACAGCTTTAACCAAACATGTCGGTAACCCCATTAGGAAATAGCACATCTCTTCTGGAGAATACCTGCTGATGTCACTGACCCTTTCATTCCATGAGCAAAACGTATAATACACAAGGAAAATAAAAGCCTAAAAACCAATAGACCCAGACTCCTCCCTTCCTGATTGCTAGAGCAAATTGCCCCACTGTTGTGAGGAGATTTATGATAGTCATGAAGTTGATCTAGAGATGCTTCTGGTACTGATGCTGCAAAGACTGTAAAATAATTACATTCCCACCAAACTTACAGGTGATTTATGTGACAGGGTCCAATGAAGTGCTTCAGAAAGACACTCGTAACATTATTTTATTGACATATATGTTAAGTATATATAGATTTCATGAGTTCATTACTCAGATTTTAATTTACTGTTGAAGAGTGTCTTGATTAAAGACACATATGCACGCGCACACACACACACTCATACTCACACTTAACACAAAGAGGTTTTCTTCCCTGACGTGAGGCAATCCAATCTAATGACACAGTTTTAGAAAGAAGTCCCCCCTTACATGGCATAGATTGTTCCAAGTTATCACAAATACATAGTCTCAGAAAAAAATCTGAAACAGCTCCCACAGATAATGCAATATGGGAGCAAGACAGACAGCCATGCAGAAAGCTGCTTGGTAACATTTTAGTTAACATTTTCCCTGTGTAGCCAAGACCACACCTTCGGATGTAGATTCCAATGTAAAGGATCAATTCTTCTTGCGGGAGTGATGAGCTACTACTTGAAACTTTTCTACCTCATGCCTGAAAGACCCTCTTTGTCAGGGTTTTGGTGTTCATTGCTGCTAAGTATATTTGTACTTTACTTGTATGATCTGAAGTGACTAGCATGGTAATAAAGTTCAGCAAGTTTGGATGCGTCAGCTTTCTGCACTTTCAGATTGCCGGGCGCAGGTGCTCCTTACCCAGCAGGCCCGGAGGACTCTGGGAGTGGCCGTCTTTGCTGGGTATGCTATTAACCTCCTTTTATGTTTAGGCCAGCAGTCTTGTGAAGTTCTGCTGGGCAGGCCCAGATGTGTTGACAGGTTCCCTGAGCTGATGCACCAATCGAGTGTAACCACCATCTGCAGGTGAGTCCTTCAGGCACTCGATGCGAATTTGCCCGAATGTACTGATTTTACAGGGCTCTGCTTTTCCCACACTGGCCTCCAGGACCCAGTCCTCCGTCTCTGGTCTCCCTGCATCTTTTTCCTTGGGTTAGCACTAACGCCCTAAATGCATTCGTATGTTTGGATCCCTTTTCTTTACCTTACTCTTTTCAGTTAAAATTTGTAACCAGAATATCAAAAACATGTGAATTGATTTTTATATTTGGCTCTGAGGTTTATGCAGGGGAGACCAGGGTTTCCAAAGTGTCTGCTGGAAAAGGTGAAGCCGCAGAAAGTCAAGTTTTCTTTCTATAAACTCCTTTTTTTTTTTTTGACAAGTAAAAAATTCTACAATTAAATAATGAAAAAATTCTGCAATTAAATAATGACTCCATATGTCATTGGTTTTTTATGACTAATATTTAGTTTAGATTTTACTAAGGAAGCTACAATTATTTCATAAGCTCCTCTCACTAGGGTTCCAACTCTTATATCTTTTTGAGGAGAGGGTGAATATTTTACAGGGAAAAAAATTGCTTTTTTTTTTCCTGTTGTCACTTTGCACTTTCCCACAGCCCTAGAGGAAGAATGACTTACCATTCTGTGTGTCAGTTAGAAAACATCAGTAGGCCACGTTCACCGGTGGGCACAGTAATAAGCCCCTGTTTGCCTGGGGATTCGCTGTAGCACTTGCTGGATGGATCCATGGGTTGGATTTACCAGCAGAACCAGCGTTCTCTCAGGATCTAGCCATCTTTCTCTGCCTCAGCAGAGCACCATTGCTTCAGATGTGACTGGCAGGGACTAGTGATAGACCAGAATTTGAGGTGAAACTAGGTGTTTGGGGGAAGGAACACAAGAACATTCTTTTTAAGTCTTAAGAACCATGTGCTGTCACCCAGGTATCCAGCTCTGAAAGGTAGTAATAAAGTGTCCCTTTTTGTCCCCATTTGCTAGCTTTTTCTTTCTTTGTTTCTTTCTTTTTTTTTTTTTTTTTTTTTTGCAGCTCCCTTAAATGTCAAGGGTTGAGGAGTGATTAGCAGGGCAAGAGTGGAGTATTTGAAGCCTCTCTGGACAAATGACATTAAATGCAATCACAATTCCTTCTCTGTCCTTTTATAGCTCTTCTTATCAGAGCTGTCTTATTTTTGTGGTAGTAAACATGTTAGAGCATTATGGACAAACATCTCAGGCATCATTCATACCTCTCAACTCTCAAGCGAGTACTGAGTAAGAAGAGAAGGCTTTAGAATGAGTGACTCTAAAATCAGTGACTGACTCCTGCAGGAAGAAGACCAAGCTTGCACATCTCACTCTCCATTCTAAGTAACCAAAATATCTTCTCTGAAACCAGAGGAGAGACGTTGCTGAATCAATGTCAAAGCCTCACTGGTGTTCCACAGGCTACCGCAGACCAGGGAGAGCAGTCCCTGGAAGCCGATTGCCCGCTCTCCTTCCTCTCTGTCTCCGAGTGAGAACTTGCGTTTCAAACTCTTCTTCCAACAACCTAGGAAACGAAGAAGTTGTAGAATGTACCTTTGGTTGTCTAGTCTGATTTTGTCTTGTGGCCATTTGCTGAGCTAGTGGAAGGAAAAGAACAATCAAAAGCAGTGCCCTTCTTTTTCCAGTCTAAGCATTTATAATGCTGCACAACCTAGTAGGAACCTGAGAAAAAGAAAGGTTGAGATATTCAGATATTCTCGGGCTGATCGAGTTACCCTTTTGTGCCCCGATAACAGATGTCCAATGCACTTCAGGGCTACCTTGTGCCTCCTTTTCTGGATGTGTTTAGTTATCTGCAAGTAGGACTGATTCACATCATATAAAACCCATGGGTTTTTGCTTCAGGCAGGGGAATGAATGAATTAAAGCCTTCTTCCATATGTTAGCTTCACCTTGAAGTATTTAATCCATCCCATTGTGTATCAAAAGCAGAGGAAACCCATTCTGCATTGCCAAGTTGTTTCTGCCTCAAACAATTAACCACCACCATGCCCAGTTCTATATAATGCTTATTGGCTGAATTTCATCCACAAAATGTGTTACAGGCAGGACAGAAATCTTTTTTTCTAATTATATTAGTGACGTTTAGTTTTAAAGAGCATGCAACTTTCGATTCCCTGCAAGGGGCTCTGAAAGGTCCCAGAATATGTTTCAGAGTAATTAAATGTGCCTGCCTCTTTCTTCGACTCCTTCAGGACTGCCATTGTGGGGGAGGAGAGCCCAATGGCAGGAGCTTCTTCCCCCCCGACCAATCAACATGTCCTCATTTTTGGTCCCCTCCAGCCACAGCTTGTTCCCAGCTTCCTCCCTCCATGCATCAGAGCAGTCCCAGGACAGGCTGAGTGGGAGTCACAGACCACCAGGAACTTCTACTTGCCCAGACTTTTCGGACCTCAGAAAACAGTGACCATGCTGCCCAGCAGAGTCCTGGTCTGTTCAGCTCTGGAGTTTCTGCTGAAGAACTTCAATAAGTAAATGAATAAATTAGCAGTTGCTTTGTCTATACATCCAGATGTCTTCATTGAGTTAAAAAGATGAATAAAGGAAAGGAAAGAGTAATGAAGACGAAAGGACAAGGATTCTTGTATTTAAGGCAAGATCGGTTTTGGTGGCCTTATGATTATTATCAAGTAGAATGCTGGACAACTCTGCGGACTGGTCCATTTGTGTATTACTTGTCCACCCAGTGTTGATAGGCCAGCAGTGAGGTCCCGCTGGAGTGCTCTCGTTCTGCTTGACTGTCGGGCTCTCCTGCAAAAGCATTGTCCCAAGTACTCAGGAAGAAGCTGATCAGAGGGCAAAGTGGCTCACTTACTTATCCAGCAGCTTGCTGGTGTTGGGAAGGAAAATGGGGAGACATCTGTGTGGGCCACTTCTCAGGGGGGTCCCTGGTTAGTCAAAGCATTATCGTGAGCTTCAGCTCCTCTCTTAATGAGACCATTAATCATTATGAAAGGGAAACTGTGGAGCTCTGGTAACAAAGACTAATTAAATGCCTGCCTTGTGTCAGGAAGTATGCTAGGTGCCAGGACTTCAAAACAAATAAGACAGGTCTTCTCTGTGGCCTTAATTCCGGGCAAACATCAACTTCATGTAGCATTGAACATAACTAATGCAGCAATAACCCATTGGAAACGTGTAGCGCTTGACAGCTTCCAAGCCCTGTCAGACGTGTAAACTCATTTCATCTTCACAGTATTCTTGTTTAGTATCTTGGACAAGTATGATTTTCATATTTCAGACCAGTAAACACGTCATTTGCCCAAAATCATACTCCTGAACTGTGAATTTGCAACTCTGAGTTTTGAGCTCTTTTGATATCGTTTTTATTGAGGTAACATTGATTTATATCATGATATAGGGTATTAGATATACAGGTTCCCTCTTCATCAAATATGTGACTCTGCCCAGCATCAGATTTCTAATAGCCGTCCATGACAACTGCTCCTTCCCCTGCTCCCCACTCCCTCCCCTCTGGTAACCTCAACTCTGTTCTCAGAGTCCAAGGGTTCCGTTTTTTCTTCATTTTGTTTTGTCTGTCCATTTATTTTGTTTCTTTATATCCAATATGAATGTTGTGGTATCTAGTATTTGTCTTTCTCCTGACTTTTACTAGCTCCATCCATGTTGTTACAAAAGGCAAGATTTCTTTTTTTTTTTTTTTTTTGTAGCTGAGTAGTGTTCCATTGTGCATGGAGACCTCATCTTTATCCATCACCCACCAGTGGGCATGGAGCTTGTTTACATTTCTTGGCTATTGAAAATAATGCTGCAGTGAATATAAGGGTGCATGTATTTTTTTTTTCAAATTAGTGTTTTCATATTCTTTGGATAAATATCGAGAAGTGAAACTGCTGTATCATACAGCAGTTCTGTTTTTAACTTTCCGAGGGATCGCCATACAATTTTTCCAAAGTAGTTGCACTAATTAACATTCCCACCTGCAGTGTACAAGGGTTCCCTTCGAGAAAAGGGAACATTCTCACCAACCCTTCTCTTTCTAGTCTTTTTCATATAGGCCACTTGCACAAGGGTGAAGTGATATATTTCATCAGGGTTTTGATATGCATTACCTGATAATAAGTGACAGTGAGCATTTTCTCATGTGCCTGTTGGCCATCTGTGTGTTTTCCCTAGAGGAGTGTTTATTGAGATCTTTTACTCATCTTTTGATTGGGTTGTTTGGTTTTTGTTGTTGAGTTGTATGACTTCTTTCTGTAGCTTGGATATTAATTGCTTGTTGGCTGTATCATGTGTAAATAAATATCTTCTCCCATTCAGTTGCCTGTTGTTTCATTCCGATGGTTGTTTCTTTCGTGGTGCAGATGCTTTTGAATAGAATGTCATCCCCAACTGTTTGCTATTTCCTTGCCTGTGGTGTCGAGTCCCCAAACTCATCTCTAAGGTTGATGTCATGGAACATATTGTCTATGCTTTCTTCTAAATATGTTATGATTTCCAGTCTTGCATCTCAGACTCTAGTCTATTTGAATTAATTTTTGTGTATGGTGTTAGAGTGATCCAGTTTTGTTATTTGCTAATAGCTTCCCAGCTGACAATAGTTTGTGCCTTTCATTTCAAAATGTTCTCTTCAATACCTGCTTTGAAATAATGGTTGAAGGTGGTCCCTTTAAACTCTTCTCCTTTGCAGTGGACACCATGTTAAACTTTCTTGGAGGGCGTTGGAGGGACAATGCAGGAAGAAAGGGCTTCTCTTACAGGTTCTACCAGCTACCCTGTCCCCTCTGTGGATGGGAAAGCATCTGTGGAGTTCTGTTCCAGGCATAGATGGAGAGCACATAGTCCTTTGGGGATCCTGGCCTAGCCTGTGTTTATGTTCCCATGGGCCTCCCAACACAGACATTGCAAATTCTGTGCCTCTTGCCTAGAGCAGTAATTCCATCCCCTCTGCATGCCCACCCACCTGCCTACCCTCTGATTCGTTCTGCTCACAGGCCCCTTCCCCTCAGTAGCCCTCCTGTATGGTCACTGGGCATGCCAAGTCCCCTACAAACTAGCACATTCCCTGTGCACCTGTCCATGTCCAGGCAATGACGGTGGCTCACCTGTTCTCCCAGTGACTGAGAACCAGCTGTCACCTGTACAGACCAATAACCTTCTCTCCCATCTGATAGCAGACTTCGACTATACCTTCTACAACCAGGTACAAACTCCAGCCTTGAGGAGGGGACCTCCTTCCAAATTCCTTCTTCCTAGGGAACTTCCCCTCAGCCCTATCAGATCCTATGAAGTTCTGTTATTGCTTTTTTATCATAGCTTAATCATTCTTTATATGAAATCTGACCTTATTTAAATCACAGTTGGTTTCTTTCTCCTGACTGGACCCCAGTAGACTCATCAAATCTTGGCCTAGAGTCATGGACAAGGTAAGCAAGAGTTAAAGTTTCTTATGTGCAAAGTGTCTTGTTATCTTTGACCACTGGTCATTCCTGGCTCCTTTAATGTCTGGCACATAGAAGGTCCTAAGTAAGAACTGACTAACCAAGCACAACTATATAAGCTAATTTAAACCCCCACATTTTGATGGAAGTGAATGCAGCCCACAGAGAGGGCCAGCAGGCAGGAAGAAGACATGTGTTTAGTTATATGGTTATCCATTCATTTGTTAATAAAAATGATAAAATGCCACGGAGAGCAGCAGCAGGTTAAACAATAGCATTGGCCTCCATCTGGGAGGCCAAACATATGTTTGCTACTGGAAGCCAAGCTAAAGGAACATTCGGGAAGAAAGAATAGAAGCATCGTGAAAAAATCTGGAATGAGGGAAAGGCCCAGTCATCTACTTGTGAGGCTCCAAGAAGATAAGTGACTTGCCAGATGTTTTGGCCCCTTCTTGGTAAAGCCAGAAATAGAAAGCAGATCTCAGGACCCTCAGTCCAAACCCTTCCCATTACATTGCATTGCTCTCCAAGTGGCGTGGGGAGGGGTGCTGATACAAACTGCCATTTATAGACCCCCAAACATGGCTTTCCCTACCTGATTCTTCAAAAGTGTCCATTTTGGCAATCCAAGAAATTCTTCTGCCAGTGCTGTTACCTTTTGGAAAGCAAGTTGCTGTCTGTCAAATGTATTGAAACTTGAGTTTTTCTGCATGGTAAGTGTCACCTGTTAGTCTACAGCATCCCGTACTTTTGGAGCAAAGCAAAATTTTTTTTGTCCTACCCTCCCCAAGCATCTTTGGTTTCTCTGAGGTGGTCTTATGCCCCCCCACCCCATAAATCCTGTCCATCAATCCTTTCCAACATATGCAGCTTAATTATGCTAATGATTTTCCTTTATCATGTTGGTTTACTTAGCAGGACATTTTGCTATTTCTGATCAGATGTTTTTCCAGGGAGCCAAGGCTTGGAATCCTTTAGTAAGTGGTGGGGAGCTGACAGAGCCTATACCACATTCTCCTCTGAAGCTCCCCCCAAAGCATGACTTCTGACTTGAATCCTAAAATGAACGTATGGGCATATGTGACATGCTGTGTGTCATTAATTTTTCATCACCAGATGGGTCACAGATGAGCCAAAGAGTATGGGTGTAGCAAGGGCTGTGTAAGCTAAGTCAAGCCATGTTTAGAATGTCTTTGTTGGCTGTCATTGGGAAGAAGCCCATGCTGATTAATTGATTTGGGATGTGCGTGATACACCTCTAGGTTGGGGAGCAAGAGACACGTGGGTCCAGAGAAAATGGGCCTGCCTGTGAGCATCCTGGGGAAGGCCAGATGCTGTGCAAGGAGTTCCAAGGAAATGAGAGCTACACTTTGCTCTCTGGTCGTGGCTGTAGATGCATCTTTTTGGGAATTGCAAGTGCATGAGGAATAACATTTCCCTCACTGGGGAATCCGCTATGTTGAGAATGGCTCTGTTTATCTGGTCCAAGAAAATCAGTGAGGAAGGATACTGACAACATTTAGAAACGCCTCGGCTGTGCACTTCAGGGCCTGGGTCTGTTCTAAGAGCAGACACTTGCGGGCCTCCTGGTTTCTGTGCTTTTCTCCCTCTCACCTCCCCTAGCTCTCTCAGTCCTCGCACATGTTCCATGCTAGAGACCTCAGGGTTTCTCTGGAATGCTATTCTTTTCTCTTGGTCTTTTTCATTCAAGAGACATGGAGGTAGATGCCAGGAGTACAACATTTCTTCCTGGGTCATCTTTATTAGTCAAAACCTTGTCACCCTCTCCTCATACCTAGTAGTGGAGGCTGTCATTCAAAGTAGTGGACTTCTAGACCTGTCATTGCATTTTAGAGGACAGCAGACCCAGGACTCTGGTCCAGCCAGCTAGAGCGCAGACCTTGGAAAGGCACAGCTTCCTCCACTGCAGCGCATTCTCTTAGATGTAAAGATCTTGATGTCTGAAAACGAAATTTAAAAACTGGGATTTATATTTTGTTAAATTTGTTGCAACTTCATTTACAGTTGTGCAAGTCATTCCGTTCTGACAATCATACATATAGATCCATGTAGCCACCATCATGGTCAAGATATGGAGCATTTCCACCGTCTCCCAAATCCCACATGCTCCTTTCGTTCAGTCTCCACCCAGTCTCCAGGCAACCATGGATTTGTCTTCTGTCATTATTGATTAGTTTTCCCTGCCCTAGAATTTCATGTACATGGAAAGCATACAGAATATTTTCTTTTCTGTCTGGCTTTTGTTCTGCATGCTTTTTAGATTCATGCATATTGTTGTATGTATCTAAAGCTTGTTGCTTTTTATTGCTGAATGGTATTCCATTGTACGGATAGGCTACCAAATGTTTAGCTGTCTGTTGATTGGATTTTGGATTATTTATGGATTTGAGCTCTTATGAGTAAAGCTGCTTCATAGACATTTGTGAAGACAGTGGTATCTGTCTTGGAAGAGATACTCTATTTTACTTCTCTTGTCAAAATGACGAGGAACTTCTGAGTTGTGCTCTCAGTAATCAGAATCAACCTTCAAATAATATTGTAGCGTGCGGGCCTTATCACAGTGTATTGCCAATCCTCCCTGTCATCATTTATTATTAATGTTCTAAATTTTACTTCTAAAAAAGACCATTACATAATACACTGCTGTTTTGTTTTAAATAACTGGTTAACTTTTAGAGCAATTAAAAATAAGAAAGTTTAAATACTTTATTTCATCTTCATTGTTTCCATTTCCAGCCCTCTTCATTTCTTTGTATAGATCCCAGTTTGTGACTTTGTCGCCATCATTCTGCCTGAACAACTTCCTTGAACATTTTTTCTTAGAGTGTGTCTGTTGACAATGAACTCCTGTTTTTCTTTGAGTTTTTATTTCTTCTCTATTTCAAAGGGTATTTTCACTTCACATAGCGTTCTGGGTTGACAGTTTTTTCTTTCTGCCCTTGAAGATATTAATCCGTGATCTTCTTGCCTGGTTACTGATAAGACCATGACTCTAGTTATTGTCCCTTGTTGGTAATGTGCCTTTTTTCCTCTGGTTGACCTTCAAAATATTTCTCCCTGTCTTTGGTTTTCAGCAATTTAACTCAGAGGTACATAGGTTTTTTGCTTTGTTTTTGTTTTAATTCTGCTCGGTGTTCTTTGAACATCTCGATTGTGCTTTCGGTGCTTGTTATGAGTTTGGGAAACTTCTCAGCCAGTATTTCTTCAAACATTTATTTTGCACCATTGTCTTCTTGAGGGATTCTAATGTTGCACTGTCACACCATTTGACACTGTTCCCTTGGCTCTTTGTTATTGCATCTAGTTTGTTTTCTCACTCTTTTGTCTTGTGGGATAAATCCTATTGACCTATTTCCATGTTCATTGATTTTCCCCCAGCTGTGTCAAGTGCTTGTGAGTCGGTTGGAGACATTCCTCATTTCTTACTGTGTTTTTATTTCCATTTCCGTTTATTCTTTCTTCTTTTTTCAGAATTTACTAGCTTTTCAAGTTCTTCCTCTCCCAGGTTTATTTTATCATTTCTATTCCTTGATCTTGTATATTATCCACCTTCCTACTGTAGAATGTAACAATATTAATCATAGGTGTCCTGTATTTCCTGTCTCATAGTTCGAGCATCTGTCATATGTGAATCTTCTTCTGATCATTGCTTTATCTCCTGTACAAAGTGAAGGGACATCATATGTCCACATGACCAAAGTATTGCCTAACTTTTCATTTGCCCAGATTCCAATACAGCTCAGAATGACACTTTCACTAACCTTGTCTTTATTTAAAAGTTTAATATTTTCTTCATCATGAAATTTTTGTATCAATTTTTATTTTTAAAATATTGTGTTACAAAGATTTTTCTTGATTGCAGAGTCTCCTGAAATGCTGGAACACAGGTGATTACCTCACTCAGGTATCCTGGTCCAGGACTATATATATATTGAAAGTGAAAATATTGAAATTTTGATAAATACATTTAAATAAGTAACCCTAATATCACGCAATAGAAGGTTTTAGGATGGAAAACATCCTTAAAATTGCACTTTTGATAAAAAGCAGTAAAAATACACTCCATCTGAGCTCTTAGATTGGGAAAATGTGTCTCACTGACTTTTCACATAAGAGGGTTTATGTAACTATCCTCATGGCCTCACAAAGGTTTATTCCACTGCGTAGAAGTCAGGGGTATCCTAAAACCTGTGAGTGAAGTCTTAGCTGAGTTCAGTTTAATGGCTTTAAAGATTCCTTTTTAGCTCTCACCTAGTATGGTCAAAGTTTCTGGGGCCTGTTCCCCACAGGACAGAGTGCTCAGGACCAATCAGGTGCTACTGTTGATTCAAAAGCCACCACCCTCTGACCACTTGACAGTGTCTGGGGTTTGAAAAGGTACCACTCTGGGAGAGAGTGCTCAGAGTCACACTTCCCCAGCTCCCTCCAGCGAGGACTCAGGAGAAAGAAATGAGACTGCAGGCCAAGCTGTGCTGTCTCCTTTCTCTGACCTTTGGGAGGTAGCCTGGCTGTACCTGATTGTGGGAATCACACAAACAGGTGGGGAGGGCCAGGGTGACTACCTTACCCAACCCCAGGGTGATGTTTTGAGTAGGAATGTATTCAGGTACTTGTTACTTTGCTGTTTTGCTTAGCAGTGTGAATTTCACTTCCATCATTTCTCCCATAAGGCTTTGCATTAGAAAAGGCTCAAAGAGAAAGAGAAAGTGGGGTGGGGTGGGGTGGGGTGGGGTCCGGAAGATGGAGAAAACAGGAGAGATCCCGACATAACAGAAAGTGGAGCCACCTCCATAGAGACCCAGGGAGTGAATCCCAGAACCAAAAGGTCGGATGTCTTTGCTTATGATTTGATCATAGATTCCATAAACCTTGTGGCTCCAGGTTATATTCTAGGAGTTCAGAGGGAAAATGACTCTTACTACTTACTCTCTGGTGTCTCACAGATAAGTGACAAGACACTTTGGTCCAAAACACAGGGCTGCATGACTAGAAATTTCTCCTTAAGTGACAGTCTCCATCACTAAAAGCTTTCAGCGGTAGGGACAGACTTCACAGAGCCTGATGAACTGTTCCAATGCGCTAGAGTCACTTACCTCCCCGCTGAATGGTGAGGCTGTGGGCAGACACATAGGCACAGGGCTTAGGTTTTCCTTAGGAATTAGAGAAAGTAGCATTGGAATGTTTTCTACAAAAGTGTAACTATTTAATCAAAATGTTTTTAGAGCTATTTAACTTTTGCTAAAAAGAGCATGGAAGGCAAAATTCAATATAGCCCCCAGGGAAATGTTAAGGACTCTTCCAAGCATCACTGTTGTCACACATTCCTTATCTCAGTGCATCCCCGACTTTTTCCACGCGTGATATGACACACAGAAAATACTTGCCCAGAACGTTGGAGTAAATTGAAGAGGATTTTTTAACATTCCACTAGACCACTTACAGTTTGAAAACTGAAAAGATGGACGTGCTAGTGAAAAAGAGCTTCGTCCATGAAAATACAGGGACTTTTCACCTCAGTTAGATACATGCCGGACAAGTTGCTGAGTCCTGTGACCCATTCTAGTAAAAGAGGGGGGTGCATAATGCTTGGTGGACTTGTGTGAAGCTTTGGCCCTTTCAACAGTGACCTGATTAAGACCTATACATGGCCTAAATACTGAAAAGATTTTTTTTCTTGTGAATTCCAAACTAAAATTCCATTTGATGAAAAGGCACAATTTATTAAAATTAAGCATTTCTTTCCATATTTTTATGTTTAAAAAAGTCTATATAAGTTCATTGAAGATGATCCATAACATCTCTTTCTTCCTCTACTTCTCCCCCTAAGTACGTAGTTATTCTGCTTAATGCATAATCCAGATTTCATTTGCCATGTGACAAAAATGCCATGAGGTTTAAGTAGGTCTCAAGGAAAGAAAAGGCTCTCCAGTGGGTCTAGGCACCAGTGAGAGGGACCCCGTGGATTCTAAAAGGACTGTGGTATCTGCGCAGCTGGGAGTCTGTGGTGAGGCCTCAAAAATTGTAGAGCAAAACCGGTGAGCTGTAACTTCTTTAGGACACAACTCCTGCCTCTTTCCTAGGCTTTGTCTGGTGGATTTTAAACATGGGGCACTAAGTGGCCGTATGCTCCAGACCACACCTGTGGATGCTCAGCAGGCCAAGAAGCAGTTCATTATTAGATGGAAGTGATGTTTATGAGACCAGGATCTACCGTATCGTATCCATCAGGTTTTTGGAAAGTTCCCTGTGACTTGCTCCCTGAGAGGAGAAATTAAAAGTCAGGCCCAATTACAGATGATTTGCGTGATTTGTTGGTAACTGCTAATGCTGGAAACAGTCAGCTACATTATAAGTCCTACTCCAGTTACCTTGAAAGACAGTAGGGTGGGAAAATTCTCATAGCAAGCAGAACTTTGACATGTTCATGTGTTCCATTTGGTGGGAAATGCTGTGGCCTTATCCCAGGAACACAATTTATGCTGATTCCAGCAGGAACTTGAATCTTAGGCAAAGATCAAAAACAACAGAAGCTCTTACTTATGTGTGTGAAGTGTATGACGGTCCCGGTAGCTGCATATCCACTGGCCCTCTGCATACATAAACCCAGGGGACTCCCAGGCAGAAAAGACAGGCTTTATTACAGGTGACAGCAGGAAATATACATCCTCAGAGACTTGGGGTGCAATCACTGAATTTTCCTCCAAAGAAATTCATACTGTGCTGATCACTTTTATAAGTTCAACTCTCCTTCCTAATCGGCCTGTGTTTTTCCATCTCCAGAGCATTCAGGTAGTTTTTTTATTTTGTTTTTGTTCTACAGTTCTAGAATGTCCGCTGATTTGATTCTCTGAAAATTTAGATCGACATCCTTTGTTATTTAATTTTTTCCATTCACTAATTCCATCCTTTTTTTAGACTTTATTTTTATATTAATCTTACCTATTTTGAAGTCTGTGCCTGCAGACTTCAGTATCTGGTTCATTCCCCAGTCCACTTTTATTAACTCTTTTATCTCTTTATTATCAATCACTTCCCTTCTTCTTAACTCCAGGTTTATTTTATTGTATGCTGGACATGGTGGTTTTTTAACATTTTAGAGACTTCAAATGATGGTATCTTTCACCAAAACCGATTCACTCTTTCCTTTGTAAGACATTGATTAGAAACCAATTATTTAATCCAGTCTAGGACTGACCTATTGATTGATTGTTGTCTCATTTAACTCTGGTTGATCCCAATATAGAGGATGGAGTCCTCCAAATCTTTCCATTGAGAGCCTGGAATGGTCATTGGGTCTCTGAATATTGGTAAGTTTTACATCTGTTCTTTGTTCCTTCTTCTCTGTGAGGCTACCTGAAACTCTATTCTGCTTTTCAAGGGCTTTTAGCTTTTGAGGCTCACAACTGAAGCTTCAGCATTTGGTAAATATCTGTAGGGAAACACTGGAGGTATGTTGAGGCCATGCAAGTCTCCAGCCCTGGGAGACTGGAAACAGATTTCTCTCCTTCTGCTCTGGCAAAGCCTGCTTATCAAGCTCTTGTCGATTGGCCAAAATAAACAAATAACTCCAGGAAAAAAAAAAAAGCTACAGAGGATCAGTTTACTTCTCTTTAGTTTGTGTTCAGAATCTTGGCCCCTGCAATCCCCTCAGATGTCTTCCTATGACTGATTTTTTTTACAAGAATGTTGTGAGTTTTGTTACAATGGTTATCTATCATCAGCGACAGCAGGGGTGCCTTCGTCTGTCACACATAATGGGCCAGCCTATAGGAAAAAGTATTAGATGTACAAATAAAACGAGAGAAACTGAACAGACCGATTGCAATAAGATGCCATGAGCAAAGAAATATGGTTCACTTTAATCTCTACACTCATTCTCTACAGCGAACACCAGAAAGAAAAACTCAGAGAGAGGACAATTTCACACACAGGCTATACAATCTCATGTCTCCTTCCCTTATTGTAAGCTGTCCCCTCTGCTGGAAATATATCAGTTCTCAAACATGACACAAGAACGGGTAAAAGCAATAAGATGTCACATTGTGGTCAATGGCAGTAAAAGATGAGTCCTTTAGGGAAGACAAGTCTTTGAGAAGACTTTGAGGGGTGAGCCCCACCTGGGTCCATTCCCTTCTCTTGACCACCTCTCGCAAGGAAAGGGGGAGGCACTTGCCTTCTCGGAAAGAAGGGGCTCCCCAGCTCCTACCATCATGAATCACATAGGTGTTGAGCTTCTGCTGTGGCAGCAGTACTAGGCACTGAGGACACAGAGTAAAATAAAGCACAGAGCTCTGCCCCATTGGAGCTCCCAGCTTCTCATCACAGCTTTCTCAGCATTTTTCAGGATCTAGCAGTCACTAAGGGTAGAGTTTTAATAATGTGTTCAATGAGATGCCCTTTCTTTCCAGTTGAAGCCAACCAGGCAGAATGCTGTAAGCAAGAGAAGTGAGAAAGCTTTGTGCTTTTCGTGGCTTGGAACTGACCCCACAGGCCACTTATCCTCTGCAAAAAAACATTCATATCATTCTCAGAACTTTGCCACTATGCTGAAAATAGGAAAAGAAATCTTTTATGGGGATTACTATATCAACCAGATGCAATCAGGCCTGGGTTCTTTTTTGATAAGGCAAATGGGGAGATTACTATCTAATGGTTTCCAGATAGGAATAGTTAAAGCATGAATTTGTATCTGAATAAAATGTTAGCACTGCTGGCATACAGAATATGGAAATGTAAATTGTATCATAAGAAACAGTCCCAATTGTATAACTTTTTGAGAATACCAAATTCTACTTGCAATTATTGCCAGAAACCTAAAAATTAAGTTTCCTTCCCTAGAGTAGTTTAACTGTCAGAATGGTTACTTTCATTATCTGCCCATCCCAATTATTCACTTGATTTAATCCCCTTAAAATTATCGGATTTTCACCAGGGGATTTAGCCAGGGGATTTTTCCAGCTCTGCTGATACCAGCGTTTAAAGTGATTACATATAATCTTTTTCCTTTCCACTATTTCATCTCAGAAAATACTGTTTTCCCAAATTCCCTATCTCCAGCAGACAGGAGACCAGGACGGGAAACACTGTCAGGAATCAGCTCTGTGCCATTTCTTGGACAAAATGGCCGTAAGATTTGTTGCTGAAGTCTCTCTGGCAGAGGCTTCTCCTCCCAGATCCTGACATGCCCCTGCCAGAGCTATTCCCGGGCAAGAAACCACACCTGGTCACTCTGTTGTCTGAGAAACAGGGCACACCTGCACATCATCTCTCCTGCCCATTGGCACAACAGAAGAAGTTACCAGAAACTGCTCACACGTGTATTAAAG